>JBBBDQ010000133.1:0-663750 GCA_037127315.1 Ascarosepion bandense | reverse complement strand
ATACCTGGGTACAGTGGGTATTGAAAAAAAGGATAAAAAATGAATGGGATTCAAGAAGATAGAAGATAACTAACTATATATATATATATTTAGGCAGCAATCTCTTTCCTGGTTTTGGATGTTGTGGTCTTTTACACCTTCAGCCTTAAGAAGATCTCGGAGGTTGGGGTTTAGTTTTATTAATCATATTCCTACAAAACTCACAAATGTTGCCAAACAACTAAAAAACAATCCTGACATTGTCATCTAAAGTGCTGATAAATCTAACATTTATGTAATTTTGGATAGATTAGATTACCACAAAAAAATTACAGGCCTTCCTAGATGATCAATCAAAATTGACACAACTAAATAGGAACCCCACCAAATTTTTAAAAACATATGTTAACAAACTCATAGCATCTAATAATGCCATTATAGTGCCTAATAGGTAGTTCGACAGTGTCAGCAACGAATGTCCAGACGACCCCAGAAAGAGACTTGAGACTATTTATTGCAGAATAGGCCAATCCATTGCCCAGAGTGTGGCAATCCATTTGCTGGCCTGCCATTGGCTAAATTTGCTGGCCTGCCATTGGCTAGATGTTTGATAAAAGAGGTTATCTGGATCTAACTTTTACCAACCTGAGGAGGCCATGACACCCACCATTGCAAGGACTCTATGATAGTTTACAAGGCAGCCATGATGTTCCCAGTAAGTTACCTTGACTTCTATACTTGAAAATCAACAAAATTGTTGGCAATCATGAACCTGGATACTTATATGGTAATGTTAAAACACACAAACCCAGATACCTTTTATAACCAATAATCTCTCAGATCTCTACCTTCATTTACCAATTGTCTAAATTCCTGAATGATATTATCACCTCATACCTACCTTCTAATTAAAAAATCCTTCAAATTCTTAAATCCACAACCCCAAACCAAGGCACTCTCACATCCCTTAATGTTGAAAACTTACTCACTAATGTCCCTGTTGCTGAAACCATCAACATAATCATTAATTCCGTTTATAAACATACTTCAATACCACCACCTGCTATCAATCTTTATACTCTGAAAAATCTCTTGCTTGCATGCACCACACAGGCTCTTATGTATAATCATGAAGGCCACATTTACGCACAAACTAAAGGAGTAAGTATGGAAAGCTTTCTTGGCCCATGCTTTTCTAACTTTTGCATGTCCCACATAGAAAACACAATCTTTAAAAAAAGAACAAACCCACAACATACTTCCACTATGTTGATGATATTTTTATTTTTGCTCAGAACAAAAACAAAATCAATAAACTTAAACCTGCATTCCAAAAAAAAATTCCATCTTCAACTTCATATATGATCTTATTCCAAAAAATAAATTCCCATTCTTAAACATCTTTGTGGAGTCTCATAAAAATAGTTTCATTACTTCTCGATAAAAAACCCACTAGTAAAAGTAAAAATTCTTGTCACTTTAATTTTTATTACTCAATGTTCTCTTAGATATAAAATCAGCATCATTAAAAATCTAGTCATAAGAGCCCACAAGAACTCATCTTCTCACTCACTTTTCTTTAAAGAACTTTATAATTCAAAACAAACACTTGTCAACAATGGATTTCCAAATTAGTCCATTAGACTTTTTCTTTCAAACTTTACCAATAACAACAGCAAACACACCAACAGTAATAACAACATTAATATCTTAATATCTGTCACAAAAACCAAATTCATAGTAATTATAAACATCATCTGAAAATAGGCAACTCCTGTTGACTTAAATAAAAAAATTAAATTAACCCAATATTATTCAAAATTTAAAATGGCTAACATAATCATCAAAAACAACAATTCACCCATGAGATCCAAACTACAATGAACTTATGAATTCACATGTTCCTTGAATAACTGTGTTCTTGATAATTATATCAGCCATACCACTACAAAAATAACTTAAAGACTGATGCTGCATCTCTCTCAACAGAGCTCAATTCGATCTCATTTAAACACACACAGAGACTTACCAGACCCTATTTAGAACATACTTGTTGGCAACACAAATATCATAGCATAATCCACATGCAGCAATGAATAAAAATAATGGAGGCTCTATTGATAAAAAAGGAAAAACCCAACACAGTAATATAAATTAGGAACACACTAACAATATGCTTACTATGTTTGATACATAATACATACACATTACTCTACATCATACATAACACCACATACATTCTGTTACACATAAAATAACATTCATCCTCAAAAGTGGCTAAAAGTATAGCTGAAAGTGCTCAGACAAGCAAAACATTAGAACATTTTCTGTATAATTTATGTCCTCAAAAGAAAAAAAATCATAAGATTGCATGAAAATTACTTAAAAAACTTAGCCATCATACCTTGTCTGTTATTTTTAATAAAACCTGCCAATATATATATACAAATGTGTGTGTGTGTGTGTATATATATATATATATATATATATATATAAATAATAACAAGACCGACTCTGTAAGTATCTATATCCTAAAATTATACGAAAATAAACTTTGAGGACAACAAATAACAGACAGAATCTAACTCCGTTATTGTCCGTCGCTATAAGGCGTTGGACAAGAGGGGGAAAAAAAAAGAAAACTGCGGAATACAGACAATACATACAATACCCCGCAGTAAAGAAAAAAACCCCAAACGGAACCAACCACAAAGAAAGAAAAAGTGCTCGATACAGAACTAACCAAAGCGGAATAACAAAGAGGAAGCAATGTAGAGCAAAGACACGTAAATATATATAAATAACGATTTGTACCCACAGAAAGTACTAGTTGCTTTAAAAAGAACAGACATCATATTATTTAAACCCGTGGAACCTTTCGGTCAACTCTTATCAAAGGTTCACGTTGGCTTTAATTTTAAGGGAATTAAGGAAAAGGACAAGGCAAAATAAATTAAATTACTTACAATGCTGGGAGATGATGGAACTCGTTTAAAAATAAATTTATTGAAAAAAAAGCACATAAAATGTAAGGGGGGGTGTACACATGTAATTCCACAAGAGTGTTTAAAAGTGAAAAAATGTTACACTCACAGACTCACCAGCAATTGTAAGGAGCGTAAAAAACGCTCTTTCTGTCTGCACAAGCTTGGCTGTTGAATTTTCAAGCAAATTGCTTCCAAAATACGTAGATGATGTGTAGACTGAGCACTGTGCAAGACAGTAAACCAGCTGTCCTCATATGCCGAGGCACACACTTGATTGGCCAAAAGATGTCGGCCAATAGTGGAATCCAGAACAGATTGTGTTGTTCTTATAGGTCTGAGAGAGCTACTGGAATGTATATTAGCGGGGACGTGTTGTGAAACCCGCGTCTCCAACCTCAGATCGGTACGTCCTATGTATGCCGCATCACAACAGCATTTAAATTTGTAAACAATGGAACTTTTTCGAAAATAGGACAACCTATCTTTACTGAAGGAAGGAAACACAGGTCTAGTCTGAAAAACAACATGTAACTGGACCGCAAAATAACAGGATGAAACACATGCCGAAACACTGTCGGCTACAGTTTGACATCTTCTACCAAGCCAGGGTATTTTCAGATACAAGAGACAGCGGCTAGGTCCTTCAACCTTAGGTTCTTTATAACGTTTGATCTTGCGATCAATTACCCGTTTCACCACATTAACCGGGTACCCGTTGCCTTCAAAAATCTCCTGCAAGCGAATTAATTCGCTTTCTAAACATTCAGGAGAACAAATATTCAAGGCACGGTGAACCAAGGTTTCTATCAGACTCAGTTTACGAGACTTAGGGACGAACGATTTCCAATTAGTATACAAACCAGTGAAAGTTGGTTTGCAAAAAACAGAAGTCACGAAAGCACCGTCCCGCCGCTGAACAAGGACATCTAAAAATGGGAGACATCCATCCCTTTCAATCTCCATGGTAAACTGAAGGGAAGGATGTAAAGAATTTAGCTGAACTAAGAAATGTTCAGCATCAATGGCGCTGTCAAATAAAGAGAAGGTATCATCAACATATCGTTGATATATCAGAGGTTTAGCTACCCTCTCAAATAGCAGACGCTCATGAAATCCCACGAAAATATTCACAAGGACAGGACCCAAAGGACTACCCATAGCAACACCATCCGTCTGCGCAAACATTGTCCTGTCAAAGCTAAATTCGACCCCCTCAGTTGCCAATCGCATACATTCCAGGAATAACTCCTTGGGAATTGCCGTGGCACCTAAACTCCCTCTATATAACATGTCTACACAAATGTTAATAGTGTCGTTTAATGGAACATTTGTGTACAAACTGTCAATGCCAATGTCAAACCTGCAATTAACTAAAAAGCGAGGGAATCGGTTAGCCAGAATTAAAGCCACTAATACCTCAGTTGAACATTCTTTAGTTAAGTATGAGCTTGATAAATTGTTTGATCGCTCAAATGGGTGCTTACGTTCTTTTCGTTCAAATTTGAACAAAATCAAAATAGAAATGAGCTTCTTTGATTATTTCCAGTTCTCTCGCTTTTTAGTTAATTGCAGGTTTCGGTTGGAAGAATCTGCAAATGGAAGAAATAATAAGTACCTAGAATACTTAATCACCAGACGGTTTGGTTCTGTGTCAGGTGATCTACACCGACACATTTTCAATTATTCCAATATTAATCTCACTGAGCTTTCTGTTCTATCCTGTGGATTGGAATTTTGTATTCTTCCCTCTGCTGTTAATAAGGAACGGATTTTTTCTGAGTTTGTGTTGTTATACTCTCAAATCATCCATCATGTTCCTAGGTCCGTTGAGAAGTGTTCTGAGGTTAAAACTAAGTTGTTTGAGTTTGCCACTGAATACTCTGCGCTAGGTTGCGAGAAAGATTCTCTCGACTGGCACAGCGTTCATTTTCAAACGATTAGAGCTTTACGCTCGCGGAGTGACATTTATATCACCAAGCCAGACAAGGGTGCCAGTGTCGTGACTTTGAATAGATCAGATTATATTGCAAAGATGCATAATATATTGGATGATCCATCTAAATTTACAGTTATCGGTCCAGCTGATACTCACGATAACACCGGCAAAATAGAAGCCAAACTTCAATGTTGGATGTTGTCCAAGTATAAGGACAAATTAATTTCTAAGGACATCTATAGTAGGATCAGACACGTGGGCTCGCAACACCCTAGAATGTATGGCCTTCCAAAAGTTCATAAAGACGGAGTCCCACTCAGACCTATTTTGTCTATGGTGGGCTCCACACAACATGAGTTGGCTAAGTGGTTGGCTGAGATTCTCCAACCTGTGTCTCTTGCGCTGTCTGCGCACAATGTCATCAACGCCTTCAGATTTTCTAGTTTCATTAGAAACTTAGATTTTTTTCATCTAGGGATGAATTTATGGTCTCCTTTGACATTGTCAGTTTGTACACAAATGTTCCATTAAACGACACTATTAACATTTGTGTAGACATGTTATATAGAGGGAGTTTAGGTGCCGTGGCAATTCCCGAGGAGTTATTCCTGGAATGTATGCGATTGGCAACTGAGGAGATCGAATTTAGCTTTGACGGGACAATGTTTGCGCAGACGGATGATGTTGCTATGGGTAGTCCTTTGGGTCCTGTCCTTGTGAATATTTTCGTGGGATTTCATGAGCGTCTGCTATTTGAGAGGGTAGCTGAACCTCTGATATATCAACGATATGTTGATGATACCTTCTCTTTATTTGACAGCGCCATTGATGCTGAACATTTCTTAGTTCAGCTAAATTCTTTACATCCTTCCCTTCAGTTTACCATGGAGATTGAAAGGGACCGATGTCTCCCATTTTTAGATGTCCTTGTTCAGTGGCGGGACGGTGCTTTTGTGACTTCTGTTTTTCGCAAACCAACTTTCACTGGTTTGTATACTAATTGGAAATCGTTCGTCCCTAAGTCTCGTAAACTGGGTCTGATAGAAACCTTGGTTCACCGTGCCTTGAATATTTGTTCTCCTGAATGTTTAGAAAGCGAATTAATTCGCTTGCAGGAGATTTTCGAAGGCAACGGGTACCTGGTTAATGTGGTGAAACGGGTAATTGATCGCAAGATCAAACGTTATAAAGAACCTATGGTTGAAGGACCTAGCCGCTGTCTCTTGTATCTGAAAATACCCAGGCTTGGTAGAAGATGTCAAACTGTAGCCGACAGTGTTTCGGCATGTGTTTCATCCTGTTATTTTGCGGTCCAGTTACATGTTGTTTTTCAGACTAGACCTGTGTTTCCTTCCTTCAGTAAAGATAGGTTGTCCTATTTTCGAAAAAGTTCCATTGTTTACAAATTTAAATGCTGTTGTGATGCGGCACACATAGGACGTACTGATCTGAGGTTGGAGACGCGGGTTTCACAACACGTCCCCGCTAATATACATTCCAGTGGCTCTCTCAGACCTATAAGAACAACACAATCTGTTCTGGATTCCACTATTGGCCGACATCTTTTGGCCAATCAAGTGTGTGCCTCGGCATATGAGGACAGCTGGTTTACTGTCTTGCACAGTGCTCAGTCTACACATCATCTACGTATTTTGGAAGCAATTTGCTTGAAAATTCAACAGCCGAGCCTGTGCAGACAGAACGAGCGGTTTTTACACTCCTTACAATTGCTGGTGAATCTGTGAGTGTAACATTTTTTCACTTTTAAACACTCTTGTGGAATTACATGTGTACACCCCCCCTTACATTTTATGTGCTTTTTTTTCAATAAATTTATTTTTAAACGAGTTCCATCATCTCCCAGCATTGTAAGTAATTTAATTTATTTTGCCTTGTCCTTTTCCTTAATTCCCTTAAAATTTAAGCCAATGAGAACCCTTGATAAGAGTTGGCCGAAAGGTTCCTCGGGTTTAAATGATATGACGTTTGTTGTTTTTAAATATATATATATATATATATATATATTGTAATTTTGTTATTACAGTGGTTTATAAAAGCATAATATCACTCCACAAAACTTTTCATATTTCAGAAGAAAATTGTTCCTCTTCAGGTGATATGTTAAAATAAATGGTGAAAATGATTTATTTTTGACAATATAAGATGAATTTCT
Organism: Ascarosepion bandense; assembly: GCA_037127315.1. Lineage (NCBI taxonomy): Eukaryota > Metazoa > Mollusca > Cephalopoda > Sepiida > Sepiidae > Ascarosepion > Ascarosepion bandense. The sequence goes on along the minus strand of JBBBDQ010000133.1, from coordinate 656,675 downwards.
GGTTATTTAAAAGATTAAGGAGTGATAGTTGAAGGAAATGCATTTTGGTGTGTTAAAAGTGTTCAATCAAGATATAGAATTATGTAACCATAGAGATTTTTTAAAATTTGGTTTATGGAAGCGAGCAGGATGGCTTAAATCTAGACATGTCACTTTTTAATTTTGTCTGGATAAGATACATAGTGAGACCTTAGATATTTTAAAGGGTAGACAGTAATTTTAATCAGGAGGTTGGATGTTAGGTTTTTTATTGAACAATAGATTTTTTTTACTACTATCTATGAGTATGAGTATAAGTCAGAATTAGGATTACATTATAGTGCTGCTCTGAATCATAGAATAAAATATGCAATAAAAATTAGACATTTATTTAGAAAAGCTTTTAGTTGCTTTTATCAAATAAGATATACTATGGACAATGTTGACTTAAACAAAGTAACTCAGCAACAGAAGGATCGCAATGAGAATGATATGTCTGACTGCAGTCATTTCTTCTTCTTAATGTGCCATGTTCCTTCAGGACGATCATGGTCTTCCACTTGCCTCTATTCCTTGACACTCTCAACACTTTTCCTCTTGGTATTTTTCACAAACCTGCTCAAGCTCAACAGTACCCTGAATGTCAGCACTTTCATCTAAAGCAATAAAAAGAACCACTGAAACCTACCACTAGCTGTTAACAGCTGTTCTTGAATATTCATTGCTGTTGTATCCATGTGATGAACAATAAAACTTCATGACAGAGATATAGTTTCTACTTTTAATTTAATTTCATGACAACACTGACAATATCAACCATGCAATCTTTAATAAATTCTTCTTTTGCAAATTATTTGTTTTGCTTTGCAATGTTATATGCCAATACAAAACTTGTCATATTTCTTTGCAAAGATGATTTTTTCTCAAACACAGTTTGCTGTTGCTTCAAACATTTACCAGATCAGTTGCCATCTTTTTAGTTCTTGCTTTGATAAATTGTGTCCAATGTGGGCATGCTGGTATAAAAGTATCATTTCAAATTGTGTTCCTTGAACACAGCAACTGTTTCATGACAAATCAAACATGCAACTTTATCTTCAATGTCAGTAAAGAAATTCCTTTCAGTGTACTCTTTGTTAAACACCTGGCATTCATTTTCAATTGTTCACTTTTTAGATGGCTTTGAATAACTCATCTTGGGTAAAGTTTGTAAGATAATAAAAGCTAGGCTGAAATAAAATGCCTCAGGTCTTATCTTTTCAACATCTACACAATTTCACTCACAAGACTTGGGTTAACTCATGGTATGGTTTTCAGGCTTTTCCCAAAGGTGCAGCATGCTGGGATTGACTCCTCCAGACTGATAACATCAAGAAGTTACCTTCATGAGACTTGAACCCGGCTTTATAGTTAGAAAGCGAACATTTTAACCACTCGGCCATGTGCTCACACATGTTTAATATGTGTGTGTGTGTGTTTGAATAATACAAATAAAACTTGTCACTTTGCTGATTGATGTTAACTGACAAATTTTGTTTGCATTAATCCTATTATGCTCTAATTCTGATATCAAGCCCTTTATCACAAAGACTGTTTGCCCTAACTGACCTTTCAGACTATCACTGACTGGTAGTATTTCTGGCCTTACAATATCTTTTATATATATATATATCTACATGTGTGTATGATTCTATGCGATTCTAAATTTCAAGCTAAATTGTTTCTCTTGCGAGAAAGGTCTGGTGAGCAAGGTTTTTGACATTCATCAGGATTAAAAAGAAACCATCCCTGTCAAAGGGTGAATGTACCTTTTGTTAGAGTCAACAGTCATCTAATGCAATGCTGTAGACTGGGTCCTATAATTATGTATGCAGAAAGTTTGGCAATAATGTGGCATTGCTGGGAAAAAGCATTGTGGACTGAAATCCCTGACCAGGAAATCAACAACCATGTATCCATGAACAAGGCAAAGATTCAAGTTGAAGTCAACTTGCCAAAAACAGGCTACATATAATTGAATATCTCTTCAGCATTCTGGCCAGATGTGCAATAGCCTAAGTGTAGAATATGTAGAATAACACTTACCGCCATATGGGTCCCTTTATTCACTAAATATACATTTAGTTATGGCACATGGTCGAATTGGGGAGGGGGAACAAGACTCAGGTTGGTCTTCACTATCTTATACCTAGCTAATCCTACTTACAATCCATTCATACTTTACAATTTCCGCATTCACCATAAGAACTTATCCATCAAACAAACCTTCATCTACCACAATATCTTATACACACAGAGGACCTGCCATATGGGTTCTAGCTCGCATCCAGCAGAAAAAAAATAAAACAGTCTGTAACTAAATAGAGTCCTCGCAAAAATGCTATAAATCAAGCTGGTATATATAGAGAAATATCTTCCCTCATTTACCAGCAGCCAATCACAGCCCATGCAATAGACTTGTCCACTGTGGCACAATGAGATGCTCCAGTGCACCATAAATAGCTTTCCTTCTCAAGTTGGGTTATTGGAGTGCTCAGTTTGTTACACAACTTGATCATTCTACACTAACAACCTGCTGTTGCTGATGTTTTTATTTACTTCTTAGATGGGTACTGCAAAGATTTTATTTTCTTGCACCAGTCTTTTAATGGCTTTCTTTCCTTGAGAATCAGTATTTGAACATTTGGCTTTAGTATGGGCTAAACACTAAAATCTACCTCCAATGGAAAATATGTATTTCACCCATGTGGTTAGCTTCTACTTATTATCTCACAGGAGACTTATCCTTTATTTTCGGTTCATGACGCTTGCTTTATAGTCAACAAACAGATGAATAGATTAACAAAAAGAAATTAATAATAATTGCTAAACCTATAAATAATCTTCAGATCTTTTACCTAGTATTTGACTTTTTGTAACTGGTGACTTTTTTGTTGCCATTGCATTATGTAGATAGATTTGATTGCATCTGAAGCATTTTTGTAGTTGTTATCATTTATTCATGAAGTCACTTTTGGAGAAGTAGAGAAAAAAAGTGCAATAAAAAATAGGACCCAAAACACTTAGTAATCAATTATGTCACACACAAAAGCAGAACTAAACAACTTGAATTTTTTCTTGTGTGTTTTTTTAAGATTTTAAGTCATTATCTTATTCCTTTGTTTTTTTTTTTTGTTTTTTTTCCTCAATCTCTAAAAAACTGTAACAGCAATATTTCTAAAGACTGAATGAATTTTTTTTTTTTTGTATTTTACTGCTTGGATTTATCCAGTTAACAACAATCTTCATAAAGAAAATTCTTTTGCTTCTGTTGCAGGAGTTAAAATTTTTAGCACCAAATTACATGTTTTTGATTCCTGTAGATCCCCCAAAAATTTGACAACCAAAGAGATTAAGATTTTCTTATATTTTTCATTTATTTTTTTCTTACATTTAAGATTCTTAAATTTTGCTTTTCATGTTTTCAATGTCGTTTTACTATAAATAACCACAGTGTCTTTTCAGAAAGTATTCAGCTATTTAATATTAATGAAAAAAATAGTCTACCTAGGGCAACAGCAATGTAATCCTCTTTAAAAAAAAAATCTCCTTTTCACTACAAATAGCTAGAGGTCACCAGGAGTCAAATCTAGGCTGTAGTGAGACTGACAAACCTTAAAGATGTAATGTTATAAAAAAAGAAAAATAACTACAGCAGATGTGATGTGAATTATCTACTTGCAAATCTACACTGAGAATACAATGCTTACATAATGCACAAGCAATACCATTTTAGAACTGAGTGAGTAACCCTTCAGAATAGGTAGTAAGGTGCCCTATTGTTGGTTGCCAAATTAAGTTCTTGTGATATTCTTTTGTTATGTGTTATCTCTGGATTCTAGTAGTCTATTGGCAATTCCTCGGTAAGGATCATAACACTGCATCAACCAACTAAATCAGTGAACACAAGTTTCTTTTTACTTTGTTAATTTCAGTAAGAACATAGTAAGTATTATTTCTTAGAGGAGGCAAGAGAGAATGGATGTCAACAAGTTGGCCAGTTACTGATCCTGTCCATGTGGTGTCTTGTGTCCCTGCAGAAACAAGAGTACACAAATGTATCTGGGAGGGTAAAGCTCAGACCGGCACCAGAACTAGTGACTGCTTACTGTTACAAGTATAACACCTGTTGGGGTTTTTTTGGTCTTATATGAAAACTTAGTCAATGACTCTAAGAATTTCATGCCCACAGATTTCAAACCACTCCCACTCAATTTGGATTGTCAAAGTTCTGACCATTACAGTAACATTTGTCATTTTTGCCTAATTTACACATTGTTTAACAGCATTCAAAATGAGTTGAAAGTTCCTGAACAGACTTAATATAAATAAACTCTAAGCTTAATCTTGTAACAATTTTTTTAACCAGGGAAAAGCACTGTTTCTTCATCAACTCTTTCACTGTTATTAGTATATGTTATAAACTGGCTATAATTACAGGCTATATGATACCAGTATAAATGTTAATGCATCCATGAGGTCTAAGAAGACAAGTTATATGGCAGTAACAAATAGACCCTTTAATATAACAAAAAAATGTACAAATACACATTCAAAATATTTAATTATGTCCCAAAACAAAATGAACATTCATGTTATCCAAATGAATGAGAATTTTTTATCAACAATGAACAAGAAATAATATTCTGGTCTGATTAGCAGTATCTTTCATGTGCCTACCCACAGAGGCAACGATATGAAGAAGTGGGTAAGCAAAAGACGAGTTCCTCACAAAGGAAAACAACTGTTATCTCTCTTCATTGTTAAATGATTTTTCTTGTGATTGCATGGATTTATCTAAATGATTATGTGGTGACAGAAAACCAAGTGTTACCTAAAAAAAGAAGTTATGTTATTCTAGCCATCTGTTGAAACAGGAAATCAAGATCAGATCTATTTCAGTAGCTCACCAAATTTCTCTCGGCCAACTTTCGCATATACAATGATTTCAGTATTCATCACAAAGAGTGGTTAGTCAACTCTCACAAAATAGATGAGGAAAGCAGATATTACAAAGTTTTCTCCATCATATATGGATAAACCCACATCATTGTAGAACCCACCTGTGTCTCCAATGCAACTGGACAGCAGGCAAACAATCTTTTTCTAAAATTGTGCCCTGACAAAATGCTCAACAAAACTTTTACCCACCATTAGCACATCAGATCATTCCCTAGTCAGTGTCCAGATTGACTACAAATCAATGACATCTCCTGATTTACTGTTCTATAGAATGATTTCTTCGCTATGTGAAGGCAGACTGAGATAGCTTTCAGTCCTATATGATGGAAGCTTCTCTCCCAATCATCTTCAAACATGCTGCCTCAAAAACTGCTGCCCGAATTTCTGAATGAATACTTTCAGGAATGAAATTTTTATACCCCCAAAGTTTTCCAGCAAAACCAATCAGGCCTGGTTCACTGTTGAATGTACTGCAACCATAGCTCACTGGAACCACTACTTCAAAATCTGTCTAAGGGAGCAGTGTAGTCTGGCCCTTACTTCTTTCAAAACTGCCAGTAATTGCTGTAAAAAGAGTCCTGGAAAACACAAAGTGCAACTATGCATAAGTTGTCCAGGTCAATGTTGAAAAGAAGTTAATTAGATTTCATGATTTTTAGAAGATCACCAATCAAATTACGAACAGATAAAAAGTGGTTGTGCCCAATATTATAAATGGCCCCAAGATGATATCCCTATTGACAGACAAGGTGAAGCGCTTCACCTCAACCTTTACCTTAACATCAAATGACAAAAGCCATCCTCTCCCCAACTTCCCACGTATCATTGAGTGCAATCTCAGTAATATTTCAGTAACAGAAATCTCTAGACTTATCGAAAGCCTTGATCTAAAAGAAGCCATTGGCCCAAACAAAATTCCAGAATTAAGAATATCAACCCAGAATTATCCCCAATTCTAGCAAAGTTATTTAATCACTGCTAGAAGGAGAAAGGTGGAAGGTGGCAAGTATATGTCCGGTCTTCAAGAACATGAGCAACTGATACTCCCCATCCTAGTATTGACCTATTAGTGTCCTTCCTGTTATGAGTAAGCTTTTTGAGGAAAAAAATCAACAAGCAGGTTGTTCAGCATCTAGATAGGAATAACCTCTTATACGACAAGCAATATGGGCTTTGATCAACCTGATCCAATGCTGGTGTCTTATAATTACACACACAGTTACTGAGAGCATTGATGACACACATACCACAAGAATCATAGCATTAGATATCTCAAAAGTACTTGGCACAAAGGTTTTCTGCATATGCTCTTGAGTTATGTAATCACTAAAAGAATTTTCTCTATTATAAAATCCTTCATAACAGGTTTTGTCAAAACTGATAAGGAAGAGCAAACAATAAGGTAGTTATTAACAGAAAGTCCACCAAGGCCTTGAGTGTCATGCACATGTCTTCCAGAGATGACTTCTCGGACCAAGTCTCATTTGTAAATGTCTATGCTAATTATGAGATGATATATGAGTACACCTCTAAAAGTCTTGACAGTCAGAGTTTGGCAACTGACCTCGCTTCTGATCTAACATTAACTTCCCAGTGAAGGAAAAATTGTTTGGTTACATTCAATGCCCCTAAAACTAAACTGCTTACATTCCATCACCGCCAATCAGACAGCTAGTCATGAGGAATGGATTCCTCCTCAAGGCAGTCCCAATGCCTTGAGAGGATATTAGGTCTCAAACTCACACCCAATCTCAAGTAGAATTCCTTTATATGATTCATTGCTAAAGATGCAGGTAAAATGACCTTCACCAAAATGGCTGCCATTTGTTTACTATTGATACAGATTAGCTTAGAATTTTAGATCTACACATGTGTTAGTGTTGCCATATAATGTGCCAAGTTTCACTAATTTTTATTAAAAACTGTTGGAGTTAAAACAAAAAAAATCGATTTGCATATAATTCTGGCATGCAGTGTACTGCTTCAATAAGTATTTGGCTCCTCATGCTGTCCTCTATCTTTATAAGAGCCAGATCAGGCCAATAATGGAGTACTGTGGATATATTTGAGCAAAGTAACTAAGTCCTCATTTTCCAGTCTTGATAGAGTTCGAAAGCATCTCCAAGAAGAATTATTTATTATTTATTGGAGAAGATGTTCAGATGACTCGCATTTCCTTTTTCAACCAGCTCTGACCTTCATGGTTAGGACCTGCCATGCCACTCACATAAACTATCCATCAGTTAAGTGATACACATTTTGGGCAATCATGTCTCAAAAGAGACATGACTGACTGGGCAGATTATCCCACTGTAGGTTGCCATTGCTTTCTGTGGTAGATTGGTTGCCAGCCAAGGCTACAGAACCCAATCTATCCTATTATTTAACCCATAACTGGAGGGAAGAGATGGATTAGTACCTTTCCCAATAGTATTTGTGCATAAGTGAATCCAGCAAATTCTACTGGATTTCAAACTTGGCTCCCCAATTTGTTATTCCGAGTTTATATCCACTGCACCACAATGCACATATTCCCCCCATATTCCATCAGCAAGAAGTAAGTTCCACTCAAACAGCTTCTTCCTGTGAACCGCTGCTCTATAGAACAGATCCTTAAGAGAATGCTTCCCTGATCATTGCAATTTTTACCGGTTCCAGTCTAGAGTCAACCATTATCTTCCCCTTCTATCCATATAAACTAACCCTTGATGTAGCCCTTTACCTCAAGTGTTCCCCCAGGTCTTGTACAGGGTAAACAATATTGTAAAAAAAAAGGCTTCAAATCATTGTTTTTATAAGTTTTGACTAATCACAATCTTTCTTACCCCAATAATAGAAGTCTACTCTAGACTGCAGGATTGGCTTGACTCTTCATACGTGAGTTGGGTTGTGAATTTTTAACCTTTTGATTTATACCTATGATATTCTCTGGTGTTGAAGACTGATTTTTATCCTTTGGAATTTCAAAGTCAATTTGATGAATTTTGGAATTTGAATCTCTCTACTGATATTTAACGCAGATTGAAATTTCACATTGAGAAGAATCTCTTGAAAATTTCCATAATCTAGCTTAGGACAAAACTCATGTTTTTGGAGACTGTTTTGCTTCCACATTTGCAATATTCTCATAATTAGTTTGTTTTATACAAATGCACACTCAGCATTTTCTATTGTGTTTTATCATTGGAAAACCTCTGAGAACTGGTGATACATTATCCTTTCAGTGAGAAAATAACATTGGCAATTTATTTTTTGTCTTACAACTGTAACTCTCAATCTCTGTTCAATTATATAAGTTTATATTTATATAATTATATAAATATAATTATATAAGTTTATATTTATATAATTATATAAATATAATTATATAAGTTTATATTTATATAATTATATAAATATAATTATATAAGTTTATATTTATATAATTATATAAATATAATTATATAAGTTTGTATTTATATAATTATATAAATATAATTATATAAGTTTGTATTTATATAATTATATAAATATAATTATATAAGTTTGTATTTATATAATTATATAAATATAATTATATAAGTTTATGTTTATATAATTATATAAATATAATTATATAAGTTTATTTATATAATTATATAAATATAATTATATAAGTTTGTATTTATATAATTATATAAATATAATTATATAAGTTTGTATTTATATAATTATATAAATATAATTATATAAGTTTTATATTTATATAATTATATAAATATAATTATATAAGTTTATATTTATATAATTATATAAATATAATTATATAAGTTTTATATTTTATATAATTATATAAATATAATTATATAAGTTTATATTTATATAATTATATAAATATAATTATATAAGTTTATATTTATATAATTATATAAATATAATTATATAAGTTTATATTTATATAATTATATAAATATAATTATATAAAGTTTATATTTATATAATTATATAAATATAATTATATAAGTTTATATTTATATAATTATATAAATATAATTATATAAGTTTATATTATATAATTATATAAATATAATTATATAAGTTTATATTTTATATAATTATATAAATATAATTATATAAGTTTATATTTATATAATTATATAAATATAATTATATAAGTTTATATTTATATAATTATATAAATATAATTATATAAGTTTATATTTATATAATTATATAAATATAATTATATAAGTTTATATTTATATAATTATATAAATATAATAATTATATAAGTTTATATTTATATAATTATATAAATATAATTATATAAGTTTATATTTATATAATTATATAAATATAATTATATAAGTTTATATTTATATAATTATATAAATATAATTATATAAGTTTATATTTATATAATTATATAAATATAATTATATAAGTTTATATTTATATAATTATATAAATATAATTATATAAGTTTATATTTATATAATTATATAAATATAATTATATAAGTTTATATTTATATAATTATATAAATATAATTATATAAGTTTATATTTATATAATTATATAAATATAATTATATAAGTTTATATTTATATAATTATATAAATATAATTATATAGTTTATATTTATATAATTATAAATATAATTATATAAGTTTATATTTATATAATTATATAAATATAATTATATAAGTTTATATTTATATAATTATATAAATATAATTATATAAGTTTATATTTATATAATTATATAAATATAATTATATAAGTTTATATTTATATAATTATATAAATATAATTATATAAGTTTATATTTATATAATTATATAAATATAATTATATAAGTTTATATTTATATAATTATATAAATATAATTATATAAGTTTATATTTATATAATTATATAAATATAATTATATAAGTTTATATTTATATAATTATATAAATATAATTATATAAGTTTATATTTATATAATTATATAAATATAATTATATAAGTTTATATTTATATAATTATATAAATATAATTATATAAGTTTATATTTATATAATTATATAAATATAATAATTATATAAGTTTATATTTATATAATTATATAAATATAATTATATAAGTTTATATTTATATAATTATATAAATATAATTATATAAGTTTATATTTATATAATTATATAAATATAATTATATAAGTTTATATTTATATAATTATATAAATATAATTATATAAGTTTATATTTATATAATTATATAAATATATTATATAAGTTTATATTTATATAATTATATAAATATAATTATATAAGTTTATATTTATATAATTATATAAATATAATTATATAAGTTTATATTTATATAATTATATAAAATATAATTATATAAGTTTATATTTATATAATTATATAAATATAATTATATAAGTTTATATTTATATAATTATATAAATATAATTATATAAGTTTATATTTATATAATTATATAAATATAATTATATAAATTTATATTTATATAATTATATAAGTTTATATTTATATAAGTTTATATTTATATAATTATATAAGTTTATATTTATATAAGTTTATATTTATATAATTATATAAGTTTATATTTATATAAGTTTATATTTATATAATTATATAGTTTATATTTATATAATTATATAAGTTTATATTTATATAATTATATAAATATAATTATATAAGTAGCTTGTTTTGTATAAAGCCAGGAATCTTTGACAACAGCTTAAGCTGCCTTAAGCAATTTATTTATTTTTATTTTTGGAAAAACAAGAGTCATTGATTTACATTTGAACAAATCTGCTTGATATAATTTACAGAGATTTTCTCGATAAAGGAAAGTTTAGCTGCTAGAATCACATTACCAACAGCTTGTGAGATTAATAATGTAATCAGAAACTTGTTTGCTGCAGATGTAATGTGAAATTATTTCAATTGAGGCAATCAAAATTAAAGAACACTACATGACAAAGCCTACATTTTCATTGAGATCTTAAATAACATGCAGTACTTAATGGCATATACCACCCCACCATCTTTCTCAAAATGTGTGACACAGCCTCAATGTGCTAAGCATTCTTGCTTTGGTTTCTGTCACAAGTAAGTTTTTCATAGGATTATCCTTCTAAACTGGTTGCCAATTAATACTAAAGAGCTTAGTCTGTTCTACTATTTAAAACATAGCTTGGGTAAAATGAGATGGAGTCATACCTTTCCCATGAGTATTTACACATAAGTAAATGTAAAAAACTCAACTGAAATTTGAATTTGGCTCACTGATTACTCATTCTGGGCCACTCACCATTGCACCACTCACCATTGCTGGAGTGTTTAGGACTTGTGGGAGAAAGTTGCTAGGAAACTATCTACCATGTCTTATGTGTGAATGCATCTGCCTGGCTAATGTTTATAAACTTAAAAACAAAGAAATGTGTATTGAACTGTTATGTAATACTAACTTCCTACATAACAGTGAATATTAGACAATTTGATTACAGAGAAATGTTGCAGAAGCAAAGAATGGGTGACCTGGAAAACAGAACTTGCTGCTGTGGTTGCTGCTGTAAAGATTAATTTCTTCTTCATCTCAGCAAACATAAATTCAAGGAAAAGGGAATATATCAGATTTTGTGTAAATAAATCTATAATTTATTTACATATATACAAAAACATCAAACTAGTGCCCATTGCTGTTGTGCAAGCAACAGAGTGAGAGAGAAAGAAAAAGAGAAAAAGAAAACAAAAAATGTTGGTTGCTGTTAGTTGATGTGTTGTGGTGCATTGGATATCAGCTCAGAACAAGAAATCGGGGAGCCGAGTTCGAATTCCAGCTGAATTCATTGTATTCACTTACGCGCAAATACCCTTGGGAAAGGTATTATTCCATCTCTTCCTTCCAGTTATGGGTTAAATAACAGGACAGATTGGGTTCTATAGCCTTGGTCGGCAACCAGTCTACTGCAAAAAGCAATGGCAACCTACTGCGGGATAATCTTCTGCCCAGTCTTTCGAGACATGATCGCTCAAGTGTGTATCACGTATGGCACTTAACTGACTGATAGGGAGGAGTATAAGATAAATTATCAATCCAATTGATTGAGTTTTCCTTTGTGGCTAATGATGTCTTGAGTTGACTTTGTAATCTTTCCACTAATCCATTAGCACATGAGTGGTTTGCTATGGTCTTTATGTGTTTTGCTCCCAGCGAGTTGCTGAATTCCTGAAAAAGTGATGATCGAAATAGTGTCATCATCAGTAGTCATAACATTGGGTACTCGGAAAATAAAAAATAAATCTTTTAAAACTGTTTTTGTGAATGAAGTTGTTGATGTGTCCTTCAGAGCAATTGTGGTAGGCCAACATGAAAATCTGTCAACAATATTTAGGATATAAGAATAATCTTGACAGTTCAATACGGGACCAACTATATTGAAATGAATGTGTCTAAATCTTTCATCTGGATTGCTGAAAGTACCTATTCATGTTTTGGTATGATAGTGTATTTTGTTCTCCTGGCATTTTAGGTATGTTGATGTCCAATTTCTAATGTCTGATGCCATGTTTGGCCAAACAAAATGTTCACTTATAATTTTTACAGTTTATCACTTGCTTGGGTGTGAAAGATTGTGAAGTTATTAGAATGTTTGTTTCATCAGTGTGGGTGGGACATACGGTCTAGGGTTGGTTAATCTAGTGTCACAATAAAGATTTTTTGTAACGGAAAGAAACTGGAAATTATCTTAATGTTAAAGAGGTATTCAATAATACTTCTGTTAGAGTAGAATCAGATTTTCTGTTCATCAGAAATTAAATCATGATTTAATGTATTGTTGGTAATCACTATTATATATGTGCATGACAGTGCATCAGCCACAATATTTTGTTGTCCTTTAATATAACTGTCTGTCTGTATACAAGAATGGGATGTTCCTATTCCCTTATATATATGAACACTATTGGAATAGAGTAGAGTAATTATGCTTACTAGTAGTGTATCTACTAAATGCAGCATGTAAGTCTTGTATTTGTGATATACTATTATTCTCAACCTCTGTTTTGGTGATTACTCATACAATAACCTTTTAGAGTTATAAAAATTATGAATGTCTGTTGTGTACTGAGAAATAAAATCTAAGTATCTAATTTCTCTAGTGGTGTATTTGTTTACATCAGTTGAATGAGTTATATTACAAAATTGATCATCCGAATACCAATGAATAGAGCAAGAAGCAGAATCAGGCCAGAGATAGGACAAGAACAGTGTGGGTTTGTCAAAGACACTGGGACAAGGAAAACCACATTTATGATTAGGATGCTTTCTGAAAGGGCAATACAAATGAAGAAGGACTTATTGATTATGCGATGGCATTCGACAAAATATGCCACAAAGAAATGATGGAGATACTCAGCAGCCTCGACATATTTGGGACAGACATTAGGGTAATTAAGAACAGGTAATGAATTAAGCAGAAATAAAAAGTTAGAAAAGAGCATAAGACAAGGATGTGTATTTTTACCGGATCTATTTAACTTGTACAGTGAGAATATTTTGAGGACCCTAGATGTTATGCCAGGATTTGTCATTGGAGGCCACAATCTGAACAACACAGTACTGATTACAAACACAGAAAGGAACCTGCAGGACCTCCAGCAGAAGATAGCTGAAGAGAGTGACAAGAAGGGACTATAAATAAATTACAAGAAAACTGAATGCATGATCATCAGCAAAAAGAGCAGCCCAAAGTGCCAAATACAAATGGGAGGGTACTAAAATCAAGCAGGTACAAAAATTTAAATATCTGGGAAATGTTCTACCTGGAGACAAAAAGTGTGACACAAAGCTCCAAAGGCAAATTGGCATGGCAAAGGACACGTTCTAGAAACTGAGTAAAATATTAAGATACAGGAAACTTTCACTAGAAACAAAGAAGAGAATACTGGACTACTATGTGATTTCAGTTCTTCAATATGGCAGTGAATCTTGGACAATATCAACAAAGATGAAGAGAATTATTGAAGAGGTTGAAATGTGGTTCTACAGAAGGATGCTGCAGATATTGTGAACCGAGCATGTGAGCAATGACGATGTGTTGGAAAGAATAGAAATGGAAAGGAAATTAATATTGAGCATCAGGAAGAGACAACTGAAGTTCCTGGGACATGCAATGAGGAAGGAGGGCTTGGAGAACCTGATACTAACAGGCCAGATAGAGAAAAAAAGAGACAGAGGAAAGCAGTGGATAATATATTTGAAGGGCCTGAGCAGTTGGATGACAGAACGAGGGCTGTGAGATGTGACAGGAGAAAGCATGCTAAGAGCCATCAGGGATAGGAAGACATGGAAGGCTATGATCACCTATGTCCTGAAAGGACAAGGCACATAGAAGAAGTATTTGTCTACACTACAATTCATGGCATGAGTGAGAAGCTTGTGATCTATGTATATCACAAAGTTTCTACCTTTTTGAGTATGGGCTTAAACTGTTTAATTGGTAAATATATAGCCAACAATTATCTAGAAAAGGTGTTAGAGCTTTTTTGTGTCTTGATCAAATTTGCTGAGAAAAAGAAAATAGTTTTCTTAGCAAATCAATTTCCTGTTCAATTACAGCTCCGATTGCTGTGTTGGCTGCATCCTTAAAGAGGATGATAAGTGCATTTTCATCATTACTGAGATGTGAGAGTTTAGTAAAGTTTGTAAGTGCTGATTTGGCTGTATTAAAAGCATGAAGTGCATCCTGTTGTAAAGTAATATTCTTGTTTTCTTTTTTCTAACAGATTAGTCAAAGGCAGAAGTATAGTTGATAAATTAGAGATCAAGTGTCAATAATTTATCATTTCCATGAATCGTCTTAACTGTTGAATGGAACTAGGTATGGGAAAATTTTCAATTGCTTTCACTTTTCCAGGTAAAAGTTAGATCCCATGCTGGTTTATCAAGTGTCCAAAAAATTTAACTTGAGTGGTGATGAAATTACACTTATTTAAGTTTATTCTTAGCCCAAATTGTAATAGTCTCTGAAAGACTTGATGCAAGTGGTCATTGTGTTTGACAGTAATTTGGCTAGCAATGAAGATATCATCAATGTAAGTGGATACAAATGGTAATCCTCTCTGGACTTGGTCAATTACTCTTTAAAATGTTTGGGCAGTATT
This sequence comes from Ascarosepion bandense, assembly GCA_037127315.1. Classification (NCBI taxonomy): domain Eukaryota; kingdom Metazoa; phylum Mollusca; class Cephalopoda; order Sepiida; family Sepiidae; genus Ascarosepion; species Ascarosepion bandense. The sequence goes on along the minus strand of JBBBDQ010000133.1, from coordinate 641,553 downwards.
CTGAAGACCAAATAGCATTTGAACAAACTTGTATAGTCTGAATGAAGTTGTCACCACTGTTTTAGGAATATCTTTTTTCACTACCAGAATCTGGAAATAAGCTTTCACTAGATCAATCTTGAAGAATATATGTAGGACAGGGTAACAATCAGAGACTGTGGATGCATTTAATTTACGAAAGTCTTCACAAGGTCTAAATCTTTTATCTGCTGTTTGAACAAGGTTTAAGAGTGATGCCTAAGGACTTTCATTAAGCTGAATTATCCCATCTTGTAGCTTCTTGTTAAATTTGTTTTTAGCAGATTGATATTTGTGTGGATGTAGCCATCATGGACATGAAAATACTGGCTATCCTATAGTCTTTATTTTGTTTTTTTTGTCATGCTTGAAGTAATCTGTATTTTTGAAGGAGGTTGTAATTTTTAAAAATTTGTCCACAATATCAAGGAATTCTGTACAATGGTAGGTTGTTAAACTGATGCCAGTAGAATTGTATCATGTGTGGATACTTGTAATGTAGATATTGGTTTTGGTATCCAAAAGGAGTCTGTGCCTCATGTTCACTGACAAGTTGAAATGGGCCAAAAAAGTTGCTCCAAGAATGGGTGCTTGTACATCAGCTTGTAAAAGGTCCATGTAAAATCTTGATGCATGCCAATGTTTAGTATTAGATCTTTGGTGCCATAGGTATCAAAGTGCATAGCATTTGCAGCTAGTAGTCTGAAAAGACTAGGATTGGGTTTGCATCAAGCTTCTAGTTGAATGACACTGACTGCTGCTCTAGCATCCACTAGGAATTTGTAGCCTTTATTTTGGTCAACTACATAAAATAAGCAACTTTCTTTGTGTGTACCGGCTGGGGTAGTTGCATTCACTTGCTGGTTTGCTCATTTCCCTAGTGTCTGTTGGTATTTTAACTGCAAGGTTATAATTTGTGTTGTTACCAAATTTGTGGTGACGCCAGCAAATTCCACTGTGAGGAGTGTTCATTAGTCCAAGACTAAAACTTCTTCGACATGAGCTAGGATTACATGCATGTGAAGTACCCTCTGTACTTCCATTATTGTTAGTTTAGAAGCAGTTGCATTTGTTGCATTTGCCTAATTGATATGCACGTGTTTAAGACTGCATTCATTCTTTTGTTTGGAAGTGCGCTAAGTCTTTGTCAACAATATCTGCCATCTGCCAACTTTTCCAGCGCTGTATCTTCTGTCATGGACATTAGTATTTGTACCATAGCAGTTGGCAATTTGTTCAACCATTGATGACGCAGGATGGACTCTAGCATATCATTTCCTCTGAGATGATTTTTCATATGCTTGAGGATTTGCAAGATGTTCTATCACCAGTACTTAGGTTGTTAAATAGTTCCCTCAATATTCGTTTGTCTGAGTGACCTGTTCTTTTAACGATGACTCTTTTAGCAATGTTGTCAGAGTCATCTTTTAATAGGTTGTCAACTTCATCAACAATGTCAGGATAGAAGGCTTGGCTAACACTGGTGAATTTTAATTTCTGTGATTGTGTCCCTGTGGTAGCAAAAATGGCTTGAAGTTGGAGGAACCAATTTTTTGTGTTGTTGATATTGTATGGTGGTACGTGGAGGACTGAGAAATTAGTTTCCAAAAGTGATTCTATAGTAATTGGAGTAGATAGACTAAACTATTGCCCGGTTTACACTCCACCCACGTCTATTGAACAGGTGAAGAGGCTCATTCCTTGTTCCCTGTTTAGGATGTGGTTTCTGGTTTTCTCTTTTCCAATCTTTTCACTCTTTTCTTTTTTTTTTGTTTTCAATTGGAGTAGATAGACTAAACTATCGCCCGGTTCACACACGATCCATGTCTATTGAACAGGTGAAGAGGCTCATCCCTTGTTCCCTGTTTAAGATGTGGTTTCCGGTTTTCTCTTTTCCAGTCTTTTCACAATTACGTAGCCCCCTGCGCATCAGTGGCGCTACCACCTTGCTCGGGGTAATATGATTAAAAAAAAAAACGTTTCTTCATGTGAACTCATTATCTTGCTGCAGTTTCCACATATTTCCTAAAAAAGTTGCTATCAGGTTACCATTTGTTATAGAAGTGAAAAATAGGTGATCTGAAAGACAGAACTGTTGCTGTTGTTGTTACTGCTGTAGAGGTTAATTTCTTCTTTGCCTCAGCAAATGTGAATTCAAGAAAAAAGGAATATGTCAGATTTGGGGTAAATAAATTTATAATTTATTTACAGATATACAAAAACATCAAACTACTACTTGTTGCTGTTGTGAAGGCAATGAAGTGGGAGAGGAAGACAGAGAAAGAGAAGGTGAAAGAATGTTGGTTACTGTCAGCTGATGTTCAACATCAGTATCAACTGATCAGCGAGGGTAGGGGAGTGCATCTTCTTCTTCTTCTTCTGTGTGCCCTGTCCCCTCAGGACATAGGCAATCATGGCTTTCCACGTTTCCCTATCCCTGGTGGCTCTGAGTACACCTTCTCCTGTTACACCATGCAATCTTCGTTCCGTCATCCACCTGATTAGTTCCTTCAAATATGTTATCCGTTGCTTTCTCCTGTCTCTTTTTCCCTCTATCTGGCCTGTTAGTATCAGGTTTTCCAAGCCCATCTTTCTCATTGTGTTTCCCAGGAACTTCAGCTGTCTCTTCCTGATGCTCAGTATTAATTTCCTTTTTGTTTCCATCATTTTCAAGACCTCATCATTGCTCACATACTCAATCCATGATATTCGCAGCATCCTTCTGTAGAACCACATTTCAGTTGCTTCAAGTTTTTCTTTCATCTTTGATGATATTGTCCAGCATTCATTGCCATATTGAAGGACAGACATCACATAGCAATCCAGTACTCTCTTCCTTGTTTCTAGCGAAATTGTCCTGTTTCTTAATACCTTACTCAACTTCTGGAATGCTTCCTTCACCATGCCAATTTGCCTTCAGATCTCTGTGTTGCACGTTCTGTCTTCTGTTATAACACTTCCCAGGTATTTAAATTTTTGTACCTGCTTGATTCTAGTATCCCCGACCTGTATTTGGTATATTGGGCTGCCCTTTTTACTGATGATCATGCATTCGGTTTTCCTACAGTTTATTTCTAGTCCTTTCTTGTTACTTTCTTCAGCTACCTTCTGAGCTGAGTCTCTGCATGACTTTCTCTCTTTGTCTGATGTTTGAGCGATTCATGTGGGATTTTATAATAAAACTAAAGTTCACATAGACTTGTAGCTTTTTCTCAGTTTTTTACTATCATTGGTCATCTCAGCTGGTAGCCCTTTCCTCTTACTATATTCAATATATATATTTTAACACAGGTTTGCTAAATGATTAATGAAAATAATTGTTTTTAATTGAAAGATATGTGTTGATCCCATGTGCAGAAACTCAAATCTGTTATTCTGCTTTTGGTCATCAAGCAGTCAGCATCATGTTTATATAGAAGAGTTTAAGAAACACGACAGGAAGAAGAAACTTCATAACTGAGATTCTAAAAGATTTCATGGACAGAACATGTGAGTGATGAGAAAATTTTAAGGAAAATAGGAAGGAGGAGGAAATGTGTAGATAGAAAGAAGCAGTTGAAATTTCTGAGATACCTAACAAGCAGAGAGAGCCAACAGAATTTAACTCGTAAGACATATAAGAATGGATGGCTGAACAGGGATAAAGAGGAATGGTAATAGATCATAAATTCATATGAACAACAAAAGTTGTAGAGAGCCATGACCCCTTTCATTCTCAATGGACTTGACAAATAAAAGAATATACTACTAGTACAAATACTTAGATAAATGTTATAAGACTCGCATATTATTTATTCAAATATAATCATTACCTCCATCATTATCTATTGCTAATATTTGATGAATGTATGTTTTAAAAGGACAACTAAATCTAGTACATACATGCTTTAGTGTCCACAACAGAATGTCACTGATAAACTCACCCTTACTTCTCCAGTAACCTTGTACTACTGTCCCAAATAACTTGTGAGGTGGGAACGAGATGGCCATAGAGCTGCTTTAGTATGGTGTGCTGTTTCCAAGGTAGATTCAAGCCAACACATAGCATCTCTGAGTATGTGCTATTTACCTTCCATTATGATGGGTACTTTAATTTTATAAAAGTAATGATAATATTCCATAATGCTGAAATTATGGGTGGGGTCAATTTTATAAACCAGAAATTATGGGTGGGATCAATTTCTAAGCCAGAAGTTATGGGTGGAATTGATTTTATAAACCAGAAATTATGGGTGGGGGTTGATTTTATAAACCAGAAGATACAGTCATTTCAGTTATTCTCAATTTTGGGGGAAATTTAAAAAATTAATTTATAAAATATGTCTGAGGCAACTCAACTTTGAGGTGCAAAAAGAAAAAAGTAGACATTAAATATATTTGAACTAAAATGTTTTTCTTTCTGAGAGAGCAATTTGGTTGCCAAATTTTGTTCTCTTCAGAGAAATACCGCAGATAAAAAAAAAACTTAAACCAAAAAATTTTTCAGTTGTAAAAATATTCTGCTGATAAAATGTATTAAGTTGAGATTTCTATACTTAAATGACAAAAACATTCTTGCAAAAAAGAATAATAGATTTTCTCTTAATATGAGAACTTATAAAAAAAAAGAAGAAAAATTTGTTAACAAAGCTGTAAATCTTTTCCACAGTCACAAAAAATTTTTTTCTTAATAAAATCAAGATTAGATTTACTTTATTAAAATTGTATCAGGAGGTACTAAAAGTTCTTTGTCCAAACCATTTCCTAAGAATTGATCAAATGACCTAATACCAGCATTTTTTAATTTTTTTTCTTTTGGTCAAGCTGAGAATTTTTTTAGCACAGCCTCACTTTTATTATATATCTATGACAAAACTGAATGTTTCTATAATGGATATTCTAATGGCAAAATTGTATTTTCTAACAAAGCATTTCAGTCAGTATTAATCCTGACTCTTGTAAATATTTTATAAACTATTTTTTTCTTTACCATAAAACATTAAATAACAAATTGTTTGGAAATAAATTTGCTTTTTGTTTTGGCAAAGGTAAGATTTTGTGTATTGTTGCATGAATTGTGTCTAAACCTCATATTTTTCTTGTTTCTTTTTTATTTTTTTAATTTTTAATTAATGCTTGGAGCTGATTGTTTGAGTGACCTGAGAATTTTCATTATAGATTTTAGCTGAAGACTTTTTCCCTTTTGGCTGAATCTACCTCTCATGAGATGATTCAGTGACAGATTTTTTTTTTTAATTCAGTTCAATTATCTGGCAAATATCAGATTGAAATAATTATTTATCTAAAATTTGTCTGGCAGTCTTCTTTTTGTTCAGTATAGTTTTCAAACTTATTTTTTCATTCTTTAAATGCTTTGTAAAGCAAAATTTTCTTAAAAAACTTTTATAAATATTATTTTTGTTATTGTTTAAGATTACATGAAAAACCTACATCTAGAAAATATACTGAAAGAGTTTCTTGGTATATGTGTTTAAAATTTAACTTGAGAAAATCTTTTTTATATGGCATGTTGGTTATATGAATAGATTTCATGCCAAGTTTCTGTGCACTGAAAATCAGTCTTGCTTTCTGCTGCTGTTACCCAATTCTTCAATTTTTATTTTTTAGAAAATCAAATTGAGAATGTGAAAAGAAAAATATTTTAGGAAAATATTTGAATTATGATATCTGCTAAAAATTGACTAAAATCCATAACAGATTATTCACTCAATTTATTTTTTTGGTCTTTGTTTGAGGTAAATGATTATATATTGCAGAATTTTTATTTTGCTTTGTTGAATTTTCATTTCTTATTAACGACTTAGTGTCCTCTTCAATTACTGTGAATTCTAAACTTGATTTTCTGAGGATTTTTTTGTGGCATCAAATTACTTTGTTTATTTCAATGTTTCTACTCATTGACAATACATTATTATCAATTTAATTTGTATAGATAGGTTCAACTGTTCTTCTACTATTCTGCATTTAATAGTTCAGTATCTATTGAACTGAGCTGGAAACCCCAGACTAATTTTCAATCATGAAAATCTTAATTTAGCCATTACTTCAAGAGCTGCATAGACTCCATAGTAAAAAGATAAAGAACTGCATTATTTAAACTTCTTTTGTCATCTTTTAATTTAAAGAAATAACTGGGCCCTGAAAAGTTTATGATTGTTACTTCTGACTTACTTTAGTATACTGGTCCTCTCATCAGAAATAGAGAAAATATATTTTTCAAAATTAGCATTCTTTAGAGCTCTCTTAGCCTGTGATACTTGTCAGAATAAAATAATATTGATTAGGTACCAATTTAGAAAGGTAGGTCTTCTTTATAATGTTGTGTAGGGAGTGTTGGCCATGTTTGCAAAATGGCCTTATGCCTAACATAACCAAGGCTACCACATTTAAAGAATTAGAAGAAAGATAAAAAGGGTCTTATTCTTGTTAATAAGTGTAAGATTTATTTAACAAGAATCAATTTTTGATATCCACGGACTGAATTTGTTAATTTTGTTTTGTCTATCAAAAACTAATTACTGTTTAACTACTCCACTCTTCCTGTTGAGTTTATCTTCAACAACCAGTCTCTTATTCTTCTCATTCATAAATTTTCTTAATAATCAATATTTCAAGAGCATCCACTGAGAATTGACTTTAAGAAAAAGTTGACAGCATTAAGTGGCTCATCTCTGAATTTTATAAAAGAACAGTTTGTTTTGATCCCATTAGTTTCCACTTGTCATACAGATTTTGTTGTGGAATGTTGATCCTACTTAGAAAGTATAATTTACTTTAGTCGATTCAGATATGTGTCAGATAAAAATTTCCTTTTGTTGTTAGTTACAAGTCTGCAGACAAAACAGATAAATAGATATCCTTAAAAAGTTGTTGACTGAATGTCAAAAATATACAAAAGAAAGTTGCACATCAAAATCAAGAAAGAAATAAGTGGATCGCTTGCAGGATACTATTCATAATTCTGTAGATTGGTTTTCACAAAAATCATCAAATGCTTTTTTAAACTGCTTTTATGTTGAGCTCTGCCTATTGCTGAAGAGATGTATTGAGAGATATCAGCTGATAGGATGTATACTTGAGAGAGATAGTATTTGTGATAGCATTGTGGTCACAGGATGTGTATTCAAACAGTAGACAGGTATTAAATTATAACATCTTATATATATAGTTGCTTTAGCAAACTAAATTGGGAGAACATACACAGAAATGAAGGGAAGTGTATACAGAGAAATGTCCATATTCATATATATGGTTTATATAAAGTTCTATTGAAGGTGTTAAGGTTTACATTTGAGAAAAGTTCTTTCTTGGCTTGGTAGCATTATTGGCTTAGGGTACTTGCATACTGTGTTGTATTCCATGCAGCACATGGTTTGCTAGGGATTATAAAGTTTCCTGGAAGAGAAATACATGTGTTATCCCTGAAGCATGTTGTGGGTGGAGAGAGAAGAGTATTTGTGCAATTTTATTCTATACTACTTTTTGAAAACAGTGAGGTAATCTTATAAGTTCTGCATTTTTGACAATATAATTTGTTCAACGAGGGTTATGGTGGTGTGATAAAACTGACAGTTTTTTTTTTTTTATTGGCTCATCAACCTTTTATGGCTAATTTAAAGCCAAAACACATTTTTGGATTGTAAGAATGTTTTGGATATAATAATGATCGTCTGATACAAATCCTACTATTTAACCCATAGCAGAGAAGGGAAGAGAGGGATTCATACCTTTCTTGGGGTTATTTTCTTGCAGGTAAATATAATAAACTCAACAATGATTTGAATTCATCACTCCAGTTTTTCATTCCAACCTGTTACCCATTACACCACTCATATATCCATACTTACAGCACCTGGTATTCCAAAGCAGTCACCCATCTTGGTACTGACCAGGCTAAACTTTGCTTAACTTTGATGATCAGACAAGAATTAGTGCTTCATCATGGTATGACTGTAAGCTAATCAAAAAGATATATTCATAATACACATGGTTAAATGAAGGCAAAGGACATAAACACATGCATGATTTTCAGTACATGTCAATATTGAATGTCTTTATAAAATAGCCAGCAAAAATTCAGAGATCCGTTCCTGTTGAGGTTTTTTTTCTTGGCCTTTTCATGTGTTCAGAATTGCTATGTTTCAATTTTAAGGAAAGCTTGTACATTATTTGAAACGGAAAATCTCATCTTTTCTTTGATTTCCCAGTTTCCATTCTACATTTTATATAGCCACCACAATAACAGAATGTGTAACATCCATGACTGATGGTCACTGTTTTAACAAAATAAAGCATTTTATTATACTAGCCCTTTCCAAAGCTGGTGTTATTAGTAACATATATCCTCTGAAGCAGTGCTTTTTAAACTGGTAAATGTTTTATCCAAGGGAGAATAAAATCATTTGGGTATTGGATGAAAGTAGACAGGCAAATAAAGGATTAATAAAGTAGGAATTTGATGATTCGATTTGTTCGGATATTATTTCTTATACTTAAAAGAAAAAACACATCACCATTAAATTGGTTAATAATCTCTTATGGCTTTTTAAGTGTAGTGGTCATTGGAAATTTGATTTCTCTCTCTCTCTCTCTCTGTGGTTAGTTTTTAAATTCCAAAGAAATTTTTTCTATATTTACTGTTACAAAATGTTTCAGTAGAGAAAGATGTAATCTCCTGCTGCTAGATATTTGCATTTTATTTACACAAACACAAATGAGCAAATGATCTCTTGCTTTTAAATATATATATATATATATATATATATACATATTTTGTGATAAAGACTCAAGTGAGAAAGACACGGATCTAAAAGTTATACTACAGTCTGTTCTTGATTCACACTTCACTTGTACTGAATAAGAATTAAGAAATAATTTTTGAAGAATTTGTTGTGGATGACCTGCTGTAGTCTCTTAAGTGATTGCATATAAACAAGTTCCTGTGCAGATAATGGACTGCTTTTATTACTGTTTTTGTCTTAATTCCTTTTATTCTTTGTTAGTCATTCATTAATGTGTAGTAATATCATTTTTGTCATTTTGCTTTTCATAATTTTCTACTTTTTTTTCTGTTTTCTTGTTCAGTAATTATATCTTCAGCATCTTCATTCTTATTGTGATACTGTAAGTTTTATTGATAAATGCAAATACTTTGTAACTTTCAACACATTACACCTCAAGAGGGGTTTCATTGTTACTGCTGGATTTATTAGGCTTCTCTGTGAGAATGTTTCCAAAATAACCATGAGCAAAGCTGTTCTAGATTTAAGCTTTCATCATTTTATCATGTAAGCTTTCATCATTTTTCTCACTTTGAAAATGACCAACCATGGTCTTCTCAACTTAGTGCTGAATGCCTTTGTCAGTTTAATGAAGATGAAATTCATTCTTTTGTTTTGTTTTTGACCCTTTTGGAGTAAAGCCATGTCAGTTGTAATTCAATTAGTATTAAAGTTTATTTCAGGAAAATTATCTGTAGCAAGGCTTGATATGAGTTTGTTCTGTAAAATTCTTCCAAGGATTTTCCTGCAAAGGAAAGCAGAGCAATGCTCCAGTAGTTAATGCAATATGACTTTATTCTGTAGTCTTTCTAAAGACTGATGATGCCTGCTTTTTTGAAGTCTTGAGCTATATTTCCATACCCCCTAGCATATCAGAAATTCATGAAGTTTTGTATACAAAACAGTATTTTCATTATTCAAAATTGTTTAATGTCTGCCATCAATACCAGCCATTTTATAACAGTGACTTTTTTTCAATGTTTTCTCATTCTTAGTTCATACAAAAACAGTCTAACTGAGCAGCTCTCATACATAAACAGGATAACTGTTTGAGAGGTACTCTCTCTCTCTATATATATATTATATATATATATATATATATAATAATGAACTTAATCACAGTAAGGCAACACTAATAATAACAGACAAAACATCCAAAAATAGTGCTAACTTAACAGTAATTTAAACCGTCTTGTAACTCGGCGAGAACTTCCACGTGGGTTAAATAATGGGGGAGGAAAAAAAGAAACAAACAGCGCACAAGAACAATACGTCTAATGCCTGTTGGAAAGAAAAAAAAACCCAAGACGAAACCTTAACAATAAAGTGCTCGATACGAAAGTCTGAAAGTAGAGCGATAATACAATACAAGAAATCTAGAAGTGAGCCACCACCTACCGCGGTTTCACACAATGGTTCTTCAGGGTAAGAGGCTAACAACTAAGATTAAACCAGCAAATATTTGCTGGTTTAATCTTAGTTGTTAGCCTTTTACCCTGAAGAACTGTTGTGTGAAACCGCGGTAGGTGGTGGCTCACTTCTAGATTTCTTGTATGTATGTATATATATATATATATATATATATATATATATATTGAGAGGAAAACTCAACACATAATTAAATGGTTATAAATTGATAATTTAATTTTTACATTTGCCTTGTTCAGATCATTGATGAATGCATAAATTTCAATTTCACTTATAATATTAAAAAACGGTTTATACAGAGTGATTTTTACACCATAAATCAACTTAGAATAAATACATTAAATCACACATATGACACAATTCAGAATAAGGTATTAAATCACACATACATAAAACAACAATAAATTGTACACATGCAAAAAGAAAGAAGGAACATGCACAAAACAACACCCTAAATATAAAAACTCAAAATCTCAGAAGACATTTCCAAGATGTAAACTATTAGATCCTTTTGAAGCAGATTTGTTGAAATTAATTAAAAAAAATTAGTTTTAAAAGCCCTTTCAATAAATTATTACTTGAGGTGACTTGTAATATGGATAAAATTTTTAAAAAAGCTGATAAGTCTAAAAATATTTATAAAATTGATCCTTCTTGTTATCAAAAAATCATTATTTAAAATCTTGCCAGCAATTATAAAATTGATAAAGATAAGGATCTGTTTTGAAAATTAACCTAGATACTGCTGAGTTTGCTAGTAAATTTAATGTTAATAACAGAATGGGTAAAATCCACCTTAAAATGCTTATATACTCTTAAAAAACCATAAACCTCACTTTGATTATAAACTTCAAACAATATTGATTAACCCCTCAAAAACTGAATCAGGGCTTATTTTTAAAAATATTATCAAAATTATAATTAACACTATCCAAAGATCTTTTTTTTAATAATGTGTGGAAAGATTCATCTGATACTAGTAATTGATTTAATAATATTATAAGTAAAGAGAAAGCTACCTTCATTCAATTCGACATTATAGATTTCTGCCCTTCTATTTCGAAGGATCTATTGTTGAATAGTCTGAAGTTTGCTAAGCAATATGGAGATGTTACAGAAGAAGTTTATAGAATTATCTTAGCAACTAGAATATTGGTATTATCTAATAGTAACTCTACTTGGATAAAAAGTAACTGTGACAATTTTGATGTTCTAATGGGTGTGTTTGATTTGCTCAAATTGCAGATTTAGTGATTATCTATATTTTGTACATTTTTAGTAGGATAGTTGGACCAGAACAAATTAGATTATATAGGCATGATGGGCTTATTGTTATACCTAATAGTAATGGCCCTTTATCCTCTAAAATCTAAAATAAAGTTATAATCACTTTTAAATTACTTGGTTTTAAATGGATATTTCTTCAAATCCTAAAATAGTCATTTTTCTGGATATTACCTTAAATATCTCTAATAGTACTTTCAAGCCATATCATAAAAATAGTGAGTCTCATATATATATATTAATGTTAGTTCTAACCATCTCCACCAAGTGATTAAACAAATTCCCACTACAGTTAACTTTAGGATGAATAAATTATCCTCTAATATCAAAATATTTAATGACAATAAAATCCTGTATAATAATGCCTGAAAAAAAGTGGGTTCAAACAGGAATTTATATAAAAAACGAAAAACGATGAAACTGGTATTAATAAGTTTAAAAATAAAAAAAAGAAAAGTTTTATGGTCCAACCCCACTTTTTGCTATTTATCTGACATTAATTTGGTCAATATTTTCTGAAATTGATTGATAAACATTGTAATGTTAACAACCCACTAAGTATGATCTTTAATGGAAAAACATTAAAAATTAGTTATTCCTGTTCTAGCAGTATCCAAAGTATCATTAATTCTCATCATAATAAAATACTTGTCAGTCTTTAAAATAATCACCAAATAAATATAACCCCACCCTGTAATTGTAGAATTAAGGATAACTGTTCATTTGGTGGTATATGCATGTCTGAAAAAGTTATATACCAAGCTACTATTTTACCTAAGGTATATGATAAAGAAAGAGAAGTGTATTTTAGAATTTTTGTTGGACCTTGGAGATACAGACTTTATAATCATAAATATTTTTTTCTAAGCCCCACCTTAAATCCCAGACAGCTCTATCTGAATATTTCTGGGAATTAAAAGATAGAGAACTTTCTCCACATATCGAATGGAAGATAGTTGGTAAATCTCAAACTCCTATTAGCTTTAGAAGTCAGTGTAACCTATGCTTAGATGAAAAATAAAAATAATTAAATTTTGTGGTAAACACCAGCTTTTGAACCAATGAAATGGAGTGATTTTTTAACCTCATCACAAGAATAAATTTCAATTATTTGAATTGTAGGATTGATATAATTTTATCATAATTCTAACTGCTATTTATTTTCCCATTGCAATTCTTCTTCAATATTTATACATATATATGTATACTTTTTTCCCCACTTTATTTTTCTATATTTGCATCAGTTGAAGATTGATTTACTTGTGTAATGTCAAACACTTGTGACTGTATATTGTGGTTTTTACTACATTAACTAATTTGTCATTATCTGAATTATTATATTTAATTTTATGTACTATATTTTCTCTTTTAAACCTCTTTTCTTTTAAAATGTTAATTTTAGAAAAATAATTTTTAAAGGATTTTTAAAAAAGGATAAATGTTTAAAAAAGTCCATTTTTTTTATATTTTAGGTTTAAAATGTTTCTGTCAGCTAAAAATTGTGAATGTCAGTGTAAAATCTGTTCCCAATTAAAAATTTTTTTTTCTTTCTTTCTCACCCTCTTTATCTTTTGTGAAGATTATGTCTGTGTGTTCATATTGTATATGTCTATTTCTTTTATGTCCAGTTCAAAAGATATAATGTTCACTTCCCTTGGCAAAATTTGTCTTGAAAATAGTCTAAGTGAATTTAACTTTTACTTTTATTTTTCTCCAGTCCAAATGGGAAAAATAATTTTTAATAGAAATTTTGTAATAATATTTGAAAATTTTTTAAAAATTTTCTTATTTTCTAAGATTTTTGTGTAAACCAAAGTTTGTGACTGTATGGGTTTCTGTCCCCTTTTTCTTTACTCTTTTCCTTCTCTCCCATATTTTTTGTGCATGCATATATTCCTGCCTAAATAATGTGTGTGAATAATTATGTCTGGGTATTGTTTTGGGTATGTATATCCTTTCCTCCTTTTTGCATGTATATAATTTATTGTTAGTTGTTTTATGTATGAGTGATTTAATTCCTTATCTTGTATAGACTTATATATGTGATTTGATATACTTATTCTCAAAAAAATTTGTTTAAATACCTCTGATAGAAACCATTTTTTAAAAAAATATTCTGAGTGAAATTAACATTTATTTATTCATCAGTGGTCTAAAGGAGGCAATTGTAAAAATTGCTAAAATAAATTCTGGATTTTTCTCTCAACATATTTGCTCTGAATAATATTCATTGAGTTCCTTATTTTTTTAATTGATATTTTATATCAATTAAATAAAATTTTTTAGATTATCCTCTCCATCTTCATGCATTGCCATTCTCTCCTATATATATATATATAGGTCTAAATGTAGGTGAACAGTAAACAATAACATTTATTTTGATATTACTTATACAGTTATATTTACTAATACAATTATTACATTGATATTTAAATTTTATTATGTACAATAATACAAAAGTGCTTAAATTTATCAATGGATGTGCTCAAACTGTTGTCCATCGCAATTTCCACAGCTTTGAAATCTACCCCTCATGCCTTGAAAAACATTTTTGCACAAGTCTCTTTGTGTATTAAATTTTTGAAATGCATCTCTTACGTAATTTTTCAAATCACCAACACTTCTTGGTTTTTAAATATAAACATTGTCTTTGAGTACTCCCCAAAAAAGGAAATTCATTAGGGTTAAGTTAGATGAACATGCTGGCCAGTGAATTGGATCTCTTCAATCAATCCATTTCTCAGGAAATGTTTCATCAAACTACTCATGTACTTTTGGACCACCCTGTATGTATATTCAAATGTTATTATAGTGGATACTGGTATTTGAAACAGACAGCCTATTTTTAAGTATGTATTATGTTTATCAGCCTGCTCATTCCAGAAATTTTAAAGAAAATATAATGTGCTCTATGGTCGGAATTAAATCTACCTGATTCTTTCTAGTTCAATCTCTGCTGAAGAGAACATTAATTATATTTATTAAAATTTCTTGAATGGGTGGTCTAATAGATTTAATGCACACATTTTTTACAATATAAATAAATTTCAAAGATGAGTATCCACTATAATAACATTTGCAGTAATAAGAATTTTAGATAAAAAAAATTACATTAATTATTATATATATAAATATATCTATAGTAGTAGTAGGCCTCAATTGGTCTGGGTTGACCATGGGTAGCATCCTAGTTGTCTACTTTGCTGGATCATCGGTGTCTGTGACTGTAAACTGTGGAAGTGACAGTTTTTGTTGCAGAGGTTCCATTTATGTTTTGTTTCTGGTCTGTCGGAGCTGTCATTTTGCTTTCTCCAAACTTTCCTCTCCATGGTGACTTGTGTCAGTTGCTCCTCCCTTGATTTAAGTTGATGGGCCAGGGTTCCTCTCCATTTGCTCCAGTTGACTACTAGGCTTTCCCATGACTCCGTGTTCATGCCAACAGCTTTCATATTGCATTTTATGATGTCACAATATTGCAGCTGTGGCAGCTCAGTGGGTCTTCTTTCAGGAGGTATTATGTAATGTGACCATCTGGTATGCAGTGGACATGGCCTAACCAGAAGATTTTGCACTGTTTAAGGAGTGTAAACATGGTGGGCAGACCCGCGCAAGACAGGATCTCAGTGTTGGGCACCTTGTCTTGCCATGAGATTCCCAATATGTGTTGGATACTTCTCATGTGGAAGGTGTTCAGAGGCTTCTCTTGCCTGGCATACATGGTCCATATCTCGCTGCTGTGTAACAGTGTCCTGATGACATAGGGGTTGTACACTGCCATCTTTGTCTTCACTGTCAGCTTGGAGTTTGTCTAAACACATGTTCTGAGGCACACAAGGGTTGTGGCTGCCTTCCCAATTCTCTTGTTGAGTTCTATGTCCAGGGAGAGATTGCCAGTCGTGGTAGAACCAAGATAGGTAAACTGATGGATCACATCCAGTTCAGAGTCATTGATGGTGATGACCAGTGGTGCTGCAGTACTTTGACCTATAATGCTTGTTTTTTTTCAAGCTAATGATCAGCCCAAAGTCTGCATGCCTGAGAGAAATGATCCATCCATGTTCATGCTGGGTGTGGGATGCTATGCTATATCATCAGCAAACAACATGTCTCTGATAAGGACTCATTATACCTTAGTCTTGGCTCTGAGATGGGTGATATTGAAAAGGCTGCCAACTGATCTCATATGCAGGTAAATCCCTTCTCATGTGTTGAATGCATGCTTTAGAAGTAGCATGAAGAAGATTCTGAAGTGAGTAGGAGTTTGACCCAGCAGCAGAATTTGAAAGGTTTCAAAATGTTGCTGTTAAACTGCACAGTACCCCACATATTGTTATGGAAGGACTTAATTAAGATCTGTAGCTTGAGTGGGCAGTCAATCTTGGACAGAATTCTGAAGAAGCCCTCCCTACTAATAAGTTCAAATTCCTTGGTCAAATCAATGAATGTGATGTACAGAGGCACCTGCTGTTCTCTGCACTTCTTCTGAAGTTGACGGAGTGAGAAGATCATGTTTACTGTTGATTGTTCTGATCAAAA
The DNA here is from genome assembly GCA_037127315.1 of Ascarosepion bandense. Taxonomy (NCBI): domain Eukaryota; kingdom Metazoa; phylum Mollusca; class Cephalopoda; order Sepiida; family Sepiidae; genus Ascarosepion; species Ascarosepion bandense. Next base: position 625,507 of record JBBBDQ010000133.1, on the reverse strand, counting down.
GCTGCACTGCGACTCTGGGTAAACATGTTCAGCAAGTTTTTGCAGATGGAACAAGATCACCCAAGCAAAGATTTTGCCTACAACGCTGTGTAGAGAGATGACTCACTGTGTAGAGAGATGACTCACTCGCCTTTGTTCTTGTAGAAAGTGATGATCATAGCATCCCTCATGTCCTGTGATACAGCCCTTTCTTTCCAGCACTGGCAGAGGAATTCGTGCAGAGGAAACAGTCAGATAGTTTTGCAGTGCTTGATAAGATCAGAGGGAATTCCATCACTGCCTGGAGCTTTTCCTGTGGTCAAGCTGTTGATGGCTTTCTGTGTTCCTCTATTGTCAGCTCAGTGTCAAGCTCTTCCATGACAGGTAGACACTCAATGGCATCAAAGGCTGCAGTAGTCACAACATTCGGTTGAGAGTAGAAGTTGGAATGGTGCTTGACCCATCTCTTCATCTGTTGTCTTTTGTCTGTGATGACTACCCCAGTGGTTGATTTGAGGGGAGCTGTCTTGTTCTGCACTGGTCCCATTGCTGTCTTGATGTCATCATAGATTCCTCTGATATTCCCTGTGATTGTTGCTGTCTGAATATTTTCACTGAGCTCTATCCAGTATTCATTTGTGCAGTGTCTGGCAGTCAGCTGAGCTTTGCTCCTGGCAGCCTGAAGGATGTGAAGGTTTCTCTTGTTGGGTGACTTGTACTCTGCTAGAGCAGTGTGCTTGGTTTTAATGACAGGAATCATCTCGGTAAATTTTGACTCAAACCAGTCATGTGACTTCGAGGTCTTTTCCCAAAAGTGGCCAAGGCAGTGTGGTGGATGGTGTCCCATAAAGTAGCCCACTTTTCTGTGGCAGTGTCCCCAATTTGCGAGGTTTTCAGTTCACTCTCAAATCTCTCAGCAAACTGCTCCACAAGGTTTAATTGTCTAATCTTTTTGACATCAATCCAAGGATTCCATTGCTTCTTGCTATGATGTAACCTCTTCTGCTGGAGCTTGATCTTGCAGTACACTAGGGAGTGTTCTGTGTCACAGTCCGCGTTGTGATAAGAGCGAGTGTGAAGAACGTTCTTAATGGCAGTAGATTTCAACAAAAGACCTTGTGCTGGGGCTTGGTTTTGAAGAAGGAGTTGGTTATGCACAGGTTGTGGTATGTGCATAGCTCGAGTAGTCTCTGGCCATTGTTGTTCAGTTTGCTAACACCAAACTGTCCAAGGTATGAGGGCCACAAGTTGCAATATATGTATATGATTGATGTGGAGAAGTTTGTCACTTACTTGAGTTTATGCAGATTGAAAAAAACCCTGAAGAGTGAGGATATCATAGTGGTGCCTTCAAGAAACTTTGAAGTCAGCATGTCCAGATTGACATATGATTGAACAAGCTACCATTTAAAGATGTACAAATTCCCATTTTCTATTCATCCTTCATCTCCTTTGTTTTGTTGTAGTAAATAATACTAAAATTGAAGATATTACTGCTATCTCCCCAATTTGAGGAGCTATAGAAAGTGTCTCTTGGGTATAATTTACCTTAAAACTTTATTATCTAGACCTGAAAGCTTTCCACTTGATAAGTCTGACAGTGATGAAGGCAAGATAAAAATAGCAGATGAAAGATGATGATATAAGTTGCAGTTCCAATTTTAAATTGAAGTGACTGATAGGTAAGATTGTTACCTGATGTATCTGGAGCATATTTCATTATAACTATGTAGAAAACACTATTTGTTACACATGGAAAAGAGTTGAGAAAATACAAGATGCATCATAAAGACAGTAAAATATGGTGGTAAGCACATAATAGTGTCTTTGAATGACATAATGGTGGCATCAAAAGTGATGGTAGAAGAAAATTGGTAAAAGTTAATGGAAGTCCAAATGGCAAAAACTATATTAGTTTACTATGGTCTAATCTCCTACCAGACTACGAAGAGAGAAATTTTTAAGCATGGCAGTATAACTTATCACACATCATGAGTAATAAAAAATTTCTTGTGAATAAAGATGCTCAACTTTTTAAGACTGATGAATATTAAGTCCTGATCTCAGTATAAATTATGTTGGGTGCAGAATAAACAGGTGCTTCAATGAAAACAACACAATCTCCAAGAACTTACGGAACCAAGAAAAATTGGAAAAATTCTTAATGAGAAAATCTGCAACATGTTTTATTCAACATTAGATTGAATTGTGATAATTATTCAAAAACTGGCAAAATTACTAATTACTAACACGATACTTTGACATTTTCTACTTTCTGTAATAATCCAGATGACTTTTTGCAAAAAAGAAAAACAGCAGTTTTATTTTTAACTTAAGAAAAAAGCTGAAAGGTGACATTTTCACTGGTGGCCAAATATTTATGCATGACTTTTTTTTCATGCTTTATCATCTACAATATGGCATTGATGAAAATGTGGTAACTTGTCTTCTGGCCCTCAAAGATCATAAAGTGTACTGAAAAAAGCATGCTGTTTATTATGCTTGATTTTGGAGTAAAATTAACTAAAGTAATTCATTTAACAAGGTGCCTAAAAGATTGGCTTCTCTGTTTGTGTACATATATATATATATATATATATATATATATATATATAATTCATTATTATGTGAGAACATTACTAAATCAAAGGCATGAAACTACAATAAATTGTAAATATACTAAAGAATTAACCTTACAATCATGCTAGTATTACTAAATCTAACTAGAGCAATTGTAAACATTTTATAGTATTAACCTTTCTATCTTGATAATTTTTTCCAACTATATAATCTTTCTATTTATGTTATTTTTATCTGTATTTTCTATTACAATTTGTGAGCTGTTTATTAACTTAAGTATGTTTATTGCACTTGAGAATTACTGTTAGTATGTTTAGCCATGTAATGCTACTTCATTATCATACATATCATATATATTATTTTATCATATATATTATTTTATTTATCATATATATTATTTTCTCTTCACTTTCTATTTCTTCTGAATCTTTCCTTTTCCTCTTTCTTTTTCTTTTCTTGATTTCTCATCTTATTTTCTTCTCTTCTTTTCTTTTTTCTTCCCCATTTTTAATATCTTTTGCCTTGTACAGAAAACACAAAATTCCAAAAATAAAGTGAAGTCCTGTTCATAAAAGAATTTTAAAAAATAAAAACGTTTATTAACATCATTGTTAACTACCTGATGAGATATTGTTCTTTCAATGTTGAAACAAACCATACAATTCTGTAGTTTTTCACATGCTCTAATGTAATAATTAATAATAAATATTCATTGCTCTATTTTCATATTGAGCACTGTTTTAAATCAATGTTTTGAATGTTGCAATTATTTTCTTTGTTCTTATTCATTTGGATATATATATATATATATATATATAGGTAAAGACGACCCAAGATTTTATGATTTTGAGTTCCCTGGTATTTATTTTTTATAAACAGTGCTTAATACAATAAATATTGTAGAGCATAATATAATTATGAATTAAAAGTACATTGCAACATGGAAATTTCTATGTTTCGAGATAGAATCTCATCATCAGGCAATGTTGGATATTGGTTATGAAAATGATTTATACATTTTCACAATCAACATTGCCTGATGATGATATCTCGAAACATAGAAATTTCCATGTCACAATGTACTTTTAATTTATAATTATATGATTATATATCCATAGTTTAGCTTAACTTGAGAATTGAACTCACAACCATTACATAACTAAATATTGGGTCAAGTAGTAAAGTCATATACTCCGGTACAAAAGAAACTTCATATAAAGGAATTTACTCTGACGAATTAATTGATATAAAGCATAAATAATTCTATATTTATATTGAAATGTGAAAAATTCCCTTCTTGCAAGGCATAGTTTAAATTGTCAAAAGATGATATGACAAACATTGTCTAATCTGTCTCTTATGTTACAGTTCCATTCAAATGCTGTTCAATCAATTGGGTCTCATGCTTATTTAGTTAAGTACCATACATGATACATACTTCAGTGACTGGGCAAAAGATTTTCCCACAGTAAGTTACCATTACTTTCTGTGGTAGACTGGTTGCCAACCAAAGCTATAGAACCAAATCTTTCCTGTTATTTAAACCATAGCTAGAGGGAAAAGAGATGGACTAATACCTTTCCCAAGGGTATTTGCATGTAAATGAATGCAACAAATTCAACTAGAATTCAAACTCATCTCTCTGATTTCTCATTCTGAGCCAATATTTACTGTACCACAATGCACACCCCTATGCATATTACCTTGCCTTTAAGGGCACTTCTATTAAAGCAAGTCTAAATAGAGTGAATATTCAATTTTTTTGTTTTTTTTTTCATCTCACCTGTCTGCATGAAAAGGTGTTATTGTGATGACACTTGATGAAAATCAGGTGTTCTCTCTTATTCAAATTAAACTCCTTCTCATCAAAGGGCTGAAGAATATTTCATGTAGTCCACATGTGAGTCATCTTGTATAAGTTCTTTTGTTCTTCAGGTGCAGAGTAACTTGTCTGTTAGGTTCTTTCTGCTAGTTTATTAAATTTGTTGTTAATTGTGGATGATATAGTTCTGTGGTTCAACTGCGAATACAAAAGATTTTCCCATGCTTAATGGTTTATTATAAACATGTGTTCTTCAGTCTCAAGTAAAGTAATAACATCAAGCATTAAGTATAAAGCACTGCCTGGTGTAATAAAATTTTAAAAGTATTAATCAGAATCTCTGAGGGTTTTCATTTGTAAAGAATAAAGTGACTAAAAGTTTTTCTTTTCCTATCCATTGGCTTCTTTTAAAATAGCTGCCCTTTTCAACACATTTAGAAACCAAGAAGCTGTTATTGAATTTCTGTTTTCAAAATAAAAAGGCTTCAAGAAGTTAGTCAATGTCCATAAAATGGATGCTTTTGATTTAAACACAATACTATGGTGGATGTCTAAAGTTTATAGAAACTGATTTTAGTGACAGACCCTACAATGGCAGGCCAACTGTTGCTGTGAATGAAAATAAGGTCAAACAGGTTGGTGCTCTCATTACAACTGAAAGAAGAATAAGTATTGTAAAACTCTGTGAAAGACTTCAGCTGAGCCATGGTAGTGCCAACAGTTTCTTGGCTGCTCAAGTCTGTGAAACATGGGTTCTCAAAATTTTGGCAGACTCCCTGACAACATAGATCCTCAGGCTGCACAACTTGGATAGTGTCTTTCAGAATCAGAAGACCTGGGTTCACTGTTAAACCAGAATGGAAAATGTCAATCATGTGGCACCACCTGGGCTAATAAAGAAAGAAGGTAGTATGAATCACAGTTCAAGAGAGAGTCACTGTGTTTTAGCACCAGAAAGGGATCATACTGTTAGAATTTATGCCACATAGCACTATGATTTCTTCTGACACCTGTGAGAACACATAGTCAAAACTCAGAGTAAGTCCTCTAGATCAGTATTTGAAGATGAATGATATGTGTCGCAGTGGTTTATTTCCAGACAAGCAACCATAATATACAGAATACACCAGTCACCTGAAGATGGCTTGAGATCACAATGTTAAAAATGTGACCATAGAAATGAAGATGAATCCACTAATAAGAATAGACAAGTGTGTAATCTTAATTGATGATCTAAAAGAATTAAACAGCAATTGCATAAACATATCATTTTTTTATATTGTGTAAGTTAGATCTGATTTTGTAGAGGCTCTATTCCTGATATTGAGCATTGTTTTAAAGCAACAATGTTAAGTTATTTATTATTATATGCAATGCAAGTCTTATATATCAACAATCTTGCCGCATCCCCCCCTATGCCTCATAAAGATGGAATACCAAGATTGAGAAGGAAGGAAACCATGTTGAGAATTAGATTTGAGATGTATGTTGTCATTTTTTGTATGCTTCTACTATTAAAGGTCTTGTATTTAATTTTCATCAACAGTGTTTCTGTGTTTGCTTAACACTAGCAGACTAGTGTTAAGCAAACTTTTCCAATTTATAACAGAACTATCAGTATAGATCAGCATTGCTTGGGTGTAATGAAAGCTTTAAAACTAATCCATGGTCCTGAAGCTCAGACTCTTTAGACATTGGCATGAAAAATGTGGATTGTTGAAAGGTTGATCTCAAAGATCGTAGAACTTTTCCAACAACACAACCAGCATGCAATGCAAAAAAGAAAGGACGCATCTTTTGCCCAAAAGATAGCGCTGCTGCTACCACAATCAGCCAGAAGCAGGCAAGTGAGAGGAAGTGCACTCATGGATTAGTTACACTGTGCAAGACTGAAGCTGGCAGAGGGGGTTACTCACAAAAACCCCTATCACTTTTTGCTATACTGGTGTCTCCTATTGTTGGATATTGAGGTATGGATTTCTGATATCTGGGGAAAAGTAGAGGAAATAAGGATCCCAAGACCTAAAGATTATTTGTGTGAAGTTTGGTGAGAATCGGATAAAAATTATGGATTTGTATGAATGACATATAAACAGACACACACACACACTCACACACAAACATCTTGCCTTTTATATATATATAGATTCCATTTTTGTTAAGTATGACACAATTCTGACTTTGCAGCAGATGAGGTTCATGTACTTTTGTTTGATTACTCTAAACCAAATGATCCAAAGTGTCTTATTATTCTTGTAAAACTAAACCCAAATGATAACTACCTACAAACAAGTGTAATATACCAAGCTACTGTAAGATTCAAAGGAAACCAATAATAAATATATACATAGCAATAGGAATAACAGAAGAACCCTGGAAAAAGACACAACTTTCACAAGACATCATTTGATAGCGTACAGTTTTCTCACAATATATATAGAAACTCAAATCACAAAACAAAATATACAAAAATGTTCAAAATAGGAAAACCATTTCATTTTAAAACCTTCTCTCAAAATACTGTAATCTCTACCAATAATTACCTTTCCAGAACAATATAAAGTAAACAAAATATCAGAGCTCATTTCTAAGCATTGAAATTGAAACAAATTTTACATTCTAACTCAAAGGACTAAATAGCATTCTATAACTTGAGTCTCATAAACTTATTTCAATTACCAAAATTTAGAACAATAAGGTATGCGAAATATACATGTGAGCTGAAAGCTTAGAACCAACTTAATAAAAAATTATCCAAATGTTGGAGAATTTTTGTCTTTATTTTCACCTGAAATTAAAGCCAAAATATGATGTTTAGAACAGCTCATGATTAAACATAATAGACATTCATTGTCTCTTATATTTAACAGTATATATTTAGAAAATATATATTCAGTAGAATTCATTACATAGAAATGAATGTTGTCATGCATCACTATCAGAGCGAATTTTAAATTAAATTTAATAAATAAAAACCCTGTAATTCTTCAGTATTGGAGGGAATGTTGTTTTTAGAATGTTATATTTACGAAGTATTGAACATTAAATTAGCATTATTTAAATTCAGTCTGTAATCCTCATCTTTCTTGTTGTTGTTACATTTCAGCCGTTGTATCCTCCATCATTCAGACTTCTCTGTAGTTACTTGATCAATATACACCTAATAAGGGTCAGAAAGCACAATGGCCAAAAAACATTTTGATAACAACAACAAGGATAAGGATACTAGTCTGAATGTAAATAGTATAAATAAGGAAAATACTTTTTGTCAGAATCTAAACAGACTTTGAATATATTTTTAATGTAGTTCAAAAATTTGAAGGTAGTTTGATGCATGTTTGACATTTAAGCTTCAAAATTATATTTTGAATTTATGCAAGCCACAAGATTAGCAACTAGGTCTCACTGTAACATGTTATGCCCGGGGCTGCTTGTTGTGACGTTTGTCCTTGTCGACGGTTGGGACGGCACCAGTTGTGACACTGCCACTCGGCTGGCTGGTTGATTCAGTTGCTGTTGCTGGTCGTGATGATCTCATCCGATGACGTCGTCACAAATGCTGGTTTTCAAGCTGTCTATTGCAACGATGTGCCACTGTCCCACATTCTGAATTGATCCCAGAGGTCGCGTCATGCAGTCTTAGTAGTCGACTTTCTATTAGAGCCAGTTCGGACACTGGTGTACACTTGTGGTTAAAAAATAAATACAGCACCAAAAAAAAAAGTAATAAAATAAATGAATAATGTTGAACACACCTGGAGAGTTACAAAGAATGTCTTTATATAAAAAAAAACAATGTTTTTTTCTTTCACAGGAGCAGACAATATAGTTGTCAGAATGATAATACAGTTGTCGGAATGCCGGTTTACAACGGAGAGAGAGAGAGTTCATTTAAGAATATCAGAGCTTTCAATCCTTAAATAAAAATATCTTTCCTAAGTTTTGTTAAAGTAAACAGAGCTCTTCAAATTTTCACTAAACTCTTTTCACGTATTCATTAAATTTTCTTTAAAGTCTTTTCACAATTTCTCTAAAATCGGAGCTGTCCGTTTTCTAGGTAATAAAAAAAAATAGCAAAGTTCTTTCGGGTTCTTAACGGAACTTGATGGGATTTGCCAAATCAGAAGCGGGTAATGGCAATGACGTGACATTGAAAACTTTTCACGTATTCATTAAATTTTCATTAAAGTCTTTTCACAATTTCTCTAAAATCGGAGCTGTCCGTTTTCTAGGTGATAAAAAAAAAATAGCAAAGTTCTTTCGGGTTCTTAACGGAACTTGATGGGATTTGCCGAATCAGAAGCGGGTAATGGCAACGACGTGACATTGGCGGAGTGGGTTGGTTTCCTTGTCATCTGGAAACTCGCTCCCGGCTCAACTGACTTTTTCTCGTCGAGTCTCTATTTCTATAACCCTCTTCAATCCTCTCGGGGGATCTAGCCGACTCGAAGCCTTCGGCCAATGAAATCATTTTCCATCCACTTGACTTGCGGGAGGGGTAAGTCAATGAATGAAATATCACCAGCTCACTTCCTTTCGATGACATCATATTCAGAGTTTCTAATTTCCCACAAATTTTCTGTTCTCAGGGAGCATCTGTTGAGGGACTTTAACCCTGCCTGACACCATCAAACCAATCCTGACACTTTGTTTTGGCTACTCATAAAATTTCAGCTTTACCTGAAAATATCCGCTTTGAACACAAAAGAAGAAAAATTATATTTCTACCTTTCTTTCCCAAAAATAGTTAATTGTTCTATTCCCTGGATTTTAAAAGTACATGATAGTATTAAAATAGTTAATTTTTCTATTCCTTGAATTTTACAAGTACATGATAGTATTAAAATAATTTTTTACATAAGCTCACATCGCGAATTACAATAAAGCACAACCAATAATACTACTAATATTAATTCCTCTCTCTCCACTGTATTAAACCAAACAAAAGAAAGTATACCCACGGGAAATAGTGTCACACACCCTTTTACTGTAAAACCAATAAAATGTAAATTTACTTGCTTCTTTGACAGCTACAATCTTTTTTTTTTTTAAAATCACATCACCCCAAGCAAGGCGGTAAGACTACTGGTGTGCAGGGGGCTACATAAGAGTGAATAGATTGGAAAAGAGAAAGCTGGGAACCACGTTCTAAGTAGGGAACAAGGGATGAGCCTCTTCACCTGTTCAATAGAAGTGGGTGGAGTGTGAACTGGGTGATAGTTCAGTCTATCTACTCCAATTGAAAAAAAAATAAAAATAAAAATAAAAAATAAGCAAAAAAGAAAGTGAAAAGATTGGAAAAGAGAAAACTGGAAACCGCATCCTAAACAGGGAACAAGGGATGAGCCTCTACACCTGTTCAATAGACGTGGGTGGAGTGTGAACTGGGTGATAGTTCAGTCTATCTACTCCAATTGAAAAAAAAAAATACAAAAGAAAAGAAAAGCGAAAAGATTGGAAAAGAGAAAGCCGGAAACCACATCCTAAACAGGGAACAAGGGATGAGCCTCTACACCTGTTCAATAGATGCCAAGAATTTAAATATAAAGTCAATAGTCATCTCCTATCTCACTAACCTGCATCCTCCCTCTCATGCTCCTTTCTCTGTCCACTCCACTCTCATAAGTATTCTCATCCTTCTCTTACCCACTTCCCGACACCTCCATAACCTGTCACTCTTTCTCATAACTTTCCTTCTATGTAACCCCCTGCAAAACAGTGGCAGTAAAATGCCTTGCTTGGGGCGATATGATTATAAAAAAAAAAAAGCTGTTTTTTCTGGAGTTTACCTCTTAAAACAGTGCTCACCAATTTGCTGATCATTATTATCCTGTGATCAGTTTTGATACAAATAAAAAATAAAAGTTTGAAATTGTTATGTAGTAAATATTCCCCACTCTCCTGGGAACACAAATAGCCAAGTCTAGAGATTTAAATAAAGTAGTTTAAAATAGTACTTTGGAGTCAGTCTTCAGAGTATTTCTTACAGACGTCATGGTGAGTGCCTAAGCAAGACATATTATAACTGCTAGAAAGCTAATTATGGCAGTGGCGACAAGGATCAAGGCTCATGCAAGTTATGAGTTAGAAGTTGCAAGAATATCAAAACTCATACAAATTATAACAGGAGTTATGAGAATATTGAAATTCCTACTGAGTATAACAAGTAGAAAAAATACTTGTTGCTTTGGTGCACAGAATACCAGTGACAACTAGAATTTGAACCATTTAACTTTTTCTCTTTAGTGTTTGTAGAAGAAAAAAGAAAAAACACAGATATTCTTCAAATAGGGAGCAACTATTAGCTGATATGGTACAAATTCAACAGCAGCAGTTGCTGAAACTGCAGAAGCAAAAACAAAAGTTAATTGAAATAATTCAGAGAACAAAAAACTCCTCAGATTCTTTTACTTTTAATGAGCATGCAAATATTATATCTGAATTTACATACAGTTTAGAAGATGGATTTAACTTTTCTGCATATTTTTGAAGATACAAACTTCCAGAGAAGAATCCATCAACTGGAAAGACAAGAGAAAAATGAGACTTTTGTTGAGAAGCACTGGCAGAACATGATAAATACTGTCATTTTGTACTATACATTTTAATAAAAAACAGGAGAAATCTGTTTTGAAGAAACAGTAAATATTCTGTTAAAAATTTTTAGCAATAAAAGCTCTTTTTTAATATATGTTAACAAGGAATGTGAAAGATTCAGATTAAATGAACTGACTCTGGATATGTTCAAAGGTTAATTTTTGTTTAAAGGTTAATGGTAAAAAATGCAGAAATACAGGCAGAAATGTTAATGAATCTTGAAGAGAACAATAAACTTACGCTACATAAAATGTCATATGAATGTTAAAGAATCTTAAACTTGAGACGGGATACCAAAGAAATTCAGAAGAAAAAATGTGTATACATACAAGCAAAAGAAAAATATGCAAAAAAGGAAATTTAATTCATGTTTCAGTTGTGGAAGTTTACACCTCAGAGATAACTGTCCCTTTAAGAATATGAAATGCTACAAATGTGGTAAAATAGGACATATAAAGTCACACTGTATAACTAAAGCAAGAAAAAATTTTCACAGGAAAATATTTGTGCATCTCATTGCGATAAAAAAAAAAAATAACCACAAAGAAATTGAAAGAAAAATTGTGAATGTGAAAATAAACAATATGGATGTGAAAATATAACTACACACTGGTAGTGATATCCAAACATCATGGAAATAAATTGGAAAACCTATATTAAAAAGAACTCTAAAAGTCACGAGTAGTTTCTTGGTAAGAAATTATTCTTTATTGGTGAAATGACTTGTAGTGTCTCATTCTGTAACAAGGTAACAAGTGTGTAAAAGCTAAGACATGTGTTAAAAATACTACAAACTTATTTGGTACTGACTGGATGGAATTATTTGAACTTTGGAATTAACCTATAAATGTTAATACAAAAACATTATTTGGACAAGGGACGAATTTAAACAAAAAAACAATAAAACTTTAAAAGAAAAATCGGAAAAATGAGTGCCTAAGTAAGACTTTATATTATAAACTTTTAAACACTAGAAAATGAGTTATAACAGAAACATAAAGCAGGGGATCATAGGTAGCATTTGTTCACAAGATTTCAGTCAATCTTTGATGTTTTTTTAAGACAACGCTTAATTGTTGATAAAATATCCTAAATTTTCAGTCACATCAAAGAAACTTTATAAACTTTGAGATTTGTTTAGTTGATATAGAAACTCAGATTATCCTGATAATGAAATAATCTATGACTGGGATATTACTTTTTATGTTCTTATTTTTTTAGAAAAGATTTTTTAAAGAGCAAAAATAACTGAGATGGTATAGAAGGTACGCAAAACCTGACAAAAATTATTTTATCACTGTACTTATATATTCACCTAAGGTTTTGTTTATTATCTTACTTGTGACAAATAAATCCTACATATGTCATTAAACAATATTAGTTTAAGACTTACATTAGCTGCTGTCTATATATATATATATGTACGTTTTCAAGTTATATGTCTTGATAAAACTTAGATTGCCTGTGATGGTTGTCTAGCAGTCCATATATAGTGTGTTTGAAAGAACTGACTAAAGCCACATCATATGTAAAAACAACATTTATTTCACATATAAATGCAGCCTTGTGAAAACTGCAACAAATTAAAAATGAACATAATATAAAATACAAAAACATTACATTTTGAAGATACAAAAAATGATATTAAAGAGAATAAAACTTTTAGGGAAGTTTTATACTTAATGAATGATGAATGAGGGTTTTTTATACATAGGCAAATCAGCAGAAAAGTTTTTGGTTTTAACATTTACACAATAAGGGTAGAAAATATTCTTAGAAAATAATAGCAAAGCATTAAAAATACATTTATAAGGTGCTAAAATAGTTAGCATAAAACTCAACTTTAGGGAAAAACAAAGAAAAAATTTATGTTTTCTGGCACGCTGCTAGTGGCCGTTAACTTAAGCCAGTGTCTAGTAGCAGGGAGAAAAACTATAGTGCGATCATCCTCATTGCTGTCCAAAGCTGAAAGGGTCATTTTAGGCATTTGGCCTGAGAACAATGACTGTGTATACCTACACCAGAGGTATAAGGGAGCAGTCAACATTTTAAGCAGTATAGGGAAAGGAAGGGTACTAATTTGTCTGGTGATATTATCTTAAGGGGTGACAAAGCCACTGGTAATGGAATACAGGATTGGTTTGCAGAGAAATGAACCTGCTGATTTTACAAAATGAGATTTGGCTGCAACAAGAATTTAGGCCTATTTTTTAGGGGTAACTTGGCAGCAGCCACATTGCCTGCTCTTGACACACACACACACATATGATAAGATAAAGAACAAATAGGAAATGTTTATTGATCTAACTTGTTTGATTTTTATTAAAACTTTGTCAGAGATTGGGAAAAAAATACATGCTAAATTTCTCTTTATTTATATATATTTTTTCCTAGGCGTAGTTATACATTGTGACAAAACTGACCTTGCTTGCTTGACAGATATATATACATTTTCAAGATACCATAAAATCTTAGTGGCTAGCATTTGCATCATATTCTAACTAGCATTTTGCACTGTTTCTAAACTAGTGTAGATATATATATTAGCATACAATGCGACCTGTTTTGATATGTATTTTATCTATTTTTGTGGAAGTCATTTAACTTCATTTGTACTGCAGTGTAACCAGTTGAAACCAAAATGGCAGTGCTGATCAGAAATTGGTGTGTTTTCATAGTCAGTGTTTTACAGTAAATGGCAATATCCTATTTTTTTAAGTGATCCATGTCAGCCAGACAACAATCTAGTAGAGAAAGTGTTATTCACTAAAATTTCTAGTTTTATAAAGTATACTTGAAAATTATTTAAATTCAGATATTTTTCCAGATCAAATGGAGAGTAAAAATTATGGCATAATTGCAGAATTTGCATTTTCTAAAACAAATACAAATCTAAATGTGCAATTTATTTTACAATGAAAGGATCATGCTTGCAGTTCCTAAATGCTGACTGGAAAGAAAACTCTGTTCTGGCAAGAGAATTATCGAATGAAACTGTAAAAAGGATTCTAAAACTATTTTGGGAAAGAAATCAAACATGGTCTCTGGAAAAAGTTATTGCTTGTTCTTCATTGAAATATGAAAGTTTATAAAAGGAAGCTATCAAAGCATCGAGATAGAAAACACAAAGCAATGAATCTTGAAAATGGAAAGTGTGCACAAAAAAAAGGAAGGTTTCAAATAATTCTTATCTATTTTTGTGTGCTGAATCAAACTGAGTAAATTTAATAATAATGAGATATTTTCAATATGTAGAATAAATAAAAGGATAATTGAAAGAGTGAAATCTGAATATAACCAACAGGCATATTTACTTTAGGATGACCCATACAATTCGGAAAGAAAATGTCCATTGATACAATAGTATCAGCAAAAAGAATCATTCACTGAAACAACCTAACAAAGGTGGAGATGGACTAAGTAGGTCATATTTTAGTCTTAAAGCAGTAGAAATTAACCGAGTGCACAAACGGGTGATGATGGAGAAAACTAAAGCAGAGAATGTGTTTTACACTGACAAAAGGAAAAAAAAATGGACATGTCTAATTACAGGACAATCCAAAATTACAGAAGAGATACTCAACAAAAACCTTTGAACCAGCAACAGTAGAAAATCCAGAAACCAGCACATGTATGCAAGTGCAAACGATGTGGTAGAGCAGCAGCCATATTAAATTTGACTGTCTAGTTGCACATGTCAAATGCCACATGTGCTAAAACAGTAGACATTATAGTCTAGCCTGCTGTTCAGTTAATAAACATGTAAATGAGGTTAGACAACATATTTGAGAGCTATGACAATCCACAGTGACAGTTATAAGAGAAAAATCTATATGGCTTAAAGTAGAAAAAAAGCAGTGAGTTTAGGCATCTTAAAAGCATAAAAATAATTCATTTAATTAAAGGACAGATGACAAGCAAAATTAATATATGGAAATAGGACCCACACTGAAGATATATATATATATATATATATATATATATATATATATTAATGCAGGTTTCATTGAATAATATAGACAAGTTTTGTCTATTAATTTTGTGTAGGATCCGTTCATACCGTCTGATATACTTGATGTTGATGTCGTTGAAAGACAACAAAAAATCACAGTATTTGTTGAATTTTTTATCGGGTCTAAGCTTTTGGCTCACATAAGCCATTATCAAAGAGTAAATATTAACACACAGTAAACATAGAACATTTAAGCTATTAACAATAAAGATAATTGAATTGAAAATATAAGTCCATCCCTACCGTGGTGGATGGCCGAAGACAGTGACAAAATAGTGGTGTTGTGGTCCCTGGTCTGATTACAGACATTTGAGTACATGATTGGAAATATTGAAATTGATTGTATTCAAACCAGGTTTAAATTGTTTCATGGAGACTCCGTCACGTTGTATATATATAGTGTTGTTTGGATTAAGTTTTTTGACAATTTTAGCACGGTGTTCAACTTCAGGTAGGGATGGACTTATATTTTCAATTCAATTATCTTTATTGTTAATAGCTTAAATGTTCTATGTTTACTGTGTGTTAATATTTACTCTTTGATAATGGCTTATGTGAGCCGAAAGCTTAGACCTGATAAAAAATTCAACAAATACTGTGATTTTTTGTTGTCTTTCAACGACATCACCATCAAGTATATCAGACAGTATGAACGGATCCTACACAAAATTAATAGACAAAATTTGTCTATATTATTCAATGAAACCTGCATTAATGAAAAAATGCTGCCAAAATACACACAATATATATATATATATATATATATGTGTGTTATGCATAACCAGCAAAACAATTTATTGTCCAAATCAGCTTTAGAGGCACCTCATTTGCTATTCCCAGCCTCTGAAATATATAATATTGAAAAGGTTAAAAATATAAAGCTAAATTCTCATTCAGTTTAAAGGATTAGTTCTTATAAAGAATAAATACCAAATAGGCTTGAAAGAAAATGTAATAGCCCCAGTATATAAGTTTGCAGTTCAAGAAGTCTGCTAAAGATTAGGTTTTTACCTACATTACATCATCACTAAATCCACAGTCCAATGGAGAAGCAGAAAGAGTGTTGCAAAGAGTAAAAATTATCCACAAAATGAATAGAAATCCTTACTAAGAATTTCTTGCATACCAATCATCCCCTTTAAGGAATGAAGCCTAGTGAAATTCTCATGGGCAGAAAGCTGAGGACAAAATTATAGACAGTCCCCAGTAATCTACAACCACAAGTAACCAACAGAAAAAAAGATAGCCAGTAAAAAAGCTATATACAGGGAGAAATTGTCAAGAAATTTCAATGTCTGATACAAAGCGAGAGCCCTACTAGTGTTTCAGGAAGGAGATAGGGTCTATATAAGTGACCAGAAGGAGGATGGGGAAGTGAAGAGAAAATTGGCTCAACCAAGATCTAACATTGTTACTGCAGAAACTGGATCAACCATAAAGTGTAAGAGACACTGTCTTATATACACAGAAATAAGAGTGAAAGACCAAGTGTCACAGCCTTCATCTCACATGAACCAGTTGGCTACAACCAGTCAAAACCCAATTTGAATCAACATCACCAAGCACTAAAACTGCATTTCTAAGTGATATACATCAAAAGAGACATTCAGCCCACATGTAAAGCCCAACAAAGATACAGAGATGTTTTTTACTAGTTTCTAACCATCTACAAATAAAATATGGATAAATATGTTATACAAACTTGGGAAAGGGAAATGTATATGTTGTAACGACAACACTGATTAGCTGATACAATCAAGATACTCTCTGTAAAGATGATTTTAATTGACAAAATCTTTATGTCAAATGTATGGGCTCCATATTAGCCCATACAATTGACATATACTTGAAGTGAATGTAGTTACTAACTGTTGTTTGGATTGACCACATACATTTTTTTTCCTTATTCGTAATAACACAGATGACTTTATTATATTTCTATATATTAATAACCTATGAAAAGAAAAAAAGAATTTGTATTTCATTAATAATGCAGAGACAAGTCTTGCTCTACTTTAAGAATGAAGTGACAAAACATATTGCCAACATATCTAATACCTTTAGCAAACAATTGTTATCAGCACCAGCCTACTTTGTGTTTTGTTGTCTATTGTGCTGGGTGTATTTGCAATCTTATTGTTTCAAATAAGAGGTTTTAAAGCTAGGTAAAGATTTAAGAAAAATGTCTACTTGGTGTATAAGGTAACCCCACTTTTTCTCTTTAATTTTCATACTAAGCACAAGAAAATATAGTTAACTTATTTTAGATAGTTTCATATCATTCAACCTTAGTTGATTGGATCATATTTTGTCAGTATGTCGAAATTATTTTCCAAACATTTTAATAAAACCTTTTTTAGGCATATAATTAGTAAGGAAAAAATTAGGTCTTATTTTTTCTATCACTTTTTTCTTTTTTTAAAAGAATGAAATCAGCCAATCTCTACCAGTATACTCTTCTTAGAAAAACTCAGTGCAAACTGGAATGCAACAAAATCAATCATTCTTTTTTTATTAAACTTTGCAGGTAAGTTTTTCCATCTAGATAAAAGTGTAAATGAGTAGCAAAGCAATCTAAACTTTTGGTGTTAAGTGTAAAAAACTCAATGTACACTGCTTTCTTCTCTTTTTTTTTTTATTATAGTATATATTGGTAGACACACACAAGCACACACACATATATATATATATATAGTAAGAAAATTGTTAAAATTCATTATTAAACTCTTTTGTCATTTGGTGATGTATTTAAATTTATCTTCAAATATAAAATAACTGTGTGCTTCTCAATGTTTACAAGTTTCCAATTTAGTATACTCTCACGAAAGGGACAAAGACCATTGATTTAGAAACTGAATATTTGTAAATGGGAAGCCTGGCAAGTGGGAATGAGAGAGAGAGAGAGAGAGAGAGCCAAAATGAGCCTAGATTAGCAAGGAATTCTGGCAGTAAGCTGTGGTTGCAGCCCCTGATATGATTGTTAGAGATTGATGTAATGGTCAGTTCTGAGAGCAGATCAAACTCCTCACACCCCATTACCCATTCCGCTCGGATCCCAGCTGTTTCTACTCACCCACAAAGAATAGATGCAAAATGAGCTTTACAAAGGTAGTAGCCAGGTTTACATGATAACAATCAAAAGTGATAGAAGACCAAAGATGAAATAATAAGAGGGGAAAAAATACAGTGACCTTGAAGAGATGAAATAAACTACAGTTAATATTATCAGGAGATTTTTTTTTTGTTTTTGTTTGTTCCCTTGCTTGATCTTTGTAGATACCTGCTGTTTATTCGCTACACATAATTGTTAGCATATTACACAGATCTTTGAATATATATTGCTTTCCTGTTTTTTATTTTTTTTGTGGGGGGGGGTAGCATTAATGTGTTGATTGTGGCTAAATAGTCCTCCTTGGTGGCAGAGGAAAGGTTATTTTCCTCTTAGGGGTAGCATCTAAAAATGATGAGTTTTGTATAGAGCAAAGAATCAGGTGATATTGATACTGTCCATGAATTTTGACCTGAGTGGTGTGTGGTGAAGGTACATATCACTAGCCAATAGAACAAAATTTAAAGGCTATCATACAGAAAGATGGAAATATAAGAAGTTATATCATAATAGTAATATACATATGGCAATATTTATTGATGTGCATATTGATTTATAATTTGTAATTGTGTGAGAATTGTCAGGAGAGACATAAGAGATGGGTGTTGCCAATATTTGATATGTTGTATATTATACAAATGTTTTTAAAAAATTATTTCTTTAGTTTTTAGGTACCTCCACAAAAAAAGTGATACTTAAAGTTTAAAATTATTTTTTTTATAAGTGAAAAATCTTTGTTGAAGTTTTCAATTTCAAGCTAATTGATAAGATTTTATGTTTCCAATAAGCAAAATATTTTGCAGTATTTCAAAAAGTAATATAAATTGACAAGAAAGTATTTTTATTGTTTGTCTTCTAAAATACTAGATTAGCACCCTTTTTTAGTCATCTTTTATTACAATGTAATTCTCTTTATTAAAACATCTTCCAAAAATAAAATATACTTTGCTGAAACTTTATTTGAGTAATATTAGCTGATTTGAAATATAATTTATTTGATTTGAAACAATATTATTTACTTTAAGCATAAATATTGCAGAAATGCATTTTTTAACCTGACACTAGTCTTGTCAGTGTGTGATGACAGCTAATGTTGTTCTATAGAAACTTTATCTGTATTAAAAAATAATTTTCAAATACTCAGTATTCTTAAAAATTTAGGAAAATATTCTTTATAAGGTTTTATAAAATTTTAGAAATTTGAGCTTCAAATTTGATATGATTGTCATTCTTATTTTTTGATAATGTTGTAATTTGGTTGACTGTACTTACAAAAATTGGTACATTTATATAGTCAGTCAGTTAAGTGCCATAAGCTTGAGCAATAAGATCTTGAAAGACACATGACTGACTGGGTAAAAGATTTTTCTGCTGTATGTTGCCATTGCTTTTTGTGGTAGACTGGTTGCCAACCAAGGCTATAGAATACAATCTCTTCTGTTATTAACCCATAAATGGAGTGAAGACACAGATGAATAATTAAATAATACTAAGAGTATTTGTGCTTAAGTGAATGCAACAAATTCAACTAGAATTCCAACTCAACTCCCTTATTTCTTGTTTCTAGTCAATATCCACTGCACCACAATACACATCCATTTATACACTAATGAAAAAAATTAAAAATTATTGTTAAAATATTGGTGTTTGATGATTTGTATTAAGTTTTTTCATTTGTAATTAGTAAATATAGTTTTCACATAATAATATAATCCAAATGGCTGAAATTAGTACAGAATTTTAAAAGATTTAAAATTTAATAAATGTTTCTAATTAGAATTAAAAAAAATGAAAACAATTCTTGTAAAAATTCATTATTTATCGAAAAAAATCTTTATTAAGACAATAAAGCCCTTGATAGGAAAAACTTTTAATTGCTTTTATATAAGTAAATAATGTCATAGTTTTATTGCATTTTTTATTTTGTAATTTAGAGCAAATTTTTGGTAAAATTATGATTTAAATTCACCAAGGAGTCCTGCTTTTAACAAATAAAAGAATTAAGTGGATCAAAATTTTATTAAATTAAGTAAGTGGATGTGTAGGTAACAGACATAAAAAAAAAATTTAAAGATTTTTTAAAAAGAATTTAAAAAGTAATGTCATTCATTTGTGAATTAGTTCTGAACATTTCATTAAAATCTGACAGTTATTTGATTTTTTTTGCAAGAAATTTCAAAACAATATATTTTTATTGCAAAAAAGATGCTTAATTTACCCTGATGAAGAAAAATAAAATTTTTGACCAACATTTCAAACATGTTAGAAAAGATTAAAAATTAATAAAATAATAAAAAAAATATTTTCTTTCCTTTTAATGATAACATAAACATTTTGATGATAAAACTTAGTTTTATCAAGGTTAGGGCTTTTTTCATCATGTTATGCTCTAAAACCTTTTAGGTGGGACCTCATTTAGATTAATAGCTATGACAAAAAATGGCTGTAGACCTATTTCATCAAAAAGTTAGTCTGGGAAATTATATATATATATAAGACTCTTACTAAAAAAAAAAGAGCAAAATAGATTTTAAAATGCAATAAATCTTAACTCATGTTTCAATTCCTGGAAGTAGATTGACTGTTTTCTATGTAGTTTAAACCAAAGATTTTAATATCTTTGGTTGAATAGCAAAAAAATTATGGTTTTTGATGGGTATCTTTAGGCTTACAAAGATATGTAATTGAAGTGTGATCTTCCTGCTTCTGAAGACTGTTTGATACTTTGTCTATTTTTATTTTATTGTGTTGAGTAAAACAAAAGGAAAGATTTCCATGTATGCATCCTTCAAATTACAATATGGCTTCATGATTGAATGTTAAACAGAAATGTGCCTTCTAGCCTAGAGGAAGATGGAACAGATAATATTCGACATTACACTGAGACAACACATCATTTGACTGAAACATCAAACAAGAGTCTTTGACATAATTCAATCCATCCAATATGCCAAACACAGATGGGCAAGACATCTAGCCTGTTGCATAGACAACAGGTGGACCATCAACATCACCACATGGACATGAGGAGACAAGGTTAGAATATAAGGTTGACCAAAGAAAAGGTAAAGTGTGTATTGTTGTATTCATATGCAAATCTCCACCATATAAATAGCAAAATGGTAACTAAAGTACTAGATAAATAGTCATTAATACTTCTAGCTTACTATATGCATGTTCATTTTATTGATACAAAAAAGAGGCAAAACTTGGATAGAAATGCTGCCAACAAGAACCAAGATGTTACAAGTTTCAAAACTGGTGTCACATTTCCACATTTTATTCTTTTCCCTCAGTCAATACACATATGATTTGGTGCCTTTTTCAAAATCAAGCATGTAAGTCCTCACTATATTTTATATACTGACTTTCAGGAACCAGCTGGTTTCTGCCTTAAGTACTTTGCTGCATTTGGCTGGTATGTTATGTTTTTTTCATTGACTTCTCAAAAGAGAAGTCAATGAAAAAAAAAAATAAATAAATAAAAAAGATCAAATATATTTTGAAGGTTACAAAGAAAGACCATCACAATGTCGATCTATCTGCAACATTTTTGTATTCATCATAACGAAAAAAGGTTCCCTTCTTGTACAATATTATTCTTTTTATACATGAAATGTGGGTGCATGACTGAGTGGTTAGAACATTAATTTCTTGACTATAAGATCCAGGTTTGAATCTCACTCTGGTTAATTTTCAAGAATATGATTTCTTCCTATTGTCCTGGGCGAGTTGGGGGTGATCCTAGCATGCAACAAATTTGAAAGTGTTTGAAAAACATCCAACAGATTGACCAAAGCCTTGTGAGTAAAATTGTGGGAATGAAACTGTTCTGTCCATGGTTATGCTTATACAAAGTTACAAGTCATTGAGGCCAAGATTTTGAGCATTCTGGTCTTGTTCAAACTGTTATTCATGCCATGTGATTCACTTTTGCCCTGGAACTGTAACTAAGGTAAATTCATCATAATTACATAATTACACATTTGGTGTATGTGTGTGTGTGTGTGTGTTCGTGTGGGGGCGGGGGCTCTGTGAGTGTTGAACAAACACAAATTTGTCAGAGCAGGTCTCTGCAACAGAGATTGACTCACCAATCTAGTGGATAGGCATGCTTGGATACGAGCAGCCAGTTATTATTATTATACATGACAGGTTTGATAGTTTGCTTGAAATGGTGCTTCTTTGAATGAGAAGGTGAATAAATCTGAATACTTTAGACTTTTACAAAATGTTTTCTACCAGAATATCTAGAATGAAAAGTTATTTTACAGTCATACTAATATCATCATTATGTTCATTTTTAGTACAACTTTCTGTCTTTTAACCCTCTTTAGGTATCTATCAATTTGGGTAGCCTTCAGGGAATTTCAGTCTGAACCTTTTCTCTATTTAATCAATGGTTCTCATTTTACTGACAAATTATTTCTGAGCATGGATAGCAGAACAAGAAAACTCCACCTTCCACATATTAAATAAATTGAAATTTCCAGAAGTTTATCTAGATCAACATCTGATGAAGATTGGTTGACACGATTGCTGAAACATTGAGATAATAGTAACAAATATGGGGATATTCATCTGATTCTAAATAATGTAAATAATTATAATAAAAAACTTATTTATTATAAAATACTTATTTACAAATTTCAAATTTTGTGAAAAATATGAGAAAGTAAAATTTTCTACCATTTCTGTTTGGTTTGTGTGTTATGGGTAGGTCACTGTAATATCATATTTTTTCCAGATAAAGCAGAAGAAGAAAATTGGCATGCTTACATAATTTGAATTTTGTGAAACTGTCTTTTTTACAAATGTTTTCATGGTAGTTGTTCTGATGAGTTTTCTTCCTTGGTGCCTCAACTGCATGAATCTAAGCAAACTATTAGTTATAGAGTTTGGAGAGGACAGGAGAGAGTCCAGGGGCACATTTCTTTAGAATGATGAATGGTATTTCATCACCTTCACTTAGCTTATAAGAATCAAGCTTAGAAATTATGCTAGAGACCAGAGATGAGGTTATATATTGCATCATTCAGTTGAGCCTTAGTTCTAGGTGAGAAGTTAGATGTGAGTACTCCAGACAAGTCAAGTGTAGAGTTGGAAGATAATTTTTGAGCAAAGCATTCAACTTTGTTTGTAGAAGGCTGTGAGAACTTCAAATTTATCAAATAGAGGAGTGATTGAAAATTTGCTGTTGTTTAACACACTTTTGCAGAGCCACTAGTAGTCTTTGGAGCCAAATTTGTGAGATGCTATACACTACTTCATTTTGTCAGCAAACAACAGATTACCATCATTCAGGAGAAACTTGCATTTAGTATGAACAGAGAAAAAAAGGCACCTATTGTAGTCAGATGCATCACTCAGGTAAAGCAAGAAGAAGTGTTTCTTGTGGGCAATGATGACCAAGCAAGCAGGAGAGAACCAAGAGTATGAATAAGATTTCAGTCAAAATTTCCTGGCTGAGATGAAAGCATCAATGCTAGTTTTCATACAGAAGGACACCTCAGAGATAGTCTTCAACAGGGAGACTAAAAACTTTGTTCCAAGAGACATCACAAAGGTAATCATGGAATGACTCCCAGTCCGCTCTTTGATAGCAGTAAGATATTCTGCTGGTAGGAGGTTCCTGGAAAAAGTGGGAGTAGAAAGAGATATTAACAAAAACAACAACATGATCCATATTACCAAGAGGGCAGAGTTGCATGGCATAGCATGGCATGGAAAAAGTCAGAAATAGAAGTGAAACAAAGGTCTAGAAGTGGAACGTATCCTTCAGGGTTATTGGGGAAAGTCATGGGGAAATCTACCACTTGTGTAAAAGACTGAGTAATTTAAAGTTTAGGGAGATGGAGACACATGTAAGAATGGTCTGGAGATTAAAGAGAAGTGTTTTTTGTTTAGTTAGTTTAGCTTTGTATATTTGGTTGTGAATTTTTCATGTTTTGGGTTATTTTGGTAAGGAAATGTCTCAAGTTTTGGTAGCAGACATTCATCAAATGTAACATGTGTAGGAAGGGAACTGGCATAGTATGTCCTTAGAGTTGCTCACTGGAAGCACTTGGAGGAAGACCCATCTATGCTCATCATAGCACTACAAGAACCCTGATATTATGTGACTGATGATTGGAGCAGTCTCTCTAGACATTACACAAGAGTTCAGGCTCTTAATTACCAGTCAGAAGCAGCAACCAGAAAACTGGGAACCCAGTACCCTCAGTATGAAGAAATGTTACCACCACCCACATACACCACAAACAATTGTCAAAAGCCACTGTTAAAGCCTGAAGAGAAGAAAAGAACCAGAAACCCTTTCCTAAACAGGAAACAAGAGATGAGCCTGTACTCCTGTTCAAGATAAAGGAGAGGAGTATGACCTTGTGATTAAAAAAAGAAAAAACATCCAGATAGCCAATAATATTAAAATAAAAAAATTAGAATCCTTGGTGGAAACTAAATATGAAATTGACAGCAGAAGAAAGAAAAGAACAATACATGAAAATTACACAAAAAATTCTAGCACCAATGCAGACTAGTCTCAAAAGTTGAAAAATGTACATTTGAGTTCTAAATGTTTCATGCTAGAAATATGAAACTTTTTATAAATTTTTAATGTATAATATATATACATGCAGTTCTATCCTAAAGTTCTGACAACTTAAGTTAGAAAATTAAAATAGCTTTTTCAAAGAAAACTAGAAAGTCATATTTTTTCAATTTTGAAAGATGTAAGATGTCATAAAAAACATAAAATTTTAGAAAATTTTACAGATGAACAAGTTTTTTAACCTATTCAAATGACTAATAATGGTAAAGTCATTTCTTTGTAGGAAACATTTAACATTCACTAGCAAAACAGTTTTATAAGCTAGCTTTTTCTTGTATGGATGAAAATTTCCTTTTAAACCTTTTATTTTGGGTAGTGTAGAAATTTAACAGCTTGATTATATTAATATTTTCTCATCGAGTTACATAGGTACCAAATTTTTGCTCTTGTAATTAATACTGATCATTTAAAGCTCTTTGTTATGTGTTAAAAGCAGTTTATAGGAAACAGTAACTGTATGAAAGGGGTTTTTATAAGTTTGAAAATGATACAAAGAAAGTGAGCTTAGATTTTTTTTGTTTTGTATTTTTTAACTGTTGTTTTTCATTTTTTGATTTATTCTTCAGCCACCTTTACTAATTTTTTTTATTTATTTTTCCTGACGCTGCTTTTCATTTTTTGATTTATTCTTCAGCAACCTTTACTAATTTTTTTATTTATTTTTCCTAACGCTGCTTTTCATTTTTTGATTTATTCTTCAGCCACCTTTACTAATTTTTTTTATTTATTTTTCCTGACGCTGCTTTTCATTTTTTGATTTATTCTTCAGCCACCTTTACTAATTTTTTTTATTTATTTTTCCTAACGCTGCTTTTCATTTTTTGATTTATTCTTCAGCCACCTTTACTAATTTTTTTTATTTATTTTTCCTGACGCTGCTTTTCATTTTTTGATTTATTCTTCAGCCACCTTTACTAATTTTTTTTATTTATTTTTCCTAACGCTGCTTTTCATTTTTTGATTTATTCTTCAGCCACCTTTACTAATTTTTTTTATTTATTTTTCCTGACGCTGCTTTTCATTTTTTGATTTATTCTTCAGCCACCTTTACTAATTTTTTTTATTTATTTTTCCTAACGCTGCTTTTCATTTTTTGATTTATTCTTCAGCCACCTTTACTAATTTTTTTTATTTATTTTTCCTGACGCTGCTTTTCATTTTTTGATTTATTCTTCAGCCACCTTTACTAATTTTTTTTATTTATTTTTCCTAACGCTGCTTTTCATTTTTTGATTTATTCTTCAGCCACCTTTACTAATTTTTTTTATTTATTTTTCCTGACGCTGCTTTTCATTTTTTGATTTATTCTTCAGCCACCTTTACTAATTTTTTTTATTTATTTTTCCTAACGCTGCTTTTCATTTTTTGATTTATTCTTCAGCCACCTTTACTAATTTTTTTTATTTATTTTTCCTAACGCTGCTTTTCATTTTTTGATTTATTCTTCAGCCACCTTTACTAATTTTTTTTATTTATTTTTCCTAACGCTGCTTTTCATTTTTTGATTTATTCTTCAGCCACCTTTACTAATTTTTTTTATTTATTTTTCCTAACGCTGCTTTTCATTTTTTGATTTATTCTTCAGCCACCTTTACTAATTTTTTTTATTTATTTTTCCTGACGCTGCTCTTCATTTTTTGTTTTCTATTTATTCTTCAGCTGTTTTGTTTCAGTTTTTTCTATTTATTTCTTCAGCCATTGTTTTTCTTTTTTTTTACCAGTTTTAAATTTTAAAATTACATTTTATTTATTTACTTTTCAGAAACTCTGTTACTTCCTGCTGGAAAAAGGTATTTAATAAATCTGATTTATTTCTTAACCTTTTTGACATTGTTTTGAATTGATTGTGACATTTACCTCATTGGAATGTTTTGCCTCCTAAAGAACAAACAATCTTATCATTCCTATTCTTTTAAGGCAAATATTCAAATCAAAACAGTTATTGTATATTTTCAGATAGAATTCCTTAGATAAGAAATTATAATTATTATACATTCATTTGTTCAAACTATGTCCTTATCTTGGTGTTTAGGATCACAATATTTTTACTATTGTATCTTCCTGCTTTTTTTTGGTGCTTGTTATATTTTCATAATTTAAACTATATGATTGATTTAACCCATTAGGATAGATTGTTCTCATTCTGTTGATTATGCTGGAAGATATTTTGGAATAATTTCTTTTAAGTAATTTGACTTAGTGATGCCATTTTTGGCCAGATCACTGAACCAAAGCATTTACTTTTTATTCCCTAACCCAGGGATTGAACTCACAGTCACATGACTCATAATTTGGATTTAGATTTCACTGCCTTACCTTGGGATTGAGCTTGTAACAACCTGACTACACTCAACAGGACAATAACATAGTGGATTAAAGTGTTGTTTTATGAATTTCGTGATATGGTGATTGTGAATTCAATCCCAGGGCTTGGTTATGCAGACTGTGACTCAGTAGAATCATGGCAAGCAATAACTGAGCAGTATTAAATATGAACAAGACAAAAATATTCATAGACATGGGCAATGGAATGACAATCTATCTTCATAGATTAAATAAAAGGTTCAGTCCAAAATTCCCAAAGGTTACCTGACTTGACAAGCTCCTGATGCAAGTTGGAGGTTACAGTAGCCAAAATGTGGTGATAATAAAGACAAAGAAGGAAAACAATAGACTGAGTGTATTAGTCAAATGCAGACAACAATTCTACTTGTGGAATTCGCTCCCATATTCTTGCTTTCCTGATGGCTACAACCTCCAAGAATTTAAATGCAATGTCAATACTCATCTATTAACCACTGGATTCTAGCTCTCTCCCCACCCCGTATATCCTTCACTTTCCCTCCACCTATGTAACTGTCATCACACCTGCATTCTCATCTTTCTATTGCTCTTTTCTAACTAGTCTGTACTCCTCTCACTCTCTTCTAATTAATCTTTTTACAGTTATGTAGCCCCCCACACACACACACATCAGTGGCATTTTTACCTTGCTTGGGGTGAAATGATTAAAAAAAAACATATTTTGTTTTTATTTTTTTCAATTAATATCACTAGTCTGGAATTAAATATTGTTATACTTGGCTCTTCTTTTATTGTAAAATGACCACATTTACTAATAACAAGTGTTATCAATGAGATTATAGAACTTTGAAAGATTTCATGGCTTTCCAAAAAAAATTGTGACACTTATTTTCATGATTTATTCTGGAGTAATAATCTTTTGTCAAAATATTCTCAATATGGTGCCTCATAATTTTTGTGGATATATTTAATAACAACAGAATTTGAATAGAGTATGGCACTGATGAGCATCCAGAACAGGTAAAACATAAAATAGAATGCATTATGTTTCTGGAGAGTGAAGAAGATGAGGTAATGTCATCTTAAACTCTGATGGACATGTAATTATTTCACTTCTCAGTTTCTGTGCAAAACAAAGAAATATATAAAAATAGAAGTTAAAGCAAATCCTGTGTGTGCATTTCCATGGAAGATAATTGGCAATGCTCTAATGGTGGCACATGAAGATCATTGCAAATTGAAAGTAATTTGTTTTGATCTTAAATAAAAACAATAAACTGACAAGTTTAGCCACTATTGTCTGGTTGAAAATAGCAAGTGTAAACCTATTTTTACAATTTTATTCAATCAACATGACAAGATTGTAAATTAGTCATTCTGGGTCAAATCAATAAAAATCTGACCATCACCAATACAGATCTTTTTTCAAATTTGGTACACTTATAAACCATCATGATAGAAATTAAATGGTACCAGTTTTACATCTCTAGGTCTAAGGGTTCACGAGATATGACTCTTTAATCCTTGCCAAAATGTTGAATTTTGGAATATACTCACAAAGTTTAAATTTCAATATCTCAGTTGTTTTTCTAATGTTAAATTAAATGTTTTAAATTATATATCATATTAAAGTACTTGGATAGATCTTAAATGTGATGTATTTATTATTCTCTTTAAAGGTCAAAAAAGATAGTTTGAACTTGACCTTTGATCTTTAATTTCTCAAAGAGGATATCTTCAATTTTTTTTTTTAGATTTGGCAAGAAATTTGTCTGCATTGTGGACTTTTTACTGTGGTCTGAGTTACAAGGGTTTTACTGAGTTAGGCCAAATTCAAAATGGCAGATTTTGGTATTTACTACTATATGCTAACATTTTTACATCTCCCAATATGCTTAAGTTGTATAGCTTTAGAAAATTATTTGAATGCTGATTAATATTCACATAAGAAATATGATCATAAAATCAACAGAATTTCTTCTATTTGTCATTAAATGTTGACTAATTCAGTGGAAAATATACAACCTTATTTTTGGTTGTGTTTACATTTTTATTATACAACAAATGAATTTTTATATGAAAAATGACATGATAAAAATAATTATTTAAAAATGTATCATGAATTAATGTTAAATAATATAAAATAATATGAAAATATACAACAAATGATGTTAATGGTTAACAAACTTTTATTTCCCTTTCACATGGTACACTAAATACATGAAACATTCAAATTGTCAGGGGTTTCTTATATTGGAAAAAGTAATACATTGAAATGAATATTTGAAAAAAGATTATTAACATTTATAAAGTGGTTAACAAGCAAATTTAATTTTGTTGGAATTTTTTTTTTTTTAATCCCATCACCCCAAGCAAGGCAGTAAGGCCACTGGTGTGCAGGGGGCTATGTAAGAGTGAATAGATTAGAAAAGAGAAAGCCGGAAACAAGGGATGAGCCTCTACACCTGTTCAATAGATGTGGGTGGAGTGTGAACCGGGCGATAGTTCAGTCTATCTACTCCAATTAAAAAAAAATAAACAAAAAAGAAAGTGAAAAGATTGGAAAAGAGAAAGCCGGAAACCACATTCTAAACAGGGAACAAGGATGAGCCTCTACACCTGTTCAATAGAAGTTGGTGGAGTGTGAACCGGCCGATAGTTCAGTCTATCTACTCCAATTGAAAAAAAAAAGAAAAATAAAAATAAAAAATAAGCAAAAAAGAAAGTGAAAAGATTGGAAAAGAGAAAACTGGAAACCACATCCTAAACAGGGAACAAGGGATGAGCCTCTACACCTGTTCAATAGACGTGGGTGGAGTGTGAACCGGGCGATAGTTCAGTCTATCTACTCCAATTGAAAAAAAAAATTGAAAAGAAAAGAAAAGTGAAAAGATTGGAAAAGAGAAAGCCGGAAACCACATCCTAAACAGGGAACAAGGATGAGCCTCTACACCTGTTCAATAGAAGTGGGTGGAGTGTGAACCGGCCGATAGTTCAGTCTATCTACTCCAATTGAAAAAAAAATAAAAATAAAAAATAATCAAAAAAGAAAGTGAAAAGATTGGAAAAGAGAAAACTGGAAACCACATCCTAAACAGGGAACCAGGGATGTGCCTCTACACCTGTTCAATAGACGTGGGTGGAGTGTGAACCGGCCGATAGTTCAGTCTATCTACTCCAATTGAAAAAAAAAATTGAAAAGAAAAGAAAAGTGAAAAGATTGGAAAAGAGAAAGCCGGAAACCACATCCTAAACAGGGAACAAGGATGAGCCTCTACACCTGTTCAATAGAAGTGGGTGGAGTGTGAACCGGCCGATAGTTCAGTCTATCTACTCCAATTGAAAAAAAAATAAAAATAAAAAATAAGCAAAAAAGAAAGTGAAAAGATTGGAAAAGAGAAAACTGGAAACCACATCCTAAACAGGGAACAAGGGATGAGCCTCTACACCTGTTCAATAGACGTGGGTGGAGTGTGAACCGGCCGATAGTTCAGTCTATCTACTCCAATTGAAAAAAAAATAAAAATAAAAAATAAGCAAAAAAGAA
Source organism: Ascarosepion bandense (assembly GCA_037127315.1). Lineage (NCBI taxonomy): Eukaryota > Metazoa > Mollusca > Cephalopoda > Sepiida > Sepiidae > Ascarosepion > Ascarosepion bandense. The sequence continues at coordinate 594,947 of JBBBDQ010000133.1, read as the reverse complement.
AGTGAAAAGGAAAATTGGAAAAGAAAACTGGAAACCACATCCTAAACAGGGAACAAGGGATGAGCCTCTACACCTGTTCAATAGACGTGGGTGGAGTGTGAACCGGGCGATAGTTCAGTCTATCTACTCCAATTGAAAAAAAAAATTGAAAAGAAAAGAAAAGTGAAAAGAGAAAGCCGGAAACCACATCCTAAACAGGGAACAAGGATGAGCCTCTACACCTGTTCAATAGAAGTGGGTGGAGTGTGAACCGGCCGATAGTTCAGTCTATCTACTCCAATTGAAAACAAAAATAAAAATAAAAAATAAGCAAAAAAGAAAGTGAAAAGATTGGAAAAGAGAAAACTGGAAACTACATCCTAAACAGGGAACAAGGGATGAGCCTCTACACCTGTTCAATAGACGTGGGTGGAGTGTGAACCGGGTGATAGTTCAGTCTATCTAGGCATCTACTTAAATAGAAAACACAAATTTGAATATGCAAACCACTTATTTTTTTTGTGATGACTAACCTTCATTGTATCTTTATTTAAGGTTATTTTAAGAAATTTTCTTTCCTAAAATATTTTAAGCATTTTCCATTTCAATTTTCGAAAGTTTATAAGATTTTTCAATGTCAGTTATTGGATCAACTAAATTAAGAATATCAGAATAATTTAAAACTTATATATTTGGATGTAATGGATAACAGAAAAGAGGGGAGGTGTTCTTCTGTTGTAAAAATGTTAATTTTATCTCTTCATTATCAGGATATTTATTTATAATAAATTTATAATTTTAGCTATTTTTCTTTCATCCTAAGTTGACACTTTTTTTATTCATACTTCTTGTAACACAGGAATAAAGCTGTGTAGTTTTTGGGTTTATGTGATTGTTGAGCCATTTTGAATCTATTTTTTTATGATTTCTGCTTCTTTTGTCCATTCATTTGTTGAGAAATACAAAATATTTATGCCTGAAATGATTTAGATTGAATGTCTGCACAAAAAGTTTCAATAAATACTTCTGTAGATTTTGATACAGTTTACAGTATGATTTTATTAATTGATAGTTTGATTTGTAGTTATAACCATTTATTAAATCTTTATTTAGAATTTCTTATATCCTACATCAAATTTCTTCAAATAGAGTAGTCATCCAAGTAGCAGTTAGATTTTGTTTCATTCGGTGTAACAGCAAATATGCATTAGTGGTAATTTATTAAATGATATTGTTCATTTTCAGTCAGTGTACCAAGATGAGCCACCACAATCATCAGATTTTTATTTTGATGTATTCTGCAAACACAGACAAAGTGTGTTCTACCACCACCTGCTAGGATACATTACTTTGGTTTGAGCTCAGTAAAATTTGAAAAACTAATTCTGTTTTGATGCTTTGATTTAAATAATTTGTATGCCTCTTTCAGGTTAAAGAGTACAAGTTACTTATTTTTTCAGAGTTCTTCTACCATTCTTTGAGTCTGTCTTATAGTTCTTTTTCCTAGCATAATTTTGCTGACTTCTTCACTCTTATAAAGCAACACAACTTTATCAATTGTTTTTGTGAGAATTTACATTTTTATGTACTTGGTGCAGTAAATATTCCTGGTTAATTTTCCAGTTTTTGGCTTGTCTTGTCTTGTTTTATCATATATGTTGTGATGCCAAATTTCTATTTGAATTCTTTTGAGACTCCAACTTTTTAGAAGTATTGTCAAAACTTTTACTTTTTGGGACCTCTTTTCATAAGCTGCAAACTTTTCTTTTAATTGTGTAATAGTTTCACTTTCTTCAGATCTTTTGCACTCTTCTACACTGGCAGATTCTTGATGAATAATTTTTGTTGAAATCAGTTTAATTTTCTTGATACTATATTCTAGAAATAAAAGTTTACATGATTTAATTCATACTACTGATATAAATAGACCAAAATTGTATGTCTCAAAAGATATCTCATTGATTTTCAGTAAATAATTTTCATCCACTGAAGTTTTATCAGTACTAATTATGTTACATCATTACACCAACGTTTTTTTTAAAAAAATGAATATGAAATTAAAAATTACTGACCACAACTTTTTAGTTTTCCTGAATTGGCGAAGAATCCCAACTACTATGAAAAGCTGCCAATATCTTTACAGCCTGGAAAGTAAGTGACTTGTTTCAAAGGACCATGTTTATAAGTGCCAATTTAAAGTCATGCTGAAGTCAGGTTTTATTTCAAACTGACTTAATAAAATTTATATTACTTTTATGACCAGCATATATTTTGGCTTACCAAAAAGTTAAAATGATGCAAAGTAATCATGGTTTAGTAGACAGAATCATGCAGTTGTAGAAGCAATGAATTTGCTTGTAACTGTTAATCTTAATCATATACATAAAACAAAACTACAACATTGGCTTTTTTTGTACATTTATCTTGTGTTGAATTCATTGCATTCACTTACGTGCAAATACCCTTGGGAAAGGTATTAATATGTCTCTTCCTTCCAGTTATGGGTTAAATAACAGGACAAATTGGGTTCTATAGCCTTGGCTGACAATCAGTCTACTGCAGAAAGCAAAGGCAACCTACTTCTCCCCAGTCAGTCATGTCTCTTTCGAGACATGATCACCCAAGCGCGTTTCATGTATGGCACTTAACTGACTGATCTTGTGTACCAAGTCAAATGTTAGAAAAAATTTGTTAACCATTAACATCAATTTTTGCATAATTATTTTCATTGTATCACTTTTTCATATAAAAATCTATTTATTGTATAATAAAAATGTAAACAAAACCAAAAATAACGTTGTTCACTTTTTATTGAATTGGTCAACATTTAACCACAAATAAAATAAATTCTGGTTATTTTATAATCATAGTTCCTTATGTGAATGTTAATCAGCATTCTAAGATCTTCTTAAAGATATACAACTTGACCATATTGTGAGATATGAAAATGTTAGCATATAATGGCAAATACCAAAATCTGCCATTTTGAATTTGGCCCAACTCAATAAAATCCTTGTAACTCAGGCCACAGTGAAAAGTCCACAATAAAAATGTAGACAAATTTGTTGTTAAATTTAAAAGAAAAGTTAAAGATATGCTTTTCAAAAGGTTAAGGTCAAGGTCAAATCAATGACAAAAAATTCACTATAAAATTATATATAATTTAACTTTGTGGGTTAAAAAAAAAACAAATGAAATATTGATATATTTTGACACTTTTTCAAAATTTAACTTTTTGACAAGAGTAAAAGGGTCATATCTCAAGAACCCTTTGATCTAATGATGTAAAATAGATACCATTTATTTTCTATCATGAAGCTCTATTAGTGTACTAAATTTGAAAAAAATCTGTTTTAGTGATGGTCAAAGCCTTGTTGACTTGACACAAAATGCCTCTGTATTGAATATGAAACACAGAATCAAAAGAGAAATGTATCAGCATTCTCAGTGTTAGATTTGAATAGCATAAATTTGTTAGATGCTTGTTTTATTTCTGTGAAAACATGTCTATTTTTGTAGTATACTTTGAAAGACTTTATTTATAGAAAATGTCTTGAGGAAAGCCCTTTGCTCTCAACTATTCTATGGCACAACTAGAAGAAGGAATTACTTTTTGTCTTTTCTGTAACTTCGCAAATTTCTTATTTTCTAGCTTTAGATTGCTTTCAGTCTAATTAGATATTATTTATATCTTACCAGAAATGAAGGTAGAGCAAGTTAGTTTGAAATTTTAATGGTTTTCTTAAATTCATTCCAAGGAGCTTTTACAATCTTTACAATTTCTAAATAAAGAAGATGGTAGCAATTTGTCTTGAGATGTTTATATGTGTATTTTCATGCAAGCTTGCATCTTGATTTCTAGACAGAGTAATAGCAGTACAAAATGAACTGCTGAAAATGTTATCTCTATATAAAATATGAGTAATCTGGTTAATGATATTTTAAAGGTGAGACTTCTTTTCAGCATAATCAGCAAGTAACTAATAAAAATAATGCATTGGTGTGCATAGGTTTAACTACTGGTTTTTCCTTTTTAATTTTTAATTTCCATATATGAAACAACTTCTCATTTTAAAAATTGCACTGCATGAAATAAACTATTTATGTTTAAGTATTAAACATTATTTTCATTATTTACACTGCTCAGACTATTGTCCTCATCTTTATTGCCATGTTTATGATTTTGTAACTGTTGTATGCTCCGGCCTTCTTCAGGTGTTAGGAATTTTTGAACCAAACCATTTATTTTGATCACTATATAATTTTCATTCCATGATGCCACTTCTGGTAGCCATGTAGTTATCTCCCTTTAACTCAACTAAGTTATTTGTTCACTATTGCTGTAGCCAGGATCGTTTCATTGGAACTAATCAATGCCTATATTCACTGGTCTATGTGTATATAGGTGTTATATACCCCAGTGATGGAATTAAAGGATTTGGTTCAAAGTTTCTAGCACCTGACAACCATACATATGCAACCACCGAAACGTTATAAAAATGACAATAAAGATAGAACAACAGTCCAAGCAGTGTAATATAAATACTATTTGATCTCTGATGTATAGAAAAATATTATTTTTACACATATTAAAAAGCTCTTTCAAGAGTATTTAAAATAAAACAGTGCTATTTATACATGAAAAAGAATATGCAAAATTAATTAAAAGGTAAAAGCAATTTTTATACAACACTTGTATTTCCACTGATGAAGAACAAATGCATGTCACTTTTCAATATACTACTCCTTGCATGGTGATACACTTTTGATATCATTTAATGAGCTTCTTTATCTCTTTCAAAAACAAAGATGTTTAGTTTCTTATGAAATTGTGTCTGCACTACATGCCTGTTTGGGCACTGAACATGTACAAACTTTATAGAGCCCGAAGTCATCATGCATAGCTGATGTCCATAATTATTACCATTTCTGCTAATATGATTCACCTGCCTTCTCTGATGAAGGCATCCACAAACTGGATGTATCCTTCCATATGCAATTTTGATGGGCAATAAGATTAGTTTTAATTCTATTTTAAAGTGTTCTACCTACTCTTATACCTTTCATTAATTCATGATGCATGCCTCATACTGTGCTAACATATGGCTATGAATTTCTGTAGGTTTGATACCAACTGTTCACAGAAAGTGTACTATGGTGCATTGAATTTTGATGCTTCAATTGCTGAGTGGAGCATCCATATCTCCTTATCTCATTGCCCCATGCCACTCAACTGAATGATGGAATTTTGGGCACAGCTAAATACTTGTCATCTCATGTGCATGTGTGGTGTCATATTTTGGCACCTCCCTGTTGTTTTTACCTTATAATTTCAAAATTGCTTTTACTTACTGGTTTACCTTCATACAATTCATATATACACTGAAGTTCCAGAAATCATGTTCTTGGTGCCTAGTATAATCTAAAGTCCCATACTGGTTTGATGAAGTGCAAAAACTTTACATTGATTCTATAAGTTGTTGGAAAATGTTTGAAGATGCTTTTATAGTTGTCCTCAGCTCCTTGATATTTGTGGCTGCAGGATCTTGTATACAGAGAGACTTCTTGAAAACATCCCATAAATGTTTGAGCAGGCTCATGTTGTGCATACATGGTTACCCTATCATTTGTTCCACATCTCTAAAATCCTCTTTAAATTAATTCTTGGCAACTTAGGACTGATGACACTGTGCATTGTCCTCTTGTAATAACTAATTTTGGGAGATATATGGAATCTAGGAATAGAGGTTCAAATGGTTACAAAGCAGTGCAACTTAATGGTCAATGATATTTAGCTGTACTAGTGGACCAAACTCATACCATGTGAACACACTCTGCATTGTTATGGAGCCACCACCTACCTGTATAGTGCCATATTGACATCTGAGTTCAGTAGTCTGATCGGGTATGTACTGTACCCAAACTCTATTATCAGTTTATAACAATTGGAAACTCAATTCCTCATACCATGCTAAAAAATAAATTTTTTTATTCAATTTTATTGCAAAAGTCAAAGTGAAAGGATTAAGATATTGTTATTCAGTTATATGAAATTTAGATTTGAAATGTACACAATTTTTTCCTTTGTTCATGACAACAATTATGATGTAGTTTTGTTTTGAAAATTGAAAACTTGTTTACTATTTTTGCAAATAAAAAGATATAAAATTGCTTTAAAAAGGAAACTAAAAAAAATCATTGAATATTAAAAGAGACAAAAACATGTTCACATCCTTATAAACAATATGTAATAGATATCTAATGTTCTGTATTTAGTAAATGTTGTGCAATAAACGGTAGCTTTTCACCTTAGTATACCAATCACTTGGGCTGAATGACATGGGAAAGAGATAATGTCAATAAATATTGCAGATGATGCTAAACAAAAATATCAGAAATAAATACAAGCAAGCTAAAGATGGACGGATCAATGAGAAATGTGCTGAGATTGTAGAACACTGATGTAGCAGGCATGCACAAAAAAGATCAAAGAAATAGCAGAACAGTATATAAAATCTAGAAGGAATGATTATAATAGAAAAAGGAAAAATACCAAAATGGGGAAGAGCTCTTTCATGATAACAGAGGAGTAAAACCTTCACTATATAGAAGTATGGGAGGATTTGTGATACTAAAACCCGAGGTTTGGTCAGTACTAGGCAAGAGAGGAAGAGGAACAAATAACAAGATCAAAGAAGATTGTCCATCAAGTGGCTGACAGCTTTAGAGGTTCTCAAAGCAATAAATAAAATATGAGTATAACCAAATGCTAGAAAAACCTCAAAAGAGCTCAAATGAAAAAAACAGGTGTGAATGAATTCAAATTAAAAAAAGACATTAAGTTTGATGAGTCATGTAACATTTCTAATCATTAGGATTTTGATTAGGACTCTAAGCAAAATTAAGTTGGAAATAAAAGAAGTACAGTATTGCTTTTTGATGATACTGGAACAAGAAATGTAAATTTTCTAATAAGCAGTTTAAGTGCAGAAAGATCTGTACCTATGTTTCATAGATTACACATAAGCATTCAAAAAAATACAACACAAAGAATTTGTTGAAGTGTTAAGAAAGCTTGATTCGCATAGAAAAATATATAATTAATCTGTAGCCTCTACTGAAGCTTGTATGAGCTTGTGCGAGGAAAGAGAATGCATTACATCAATAAATAGTAGAGAGAAGTGTATGACAAGGACATGTTTTTCTGAAGGGATTTATTTAATTTGCATAATGGGTCTAAAAAGATTAGAAGACATTGTAGGATTTATTATCAATGGCAATAACTTTCACCATATAGGCTGTGTTGATGGCAGATTCCAAAGAATCATGCAAAAATGGAGAAAGCAAGAAAAATGGACTGGCTATTAATTTTAAGAAAATAGGATGACCGTAAGCAAAAGAGTCAATCAAAGGGGTGAGCTACATAGGGGGCTGTCAAAATCAGATGTAGAATATTAACTATTTGGGTTATTTTGTAACAGAGGATGGAAAGTGTGAGACAGAAGTCTAAAGGCACACTGGAATCATGAAAGATGTTTTTAAGAAACTGATCAAAGTATTAAGGAATTGAAATATATTCTTAACAAAGATGAGTGCTGAATTGCTATGTAATGTCTTATCTCCTCTGTTGGAGTAAACAACAGCCAATTTACTCACCATTAAAAAAATAACTTCAACTGACAGAGTTGTGGTTAAACTGATAACTTTTGAGGATGCCACAGATAAATTGTATGAAAAAGAAGGAAGTTTAAGAAAAAAGGAACTAGAAAGAAACCATCTCTAACAATCAGAAGAGAAATTAAATGTGATAAGGAAAAAAGATTGGAAAATTGAACACTCACAATAACACATAAAAGTCAAGAGTATCAGATAAAAGCATTGAGAAACCTGCTTGACAAGTTTGAACAAATGACTGGAGGCAAAAGAAAACAAAAAGAATGGTTTCAAAGAAGCCAGTATTGCTGAAAGCAACAGAAGGCAGAAAGCTGTAGAGAGCCATAATAGCTCACATTCTAAGGGGACATGACAATGATCAAATTAAAAAAGTAATACTTTCCAGAAATAAATTTTAGTGATAGATTTTATTCTATAAATTATTATTATTACTTATTTCATATTTTTTAAAGTCATGTCCATTCAGGATGTAAGTGACATGGCATGCCAAGGATTCTTTTTTCTTAAACATCTGTAAAATACCATGTATTCTTTAGAAATGTAGTGGCATGGTCTTCTGTTGTCTTTTCCATAGTTTGGAATAGTTTCCTTTTTATAGAAGGGTTTCATTTACCCTGTCATTTAACTGAAAGCCAGGAAGAGTAAAGAATGATTCATGTCTTTCCCAAGTCATTTGTGAAAAAGTAACCACAGATGATTTGGTTGGAATTTAAACTTGATTTGCTGACCCATTATTTGTGTTAACAGTTGTTAGAACACATACATACACATCTTATCTTATTAAACACATTTTATTTGATTAAGATGTATTAATTAGATTATTATATTACTTTAAATAAAAATATTATTTTCTGTTTTCTTTTTCTTGCCCACTAGTTGAAATCATCGTTACATTTTGTCTTTTTTCCTACTTAAACAAATTTTACTTGATGTTATTTTTTTTCTTCTGATTACTTTAATTTCGGGTTACCAATAAAACAAAAAATATAAATAATAAATAGGGCACTTGAAATGAATAAATAGGATTTGGGAATAAGTTAGAATGTGCTGTTGTATAGTTTTTAATCACAGCTAAAACAGTTTAATCAACATCTAAGTTGAGATCTAAAATGTAAAGAAAGCAGGTGAGAACTTTTCAAGATCTTTCATTTCATCAAGATTTGTTTCCCTTTATTTTTTCTTCTTTTCAGTTTTATTTATTTTATACACATTTTTTGCCATTACTGTTTAGTTTCTATTTGTCTGTTCTTGGACCATATTTGTTCTACCCCTTTTACCAATTTTCACTTTTTTTCTTCCCTTGATTCTGTATTTTCATTTCTTCCTCTTTTTTTTTTTTTCATTTTTCACTCTTTTTTGGTACTCCTTTCCAAAAAATCTTTTTTGATACTTTTTTTCACTTTTTCTTTGATACTCTTCTCTTACATTTTTGTTTGACACTTTTCTCACTTTTTTCTTGTTTTCCTTACCCTATATTTTCTTCCATGATACTCCTTCCACCACCACTTTCTTTTCTTAGATGGTACTCTTTCTTTCCTTTTATTTCTTTTCTTCTCCATTATTTATTCTTTCCACCCTTTCCCATGTCATGCTTAACTTCTTTCTCTCTGCTTTTATTTTTTCTTTCAATCACTTCTTTCTTTTATTTTCCTTATTCAATTCTTCAACTGATTCTTTGTTTCTTTCTTCTTCACTCATTTACTTTTTTAACCAAACTTTCTATCATTTTATTCTTTAATAAAAATACACAAAATTGCTGGAATGCAAATCTCAGTGTTGATCAACAGGTTTGTTCAACAATATGCTTTTAGTAAAAATACTTCTATTTTTCTGCAATTCATTGAACGCACAACCAAAACACACTCACACATGCAATAAACAAAATGAAACAAAACATTTTGTCACCAACCCCAACTCCCTGATAACCCTTATGTCCCCACCCACTGCCAACAATTGAATCTTTCACAAAAGCAAAAGAAAAACAAAACTAGAAGACTTGAAACATGATCTGCATTCATTATCAAAAATTGATGGGTTTTTCTTTTCGTTTTATCAAACGGTAAAAATGAAAACAACGGAAATAATGTCTTTCCTGTTAAGTTTCTAATTGGTAGATTCCTCAGATTCTCAAAGATGTCTCCAATGATGGCTGTGGTTATCTATGACATTGAGTTTAAACTCAATTCTTCACAAAAGAAAGAGGAAGTTACACTGAGAAAGAAGATGGAGCATGGAATGGCTGTTTAAAATTTGACAAAGAAAGAATGTATGTAGGGAAAGAAAGAAGGAAAATGAGAGTACGACCAGTTGAGACAACAATTGATAAACAAAAAATAAGTGAAAAATTATTCAAATAAGTAAAAAAAGAAAAAGAGCAAAACAAAATCAAATTGTAAGAAAGCACAATCTAAATGAAATATCTCCTTTGTCAATGTTGAATCCAATCTGCCTCCAATAATGCTAATACACTTTTGATAATTATTAAGCAATTTAATATGCTTTGAACACCTTATCTTTCCAAACTATAAACACACACACACACACACACATATATATATATATATATATATATATATATATATATAAAGGGAAATGGAAAATAAATTCCGACAATGTGAGATAGAAAATAAAATAAATATTTGAGAACAACAAAATATTAATTTTGTCGTTCTCAAATATTTATTTTGTATCTCATATATATATATATATAAAATTTCATCTCTGATGTAGCTTTCTTTATATTTGTACTCATATCATCATGAACATCATGATTAAGTTTTACAAGCCAACAATTAACTTCTGATTTATCTCCTGATAACAAACTTTGAATTAGAGAAAATTGAGAGATTAAAATTGTGTGAATAAATCTAGAGAGAAGGAATGTAAATGGCTGAAATAGATCTTTATTTTAATCTATTTTTTGTTCTAGCTGTTGTAAATGTTAAATTTCGATTTGTTTTGTTTTACAAGAAACAATGTTTTACTGAATGTTTTATAATTTACATAAAATTCTGTTATATCCTGAAATTTAGCAGTACAAAAAATAATCATGTCATATTTATTTTGATAACAGTTGTTTGTTTTTTGTTTCAAGAAGTGATTTAAATAACAATAAAAGAGTTCAGATACAAAACAATGTGAAGTCCAGGGTCATAATTCCATGGGTCAAGAATCAGTCTTGCCAGTTAAATGTCAGAAAATACCAAAGGCATAAGTCAAAAAGATAAAAAATTTGCATGACAACTCGCAATGTACAACTACCTTCTTCATCCATAAGGAGTCAAAACTTCCTGTCTTCCACAGTAGTATATTTTTTATTGGGATAATAAATGTTGTGGGAGACTGGTAGGGAAATACAAACAATTACCATATTTTGAGGCCTGCTAAAGTTGACTCATGATTTGTATTTTCTTTTTCAGTATCAGAGAACACAATCTTTTTTTAACTCCATCTCTTTGATTCATATCACATCATTCATCATAACCATTTCAGCAGTAACCCATTCTCTTGAGTGAATGTTGGGCCTTGTATTGGGAGAACTTTATAAAAACATTATCTCTTATATGTTGTGTTTCTTCAGTGCCTTGGGGATCATGGCTCTCCACAACTTCCTATCCTTTGTTTTTAGCAATGTTCATCTTGTTACTATCCCCTTAGTTTGCAAGCAATGTTTGTCTCCTTACTATCCCCCAGTCCTTGTACTGCCATCCATTTACATAAACTCATTAGGCAGGTTACTCACTGTTTACTCAGCCATTTTTATCTTCAGTATATACTGTGAGTGCTAAATTCTCCAAGTCCACCTTCTTCATTACTGTCTCAAAATTGTTAATGTTGTCTTTTTCATTTTAAGTTTTATTTTGCTCCTATTTTCCATAAAACTTCCCCATTGCTCACATATTCTATCAAGGGTATTGTCAGCATTCTTCTATAGAACCATGTCTCTGTTGCCTCAAGATTCATTTTCATCTATGAAGAAATTTTTCAACATTTACTTCCACAGGCAAATTGATATTACATAGCCATTTAGTGATCTTTTCCTTATTTCTAATGTATTTTCCTGTTTCTTAATACTTTGTTTAGATTTAGAAAGCATATTTTGCTATTCAATTGTTAAAAATCAATACAAATGATTTCAAAAATAGGACAAAAGCACATGAATGCGAGGTTTGTAAATGCTTTACAAATTAACTATTGTAATTTTTTCATATATTATTCCTTGACAAACTTTGGAATGCAACAGTCACTATTAATAAAATATTAAAATCAACAAAGATTTTTTTCAAATCAAAATGCATGTGGGTTTTGAAAGATTTAATCTCAGTTCTAAAAATGAAATTGAAATTTCTTACACAGTTGTAGAAATAGGGTACTTAATTTTTCTTTGGATGATAAGATATATGGGGTGTGATAGATAAATTGTTGCCATTTTATATTTTTTATTTTGCTCATGTGCATTATTCATTTTAGATTTTATTAACTGCACAGTATAGTGGGGTCAGTTGGGCCCTGTCCATGAAAAAAAGAGTATCATGACACAATTCACACCACCAGTAATTTGGAAATAGCATGTTGTACTGCTTGGCATTTGCACTGTACACTCCAATATGAATATTTCAAAGTGTTTAGGTCTCAATCTGAGGACAGTGCAAAGGATGCTGTTTCCCCAAAAGATGTGCCGAGAGTGATGAAAACTAAATATCCAGCCAATATCATGGTGTTTGAAGTGATCACTAGTGATGGCAACATTATGCCTCCATTTATCATCTTGGCAACCAGCCTACTGCAGAAAGAACTGTCAATCTAGTGAGAAAATTTCCAAGTGCTCACTTCCAACAACATTTGTGCCAGCATGGAAGAGTAGGCCCATAAAATTAATATGTGAATAATATATATTGATATGCAGTCAGCAACAAGATGAAGCAAGTGACTGATGATTGCCACATTGTAGTGTAGTTGCTTCAGCCTTTTTTTAATTTTTTACAAAATTGTCTACTTTCTACTATCTTTTGATATGTAAACAACAAATGGTTACCCAGTACTTTTTTTTTACTTTTGGATGTTTTATAATATCTTTTTTGTTCTATTCCTGCCTTCAGCTGAATTTCAGTACTTAGTATAAAACGCAAACTTGTTGAAATCACAACTCATATGTTGGGCTGTTCTTTCTAATTCCCATAGTTATTCATTTCAAATATTGAAAAAGCCTTGAATAATCATACTTTTATCTTAGAAGTCATTTTCATCTTTTATAGAAATTTTTCCTCTTCTTTATTTTTTGCTCAGTCTGTCTCTATATTCTGCTTCTTCACCTGTTTTACCTGATCCACTTTCTTTAAGGTAAATTTTTTCTTTTAGGTAATTTTTTAGGCATTTTTCCTAATTTCTGGTTTGCCACAAAGAAAAAAAAACAAAGAATTTCCTGCTAATCCCAAATGTATTACTTGCAGTTTTTAACTTTTGTGAAACAAACATAATTACACAGTCTTGTTTATTAGATAAGGGAGATTCATATCACCTTTTTTCATTGCTGACGATCATTTGAGGAAAGCTTTTGCAAAGTGTTGATTTGTGAAAGATTAATGAAAATGAAACACATTTTTAGTCATCAAAACCCTTGACTTTTCATCAATGCTTCAATAAAATAATCAATCAAATATCTTTTGAGTGATTTGCAGTGTTTTTGGTTGTTTGCATTAAAATACCTTTCATTATAATAAAGTTCATTTCTTGGTTAATTTTTTTTGTCTGATCTACATTTAACAATTGCATCAGAAAAGAACAACCAAATGCAGTTAATAAGTTTATTAGAAGTTTTTCTTTTCTCTAAGCTTTGTTGAAAAAGAAAGATTTTTTAAACTCAATATGTATTAGCTGTTGTCTTTGTAAAACAGAAAATATGTTTCTCTGGATGTGATTGAGAAAAGCCTGTTTAAATACAGTTAAGAAAAAAATTAAGAAGCCAATTTCACATTTTAGTAAGTATAGATTTTAAAAATAATGAGTGAAATTTTCTAAAAACCAACTTTGCAATATCTGAGTTGTTAGTGTGACACGACAAAGACAAATTTCTATTTTATAGATTATCATAATTTCAAAAACTTTGTTTAGAACGACTCGACAATACAATTCCTAAGTATTGATAAATTTTTTCTTTTAACTTTGATTAATGCAAATATACAGACTGCATATAAATAAAAATGAAATCCCTCTAGGATGTAATCAATCATGTTTCAGTAAAGATTTATTTCGGTTTATTATCTGTTGTGAATTATTGGGAAGGATAGTAAAAGTGTTTTCTATTGTCTTCTCCATAGTTTAGAATTCAAAATAGTCCTTCTCTTGGACAGTCTGATTTCTAGTGCTAGAGAACCAAGTCTCCTATTTGGTCCATAGTTTGGAGAAAAAGAAACCAATTCATGACTTTTTAAAAGTCATTGGCACAAGAATGAACACAGTAATCTGGGATTTGAACTCTACTTACTGGTTCTTCTTTCCAGACTGATGACAATTAACCTACTCCCATGTTCATCTACTCTAAATATAGAGAGATGATGAAACAAACTATACAATTCCTTTTAAAATTTACACAATAAAGAAAATGCAGATTCTGACAAAAGGAATTGATACTGAAATAAAAAAAAATTTATGAATATATAATTTTTGCTCACAGTAGACTGAAGTCCACCAGTTGTTCATAAACTTTTTGATCAAAAATTGTTGTTTTATGGCCTTTTCAGAATAGTTCTGCTGTAAGGGTAATCCCAGCAAAGCCAAATAGATTTGCCCAGTGGACAGCTTGAGCAACAGATTTTAGAAAGGACAAATAGTATATCTGTCATGTGGGATGAGGGAAAGAAAGAAACCATGGAAATATGATAGAAGATTATGGGAAAATGGAAAGTTTCAAGTAAAACGAGCACACCCTGAATTAGATGGAAAATAGGTAAATATTTTTCTTCAAGCTCTTCTCTCAGGCTTAGAACAAGTGAAAAGATCAGTGAGATGATTTACGCAAGACCCTACAGACATGTGCTTTTTTGTTTTTTGTTGTATTTTAGGCTTGAATTTCGATATATATGTCTTCTTTCTTCTTTTATGTGTCATGTCCTTTCAGGACGTAGGCAATCATGGCTTTCCATATCTCCTGTCTCTGGTGGCCCTTAGCACACTTTCTCCTGTTGCACCATGTAACCTTTGTTCCGTCATCCACCTGATTAGGTCCTTCAAATATGTTATCCGCTGCCTTCCCCTGTCTCTTTTTCCCCCTCTATCTTGTCTGTTAGTAACAGGTTTTCCAAGCCCTCCTTCCTCATTGCATACCCCAGGAACTTTAGTTGTCTCTTCCTGATGCTCAGTATTAATTTCCTTTTCGTCTCTATCCTTTCCAAAACCTCGTCATTGTTCACATGCTTGGTTCATGATATCCACAGCATCCTTCTGTAGAACCACATTTCAGCTGCTTCAAGTTTTTCCTTCATCTTTAAAGATATTGTTCAACATTCACTGCCATATTGAAGAACTGACACATAGCAATCCAGTACTCTCCTTTTTATTTCTAGTGAAATTGTCCTGTTTCTTAATACTTTACTCAACTTCTGGAATGCTTCTTTCACCGTGCCAATTCACCTTTGGATCTCAGCGTTGCACTTTCTGTCTTCTGTTAGAACACTTCCCAGGAATTTAAATTTCTGTACCTGCTTGATTTTAGAGTCCCTCACCTGTAATTGGCATTTTGGGTTGTCCTTTTTGCTGATGACCATGCATTTGGTTTTCTTGCAGTTTATTTGTAGTCCTTTCTTGTCACTGTCTTCAGCTACCTTCTATAGGAGGTATTGTAGTTTTCTTTCTGTGTCTGCTATCAGCACTGTATCATCTGTGTACCTTATATTTTTTAAATTGTAGCCTCCAATGACAAATCCTGGCATAACTTCTAGGGTTCTGAGAATAGTCTTGCTGTATAAGTTGAATAGATCTGGTGAAAAGATGCATCCTTGATTTACGCTCCTTTCAATCTTAGTATAATTGCTGAATTCGTTCCCTGTCCATATGCAGGCAGTTTGCTGCCAGTAGAGATTCTTGATTACTCTTATGTCTTTCCCAAATATGTCAAGGCTGCCAAGCATCTCCATTAATTCTTTGTGGCACATTTCATCAAACGCCTTTGCATAATCAATAAAACATAGGTACAAGTCCTTCTTCATTTGTATTGCCCTTTCAGAGAGCATCCTAATCATAAATATGATATTCCATGTTCAAGTGTCTTTGACAAAATTGCACTATTCTTGTCCTATCTCTGACCTGATTCTGCTTCTTGCTCTATTCATCAGGATTCGGACATGTGTATTATTAGTTGCTTTCTCTTGTCATGGAAAAGATCTTTTATATATTCTTCCAGTCGTTGCAGTATTTCTTTTTCTCCAATATGATTGTTCCATCCTTGGATTTTTTGCATCCTGTTGAAGAGCGGGTTCTTTTATTTCTTTATGCATGTCTGCTCTATTATGCCTGCTCAGTCTTTCTACTTCTGCACATTTGTCATTGAGCCATTCCTCTTTAGCCTGTCTGCATTTTCTCCTTATTTCCTTGTGTAGTTCCCTGTACTTCATTCCATGTCTTGATATCATTTTCTGCCTCCTTTGCATCATATCCAGAATCTCTTCAGTCATCCACTCATTTTTTATTCTGCGTCTGATTTCCTTTGGGGCAATGTTGTTTGCTGATGTCACTATCGTTTCCTTGAGTGAGTCCCATTTCAATTGTCCTTTTCCAACTTTTTCTTCATATTGGATTTTCATGCTGTTAGTGTATTCTTTCTGTAGGTTGAGATCATTCACAAGCGTGTTGTATTTCAGTTTTGGTGCCGCACTAAGCTTCTTCAATCTCCGGAGTTTCACTTTTAGTTTGCAGATGACTGGGACATGGTTGCTTCCACAGTCAGCGCCTGGATAGCCTTTGCTTTGAACCACTGTGTTTCTGAATCTCCTGTTTATGGTTATGTAGTCTATCTGGCTTTTTGTGTCACCTCCTAGGCTTCTCCATGTCCATAGACATTGTGGGTGTTCTTGAAACCAGGTGTTAGTTATTACCTGACCACTTGCTGTGCACCATTGAACCCATTTTTCTTTTCGTTCATTGCAAATTCCTAATCCAAAGTTGCCAGTTGTCATACCTTACCTCTCCTTGCCTACTTTGGCATTCAAATCTCCCATGATGATTCTAATTTCTTGGCTTTTACTTTGAGCCTTACTCTAGAGTGGAGTAAAAAGATTCTATTTCTTCCTCAGTGCTTTGCATTGTTGGTGCATAGACAACTACAGTTGCTGTGTTGAACAGTCTCCCTTTCAGTTTGACAAGGAGAACTCTTTGAGAAAACTGGCAATATCCTAGAATGCATTTCTTCATTTCTTTGTCCAGTGTTAAGCCGACTCATTTTTAGTTACTTTTTCCCCCTGTGTATATTATCCTATGGTTGTTGCTGCTGAAGTCTTTGTTGTTTGGCCATCTGGTTTCACATATTCCCAGAATATTGATGTTCAGTCTGTTCATCTTCTGCTTGACATTCTTCAGTTGTCCACAGTTGTTGCACGTCCTGATGTTCCATGTCTCCAAGGTAATCCTTTCTTTGTTGCACACAGTCGCAGGGTAACGGTTCAGAGACACCTGTTGCTCATGTCTTTCCTTTTTGGGGAAAAGCGTCCCCTTTACACTGTTGGTGCTAACAGTTGCCGGATGGCGGTCAGGTGACACCTGTAGCCTATGTCGGTCCTTACTGGGTAAGGAGTGGTTTCCTTTGAAAGCAACCCCCTTCATGGCATTAGGTTTCATATTTTTGTATTGTAAAGCCTTGATAGTGGAGTGGTATCTTGTTGCCTTCTCCACGGTGATTTATTGAGACACCACCTCTAGTTAGCTGGCTGTTGACTCATTTAAAGTTTTTCCGCCTTTTGTAGGTTTAATTTCTTTTTTATCCTACCGGGTTGCTAACATCCCATAAAAAAAAAAAAAATTGGGTAGAAGCAAGAATATATATGTAAAGTATATACTTAGTATAAGTTCAAATAACAAGTCATGTAAAGGAAAATATGTCAATTCCCCAGATTAGCATTTCGTTTCCAGTAGATGGAAAGTTGGTAATAGAACACTAGGTAATATTTGCACTTAAATAAACAAATAAAAATACATTTTTACATAAAAATTAAACATTCTACAGAAATAGAAAATAATAATAATCTGAAATCGAAACAAAAAATGTACATGAATGAAACAAATTTTTTTTTAAAGTTAGTCCTAACTACCCAAAAGATAACGTCTGCAAGACTAAAGGGAAACCATATATTTACGTATTCCTATTGTACTCACCAGAAACATAATTATTTAAAGTAAAACTTCATTCAAGAATTTAAATAAAGTATTTTTCATTCTTCTTCTATGTGCCATGTCCCTTCAGGACATAGGTGATCATGGCTTTCCATGTCTCCCTATCCTTGTTAGCTCTTAGCATGCTTTCTCCTGTTGCCCCACCCAAACCCCACTGTGCCATCCACTCAGGCTGTTCAAATATGTTATCCACTGCTTTTCACTGTCTCTCTTTTCCCTCTCTGATCTGTGAGTATCAGATTCTCCAAGCCTTCTTTCCTCATCACATGTTCCAAAAACTTTAGCTGTTTCTTCCTGATGCTCAGTATTAATTTCCTTTTCATTTCCCTCTTTTCTAAAATCTCATCATTGTTCACATGCTTGATCCATGATATTTGCAGCATCCTTCTGTAGATCAACATTTCAGTTCATTATTAGTTTTTAATTTGTTTTCTTCATCTTGTTCCTTTTTAGTACAACAATAGAATGAAGATAACTCACTAAAAATTGCATAATTATTCTACTAATTATTCAAACTTTTATTTTTGTCTTTTTGATGAAATGTTTCAAATTTTCTATGTCTGCTCCTTCTCAGGCATTATTTCTCATTTTGTCATTTTATATACTTTTCCACATGTTTAGCAAAAACATGAATCCATTATAATAGATTATTGGTAGAAACTGATAAATAATATCAGAAATATTTCTGAGTAGAGATTATGCCCAACTTGTTTTAAATTCAGTGTTGTTCTTCTCCTATACTGAATTCCAATCAAGGCTAGAGAGCCCAATCTGCCCTTCAATTTGACCCATAGCTGGGATGAGACAAGATGAATATATACCTTTCCTAAGGGTAATTGTGTGAAAGTGAACTGTCTCTGTGAGAATTTGAATTACTGATTACATTTACCATTACACTATCCATACATTCTGTTATAGACAATAAATTTGTATAATATTAGCCATTTTCTTATAAGAAAACATACAATCAGTGCTACTTTCAATTAAAATTTCTTAAATCTTTCTATTAAAGCAATTTTTCAGGAAAATAGATTCCTTAAATCCAGTAATTGTTATCACTCTTACCAGCATTGATGATGGCTTTCTTCCTAACTTTTGTTTGGCATTGTATGAAACATCAACATTTTGATAAAGT
This sequence comes from Ascarosepion bandense, assembly GCA_037127315.1. Taxonomy (NCBI): domain Eukaryota; kingdom Metazoa; phylum Mollusca; class Cephalopoda; order Sepiida; family Sepiidae; genus Ascarosepion; species Ascarosepion bandense. Next base: position 575,779 of record JBBBDQ010000133.1, on the reverse strand, counting down.
CATTATTTTCTCTTTGAGTTACATGTGCTACACATTTTTGCTTTTGCTTTTTTTGAAAGTCAAGTGATATGGTTTCTATTATTTTGCACAGTTCATTATGATACTATAGTGCCAGTCCTTAAAAAAAAGGATGATTCCTACTAAGAACTAAGGCTTCATCTACTTGAATTTTTAACCATTGATTTGAGAAAGCAGTTGTATACAAATGACAGCTTAGATATTTCTGAAAGAGTTTGGTATCATGCATGCATCCATCCATCTATATGAAAATCTCCCTCTAACAGGGCTATTTAAGTATAGTGCCTCTGCTTGGTTTTGAAGTAATTTGTGTTGTCGGAACAAAACTTTCCCTGGTGAAGCCTGTTCTGTGTTCAATTTTCATTTTATAAGCAGAAGACAATTTACAATAGCATATTAACTTTTCCAATTATGTTGATATCTACTTCACAAATTTTGTAATGCACACAGACAAAAAAACAAATGGAAGTATAATTTCATTTTTTAATAATATATTAATCAAATCATTTAATTTTTTATTAGATATATACTCAAGGATTATGATCCTTGGCATTTTTTTAAAAAATATTCTCTGAAATAGCATGTATTTTTGTGCTTTTCTAATTATTTGAAATTCTTAGATAAATTAGTCATTTTCTCACAAGATAATTGGACAAATATCTTTATCTTTCCTGGTTTTATCACTGTGTTTCAACCAATATATTCTTTTGCCTTCTTCATTATTAAAATTCTCACAGGAGTTGTTAATTATTATTTTATAAGTTCCTTTTAACTAATATTTTCATTCTTGCTAATTTTTATCTTTCTGCTTTCATCTACCATTACACTATGCACACTAAACTAAAATAATTTTTTTATAACTGATTCATATGTCAAGTTATTTGAAGTGTTTAGTATTTACTAAATCCATATCCTAAATTTTTGTGATGGTTTATGGGTAGGTGCCATCATTGCCTTCATTCCAATTCTAGATTATAGTTTCTGTTTTGGTAAGGTTTATCTTGAGTCCTATTTTTTGAAACATGTAGAAAAAGATGTTTTCTGTTCAAGATCATTCTTATCCTAAGAATATATATCTATATCATCAGGATAACCCCCATCACCAGTACATTGACATCAGGAGGAAAAACTGTCTCTATTAGCAGATTCATTTGGAGTGTGGTATGCTATGCATCAGTGATCAGAGAAAGTCTCTAATGACGTGGTTATATGCTGTTGTGAGGTCAACATAGCAGGTAAACAATTCTTTATTGGAGAGGTAAGGAATTTTCTGGAGTTGTTTGATAATATATGTGCCATCATTATCCTCCTTACCAGAATGAGGCCAAATTACTGTTGCTAGGATTTGATTTTTATAGAATAGTAAAAGTCTAGTTAATACAATGTCCATAAGCACTTTCACCATAATGAATCCAAATAAGATACCTTTGTCCATATGAGGGTCTTTTGGACTACTTTTCTGTTTCTATAACAACACTTTGAAGTGTACTTATGATTTTAAAATTCTTTCATGATACTAAGAAACTTGTTTTCAAATTCAAATTGAGGGTATATTATTTTTAAAAATTTCACTCTCAATGTCAAGTAATGCTTTGTTATTCTTTAGCTTCATTGTTAGGTTCATTATTGTTTACTTTTGGAAACAGAATGCTTTTCCCGGGAATTCTCTTTCAACTCCCCTCTTGACTTATATGTTGTATCTCTGTCACATTTTCCTCCTTCGTACAGAGTCTCTGCTGAGTGGTATATGTGTAAATTCATCCATGGTTTTTGCTATCATTTCTAAACTAGATCTCCTATAAGGCTTAGAGATCTGATGGCATACCTAAAATTTTTTAAAAGAAATATGCTCCTGAAATGGCTCCTGTTCCCTCCAAACTTAAAATTCTGAAAAACCAGCTGAACCATCAAATAGTCCATTTTATACTTTTACCTTTTTTGCCATAGTAGTAGAGGATTTAATCAACAACAAATTTGTTAAGCATGTTTCGACCTCCCTTCAGATAAACAATATAGCATCCATTACTCCAATTCTGTTATTGATGTGTTAACAGCCATCACTGAATTTAGATATCAATTTTTCAATAAGAACGGCAAATATATATCAAATGCTATGTAATTTCTGGGAAAATATTTGGCCTAATCCAATTGTTCTTCACAAATTGTGTAATGAAGGCTGTGTTGAATAAACATGCTTCTAGTTCATTTCATATTAAATCAGAGGTCCCTTAGGTTTATATCCTCAAACATATTCTGTTTCTAATCATCAACAATCTTTCTGATGTTACCAGTTCCAAAACAGGTATCTATGCAGATGATACAAACTCCTGTCTTAATTGCATGCCTGGTGTAATAAACGACTTGTAAATTTTATTTTATTGCCTCCAAAGTACAACTGCTTTCCTTTAATTACCACAGAGAATCTTTTTTGTCTGCTATCAGCATGGCTGATTTAACCTCCAGGAGATCAACAATTTATACCTTCACACTGACATGAAGTGGAGTAATTATATTGAATCAACTGTTAAGTCTACTGTAAGGAAAATTAGTTGACTGTGTCGTACCAGTCAATTCATCTTGTCAGAGTTCTCTTTACCCATTTATAAATCTACCATTTGTTCATGCATTGAATACTGCTGCTACATCTGACCTGATGCTCTTGTTACATATTTTGAGGTTCTTGACAAAATTCAAAGAAGGGTCTTCATTAAGAAGATATAGCCTTATTATATGTTCATTTTTTTTTTAAATCATTGTTTTGTATCAAATGTTTTACTTTGTTTTTAAATCTCACCTTGAACTTTATAATCAGCAAATTGTTCAGGATCAAGTTGTTATTCTCTGTTTTTCTTTATATATGTTTTTCAAAATATTAACACTTAACCTTGATTTTAAATTTTATGGCATCAGCTCTCAAATCGGTGTCTAATAGTAACTCTGATCAGTTTGATAAGGTTAAATTGGCAGCTGATCTCAAAAATGACCTATTGTCTGTTGTTAACTTGGGCAAAAAATGGCTTGTTAATTTGAACACCTTCAAAACAAAACTGCTCTCCATCAATCATCTAAGAAACCTCTTTCTGCTTTCCATCAGCATGACTCTTACATCTAACATTTACCACCACCATGAAGTGGAAAGACTATATTGAATCCATCGCTAGGTTTTCTGCTAAGAAAATTGATTCACTGATTCATGCTAGACAATTTTTCTCTCCAGAATCTGTTTTACATATCTCTCAGTCTACCATTTGTTTATGCTTTGAATATTGCTGCCATATATGGTCTGGTACTCCTGCTTTATATTTAAAGATTCTTAACAACATCCAAAGAATAATCAGCAATATTATTCATCCTGACCTGGTGGCTCAGCTTCAATGACTTTTCCATCACTGTTAAAGTTATGCCTCTGTATCTTTTCTATAAATACTTTCATGATAATTGTTCGTTTTGTACCGAGACTTTATGAATTTAAGTGAAGTACTAGATCAGCAACAAGGTCTCATCAATTTACATTTGAATTGGATGGCTGTAACAGCATGTTCTGTACTAACAGTTTCTTTTCTCACACTTCTTACTTGTAAAACTTTCATTCAGCTCCTTGCTTTCCAGCCAACTTTGATCTTCAAAAGGTTAAATACAATGACAGTCATTATCTATTGTCTTCCTGAGTACTCTTCTATTGTTCTCACTCCTTAACAATGTTTCTGTTTTCTAACTCTTTCTCAATTAATTACTCCTTGTGTTTTAGTGGCTTTACTACCTTGGGTTGAATTTGATTTTTAAAAAATGGAATTTATACATCAAGAGAATAATCATTCATTTAACAATAGTTTACTTTTTTCTTCTTTTAACTGATATTCATTTTTATCATTGCGAGTAATGAATAGAACATGTATTTAAAGAATCGTTAAAAAAATTAAATATTACTTTATATTTATGGTCCTGATGAAAGTATAACGGTAAATGTTCGTTTTAATTCCCTTTGCTTTTCCCCTTCAAATTTATCCAAAATAGCATTATCTCTGTGCAAATGTATATGCTGAACTCAAATCAAGTGTTAGTTATTGAAGAAACTTACCTTTTTTTCTCTAAATGTCCATAAAAAACAAACTAACTATATCTTGCACTTTTTCTCTCCCGTAATTCTCACGAAGTCATGTAATTAACTGCAGAATGACATACTGCACATGTAAACAAATTTTCGCAGAATTTTTGATGATTTTTCTTTATTTACCGATACTTCTGGCAATGAAAGCAATGCGCTATTGTATTTCTACGCTTATTACTTTCATTAGCGGAAAAACATTGCTGGATGTTTTAGTAAAGGAAGAAAACTGACCAAAATTCTAAACAAAATTTCTGCCTATGTAGAACGTCATTCTGCAGTTAATTACATGACTTCATGAGAGTTATGGCAGTGAAAAAGTGCAAGATATAGTTCGTTTTTTTTTTATGGACTTTCAAAGCAAAAAAGGTAAGTTTCTTCAATAACTAATTGTTGATTTGAGTTCAGCATATACATTGGCACAGAAATAATGCTATTTTGGATAAATTTGAAGTGGGGAAAAGTGAAGGGAATTAAAACGAACATTTACCAGTATAAACTTTCAAGTATTTCAAAAAACATTCTTTCTATAATAAAAAAAGTAAAAAACATATTGTAATTCTTTTGTATTTGGTATTTTTTGCATGGTTTTGATGAGAGAAGAAAAGTTATTAGTTAAATGATTGTTACACATATATTTCAGTCTTATTTAAAATGTGAAACTGACAGGCTGTTTATCAGGTCTATCATTCTTACTACTATTGCCTGCTTAAGTTTCTTGATAAACACAACAAAATGGTAGCAGTGGCTAAGACTGATTTTATATGTGTTATTGGGCCAAAAGCCAACAGTCAAATGTCTGCTGATCAAGGGCTATAACTCATCTGAACAAAGTTTTGCTTTGCCTTTATCAAAAGAGGCTGATGGATTTTTATTACCCTAGAATCATTGCAAACTGGCCCCTATTATGAATTTATAGAGATTGTCTGTTATATATATTTAGAAATCATTGGAATTTTATTATTGAATTAACCTGAATTTTGTTTATTATCAGAAAGATTGGGAAATGAAATATATTCTCTTGGCACCCATGACTAAATTTTATGCCCAACTGAAAATAAAAACACATGCCAAAGTTTTGTTATAATGATGTTAGTAGCATAAAAATCTTTTCCCCATGAGAAATGTACAAATAATATGGCTGAATTACATTGCTATATACTACAGAAGAAAGAAAACAATACCAGAGCATTTTCCACCATAGGAGACTTCAATTCACAACTGACTTGTAACATTTGATATGAATTGAGAATATTAGTTTGAACAGTGTATAGTATGATGATAATTACTCATCTGAGAATTTCAGAAAAAGGCAAAGGCCAAAGAATACATCAGCTAAAATATTGAGAAAAACTAGTGAAGATGAGAATATAAATGCCTTCAGCAAAGGCAGAGGGATAACAATTAGCAAGAATGAAAATATTTGTTAAAAGGAACTTATAAAATAATAACAACTCCTAAGAGAATTTTTAATAATAAAGAAGGCAAAAGAATATATTGGTTAAAACACAGTGATAAAACCAGGAAAGATATATTTGTCCAATTATCTTGTGAGAAAATGACTGATTTATCTAAGAATTTCAAATAATTAGAAAAGCACAAAAATACATGCTATTTCACACAATATTTTTTTAAAAATGCCAAGGATCCTTGAAAATACATCTAATAAAAAATTAAATAATTTGATTAACATATTATTAAAAAGAAAATTATTCTGATGCTTCTAGTTGTTATTTTTGTCTGTGTGCATTACAAAATTTGTGAAGTAGATATCAACATAATGAGAAACATTAATATGCTATTGTAAATTGTTGTCTGTTTATAAAACGGTTAAAAAAGATGGTCAAAGATTTTTGCCACAATATTCTGTAATTTTTGAAGATTATCTATTTCAATTATTTTTAATGGAATCAAAAACAGTCTACTAAATTACTATGTTGCATTTATTTTCCCTAATAGTAGTGAATACTGGAATGATTCCCTGTAGATAAAGAAATTCAAAGTGACAGTGAGGTAATTCTACAATTGTGTGCTGAGAATGCCATAGAATGAATGCATGAGGATGTTTTCAAGAAAATTGTAACTAAAATGACACACTTAATAAAAGGTCAGTTGAAATTTCTGAGACATATGAGAAAAGAAGGTTTGAAAAATTGAACAGTCAGAAAGGAAAGAGAGGCAGAAGCAAATCCCAAATGAATTTGGATGAATGTCTTTACTCTGCCATTCAAAGAGATGGTAAAAGATCAAAAGTTCAAACATTGTTTTGAGAAAAAAGGGACAGGAAGTTGTAGTGAGCCATTTTAGAAAGAGACAGATGAAATTTTTAGGATGCATTATAAGCAAGCTTGTCAAAGGAATGGTTTAAGTGGGGGACTAGCCTTTAAATCAAGGGATCAGCAAGTAAAAATTTGCATACTAAAATTTGTTTACAGTGGGGTTGCAAATGATTTTCTAGATAGAGGAGCAGGCTTCTCCTTGACAACAGGCCAGATTATGAGGAAAGGAAGCTGGGAAAATTGAATAATCACAAGACATAATGAGGTGTAGAAAGAAAGAGTGAAGCAACCTAACGAGTTTGTGTAAATGTGTGGTGAAGCAGAGAAAAGGAGAGCTGGTAAAGAGACAAATACATCTTAGAGATATGTTGTGGAGAGCCATGATCACCCATTTCATGAAAGGATATGGAACATGAATGATGATGATATTTTTAAGACTGTTATTTTCATGCTTGTTCTTAACACAATGATTCAGCCTATATATTCTTCAGCCTTCTTTAATGTGTTGCATAAAGTAGCCTTTAAGAGGAGGTTTGAACTTTTTAATTTCATAAACACCATAAAATGTAACATAGTCACAGGATTATTAATGTTGAAAGTCAAAGTAGGACTACCAGATGACATAAACATTTTAAGAAGGCAGGAAAATTTATTGATAAAAAATTGTTAAAAACAACAAGGATTCTAACAAAAATCTAGTTTACATGTTCATTTGTCATAATAAGTTAAATGTTTTATTTGTTCAGGTTATGAAAACTGTGATTCTGTATCTTGATGCTACAGATCACCTTATAGAAAGTTCATGTACATGTTATTAAAATTTATTGTTTTTTGACTTCTTTGTTGTCACCTATTCTTGGGGTTGAATTGGGTTAGATTTTTACTTCAATTAAGGATTTCCCTTACCCACTGTTGCCAAATTGTGTATCATGTATATTTGTGCCAATTTTGCAATACATTGATAGTAATACACAAATTCTTCACTTCCCCAGTTTCAAAAACCATCCCCACCTTCCAGACCATGTTATTGCCAACACCAACCAGGCTTTTACTTCACAGCCACCACCTTTCTAACATTATCTGCAGTTTATCAATATCTTTTGGTTTGAATTATAAATGTTTTGGGAAAAGAATGGCACTTGTATAAATGTTCAAGTGTGTAGTATTACACTTTGGTGTATGTTTGTGTTGAACAAAGAAAGGAAAAGAGAAGGACAAGAAAAGTAGAAGAGAGGGAAAACAGGAAGGAGAATATAAAGAAAGAAAATAATAACCATAAAAAAGATATCTAAAAAAAATCAGTCATGAGGAAATTAGAAAGGAAAGGAATTAGGGAAGTGGTTAAAAAGAAGTGCTAAAAAAGGGATAAAACAAGGAAAACGGTGAAGAAAACAACAGGAAAAAATGAGACAAAAATGGAAGTCATGGTAGAAAGTTGAAAAGAGCAGCAGAAAACATAAATAAAAGAAAAGAAAAAGAAAAAAGGCTGAAAAGAAAGGCAAAGCAAATAAGGTGAAATAATAAAGCTAGATAGATTTGAAGAAGGAAAAATTAAAAAGAAGTAAAGAGAGACAAGAAATAAGGCAGTTGCAGTAAGAAAAGAATTTAAAAGAATAAAGATAGAAAGGGCAAAATTAAAATAGAACAGGATAAAGAGAAAGTAGTGGAAAATAGGAAAGGAAAAAGAAAGATCATTAATAAAGAAAAATATGTGTGTTGTGGAGCATTGGGTATCGACTCGGAACGAGAAATCGAGGATCCGAGTTCGAATTCCAGCCGAATTCATTGCATTCACTTACGCGCAAATACCATTGAGAAAGGTATTAATCCGGCTATTCCTTCCAGTTATGGGTTAAATAACAGGACAGATTGGGTTCTATAGCCTTGGTCGGCAACCAGTCTACTGCAGAAAGCAATGGCAACCTACTGCGGAATAATCTTCTGCCCAGTCAGTCATGTCGCTTTCAAGACATGATCGCCCAAGCGTGTATCATGTATGGCACTTAACTGACTGACTGACAGAGAGCAAAGAAAGAAAAGAGGAGGGATGAAACCATTAAGAAAGAAAAAGAAAAATATAAAAAAGATAGAAGAGATGTTATTAAAGAACTGGAAAACCAATGAAGAAGAGAAGCTATTAAAAAAAGAAAGAAAAATAGAAAAATAAGGGAGGACAACAAATAATGAAGGATAAGTGAGAGAATAGACTATTAAAGAAGGAAAGGATGACAGAAGAATCAATTAGTGGGGAGTCTATTAAGGATGAAAATGAAGAAAGAATTGGAAGAGAGAGAAAGGAAGAAGAGAGGCTAGAAGAAAAAGAAAGAAAGAAGAGAGGCTATGAGAAAAAGGAAGGAAGCAGAGAGCCTATTAAAAAAGGAAGGTAGACAAAGAAGAAATAATGGAGAAAAAAGAAAGACAATGAAAAAGTGAAGGGTAAGGGAGATAAAGAACTACTAAAGAAGGAGGAAAGAGAGGCCAGTAAGAAATATGAAGAATGCAGAGAAAGAAGGGAAAACTCCATTAAGGAAGACAAATATGCACAAAAGGAAGACATGAAGAAAAAAGAAATATGAAAGAAAATATGAAAAGGGAAGAAATAAGTGAATAAAAGACATGGGTTAAATGGGGAATGGTTGGTGATACAGAAAGGAAACGCAGACATGTTACAACAATGACTGGCACTTTTAAGAATATGTCTAGTCTGTGATTTTTGATTCAGGTGAATCAATGAATTTGAAATTAATTTAGGAAAACAAGAATTTCCTTCATCTGCTACAGGCACATCTGATTTCAAAGCAGGAATTGAATACACTACAATTAGATAAAGGCATTCACTGATTCAATTGAATTTAACACAAATGTTTATTTTCTGGGGAAAAAAAATAAAACTTATGCATTATCCAAACAAGCACACCAAAAATGAACAAACCAAAGCTTATAAATTTTTGACTTAGTTTATTTCCTTTTGTTTAATTTTTTCTATTTTTTCTTATCATGACATTAAAATCATATTAAGTTAGAAAGATTTTTGCCACCTCTAACTTATCTTATCAAGAATCACTTTCTCCTTATTTTTTTTCTATCTTTCTGAAAACCTGAGATTTTCTGTCAAAAATTGCCATAGTTTCAGTCTCATTCCCTTATATGTCATTACTTATCTATCAGAAAAATACTTCTATATGCTACATACCATCAGCATATAAGTGATCATGTCTTTCCCAAACTTCATATCTATTGTATGTCTTAACAATATATGTTCCTTTGCCTCCTGATCTTGTTCTGCCATCCATTCACACAAGCTCAACAGGTAGGTGGCCTGCTGCTTTCCACAGTCTTTTTTACCTTTGATATTTCCTGTGAGTTTCAAATTTTCCAAACCTTTTTTCCTGATGTGCTCAAGAAATTTCAGCCGTGCTTTTGTCTGATTCAAGTACCTTTTGTGTTTTCATTTTTCTTATTTTCTTTATTGCTTTTGTCCATGGTATTCTCAGAATCAGTTATGTTAAATAAATTAAAAAATAATCTTACAAAAAATAAGAAAAAAAAAGACTTCTGACAGCCGGAAGTTTATCTAATTTTGTCTATGGTGAATATATGTGTAAAAATTACTTGAATAATGTGAGTGGCTATTTTTAAATAATTTTAAACTACCCAGTAATCTTAAAAAATTAGGAATATATTCTCCCTAATCTAATGTTTTATTGAATTTTAAGTACATTGTCTTGAAATTTACTCTGGTTATTGTTTTTATTTTGGGATAATATCATGTATGGATGTCCATATTTGCAAAAACTGGCACGTTTATACGCATAAACAAAATTCAAAATTCTTTTTAAAATATTTGGGTGTCACTATATTTTAAAGAAGCTATTCCATTTATGATTAGTGAATATAATTTTTAACTTATAACAATATCACCTAAAAACTAAGACAAAATTTTTTAATGATTTAAAACTTTATAAATTATAATTGAAATTTTAAAAAGTAAAACAATTTTTGTAAAAATAATTACTCATCAAATTTTTTTCTCTCTTAGACAGCAGTGTCCATATATCCTATTTTTAAAAGCAATTGAATTAAAAGCTTTTCTAATTAAATAATGCCTTAGTTGTATTGCATTTTTTATTTTTATGATTTAATGCAGATTTTCTATAACTGGTGCTCCTGTTTTACAAAAAGAAATTGACGATTTAAATTCTTCAAGGAGTTCTGCTTTTAACTAAGAGTTAAGATGGACAAAATTTAATTTCTTGAAATTTTATAAAATTAGATAAGTGGTGGTGGGAGTATTTGTGGTTGGGATAACAGATGTAAAAATAGATTTATATCAAGATTTAAAAAAACAAAAGTACATTTGTCAAATAATTTCATTCATGTGAATAAGTCTGGAATGTTTCTTTAAAATCTGACAATTATTTCATTTTTGCAAGAATTTCCAAATCAATTGTTTTTCACTGCAAAAAAGATGCTAAAATTCCTTCTACTAGTTTATGTCCTTCCACTAACACAAGGAAAACAAGATTTTTAAACAAAATTTCCAATGTTCTAAAAAGGATAAAAAAATTAAAAAAAAACACTGTTTTTTTTCTCTGAAAATAAATATTTTGATGGTAAAATTTTTTTTAAGATGTTAATGTTTGGGACTGAAGTTAATGTTTCTTTTGTTTGGCCTTGTGTCAGACTTAACCAAACTCCCTACAGCTTACAGGATTTATGCAGAGTTATAATCATCAGAATTATTATCAGAAGGTTGGTTGTTAGTTAGAATGTGTGGATTAGTATAGAAAAGTGGAATAATAAAATACACATTTTGAATGTTAAAATAGAAATTTATTAAAAGAAGGAATAACATAAGTTACAGAAGTTAATGTTCATTGAGAAAGTTAAGGTATCAAGAGTTCATACAAAATGTTCCAGTAGTAATTGTTGAAATAGGTAAGGAGAAAGATAACAAGGTGCGACCTGACCTTATCTTTGAATGGATTTGAAGTGGATTACATTTTAGATGTGTCAGCAAACTGACTGACTAGTTAGAGACCATCCTTAAATACTGAATCCAGTCACATGAGGTGGTTCTAGATTTTTTTTTTTTTTTAGCTGTGGAAAAACCGTTTCTCTGATGTATTTTGAATTTTGCGATTTGATGACCAATCAGGATCCAGAGTTCTGCTACAGGACACTATTTCATCATTTTATGCCAATTTTTTAGAAAATCAGTGGAGTTACCTATATTTTTATACAAAGATTCTTTTTTTCTTATTCAAATTTAAACTTTACATGTAATAATAAATACTAACTATCATCCTGAAGAAAAGAAAAGCACTTTATATGCTGAAAGTGATGTCAAAGTTTTTAAAGCAAAGGCTCCATAAAAGAGTTTTCTTAGGTTATTCAGTGACATATCCTTTCTTTCATTATCAGCTCATTCTTTCTTTTTTGTGTCTATGTAAAAAAAAACAAAAAACAAGCAGATATGAAAAATAAAAATGAAAGGACTGGTGCCAAAGTATAGATTTTTCATATAGGTCTGAAAACTTTGGCCTCAAGCTTTTCCAGTTTCATAGAAATTGTGTTTTATAGTTGTAAAAGTAAAGTTAAAAGGACAAATGTGGATTTCAAAGAGATTTTAATTTTACCAGCTTTATTTTTAATCAGTTTTTTTTAAAGTTATTTTCTATTGTATTTTAATTTTTAGTTTTAATTTTGATGCAATGACTAATGGCAAAAGAAAACTATCATGAAGTTTCTGCTAAAATGTTATTTTGTTTCATTAAGCATTTTAAAGTTATATTTTGCTGATTGGAAATATCAAATTTAAGCTTGAAGTTAAAACTAAAATAAAATACTTTGCAAAAAATTTTTCATTTTTAAAAATATATTTTAAATAAACCTTAGGTGTTTCTGTGAAGATACCAGACTATATAATTTTGACTATTTATGATTAACAGATGTATATTGGCTGTAGTAATCTGGGATTGAGAAATCAGAAGAGGGAATTGAGGGGTTCAGGTTAGTTTCACAAAAAGCTAGGATGTCTGGGAATATTTTGTGGAGGAAGGACTCCACACTGCAAAAGTTAGTACAAATACCATGAATGTTAGTGAAGGAAGTTTTGAGAGGTTTAGGTGATTTTTGAGAGGCTGTTTTCACATTGTATTTGTAGTTGTGAGTATTCATAGTTATTTTTTTGATAAGGATAGGCCTTGAGTAGTGGTAGAAGATGGTCATCAACTACGACATGCTTAGGAAGGGAACTGGTGCAGAGTGCAGCATAGTGTGGCCTCAGAGTTGTCCACCATAGGAACTTGCAGGGACACCTATCCATGCATGTCATGGCACTACAAGAACCCTGATATTATACAACTGTTGATCTAAGCAGCCAGTCAAGACACTACTCAAGTGTTAGGGCTCCTAATTACCAGGCGGAAGCCGCAAGCAGCAAATTGCCCACTTGGTACCATCAGTATGGAGATTCATTGTCACCGTCCAATGACATCATGGAAAAGTTGCAAAAACTCCATTGTTGAGACCTAAATAGAGAAAAAAGTGTGAGCTGGGAGCCCCTCCCTAAGGAGTAAAAAAGGGATGAGCCTATACTCTTGATCAATAGAAGGGGACAGATAAATAAAATTCTCACCTTGAAATAGTCTTTGTTCCATTTAATTATTCATTAATATTTGATGGAAAAAGTATTGTGCTCACTTTCCTAGAATTCCAAGAAAATTATGAAAAATATTCTTGTTACCCAATTTGTTTAGATGATTTTACTTTTGCCTTAACTGTGTGTGGCTAAATACTGGTTTGAGCAGGGGAGTTTTGAAAATATTGATTATTTAGTGAATTTTGTGGGTTAGACAAGAAACTTTTCAATACTTTCTTTTATGCAGAAAAATATCTGATTGTTCTCAAATGAACACTTCTGACCACTTCTTCCCAACCATTTCTCTCATCCGAAGCTCAACTCAGTTCTTCCTTTCTGATTCCAATGTCTTATATATGTTGATTAATGAAGGTTTTTGCTGATCTATCTCTTGATCTTTTCTTATCATTTGGATCACAATATATAAATCGATGCACAACTTTCTTGGTTATTTCTCCTGCAATGGCCACTGGCTCACCTTTTTGCAAATTGTATTTATAATCTTTGATAGATTCCAACACAGATGGTGTCCCAAAGATCATTTAAAAAGTTGCATTCTTTGATCAGGATATTTTTGTAAACAATCATTTAACCGGAATTCCTGAAACAAACCGCCGCTTTCCAACCATTTCTCTCATCCAAAGCTCAACTCAGTTCTTCCTTTCTGATTCCAATGTCTTATATATGTTGATTAATGAAGGTTTTTGCTGATCTATCTCTGGATCTTTTCCCATCATTTGGATTGCAGTATATAAACCAATGTACAACTTTTTGTTTATTTCTCCAGCAATGTTCACTGAACGACACTCTCCTTTCACAAATTGAGTCAATAATCTTTGGTAGATTCCAACATAATTCTTCATTGGACATATGTTGTTTCCAGCTGACATTTAATGTTGCTCTCAATAGTCAAGATTACATACCATCTAGACTTTTTTGCCAGTGATTTTGGTAATGCCTCATGCTTGACTCTTATAAGAGAGCTGCTTCTTTTCTAAGAAATTTATGAAGTTGGATAATAATAATGTTGTTAATTTGCTCAGCATTGTTGCTGTGGATGTGAGAATATCCTACAACAGTTAAGTTCTCTATTTATCATTCAAAGCAGAAAAATAGTAGCACTAAATATTTTACAGCAATATAAGAAAAGAAAATAGAGTGTATAAAAAACAAGAAAATTAAGAGATTATATCTAAGTCTAATTCTATTAGAAATAAACTTTTCCAGTTTGTCTGCATTTCAAGTTTCAAATGAGATTCTTAGTTTTCTTGAATTTCATTTTGAACTGAAATTATTTCTCAGTTGTGCAAAATCATTTCTTCACTTTTCTATTCAAATATAGATTTTATTTTTGGTGAATTTAAAAAAGCAAAATCAAATAACTTGAATGAAATGTATAATCTCAAGCAAATCATAGAGCAATTGAAGCCATTCAAATCCATTAAGTCGTGGATTATGAATGGTGATTTCAAATACATTTACTTGGAGCTGCATTTGCGGTCTGATATACACTGCATATGTAAAAATATGGTACAAAACCTTACCAGTTGAAGTAAGTCAATACAAAAATATTTTACTATTTCCACATGCAAAAGAGAAATGTCTTTGTGTAGATATAAAACATTTTTGAAAAGAAGCATTACTATTATTATTATTACATCTTGGTCAAAATTAAATTCTTTGCCAAAGGCAATCATCTAGTTTTTTTATTCATTTAAAAAATGATATATAACAAGTGCACTCAAAGGTTTTAAATTGGAAGTTATTTGAGAAATTTATTGCTTCATGTAGATCTGAACTTTCAAAATGAATCTCTATTGGCGTGATTATAAGCAGCTAAAAAATCTATCCTCTTCTAATCCATAATATACATTTACAGAATATCCGACTGTAATTAACTTCTTGATTTCTTAGAAAGGAATTAAGAAATAAGATTTTTAAAAAAGCTTCAACAGCATGAATTAAACTAGGAATAATATACATTTAATTTTTTTTACTTTTGAAAATCAATTTTCACTTTAGTCATTACTTTTCATCAGTTTTGAAACAACTGAATAAAATAAAAGGTATTTTACTTAAGAATATAAATGTTTGTTTCTTTTTTCATACCTAATAGAGATTTTATAATTAAAATTTGAATAAATTCCCAATGAATGTAACAATTTTTGTGCAAGTATAATTCTTTGCTCACAGCCAAAATAAAATTTAAGCATTGCAGACGAACGTTTTTTTCATTGCTCAAAGAAAGCAATGTTTTATATTGAAAAAGAACTTTTGATTTTTTTAATCATCCATTTATTATTATATTTTTGTTGTTTATTATAATTTTTGTAATATTATTATGCATTTATAATCTTTAATTATTATCAAATACATGTGTTTACTTTTTCAGTTAAGTTGTGGTATCCACTAATTGTTTTAATTTTATTTTGAAAATAAGTGTTACCAGCAAGTTTATTTATGTGTTTCTCTCTTAGAATTATTAAGAACATTCAGTACCCTGTATTTGTTAAATTACTTATACATTAGCATGAATAATTCTTATCTATTTTATAGCTAAGTGTAACATTTCTCTTCTTATGAACAAACATGTCACTTTTGAAATTGTAGGAAAATCATTTACCAATTGTAATGATTGTTTTTTTTTATTTTTATCTCTGACTACAATATCATTGATTTTTTTTCCTAACATTTATTATTTAAACATTTTTTTAACAACACCTGACTATAATTTTGTTCTTTTATCTTTTTCTTATTTACTGTCTACAAGCAACATTTTTATTTGGATGAGGACATATTTTCAAATTTGTCTGAAAATTATTTCAAGTCATTTGAATGTTACATTTCATGATGTCATAAATAAGTTAATATTTTTGAAAACTTTAAAGTAATTTACTTTGCTCTCAGGATTTCTTTTTTTTCAGAAGTATCACTGTTTCCTGTTTTTTGATTTTTGTTATCCTTGATTGAATCAGTAATTGATTATACTTAGTTATACTGATTTATACAAAGTCAAAACTTTGTAAATGTTTTTTAATAGAAGTATTATTACCCTACCACTTATCTAGCTCTCTGTGAAATTGACCTTAACTCTGCAATTTCCTCCTCTAATTTCTTGATTCCTGGTTACCTTCCTCTCTTTAGGAATAACTAATATCTACATGCATAGCTTGGTAGCTTATTTCTGTGAACCTCTCCTCCTAGCTAGGGAAATCTCTCTTGAATCTTCGGACCATTCTTACATATGTCTCCATCTCTCTATTAAACTCAGTCAGCTATCTCGTCTTTCTCTATCACTCCTCTTCCTCTCATGACTGTTGCATGCTTGATAGTATTTCTGACAATATAGCAAGGCCATTTTACTACATCCCTACCACTTATCTTGAACAAGAGTAGAGGCTCATCCTTGTTTCCTGTTTAGGAAGGAGTTCCTGGTTTCTTTTCCACTCCTTGAGTCTTTAGTTCTGATGTTGTTAGAAACAATTTGTGATGTGTGTTGATGATGATAATGTCTTTTCATACTGAGGATACCAGGCTAGTAGTTTCTGGTTGCTGTTCCTGACCGATAGTTAGCAGCCTGA
Source organism: Ascarosepion bandense (assembly GCA_037127315.1). NCBI lineage: Eukaryota > Metazoa > Mollusca > Cephalopoda > Sepiida > Sepiidae > Ascarosepion > Ascarosepion bandense. The sequence continues at coordinate 559,153 of JBBBDQ010000133.1, read as the reverse complement.
ACTTTTGCATAGCATCTGGAGAGAATGCTCAGATCAGTAGTTGAATAGTATCGAGGTTATGGCAGTGCCATGGTGTGCATGGATAGGTATCTATGCATGCATTTTTGATCGACAAACCTGAGGCCACAGTATGCTGCAGGCTGTGCCAGTTTTTTTCTCACACATATTACATTTGACGACTGACTGCTACTAATACTCTAGGCTTTTTCTTACCAATAACCCCAAAACATGACTATAAACAATCAAATATATAAAACTAAGTCAGTCAAACAGAAAAAACCTAAACCCTTCAACATTTCTTTCTCTAATATCTGTAGTATTCATACTAACTTTTACTGTGTACAATCATCACTCATCAAAAAGTCCCCAGACGTTCTAGCTCTCTGTGAAATTGACTTTAACTCTGCAATTTCCTCCTCTAATTTCTTGATTCCTGGTTACCTTCCTCTCTTTAGGAATAACTAATATCTACATGCATAGCTTGGTAGCTTATTTCTGTGAACCTCTCCTCCTAGCTAGGGAAATCTCTCTTGAATCTTCGGACCATTCTTACATATGTCTCCATCTCTCTATTAAACTCAGTCAGCTATCTCATCTTTCTCTATCACTCCTCTTCCTCTCATGACTGTTGCATGCTTGATAGTATTTCTGACAATATAGCAAGGCCATTTTACTACATCCATTTGCAGATATATTTGTTTTCAGTGACTTTAATGCCCATTATGTCAAGTGGCTTAAACACTCTGTCACCAATCTTCCTGGTGTCCAAACTCTGAACTTCTCAATCAGTTAATCTCTCATGCATGTGGTGGATTTTCCCACATGTTTTCCCATTAACCCTGAAGGACATGTTTTTCTTCTAGATTTTCTTTACTTCAATACCTCACTCATGTCATACTATGCAACTTTGCCCTATTGACAACTCTAATCATGTGGTGATGTCTATAAACATCTCTTTCTGCTCCCTTACATTCAGGGGCCTTTAACTAATAAAATATCTTTCTGTTATTAATGTGTGGATTGGAACTAGTTCTGGGATTTTCTTTGTGACATTCCTTGGAACACTGTTTAAGACTGTGCCTCTGAGGTCTCCACCTGGGTGAAAGTCAGCATCAATGCTTTCTTTCCAGCAAGGAAATTCCAAGTTAAATTTGTTTAATTTCTTTCGTTCTCACCTGTATGCTCGGCTGTTATTGCTCATGAAAATCACTTCTTTCAGCTGTACTGGAGTGACATGTCTGATTACAGCAAACATCTCTTTGTCTCTTCTTGTAATCAATTCAAGTGTCCCCTAAATTATGCAAAGTTATTGTTTGCTGATAGAATGAAACAATGTATAGCATCTCGCAAGTTTGGCTCTAGAGATTACTGGCAGTCCTGCAAGGTGTTCTGAACAACAAGAAACTCTCAATCACTCCTCTATTCAATCAATTCAAAGTCCTCATATCTATAGCAGACAAGGTTGAATGTTTTGCTCACAGATTCTCTTCCAACTCTACACTTGATTTATCTGGAGTACTCACACCCATTTTCCCACTTACAACAGAGGCTCAACTAAGTGATATGTACATAGCCTCATCTCTGGTCTCAGACATCATTTTTAAATTAGATTTTTATAAGGCAAGTGAAGGTGATGCAATCCCAGTCCTCTCCAAACTCTACAATTATTGCCTTTCTGCTTTTGTGCTTGTTGGAAGTCCTCATCTGTAGTTCCTGTTTTTAAGGATTATAGAAAACCTTTTGACCCTCAATTGCCCTATTAGCCTATTATTGCTTTTGAGCAAAGCATTTGAGGCTCTAATCAATGCTGAAGCAGTTGAACATCTCAGCTCACACAACCTACTCTCTGACAAACAATTTGGCTTCTACTTTGCCAGGTCTATCACTGATGGGTTAATGGCCATCACTGAATATGTATACCAGGCTCTTGCTAATAATGGTGAAGATTGAGCTGTTTCTCTAGACATCTCAAAAGCATTTGAGAGGCTGATGTTTTGTACATGCTCCAGGGCTACTGTATTTCTGGACAAATGTTTCATTTAATTTAATTGTTCCTATCCTCTTGGGGGATGCCGTAAGACCCATGATATCTTTATGCAAATCAGATCCTTGACCAATGAGATTATTTTTCACCTACACAATTTTAGGTGGAGTTATGGCCCAACAAATTAAATATCAACACCTCACATGACGTAATGTCTTTTCATCCTCTTCTTCTCAATTACATCATCTTAGATTTTCAAAAATTTTAAAATCATTTCCCAGCAGATGTGGGAGCAACGACTTGACCTAAATTTAATCCCATCAAAAGTCTTGACAACTTGTTGTGATTATCGCCATTTCTCACTTCCACTGGCCCCAAAATAAAATCCACTTTGAATACAATTAAAAAAATATATTTTTTCTTTTTTCCCAATTTCCAACTAATTTCTCTATTTTTTGGATTTTACAAGTACATAAGTATTAAATATATATATATGTATATATATGTATATATATATATATATATATATATATATATATATATATTAAACAGCACTCATGTCGCAAAGCACAACTAACAATACCACTAGTAATAATTTTCCTCACTCTGTTGTATTAAACCAAAAAGTATATTTACATGAAAATAGGGTTACAAGGGTAGGAAATGGCTTGTAAATTTTAATGTCTCCAAAAAAAAAACTGCTCTTCCTTAACCACAATAGAGAAACTTTTCTGTTCACCATTAGCATGGCTGATGCTAGTCTCCAGAAGAGCAACGCACTGTGCCTCCTTGGCCTCACTTGTTCAATTAAGCTGAAATGAAACAAATATATTGGATTCATAGCTGCATCTACTGCTTGGAAGTTTGGGTCTCTGTGTCATGCCAGAAAATTTTTCTCATTAGAATTCATCTTGTGTGTTTATAAATCTACCATTTATCCGTGCATTGAATACTGTTGAATACTGTTGCCATGCTATCCATCTCGAGGTTCTTGACAAAATCCAAAGAAGGATCTGCAAAGTAATTGATTATGGCTTGGCATCTTGACTTTAGTCACTTTCTCACTGACATGATGTGGCATCCCTTTGTCTTTTCTACAAATATTTTTATAGCAGCTGCCCTGATAAACTTTTTTCCTTGGTGTCCTATACACATGACTTTAAGCATGCTACTAGATTGGCATCTAGGTCCCACCTCTTTACCATTCAAATAGTTGAATGCAACTATCACTTCTACTCAGTTTCTTTTCTCACATGAATAAAATGCTTTTATAAACAACTGTTGTTGGTATTTTATTTTATCAATAGATCCTACAATACAAGAAAAATATTTTTCTCTTGGAACAAAGTGTGAAAGAAATAGAAATTAAAAAACAATTAAATTAAGGTCTTTAAGAAAGTAAATTTGTTTTGTATAATCTTAAATGTTAACAAGACCTCTAAATTTTTATGCTTATCTAGAAAGTTTTTATTTATAAAGTTAACTATTTGGCAGTTTAATGAAATTTATATATTATGAAAATAAAATCTGTTTCTTGATACAGATTGTTAGAGAAAATTTTATTTTCACAGATTAAAATAAAGAGCAAATCAAAGCAATTTGTTCTTATCAATAGCCAGTTATTTCTAAACTTGAATTTTTTCCCCGCATATACAGGAATCCAAAGAAATGTGTCAACTCTTGCTGTCATGCACTTTCAGAGAATTAAATAAAGATTAAAAATAAAATATTTCTATGAGAGAAGTTAACCCTTTGTGAATGGATGTCAAAATGAACTAAATTGTAGTTGAACATTTTTAATAAAGAAAAAAAAAACACAAGCAAATTTATATCAGAAATATAAATTTCTGCATAAATTATGATGATTCCAGATCAGTTTGCAAAAAAACAAAAATGACAGTCTTAGTATGAGGTAAAATTTCTTCTCTTTTTACAGTGAAACCCTGTAAATTTCATAGCACGAAAGTTTAAAAAGAAAAAAATCTGAATATATCATCACACCCTGTCTCTATCAAATTAGGGTTTGCTTTTTTTTTTGTTTGTTTGTTTTTAATTCCATAATTTGTTGTTTCTAATCTTATTTTTATTTAAGGAAAATCTTTATTAGAAGCGAAATCTTTTTTTTAGCACAGTCATTAATTATTTATTTTGTAGATGACAAACAAAATATCATGTGCCTGATGTTATTTCAGAGTGAGCTCTTTATTCAAACTCAAAGCAAGGAAAATCTATTAATTTTAATCATGTTGCAAAGAGTTATTAGAGGTAGAATCTGGTCTCTTTCATTAGGTGCCCTCATATTTGAGAAAAGTTATTTTAAATACAGAATTTTAAGCAAGACAGACCAGCTGGTTCACCTTGATTGAAAGAATTTTAAATCCTAAATCATCTCTGAGCTATACTAAGCTTATGTATATGGAGATAGGTAAGAGAGAGACAGATGTTCAAATAAATATGAGCCCATATTAAGTATTATTAACTTCATTTTTTATTTCATTCTATTTCACTGTTTGTATAGCCATTGGACTTTTCTGAATTGCATGCTTAAAAGTGAATGGACTGTTTTGTATTTTCATGCAAGGTGGGGGTTGAAGTGGATAGGAATATTGCTTTTACAACTAAAGCTTATCCTTTCCACTTCAGGCTTGATAGATCTAATTGATCATATCTAAGGAAAATGGACATCAGGATTGGGGCAGGGACCATATATGCTTCCAATTGGCACTCAAACAATGTGATGGTAAACCTAAACTGTTAGTGATATAAGGTATTGCTGAAGTGTTCGAGGTTATATATCTTGTGTTTGTGTGTGTGTGTGGTTAGTGATGTTCTTAAGCTGCATAGTAAATGTATTGTATTTTTGGTTTTATTGAGGCAGCCTTTGGGTGAGGTGGGAGTAGAAATATTGGTTTTATAACTAATGATAGTGATATTGCAAGGTACTGTTGATACCTAAACTCAAAGATTTTGTTAAAGATATTATTATTGAAGGGACATGCCACATAGAAGGATTATATATATATATATATATATATATATATATAAACAGAAATGATAGTAAGAAATTAAGGCTTTATTTGCAAATTAGAGGAATTGTCTAGGAATTACAAAAGCAGGTTTAGCAGTCAGTCAGAGATCGAATACAGGATGCAAAGTTCAATCATTGCAGTCACTAAACGTCCAGTGGAGGGACATGGGAAGCAGTGATCAGGTTGGTGATATGAGGCACTACTAAAATGTTCTAGGTTATATATCTTCTGTGTGTATGTGGTTAGTGATTTTTTCTAAGCTGCATACTAAATAGTAAATGTATTATATTTTTGCTTTTGTTGAGGCAGCCTTTGGGTGAGGTGGGAGTAGAAATATTGGTTTTATGACTAATGCTTATCCTGTTATAGCCAGATTCCTGGGTGACATTTCCCCTTCAGCCTCAATGGATCTGATTAATCTTCAGTTGATATCAAAAGGAGAAAAGCTTAAGGATTAGAGAAAGAGACTGCATCTGCTTACACCTGGTACTCTTGCAATGTGATGGAGAACCAAAAAAACCTAGTGATATTGCAAGGTACTGTTGGAGTGCTTCATGCCTGAAAACACAGTCAGCATCTGATAAGGATTTTTCTAGAGATATTCACTATATATATATATATATATATATATATATGTAATGCGATAGGTAAATTGTCGCTATTTTATATTATTAATATTTTACATGTGTCTTGTTTGTTTTTGATTTTGTCAACTGCACAATGTAACATGGTCAGTTGGGCACCATCTGTGAGAAAAAGAGTACCATGATGCAATTTATTCTGCCAGAAATTTGCAAATAGCATATTGTACTGCTTAGCATTTTTGCTAGAAGCTCTAGCATGAACATTTTAGAGTGATTGGGTGTCAATTTGAAAACAGTGAAAATGATTTAGAAATAGTAAGATGATATATCTAGTCAACATTATGGTGTTTATAGTGATCACTGATGATAGCAGCATTATGTCTCCATTCATTTTCCCACAGTGCCTCAGACACAACATGAAGGTATACATCAAGTGCTTTGTTGGGGTAGTTTTTCCATAGGTCAAGGTTAAATAATCACAAAGTATTCATGTAATGAATACTTTGTGATTATTTAATGTATGCTAAAACATTACGGAATGGGGATATGTGAACTTATCTGCTTGCAAGTTCTTTTCCTTTCCTTTCCTTCTTTTTTTTTCTTTTCTTTTGAATATAATTCTACCTGGGAGCTTTCATTTCTTTTCATTTGGTTCCACTCAAGAATCTCTCCTTGACTTTTTTTAAATGGAAGATGTTTGAATTTGCTGTCTCTGGAGTTGCATTTAGCAGATAGCTTTTGAATATAAACTTATTTCATTTGTCATGGGCAGGGGATATACATCTTCCCTGATTTGGCCATGCTTCAACCCTTTTTCTTGTTGGAATATATCATGTCTCTGGCTTCTTACATAGATTGTAATGATGTCTGTCTGGGTTTAACTCATTCTTGTAACTGTTTATATTTTATTTTCTCTCATGGTCACTCTGCTTTGGCGCCACCATTCCGCCTTCTGATTGGCTGCTGTCAATCAATCAGTGTTAGTCACAATTTTTTTACCCTTTATGGACACATTCAGTCTCTTAGCTATCCTCCTTTGGGAATAACCTTCTTCATTCAAGATTTGAATTTGAGCTCTTATCTCTACAGATAACTCTTGAGGCATGGCTAAATTAAAATCCAAAAAAACTGAAAAATTACAGTGTGGAACCACCTAGCAAGAGCACCTTCTAGTCTGATGGCATACAAAAGAAGAAAATTTAGGGTGATTTGGATGAGTTCATCTTTGCTTCCTTGCCTTGTAAAATTTTGCAAAGTAATAATAACAATAGAACCATTCTATTTTCATTTAGAATTATACACTTGACAATAAATACTAAAAATAGTATGAAATACATCATTTTGTTTCAGACTGGGGTGGCCTAATAATTATGGCTAGTAGTGTACTTCAAATATTGCTGCCATATATGGTATGGTGTCCCTGCTATTTACCTTGAGCTCCTTGATGAAATTCAATAAAGAACCAGCAATATCATTGGTCCTGATCTGGTGGCTTGGTTTCAATCACTCTCCCAGCACCATAAGGTGCCTCTGTGCCTTTTCTGTAAATACTTTCATGATAATTGTTCAAATTAACTTTTTGCTATGGTACCTAGACTTTTTTTTTAATTTAAGCACAGTACAAAACTGGTATCAAGATCTCATCAGTTTACAGTTGAGCTGGTTAGATGTAACCATAAATTCTATACTAACAGTTTCTTTTCTTGCACTTCTCACTTATAAAATTCCCTTTTCCAACTACATGCTTCCCAGTCAATTTTAATCTTCAAAACATTTAAATGCAATGTGTTATAGATTTAATAATGAAGATAGTCAGGGTTGCCTTCCTTGGACTATAAACTAATTTCTCCATCAGCCCACAACACAAGAAAAATAAAAAAAGAGAATACAAGAATATTATAGAAGTCATCTACCTCTGGATTCATGTTCTAACACATGAAAAGAATATGAAATTGACAAATTGGACACTATGAACAAGATAACATAATTTTGATTAACTAACAGTTTTATTATCAACAGAAGAAAACAAGATAGAAATAGATAGACTACAGCTGGGTAGATTATTAAAAGGAAGTCTAGTTATAGCATCTAGCAATGCTAAATGAACAAATATATCATATCATTTCATGGAACCCCTAATATATTAGAGGTTCCATGAAATGTTATGATATATTTGTTCATTTAGCATTGCTAGATGCTATAACTAGACTTCCTTATAATAATCTACCCAGCTCTAGGCTATCTATTTCTATCAGGTGTGCAGTTCAGTATACACTGTATAGGAGAGACAAAACTGGAAGTCATTCCAATCAAAACAGGGAGAAAACGGAAAACGTCAGTAAGAGGGGACCGCAGAATAGTATTGAAGAGTGTAAGAGACAGGAGAAAAACTGCCCTTCAAATACAAGCAGAAGTGAATACTGACAGGGTTGATCCAGTCTCTGTAAATGCAGTGAAGCGAAGGCTTCGAGAGGTGGGTCACTTTGGATGAGTGGCAGCCAAGAAGTCTTTGCTTTGGCCAGGCAATAAGAAGAGACTAGCATAGGGAAGAGAGTACACAAACAGGACACCAAAACAGTGGTCGAAAGTGTTGTGAACTGATGAGTCTAAGTTCAAACTGTTTGGGAGCAAAAAGAGGATGTATGTGCAGAGGAGGGTTAAGGAGCGAGTGAAAGATAAGTGTGTACAGTCATCGATGAAACATCATGGTGGATCCTGCATGGTTTGGGGCTGTTTTGCAGGCATGTGTTCAAGTGACTTGGTTGAAGTAAAGGGGACTATGAAGAAAGAACAGTACCATTCAATCTTACAGAGATATGCAATTTCATCTGGATTGCGTATTGTGGGTCAAAATTTCATCATCCAGCAAGATAACAACCCAAAACATACTTCTAAATTGTGCCAAAATTATTTGAAATTAAAAGAAACTTCTAGAGTGTTAAAAGTTATGTGTTGGCTACCTCAGTCACCAGACCTCTCACCAATTGAACTTGAATGGGATAAGTTGGACAGAAGAAGTAAGAAGAAAGAGCCTAGTAATGTTCAAGATTTAGTTAAGTGTCTAAAGGATACTTGGAGTGAGTTGTCTGAAGATTATTTTTAAAAAGCTTGTAGAAAGAATGCCCAGAGTGTATGCAACTGCTGTGAAGACAAAAAGTGGTTATTTTGATGAAACTGCAATCTAGGTAATTATTAAATATTTATAAATTCATTTGATGCACATGTTATTGTGCAGTATTAATAAAAGAACCATTCTATTTTTATTTACAATAACTTGGCAATAAATACTAAAAAATAGTATGAAATATATAATTTTTTAAAAACACTGGGTGGCTTAATAATTATGGCTGGTAATGTGTGTATGTATATATATATATATATATATATGCAAACAGCCCTGACAAGTGAGAACATCATAATGGTGTCCTCAGGAAACTTTGAAGTCAGCATGAATCTACTCAGAAAAACACTTTGTACTTATCATCATTCTATATGGAGCACTTTAAGATAAAAAACTTGCTTGCCAAAATACATTTTATCAGTAAACTACTGAAAAACAACCTTGGCATGAAACATTATCGAAATTAAACATTATATTGTATGCAAATGAAGAGACCAGTATATATAGAGAGTACTTGGAGAAGTAGGACAGAGAATAGCCTATCATCACAGAGGACATGCAGAGCTGTGCTATGACCACTGCTATTCAGATTGATTTGCAAAAAATAACAACTATATATATATATATATATATATATATATATATATATATACACACACACACACAAACCTGCTAGTATTGCCTGAGACAAAACACCATAGTGATAACATTAACTGTAACACAATGAGCACTTAAGCTAAGATTATTTTTTCTCATTTATTCAATATCTAAATTAAATTTGTAGAAAAATGATGATATCTCATGTAAATGTTTGAAGAAAGAAATAGTGTGTGTCTTGATTATTTCGTTTTTGAGAACATTAGCTCAGCAGGAAAAAAATTTCTTTTTGTAAATTTAACTTAAGACTAGAAAGTTGTATAGTGTTTCCTTGTCAGAGACTGCAATGATACCATAGGTACTTTTCAATGTAAAAAAATGTTAAAAGAAGAATTGATTATTTCTTTAACTTAATCAGAAAAAAGCTTCTCCCCACCCCTGAAGTAAACTGAACCTGAGTGGCCACTATACTATTTATTTTTAAGCTATTTTCCTAAAAACAATAGTGGGGAAAATGATTTTTTTTATTCTAATTATTTCTTTCAGCTGATTCCTTAAGGTCAGGTTAGAGTTAGGGCAAGGGTCATTAAATGAAAAAAACTTTATTATTTTATTTTATTTTTTTTGCATTTTTTGCAATTAGCTTAAAACTAATTTCAGTTAAGATTTTTAATCTACAGGCTCCTGTCTAGTGTGTGACAATTTAGAAATAATGGCAGCAGTTTAAGTCAGTTAGATGCAAATTAAGTGAATAAATGGAGCAAATGGTTCCTTAAAATTCTTTTATAAAAAATTACAAATGCATACAATTTCAAAAAAGTAAAAAAAAAATTAAATTCTCCAAGGGGGGGAAAAATCCTTGCTCATTCATCTTGCAAATACTGTAATCCGAAATGAAAGTGTTGAAATAAACTAAAAAAAACTTACAATTTCATTTTACCCTTCCATTTCATTATTCTTTCCACTGATTAAAAAAGAAAATTCTCCTTCCTCATTAACTGATAAACAGAGAAAATGTTGCAGATGTTAAAAAAAGATATTTGTACTGCACTTTAGTATAAGAAAACTCTTTAAACATCTTATTTTTAAAAAGTTCTTTTTGCTTCAAAGTTGAATTTTATTCATTTTTATTCACTCATCATTATTTTTAGTTTCACCTTCAAAAGAAAACACAGGTTCGATCATTGCCAGAAGACACATTTTTTTTTTACTTAGATTTATCAAATGCACAGGCCACTACATGTAATACACATTGTTTAATAATAAATAAAAACAGGGCATCTATTTTAATTAAGAAGTATCTAGTATAATAATGTTCTAGTATAATAATGTTCATAGTTCATATAATGATTTAATTACTAAAATATGTAAAAAACAATTTCAACAGCTTGTTGTGTTGCTTCATTTTGGTATAATTAGAAGATAACACAAACTTGAATTAATGATGTTTATTTTTGGTATAAAACTTTAGGTTTTTACATCAAGTTACAACCTTTAAATTTTGTGTGGATACAGGAGCAGACTAGTTAAATTCTCTTCACTGTGGGATGCTAGTAGTAAACGAGCCTATCCCTTCTGGACTCTAGTGGTCAACTGACTAGCATCTTCTCTTTTCAAATCTCCTACACAAAACTACTGTCCTTAACTCCTACTTCTTACTCCTACTCCTATCAAAAGAAACGGTTCCTTATTTTGCTGCCCAATTTTGAATTCTTGGCATCAGTGTTTCTGTCTTTTTCTATTTTTAGAACACTCACCATTTTATAAACCATAACAAGCTAAAGCAACCCTAAATGATATTTTGTTTCTATTTATTTAGCATCCAAAACAGTAAATATAACAGAAAAAATAGAATTTTTCAATTTAAGTCATGTAACTTATTCATGTTTTAGCCATAAATGATGTATATTTTCTGTAAATAAATTCAGTAAAGATAAACAAATCCATTATTAAGGTGATTATTTTTTAAAAACAACATTTAAAAAAATTAATATTTCATACATGAAAATTTAAATTTGTTTGGTTTTCATAATTTACTAATAAAATCTTAACAATATTGGCTTTCATTTATAAATCTACCATTATCAGTGCATTGAATATTGCTGCTATATTTGGCCTGGTGCTACTGTTATATATCTTTGTAATGTAATTAATCCTGACCTGGGATTTCAACTTCAATCAATTTCTCACTGACATGATATGATTTCCCCACCTGTCTTTTCTACAAATATTTTCATGGAAACTGTTCTGGTGAGCTTTTTTTCTTCATGCTTCATCTGCATGAATTTAAGCATGCTACATGATTGGCAACTAGGTCTCACCATTTTATTGATAAAATAACTAGACACAACCATCATTTCTATTTTGATAGTTTCTTTTTCTGCATGTCTCGCCTGTGGAACTCCTTTCCTATTTCCTGCTTCTCTGCCATCTACAATCTTCAAAATTTTAAATGCAATGTTAATCCCCATCTTCTTTCTTTCTGAATCCTGTTCCTTTATTGTTCTTTTTCCTCATTTCTCCTCACTAAAGCCTTCTCATTCTCTTTCACTCCCTGTAACCTAGTGGCATTATTGTCTTAATATAAATAATAATAATAACAATAATAAACATTAGATTACTTCACAATATTGCAGACTGCACGTAAACATGAGATATTTATTCTCAGGTTAATATTATGAGCCTACTTCTCAGTGCTGGCTCAAGTCATGTTGGAAGAGAGCATTCAGAAGATTTCCTCAGTATGTTGCCATTTTTCTGTAGTAGACTAGTTGCCAATCAAGGCTATAAAACTTAATCTGTTCTGCTATTCAACCCATAGCTGAAGGGAGAAGAGATGGATTCATACTTTTCTCAAGGGGATTTGCCTGTAAGTGATTGCAACAAATTCAACCAAAATTTGAACTCAGCACTCTGATTTCTCATTTCAAACCAATATCTATTGCACTACAATGCACATCCATTATTGCTTTGCTTGGGTGAAATGATTTTTGAAAATAAGAAACTTATGATCTTTATCAGTTTCAAAGCAGTGAATGACTACTGGAGTAACTAAACATTTGAATTACAAAGACTACAAAGAAAAAAGAAAAGCTTATTTTAGCACAGTTAATTGTGTTTCCTTCTATTTTATATCTGTGAAAACTTTTGTATCTAAGAAGGCACAAATTATTCTTGTTTTTTTTAATATTGTGAGATAGGAAAATTGTGACTGTTAGCATCAACTAAAACATTAAGGAAGCTGATTTTGTTCTAAGTTTTGAGTTCATAAGCAACTCTTTTATGTTTAGAAAAAAACTGAGCAATGTAAAACAAGCATTTATCAATAGGAACTTCCTTAATCATGTTGTTGATGAACAAATAAAATTGGTCTTTATGAAATTTTCAAAAATAACACCACCAATTACCTAGAGATAAACCAGAATAAACAAATACTCCTGTTGAGAGCAGAGAAAGAAGATTTGGTAAATTCTAAGTTTTTATGTTCCACTTGCACAACTGAATTGTTAAAAGTGCCTAATTGCTTGTCCTGCATTGCACATGTCCTTCATCATATTTACAAGTCATGTACTGGTGCACTCTGTGCCATGTGTCAGATGATGCTACAATCACATGCATTTTTGAGGGACACAAGTTTTCTATCTCCTTACTATATTCTTGTATGCTATTTGCCAAACATGTATAGGTTTGTTGATTGGTTGTCAACCAAGGTTACACTCTGTTCTGCGAGCTAACCATATCTGAAAGAGAAGAGATTGATTTGTACTTTTTCCAAGGGTATTTGCACATAAGTGAATGCGGCAAACTCAACTGAAATATATAGTCCTCTGAGGATTTTCAAATTTATGGAATGAGGAGTCCTCCTTATACCCAGCTGAATCAGGGTTCTCATCTTTGTTGTTGTTTTCACCTTCTTTAGGTATCTCTCCATCCCACTTGGAAATAGCTCAGAGGATGAATATTTTGATTCATGAATTTGGTGAGAGAGTGTTTGTGAGTTCAATCCCTGAGAATAGATAGTACAAACCCAATAGAAGTGGGATTTGCAATAAAAAAGAACAAGGAGAAATATCCAGAGACATGGACAGTGAAATTTTTCCTCAGAGATTAAATAAAGGGTTCATCTTTGAATTTCTTGAAAATTGGTGGATTGACAGACACCTTTAAGAAGGCTAGAGTGCATAAAAACTAAAGTTTTGTGATAATAACAACACAAATGAAGACATTAGTCTGATTGTAAATAATATAGTTATTCGAGGATATAGATAGGGAAATCTTTGTAAATGTCTCAGTATCTATTTACAGATAAAGGCATATTGATATTTATAAAATGATAGCTGGTCATTGATTTATAGACAAGTATTCATGAATGTTATGAAAAAAATTATATTAAAAAATGGATAGCTATTAATTGATAATCAAATATTCATAAAAAAAAATAAGCAGAACTCTACATGGTTAAATAGATGGTTGGAATAATCAATATCAGATGGCTGGATCTTGTGATGAATAGATAAGTGTATTGGGTGCTGATTGGTTGATTGCATTCTTTCTTTACCTTCATTTGCTTTTTTCATTTTGACAAGGTCTTCAATGTCTGTTATTTATACAATTAAACCTATTTGAGTGCTGTCTACTCAAACATTTTCATTATTGTTGGTATTTCACTCAGCATTTGTCAACAAAATGGTATAAATTCTGAAATGGTTTCTATTGGTTTTTTCCATCAATTACTGATAGACTTTTAGAAGTCTGCAAAGGTTCATAATCTTTTTTTCTTTCTTTGTCATTTAAAATCTGATACAGATAATAGAAGTTTCTAGACTGGCAAGAGGACATCTGTTGTTATCTGCACCTTCTAAACTTTTTGTTCATTTCACTTTACTTGTAAAAAGTGTCTTTGTGTAGAACAACTGATTTGAATTTAAAGATACATTTCTTACTTTTTTATCTTGACATAATCAAGGGTTAACGCTATATGTTTTTAATTAAAAAACATTAGAAATGAGATGCTACAGGACCATCCTCAGCATCTCTTACATAAACTGCATCACAAATGATGCAGTGCATGACACCATCATACAAGAAAAAGGCCTGTTAGAAGACCTCTTAACCCTCGTCAAAAAGAGAAGGTTGAAATGGTACAGCCACATCATACAAGCCTACATATACTTTATACTGCCATCCTACAAGGGAAAAAGAAGAAGCAAAAGTAAAAAAGACTAACAATGTCACTAAGCATACTGGAAGATTCTTCACAAAGACTAGGGCTTTGCATGCGTCAGAGATGTATGGAGGGAGCTGGTATATTGCTCAGCTGATAAATGTCCCTCTACAATCACACCCAGTCATGGGACTGATTGTGATGATGAAAGCCAGTTGAAATTTGAAAAGTGATCAATTTATTTTCATAACAAATTCATGTTTCACTCAAAGGATATTTTTAATTATCTTTACTAATTTACTTTTGTGGCTTCCTTTTTTTTTACTTACTTTTGTGAGTAACGTTCCCCAGTTTACCAAAGAGCATTAATAATAAACAAACAAATGTCTAAAGAATAAGTTTGAAAATGATCTTTTATTTCTTTATACATGGATACATACATACATAATGTTAAATTGTAATAATATTTATTGCCAAAACTGCTGTTTTTTAGTGGTTTACTGGTGAAAAAGCATTATAGGTAAGCAGAGTTTTTGTCATTAAGAGCTTGATATCAGAATTAGGATGGAGCGTTAATAGAATTAATATGGAGGAACATGTTACTTAGCTGAGTAGTGTTATTTTAGTTATGATGACTTCAAAGTTGGCATGACTGAAATAACAGTGCTCAACTAAGTGCACTATGTAATCATCAGGTCCTTATTATGAACTGACTGTTCCAGCATTTAACTTTTTGGCCCTTGTATTGTTCATGTTAGTTATATGTTATAATGCAGAAATGCTATTTTTTAATTTTTTAATGTTATAATTTGATATGATTTGGGCTTAATTTTAAACATGACATTGGAAAGTAAACTCAAATAAGTTAAATTAAAATTTAAATTAGTAGCACTATTTACATTGTCTGAACTATTGTCATCATCTTTATTGCCTTTATTATGACATTTTGGCCATCAAATGCTCCAATCTTTTTCAGGTGCTGGAAATTTCAAACCACACCCTTTATTACGGTCACTGAGGTATATCATTCTCGTTCAATGTGTGATGACACTTCTGGTAGTCATGTAGTTATCTCCTGTTAACTTAACACTGTAAATTATTTGCTTACCTCTGGTGTAGCCTGGTATCGAACTCACAACTATTTGGGTCAAGTCACTGGAACTAATGAACATCTATGGGCCATGTGTTCTTGTACATGAATTTTTGAGACTTACAAACTTAATGTCTCAGTAACCATTTTTTACCAGAACTCATATTGCAATCTTTTGATGCTAATAATTTTCTCTAGCACTCTGTATTAGTGGCTCCTATATTGTATTCATTTCTATGCTTGGTTGGCTTAGGAAATTTTTGTGGCTTAATGTATGCACTGATTCCTTAAGTTTAGAGTTAAGTTAACAGGAGATAACTACATAGCTACCAGAATATACCCTGAAAATCAGGAAAATCTGTAGGCTGGAACATTGGCAGCAATTGGCAGGATTAACTCAGGCTGAAATGTCATCGGCAGCAATGTTGTCAGCATCTGGCAGGAAACAGCACAGGCTGGAACATCGTCAGCAGTTGGCAGGCAGAGCACAGGCTGGAACATCATCTGGCTGGAATGGCACAAGCTAGAACATTGTCAGCAGTCTGCAGGATCAGCTCTGTGCTGGAAAGTTGTCAGCAGTCAGCACAGGCTAGAAAGTCATTAGCAGTTGGCAGGAATGGCACAGGCTGGAAAGTTATCAACCATCAGCACAAGCTGGGAAAAATCATCAGCATTTGACAGGAATGCAGTCCGAGGAGGAAGGTTTCGGGTGAGACCAAGCATGTATGGACCATGGCATTGGATTAAAACAGTTGTTGAGTCCTTTACTAGACTGACTGCAGGTATTAGGATCTCAGACAAACTAGACTGTTCCACCTCCAAAGCAGAGTCAAACCTTAAACAAGACCAGCTGCTAAGTAAAATGTAATTGCTCCAGGAATCAATCATGGGTAGCAGGATTGCAAGCAAAGCATATGCCTACCTGGAGGCAGCTGAAGCAAAGAAAGTGAGAATTTAAGTAGTGTGCATTTAATACACAGATACTACACTTTGATCCTTCCTTCTGAGCCAAGGAAAGCTGTTATTTACCATACTCCCCCACTGGAGTGCTATGTGACACAAGGTCAGTATTTAATGTGGGGAACCCAAGCATGTATACTAGGGTTGCTGTTCAAAGATTACCCAGCCCCCTGCATATTCAGTAACTGCGTACTAAACTTGTCAGCTGGTCAGAGCTTGCCAAAGTTGGTCGTTCATTTTCCAAAGCTACACACTTGCTATCAGGTGGCAAGTGCTGCAGGCATCCAGGGAGCACCTGAGTCATGCACAGATACACTTTGATCCTGCCAAGAAAAAGCTGGTTTTACAGTGAACATGATGCTGATTATAAGGTTTCAGCTGTTGACAACATCTTAATTTAATATGCAATAACCTCCCACCTCTCTTTATTCATCTAATTGGATAGCTCCTTTTACTTTTTTTAATTTTATTTTTTAAATCCTGTTATATATATATATATAATTATTTGTGAAAAAGGGATCAATAGCTGGGATAAAGGATATGTAGATATAAAGAGTATTCAACAATGCTTGATGACTATCAGTTTCATGCCTTAAATGATTATCTGACAATCCCCAGGTAATGTTGATTTCTCTGTTTCTATTTTTATATGGATGTCCACTGTGTTTTTTTTTAATGCTAAGGATTAATTTAATTCCTATAATCTAATTCCATTGGACAGAACAGGATATGTCTTACATTTAAACTTAATAGATACTATAGGTGCATACTAGTTTAGTCTGGCACAAGGCTACAAGTTTTTAAGCACCCATTCTGAATAACCTGCTGTCTATTATTTGAAAACAAGACAGATTAAAAACCTTTACTGAGAGTAGCCTATTAGTATAGGTACCCATTTTACATAAAACAATATTAGTAATGTTGCTCATCTTGTTTGTTAGTCGCTACATGGCATGATATGCAGATATTTTATATTACATTCTTTTTATTATAATCTTTCAGTTAGTCATTTCTTTTTCTTTGATTTAGTATGGTGTCTACTGAATAGCATTTAAGTTTTTTTCTTTTGCTACTACATTTGCCATATTAACTTAAAGAACTTTGGAGAATTGATCAGCAAAAAATGTAATGATGAACAACACAAATGAGGATAGGAATTTACTGAATGGTAACAAAAATCTCATCTCTTAAATTTTTATCTGAAAATAAAACTATTTCTAAGCAAAGAAATGTCAGTCTACAGTTGTCTTGATCTTCAGGGGTAGTTCATGGAAAAGCTATATTTTATATAAGTTTCCTGTAAGTGGGGAAATAGGGAAGTGGTATTGATTCATAACAATCTCCTAAGTCTGGAGGCCATGATACCAGACACAGAAAAGAGAAACATACATGACAGTGTCATATCTGATTATGCAAGCCTGTGTTTCAAAACAAAAACTGCTTTTAACCAACTGGTGTTGGTAAAAAATACAGAATATTTATCTCCTGTAAATTTCAGCTTAGAATACTCTATTTTTCTTCAAACATTTTAAAATCTTTTATTTGTTGTGAAATTTTTTTATGTATCTTGAGGGCTGATCATCATATTGTAAATAAATATATATGAAAAGCATAATTATTGATATTTTTGATTTTGTGTGTGTGTGTAGGTTGTCATGGGTTGTAAGAAAGATATAACTTTGCAAGAGAAATAATATTTTAATATTATTGAGTGATGAGAATACAATGTTGGAAATTGCAAATTCTTTAATAGACTTCATGGAAAAATAAAAAAAACGAACTAAGAGAATTGTCCATATGAGAACAAAAAGAAACCGATAAGAATGTTGAACAGTAAGAACATAATTGAAGTTGGGGTTGTGAATGTAAATGATTTGAAAATATGCAGAATATTAAACATTGGCTGAAGGAATGAAAGCAACTAAACAATCACCTTTAAGTAAACATCACAGAGAAACATGTAAGTTGAGGTTGATTTATTTTTATAGTAATTTTTAATGATGGAGACAGAGCTACATTGAATGGACCAGAGAGTGAGGATTGAAGTTGTATCCTTCCTTGAAATAATCAACACAACTGAGAAAAAAACTGGATGGAGAGGGAGTAATACTTTTGACTAGTATTCTAAATTGGTATCAGGATAAATACAGAGAATTGTTAAAAGTTCCTGAAAAAGGCATTTTGATAAGTACGGGTCGCATGCAAGAAGCTATAGATTATATTCATACAAGTCAATGCTTCTATAACTTATATAAGGCTGACTATTGCTCACCTTGCCAAAATGTTTTTTTAAGGAGTGGCTCCCAACATTTCCAAATATTAATTTAATAAAAGATGTACATGAGAATAAAAAACGATATTCTAACAAAGTTCTCTGGGAAAAAATAAAAATGTCAGAAATTAATGTTAAAACCAAAAGAGTAGAAAAAGTAACAAAATCAATGGATGTAAGTCAGATGAAGGTTATAGATAAGATTATACTTTACAGATGAAGGTTATAGATAAAGATGAAGGTTATAGATAAGATTATACTTTACAGATGAAGGTTATAGATAAAGATGAAGGTTATAGATAAGATTATACTTTACAGATGAAGGTTATAGATAAAGATTGAAGGTTATAGATAAGATTATACTTTACAGATGAAGGTTATAGATAAGATTATACTTTACAGATGAAGGTTATAGATAAGATTATACTTTATAGATGAAGGTTATAGATAAAGATGAAGGTTAAATAGGATAAGATTATACTTTATAGATGAAGGTTATAGATAAAGATGAAGGTTATAGATAAGATTATACTTTACAGATGAAGGTTATAGATAAAGATGAAGGTTATAGATAAGATTATACTTTATAGATGAAGGTTATAGATAAAGATTATACTTTACAGATGAAGGTTATAGATAAGATTATACTTTACAGATGAAGGTTATAGAAAAACAAAGAGTCCATACTCATCTGTAAAATAACAATATATTCAGTGAGAACAGAGACTGCGTAAATCAAATATGTTTATGTAGCCAATATCTTTCAAATTTATAAAGAAAACTTTGTTGCACTTTACTTGTTTTCTACAAACAATTCATCAGTGTTTTTAGCAATAATACATAAATTATAAACTGAAACTCATAAAATAAATAGTTCATATAACAATACCCTGAACATTTTACCAATTTGATTGTGACACCATGACTTGCATAATGAAATTGGGCATAATGTTGTGGTTAACATTTAATTGGTCAAACATATATTCTAACCTGTTCTTTTTTTTATTTTTTTAGCTAGAAATTCCCTGAACATGATAAAGAAAGAATCTTAGAAACATCAAATCAGAAAATGTCTGCTGTCAGGGAAAATTTCCAGTGTAAAAACATAAGCCAAATGTTCTTGTTTTATGCTATTCATTTTTTATTTTGACCTGAAATCTTAGGAGATTAGAAAGCACTTAACCTACATCAATGCATTTTGTTACATGCTTTATAGTGAGGCACCTGTAACTGCACCTGTAACTGCATGTGTAAAAAAAAATAATTACCTGGAAAACTTGGTTTTATTCTTTGCTTTGCAAACAGCAGCTGCACATCATGAAAGAAAAAAAAAACATGTCCTTTTTGATATAAAGATCCTGGCTTTCCTTGGATACCACTTGTTTATTATCTGTGAATTGGCATGCCTTCACAGGAAAGATAATAATGTAGTTACCCATTGCTTTCTCCAAAGTTTTATTTTGCTTATATTAGACTAGTTACCATTAACTACCAAAAGGTTGTCTATGCTGCTATTTTACCTATTGCTATAGGAAAAGAAATTGATTCATACCTTTCCCAAAGGTATTACTATGAAAGTGAATGCAACAGATGAGCTTGGAATTTGAACTTCCTCATTGAGATTACTTTCTATGCTGATCATCATAACTCTTGCACAGATGTTGTATATAAAAATATTTAAAACATGTTTTACTATAAGGTCAATATAACATTTTTCCAGCCTGGACATTGATTTTAAACAAGAGAAATGGGAAAATAGTATCATAGGCAAAAAAATGCTAAGATATCCTGTATGTTGATATTCCATACAACTTTGAACAAAAGATTAGGAAGAAAGCCCCCAATAATAGTGGAAGGTACAATAACAGTGAACTTAAAGCACCTATTTTCCTGAAAAAAATAAAACAGTAGCACTGGCAGTTCATTAAATGTGTACCATTACCATACTAGCGATAATACCATTACCATACTAGCATACTATACTAGCATTACCATACTACCATACATTGTACCATTACCATACTAGTGATAATAAACGATTCTATGAAGAATGTTTGAGGAATAGAGAGCATTGACTATGCTTGCAAGATAGTCTTGTGCCAAATGTAATTGATCTCCCACATTTGAAAGAATCAGAATGTTGAACAAAATATAAAACTGTCTCATTGGTATAAGTAAGTGTAAATTTATTTAATGAGAAGAATGACATCAATTTTTGTTGTTTTGAAATAACACATATGTTGGAAAGTTCTCCCTGAATGAGTTTTTAAGTGTTCAGTTTTGTTCCGGTCAAATGAAATGAATTTGTTAAGAAAAGACAAGCCTGGTATCACTGAGTGCACACAATTGTAGAAATAGGTTTATCCAGAATGTGAAATGAAAATGGTTACAAGGTCATTGTTTTTGTTCTTTTTTTTTCTTTTTTTGTTGCTGGCATGTGAATCAAGAAAAGAGAGAAACAATTAGTGCACTGTGAAAGAGAGAGTAGGTGAAAGGCATGTTCTTTAGACAAAACATATGGTTGATGACTTGTGACTCTCTGTGATGTTCTCTTCTTTTTGTTGAATGTACATGAGAAAGAAGAATAATCACTTAATGCAGCATGAAAGAGAAGGTGAGAGAGTAAGAAAGTGCAGGTTTTCTGGACTTTACCTCCGGTGAATGACCTTTGGTTCTCTGAAGATGATGGCATAATCACACAGTTTGTGGAAAATAGGATTGGATCAATTTTTAGATTTTTTCCTTGCTCCTGGTTGGCCAATAATTTCCTGGTTGTATTAATTTTTTTTCACTAATCTCAACACATAACAAAATTCAGTAAACCAACTGTCTTATGAAAAGCACTTTCCTATTGGTGAATGTATATATATATATATATATATATATATTTTTTTTTACTCCTGAAAAGGTGTAGGTGTGTCTAAGCTCAGATTTTCTGTACAATCAAATCTTACAAAATCTGACAAGGGTACTTAGCTGAAACATTTCCATAACAGCCGTGATAATAATCACAGCTGGAAATGGTATTTTGAATAAGTCAAAGACCTACCTCATCTATGGATTAAATAGCTGGATTGGTATTTGGAAAAATCCTTGTAACTCTTAAAATTTGTTAATGTAATATTCACATGCAAAAATTGAATTAATCTTAGAATCAAAAAATTGTTTTAGCTTTAATTAATCTATAAAGGGTTGATAAGCCATAAAAAGTGAATCAATCATCAAAAAAATCAAACATGTAGTACAAAATGACTGTGATAACTAAATTTCAAAAGAAACTAATATTGGATATAAAAGGTTCCACAAAATAAACTATTGATTTTCTTTGAGATGGTTGAATAGTGGATATAGGCATTGGTTAATTAAGTGTGTCTCTCATATAGTGTTTATGAGTGCAATCCCTGAACTTACAGCCTCTGGTTCAGGAAGAAAAAACAAGAAAAACCAGGACAAAATTATTACAATAATCAACGCATACAAGACATCCCATATCAGCCTAAATCATGAAGAACTCTAGAAGGCATCTGGTAAAAATATTGTGTCCATTGTAATATTTATAACATAAGAATAATAAGATTAAATAAGTGAAAGTATATAAATAATTCCTCATTTACAAAAATTAAACCTTTAAATAATTTATTTTTTTCAGAAGGATGTCTTCATTTTACAAAGTATTTTTGTCATTTCTAATATTGTTAATTGTACCTGATTCTTTTACAAGTAGTAAAAATTCATCATCCTATTTGATTGCATTAACTGATGTCAGTGTAAAATGGATGTCAACAATTTGGCTTTGGGGGTGATTCTGAAATAAAGCAGAAGATTAAAGTCACCAAAAGGCAAGTTGTTGCTTGTTTTGTTATTCTTTCCACTGATCAAATACATAAGTGGTGGTGGTGGGGGAGGAGGATCTTACAAAGAAAAAACCTAATTTCTAACATAGAGATTAATGTGGGGAAAGAAGTTATCCACTACTTCCTCTCTCTCTCTTTTCCATAAATGTCAATTTATTTGTAGGCATTCACCTGTTTTTCATAGCAGCAACATATGCAGCTAACCACTCTGTAATAATGGAAGTTACACTGAATTGTTTTTATGATTCAAATGAACTTCTCCAGCATGACATATTTATTTCTCTAAAATGCGTATCAATAAAAATGACCATTTTTGCAATTTTTATTTTATTCCCCTCTGTTCATGCTTACATTCATATATTTTTATGCCTTGATTGATTTGTATTTTACAGCTTATCAACACTTTATAGATTATTTCAAGCTAGAAAACATTTTTAGATTGTAACATTTTTGTTTTTTTTTAAAATAATAATGATTTAGTAATACAAGTCTTACTAATTATCCTATAAATTGAAGAAATTGATTCATTTTTTCCCAAGAGTATTTGTGCAGAAATGAAGACAACAAATCCAACTGGGATTGCAACTCAGTTCTCCAATTAACAATTCCATGTCATTATCTATGACACCACCCACGCATTCAAACTTACAGCACCTGGTATTCTCAAGTGGCCACCCATCTAGGTACTGATCAGGCTCAGTGTTGCTTAACTTCATATGATAACTAGTGTTTTCATATGATTTGAAATTACAACTATGCAAATAAAAGTAGAGATCACTAGCTGTTACAAGCATTATTTATTTTTTATTTTATATTGCATGAAAGTATTATAATTTATTTAATATATGACAAATATTAACATAAGGCAAACTCTGCTCAGAAATGCAGCAAAAGTCATGTGCATTGCAGACAAGTAAATGTTTTTGATGTTTAGATCCTCAGAATGCGATGTCAACTAATTTTTCTTCATGATGTCTCTCAGGAAAATGAAGGCACTTGGCAATGTACATTTTATTGTTAAGTAACATGTGACAGGTTGCATTGAGTTACATGGCTCTAGCAGCAAGCAATGTTTCCTGACCTGACCTGACCTGACCTGACCTGGCCTATTAATGAATGCTCAAGATGGATAACCTTGACAAAGATAAGCGTGATATTTGTACATTTCTCTACCCTTAATTAGAGAAGTGCAATTCTGTTTGTCCTAGGAAAATTAGTGTGATGTGATTGCAAACTGTTCTCACAGAAGTTTGAATTTCTTTCCTCAATTACATTCTCAATTAACCAAACCTGCTAATGTACATTAGTAAAACATGTTAACACGTTTCATAGAGCACTACTTTTAAGTTGATCTTACAGAAAAGTGGCTGAAAGCACTTGGGATGATAATTCTGGAAAATTTTTTACATTCCTTAACTCCAGCAAAATGAAATATATACATATATATATATATATATATATATATATATATATAATGACTTGATACCACAGAACAAAAATACAGATCTGAATAAACACAATTTTTGCTCATTTTTAAAAATTTTTTTTTATTACGTTTGTTATGAATATGTAAAATTAAGAAAATAGATAAATTTATGATTGAAATAAATGCGTAAATAAAGAAAGACGGGTAAATGAACCAGCAGAGCATATAAAAGCACTAATGATCACTCACGTATCTCTAAATAAATGTAGAGTTTGCAAAATTTGTCCTTTTCCTTAGAAAAATTGAACACTTCTCATGCACATTTCAACAGGAGTTGAACAGAATTCATTGTAGTCTTGTTAATAATGGTTTGGCTGTAGTTTGTGTCCTATTTATTTGAAATTATCTTTGCTAGGCAGAAAATGTAAACTTTTAAGTGATAGAGTTTTCACTATCGTCTCTGCCACTTTCTTTTCAGCCAAGTTTCATGCGTTATGTAATCATTAAGTGTATCTTATGAATTAATGTTTTCTAATTTGAATTAGGTATTAGTATTCCTTAAGTTCCGAGTCATGCCTAAAGCATTCCTTAAACTTCAAGTCATGCTAAAAATATAGGAAAATGTGTATATTGTATATTTATTAATATATAATTTTTGATCTGTTATACTGCATTGAGTTATATTCTATTAACACCCAATTAATACTTATATATGATTGGGAATCTGCATGTATACACATATATATATTTTGATTTACATCCATAGCTATATATATATATATATATATATATATAAAGGAAAAGTTAACACATCATTTAGAGTGATTATAAATTATAATTTATTCCTATGAACTAAATTAGCTCATTTCTTCAGACTGCACTATATTCATTTCATTTGGTACAAATATTTTCTCTGAATAAATATCTCTTTTATAAATGAAATGGAAATCAAGTTACATGATTAAAACAAAGATTTTGGGCTTATCTTGGTTAGGAATCATTAAGGCCAGGCCAGAAAAGTTCATTTGGTCGAAGTAGTGACCATAAAAAAAAATATATACTTCATATCGTGGACTGAGCATACAAGCAACGACGAAGTGTTAGAAAGAATGTCAACAAAAAGGAAATTGATGCTGAGCATCAGGAAGAGACAACTGAAGTTCCTGGGACATGCAATGAGGAAGGAGAGCCTGGAGAACCTGATACTGACTGGTCAAATAGAAGGAAGGAGAGACAGAGGAAGGCAGCGGATAACATATTTGCAGCATCTGATCAGGTGGATGACGGAACGGGGGTTGCCAGGAGCAGCAGGAGCAAACATACTAAGAACCACAAGGGATAGGGAGACGTGAAGATCCATGATCGCCTACGTCCTGAAGGGACAGGGCACATAGAAGAAGAAGTGACCATAAAGCCATTACACACCCACTCACAAGCACATGAATATGTATACACATATAATCCTACATATAAACACACTCACACATACACACTTATATCCACATATACATATGTTCATACTTGCACATATGTACATACAAATGTATCTGTGTGTACACCTACATATACACATATCCATCAACATCCACATATACATACTGTGTTTGCATAGTTACATACATATTTATGAAGACCTTACTTATACATGTATCAATAATACTAACACATATTTATATGTTGTGGATCTTTGTCGCCAATTTGTTGTGTAGTTGTGGCAAAACTTTGCCGCAAATTGTACTGATTTGTTTGTGCTAGAAGATCTGGAACAAGAAGGTAGGTTTAAAACAGTGTATTAGTATAACAAGAAACAAGACATTTACAGGAAGTGTTAATAAATAGTAATATAGAAATAAGTAAGTATAAAGGTATTATTATGCTGCCTGACTAGTAGCTGTTGTTAACTGCTGTACTTGACTGCCAATTTGACTGTTATGTAACTTCTCTGTTACTGCTGTACTAGCTACTCTTTTACTGCAGGTGATTTATATGTATCTAGCGGAAGAGTTCATTCCTCGCAGTAGGGTACCATAACATTATGCTAATATGCTAACAAACCTCACATATGCTCAAAAAATATGCATATATATATATATATACATATATATATATATATATATATATATATATATATATATATATATATATATATATAGGTTTCATATCTCATATATATATATATATATATATATATATATCTATATATATATATATATATATATATATATTCATATATATATATATATAGGTTTCTACATTTATATATATATATATATATATATATATATATATATATATATATATATATATATATATATATATATATATATATATATATATATCTCATATATATATATATATATATATATATATATATATATATATATATATATATATATATATATATATATATATATATATATATATATATATATATATATATATATATATATATATATATATATATATATATATATATATATATATATATATATATATATATATATATATATATATATATATCTATCTCATATATATATATATATATATATATATATATATATATATATATATATATATATATATATATATATATATATATATATATATATATATATATATATATATATATATATATCTCATATATATATATATATATATATATATATATATATATATATATATATATATATATATCTCATATATGTATATATATATATATATATATATATCTCATATATGTATATATATATATATATAGGTTTCTATATCTCATATATGTATATATATATATATATATATATATATATCTCATATATGTATATATATATATATATATATATATATATATATATATATATATATATATATATATATATATATATATATATATATATATATATATATATATTATATATATATATATATATATATATATATATATATATATAGGTTTCACATCTCTGTGCTCTTTCACCTTTCTTCAACCATGTACTCACTTATAAAAACTTATTATAAGACCAATGCTAACATGTATACACGTGTCCACTTTTTACTCCAAATGAGGTGGCATACTTCAAATTACATACATCATAAAAAAATGTTTCATACATATATCGGCATATAGCATTTGGATTTTGATGCTAACATCCACATACATAAGTATACTGATCAGTACAGGAGGGTACAATGAATTACATCCTTAATACAAAAATTGTGCCAACATACATATAATTAGATGCCTCTATATACACAAAAACATATATATGATTAGGTGCACTCATATACATGAAGCATACATATAAGTAGGTGCAGCCATATACACGGAATGTATATACAATTATACATATAATTATATATATAACTATATTTCTAATTAGGTGCACCCATATATACGGAGCATGCATATAACTAGGTGCACCCATATCTACAAAAAAAATTTATATTAAAATACATCCATAATTACATAATATAAAGTAGGACACTCTCTCAAATTCATACATAATACAAAGTCGTTGCATACATATACTGGCATGTATACTCATTACATGGCAGATCTCCACTTTCATTTCTTCAGTCTGTAAAATCCTTCAATGAATGACCAGCACAAGATAGGAATGAATCAGCAAGTAAGACAGAATGGGGTAATTATAAAATTCTATATAATAGAAAGTTTAAATTTATTTCATAGAAATAAATTTCATATGGCGTCATAGAAATAAATAGATAGTTTACCCTATTCCGTCTTACTTGCTTATTTATTCCTATCTTGTATTGATCATCCTTTGAAGGATTTTATGGATTGAAGAAAAGAAAGTGGAAATCTACCACATAATGCATATACATACCAGTATACGTATGCAACGACTTTGTATTATGTATGAATTTGAGATTGTCCTAATTTGCATTATGTAATTATGGATGTATTTTAATACAAATATTTTACATGTATGTAGTTGAATGGTTATATATATGTTTTTCATGTATATGGGGGCACCTAATTATATGTATGTTGGTGCTAATTTTGTATTAAGGATGTAATTGATTGTACCCTCCTGAATTGATCAGTATACTCCTATATGTACATGTTGATATCAGAATCCAAATGATATATGCCGATATATATATGAAACGGTTTTTTATGATGTATGTAATTTGAAGTATACCAACTCGTTTTGCATGAAAAAGTGGTGAACACGTATGTGTTTACATGTTAACTTTGTTCTTGTATATACACATATAATTTTTATAAGCAAGTACATGGATGGAGAAAGGCAAGAGTGCGCAAAGATACAAAATTTATATGTATATGTAGAAAAATTTGTGTATGTATATATATATATGTATATATAGGCAGGAGTGTGTATATGTAGACAGATATATAGGTGTATGTATGGGTATGTATGTAAATATGTAAATATATGCGTATTTTCTGAGTATATGCGAGGTTTATTAGCATACTTGCATAAATATGTGCTAGTATTATTTATACAGTATATAAGTCCGGTCTTCATAAATATGTATATGAGTGTGCAAACACAATAGTTACATGTGTCTATGGATGGATGTGTGTATGTATGTATGTATGTATGTATGTATAGGTAGGTGTACGCATAGACACATTTGTATGTACATATACGTAAGTAGGGACATATGTATATAGGAATATAATTGTGTATGTGTGAGTGTGTTCATATGTAGGGTTATATGTGTATATGTATTCATGTGCTTGTCAGTGTGTGTAATGGTTTTATAGTCACTACTTCTACCAAATAAACTTTTTCTGGCCTGGCCTTAATGATTCCTAACTGAGATAAGCCCAAAATCTCTGTTCTGAATGTTTCTTGATTTTTATTTCAATCTAAAAGAGATATTTATTCTAGGAAAATATTTGTACCAAATGGAGTGAATATAGTGTGGTCTGAAGAAATGATCTAATTTAATTCCTAGAAATTAATAATAATTTATAACTACTCTAAAGGAAGTGTTGAGTTTTCCTTTATAAATATTATATTGTTCCGGATAACATCCATTGAGCTCTCTGTACAGATCTAACACTGATTATTTTACATTAAATTAATCTCATTCATGAACTTGACATTATTACCTTTACATATATATATATATATATATATATATATATATATATAATATTTTACATAATGGACTTTTAATTATTAGTTTGGGTTATGCACATTTTGCCGCTCTTGTGTTCTTGGTGCGGCTAAAGAACAC
This sequence comes from Ascarosepion bandense, assembly GCA_037127315.1. Classification (NCBI taxonomy): domain Eukaryota; kingdom Metazoa; phylum Mollusca; class Cephalopoda; order Sepiida; family Sepiidae; genus Ascarosepion; species Ascarosepion bandense. The sequence goes on along the minus strand of JBBBDQ010000133.1, from coordinate 529,840 downwards.
AAGAGCGGCGAAATGTGTATAACCCAAACTAATAATTAAAAGTCCATTATGTAAAATATTACTCTGTTAAATAAATGAATTTAACATTGAGTTCTCTTGAGTTCGTCTCCTTTGGAATTTACCCGGATTACATCTCAAGTGTACTACATTATATATATATATATATATATATATATATATATATATATACTAGCGGTATAGCCCGGCGTTGCTCGGGTGTAATGAAAGCTTTAAAACAAATCCATGGTCCTGGAGCTCACACTCTTTTGACATTGACATGAAAGACTAAACAGCAATAGTTGTTTCCAGTTAAAGCAAAACCGTAGAGTGAAAGAAAAATGAATGGATGTAAGTCAAATTTTGATTTCCTGGTATCGATATCAAATTTTATGCACTACTGTAAAGAACTGCAACCTTGAAACTTCTGAATATCATTTCTTATGTCTTTGTCTATGAGTGTATCAAATTTTATTAAAATTGGACCACTTCTTCTATAACCCGATTTTTTCGATTATCGATTTTCGATATTTATCAGGGGTACCTCAACACAAAACCTAGCTAAGAACACTCGCAGATGCTTATAATACAACTGTGTAAATTTTCAAGAAAATCAATTCAGCCATTTCTGAGTCTATAGGTAACAGACACACACACACACACACAGACACACAAAGTTCCATTTATAAATAAGTTTATATATATATATATATAGAGAGAGAGAGGTTTCATTGAAAATAACAGACAAAGTATTATCATTAAGTTTTTTATATAATATTTCATATGTTTGTATAATTTTTTCTCTTTTTGGAACTCAGATTGTATAAAAATTGTCCAAAGCTTTTGTACTTTCGAGCGCTTTCAGCTACACTTTTAGCCATTATCAGGAATTGATTTTACTTTACTTATAAATAAACATGTGGAAAGTTTATTCATATAGAGTCTTGTGTATGTTAAATTCTGAACATGGTAAGCACATTGTTACCATATTCATAATTGATGTTATTATGTGTAGGATTTCTCTTTTTTATTGGTAATGCCTCCATTATTTTTAATCTTCTTTTACATGTGGATGATGCTATTATGGATGGTCCTGAAAGATCTTGATGTGTGTTCAAATGAGATCGTGTGAAACTGTTGCGAGAAAAGTGTCAGGTCAATTTTCTCGTCAGTTTTGTGGTGGTATAGCCAATGTTATTGTTTACACATTTGAATAGTTGAAGAACACAGTTCTTCAAAGAACATGTAAATTCTTAAACAATACTGGTTCTTTGTAGTTTAGATTTTGAAGGTAAATTACTATTATTGATAATGAGGTTGGCAGTTTAGAATTTTTTATAATAGATAATTAATTTAATTTTCTTGTTTGAATTGGTCGGTGTTATATAATCTTGGGTGATATAGCAAAGTGAATATTCATCCTGTCTGCAGTTATTATGCATTTGATTTTTGCAAAAAATATGAATGTTGTTGTTTTTGTCCATGTGTTTGTGGTTACGTTATGAAGAAAACATTTGATAAGGTAATCAAGTAAATAATTTGGAAAGCCATTGTTGGGAAGATGAATTTTTATACACTCTCATGACGAAATTTTTAATAACACTAATTTTTTATCAAAGAGGGCATTGGCTAATAAAATTAAGGTACCAAGAATTTTTGCTCATGGGTATATACTGAAGTTGTGAAAGTATTTATTACTAGAATTGATAAGAACATCCAGAAATGGGAGTTTGTTTTTTTTATAGCTTAGCTCATATGTGAAGTTGAGAACAGAATTTTTTTCAAAAGTAGTTTTAAGATGATTGATTTGTTTTTGTTGTCAGCTAAAAAGAAAATATCATCAACGTATCAAACATATATTTTTGATTTAGTAACTTTTTTAACAACTATGTTCTCAACATAGGACATACAAAAGTTTGAGAAGCATGGACCAAGAAAGTTACGTATACTTACACTATAAGTTTGGGTGTAAATATTGCCAAGATGATTGTAAAAAGTTACTTTAGTGGTGCAGGCAAATAAGAGGTTTTTAAGAATTTTGAAATTGATAGATGTGGGTAGGATTGAATTATGTTTATATACAGAGTTAATTATTGTGACTATAGTTTACGCAACAGGTACAAAGGTAAATAGATTTTCAGCATCAAATGATGCAAGGGTGCCATTGTTTGGAGCAGTAAATCTAAGAATTCAAAGAAATTTGTGGGTGAACTTAATACTATAATTGGAAAGTACAAAAGCTTTGGACAATTCTTATATAATTTGAGTTCCATAAAGAAAAAAAATTATATGAGCACAAGAAAAACTATGTAAAAAACTTAATGATAATACCTTGGCTGTCATTTTTAATGAAACCTATATAAAAGAGAGTTTGTTGCCCAAATACACAATATATATATATATATATATATATATATAAACAAATGTTTGGAGGTACAAAATTTGTATCCTACTTTAAAAACAAGGACTTTATTAACAGTCTCAAGAGCTATTTCATCCAACATCTCATCAGGAGAAAATCATTGGAATTATAAATCAAACAAAAGAAAAGCAATGAAAATGAAGAGCAAAAAAATAGTGGGGGAAACAACCAAAAACCAACTTGCTAATCTGCTTAACTAAGCTTTGGCCAATTTCTCCAATCCAAGGAAATTTCAAATAAACCAGATACTTAGAAGGCTCCAGGACTTTAGGAGAATGAAATTCTTTAGTTTTCTTATTAATAATATGATTAATAAAAGCTTCTGGATAGCCATTACAAAGGAAAATCTCCCTGATATTCTCAAATTCAGAGTCCAGTCAAATAGGAGAACAAATTTTGAGCTCCCTGTACACCAAAGTTTTGATAAGATTAATTTTCCTTGATGTAGGTGCAAACACACACCAATTCATATACAAGCCAGTAAAGGTGGGTTTGCGATAAATATTTCTAAGGAAACCCCCTCTACTACGCTCAACAAGAAAGTCCAAAAAGGGCAAACAATTGTTTTTCTCTACTTTCATAGTGAAGGACAAAGCCTTGTGTAAAGTGTTAAGCCTATTGAAAATATTTACAGCTTCCCTACCTGTGTTGTATTTTTCGGACTAGGTCTGCATTTCTGTCTTTTTATAAGGATGAATTGCTCTACAACAAATTGAGTAATTTGGTATATGAATTTAATTGCCAGTGTGCTGCTGGTTATGTGGGGTGTACAACCTTATATTTGGGAACAAGAATTAATCAACATGTCCCTTCTAAAATACGATTTAGCAAAATAGATAACATGTTATCTTCCATCTACAAATATGGAATCGACTATTGCTCAACACCTAGTAGAGAATATAGCCTGTGCTAAATCGTATACGAAAGAGTGTTTCAAAATTTTACATGTAGCTGGTTCCAATAATCATTTAAAGATTTTGGAATCAGTCTGCATATCATTACAGAAGCCTTCTCTTTGCTAGCAGAAGGATTTTGTGAAATCTCTTCATTTATTGGGGGATATTTTATTTTAACTGTCCCTCAATAATTATTTCCACGTGACTTCTCCTCCCCTCATTTTAAATATGTATATTTATATGTGTATTTATTTTAGCGTTTTCCCCACTTAATTTTTCTTACTCTTCCTTTTCATTGTTTTTCTTTTGTTTGATTTATAATTCCAATGATTTTCTCTTGATGAGATGTTAGATGAAAGAGTTTTTGAGATTGTTAATAAATTACTTGTTTTTAAAGTGGTGTGTGTATATATATATATATATATATATATATATGGCTTCTTTTGCTGGTTCCTCTAACCCCATGAATATTCTCATGCTACTAGATTGGCAATCTAGGTCTCAACCTTTTACCATCAAAATAGTCAAATGTAACCACCACTTCTACTCTAATAGTTTTTTCTCTTGCACTTCTCGCATAGAAAACTCCCTTCTATTAACTTGCTTCTCTGAAAGCTACAATTTCCAAAAGTTTAAGTGCAACGTCAATTGCCATCTTTTATTTTCTTGATTTTCAACTTTTTCTCATTCTTTCTTCTACATTCCTAGTAACATATTCCCTCTTTCTTTTTCTTTCCTTTCCTGTCACTGTAAATCCCTGCATACCAGTGTTCATATTGCCTTGATTGGGGTGAAATAATTATAAGGAAAATATATATATTTATACTTATACACACAGACACACACACACAAACCCACACATATAAGCAATTATTTAACTGAAGTATAATTTTTATTAAATGCAAATAATCATTGATTGCTGGAATACAGTGCTTAGTATCCTATGGACAGGGCCAGATATAAACGTTAAGTCATTTGGATCTTATTACAAATATGCTGAGCATATGCATAGGTATAAAATTTTAAAGTGATTGAATTGATTGTCAGATTTACATACTTGTCACCATCTAGCATTTTTTAAGGTTGTTTGTCATATAAAAAATGACAAAAGTTTTAATTCCTTTCCAGTATTTGTTACACTGGTACCTAGTTCAGCTGACACTTCAGAGAAGGAAAATACTTGTCATGCAACATTTGCTTTCAGTAATAAGTAGTCATGAAATTTATCAAATCCACTGAACCTAATTTAATTAGTAGACTTAATTTATTATTTTTATTGTTTATTTGTGACCAAGCAAGAATATATCCACCATTCTATGAAGCTTTTTAAATTAGCATAGCAAATTTCTTTTCTCTAAAACACTGGGCACATAGGTATTTTCATGCAAATCATACTAGTTATTTTTTTATTCTTCAAAACTTTTCATACAGGCATTTCTCATGTTTGAAATGATAATATCAACAATTACTATTTCTTTAATTTTATTAAAGAAAAGGAAAAAATGCTTTACTTTCTTTTTTTTCCCACAAAAAGATCAAAGTGCACTATGATGTATTGAATAATAACAGATATCTTTATTTATAACTGCTCTTGACAAGTGGAATGACACTGGAGTCTTGGAGGTTCGCTTCAAGGCTCCATCAACTTCATCTTGTCTATCAAATAATTTATTTGACATGTTTTTTCTCAGATGAACAAACATGTTCTTTAATTCACTTCTCTAACACTAACCAGAAAGACCAAGAGCCACAAATGTTTCATGTTTTACAAACAATTCCTTTTGTAAAGAAAGTTTAAAAGAACATTACAAAAATATTCTATGTACAAACTTTAAGATTCCAAATTTTGTTTGTATAATCTCCTTTGTTTGATGTGGTTAACACTAAATTTTGGGCAATCTATTTTTTAGTCTATTCCCATAGATTTTTCTTGTTTCATGATCCATGCCTAGGGATATCTTGTCTTGTTTATTTATTTATTTACTTTTCTTCTGGTACTGCTCAGTTAATGCTGACCCTGTTTTCACTGAACAACCCAGACCAGTGATTGAACTTAGAATTACTATGCTACAAAAATTCACAAACAAATCTTTAATCTTCTAAGTTATTGACTAGTGGGACAGTCCTGAAGCTATAACTTAGAAATAATAGAACTGAATCAAGCAAGAACTGAGCTGTCTTAGAAAAGAACAAGATGTGATATGCCTCGACATGGACAGCAGAATAAGAACAGTCTGACTCTGTAGATTAAATAAAGTGTTCAGTTTGAAATTACCTAGAAGTTATCAAAAATGATAGACTGTTGTAAAATTCTAGGGGTCAACTGGTTGAAACATTGTGGTAATAACCAGAAGAATGAAGACATTCTTCTTCTATGTGCCCTGTCCCTTCAGGACGTAGGCGATCATGGCTCTCCAAGTCTCTCTATCGCTTGTGGCTCTTAGTATGTTTGCTCCTGGCAATTTGCAAATAATGTAAAAACATATTGATGTAACTGTTGATATTTATTGCTAGTTTTCTGTTTAAGATATTCAACCTGTACTTAGAATTTTATAGAAAAAGATTATTTGTAAACAAGTCATGTCTTTTCAGTCTGTGAATTGTAAAATTTCCCATCTGAACAATATAAGGATCAGATTTTGTGAGCTTGATCATGGGAATTTATCTAATCAATAAAAACATTAGGTTACTATGTTTAGACCTGAAGATTTATATGAGGGAAATTGATGACAAAAACTTCTATTAGATTCCTAATATACCCAAACCCACATTGAAATAAAAAATTATTTTCTCTTCTTGACTTCCTTTTCTTTATTGGTTCTTTATAAACACCACAAGTAACAAAACCTTCTCAGAATGGATGTCAAAGAGCTTTGGTTTGTAAATGTCAAAGATTGAAAATCAAGTGTCAAACTTGAATTCACATCTTTTTTACTTTGATAAACTTAATTTTTTAATCTACAAATATACAAAAAAATCTCACTATATAGGCTTATTTTTTCATTTTCTACAAATAGTTGCCTATGCCAATTTTCATAATTTTATTACAATAGGGATCCTGTTATAAGAAGAGCATACAGGAAAATCATGTTGTAATTTATAAATAAAAGCCAGACAAAATCAAAAAATTTAATTGCAAAGTTGATATGATAGGAAAGAGTGGTGATCAGCTTGAGTTTGCAGATAATGCAAGAGCTTCCTCAAATACACATAAGAAAAGTATGCCTAAAAACTCTTACTCAATATTATGATTAGTGGCCAAACCTGGATTCTGATATTGAAAAGATATGAAAGGTTTGTGAAAAATGCTTTCTGGATCAGAAAAATCCTTATAAAACTCCAAATCTATCATGAGACAGTCTACTTGCAGTTTCTGCCAATTTATTCATGGGCATATGTCTTTTTGATTGTTGTTAATACATGCTTCAAATAGAATGAGGTGTTTATCCTGATGTCATCTGTTGCTCCAGCCACAATTATTATACTGAGAAGAAACTTAGCTATGCATGGTCTGTCTGGAATATGAATGATAATGACCTATGTTTCATCAGTGGAATGTTCAAATCATTCATGAACTTCTATTCTGCATATTTTTACAGCTTAAATACAAACCAATCTTAAACGATCAGAATGAATGGACTGTTTGCACACTCAGAGAGACAATGAAAAAGATGAAAGTAAATGAGAAAGAATTACTCAAAGGTAACATGTTCTTGTTCAAAAGTATTCCACCTTTAGCAACCAGAGATTTTTTTTCTGCTGAATAATTGTTCAGATATCATGGACAAGCAGCAATTCATCTGCTGAAACTAAATATACATCATTGAGATGAGGAAGGTAGTGATGATATAGGATGAAGAGCAAAGCTTTGTAACTTCTGCATGAATTTAGAGTTGATAACCACGTTTTAGAGAATTTGGGGGAAGGTGAAAATTGAATGAAAGTTTAGTTGAAGTAAGATTATCTGAAATCAGAAAGAAACAACATTAATTAACTTCTAAAGCTTCTGTCCAAGTCAGATGAAGTATTTTACCTGATGTTTCAGTTGTTACAAAAGTAAGAATTAATCTGTTCTGTCTTGAGATTTCCTACCAAACTTTTAATAGTAATGAAATAAATGTTTGACACTTATCCATTTGTCAACCAATCAAACTTCCAAATTGATATCATGAATTAATAAAGAACACCTCTCCAGGAGTCGTAAGACATCTTAAGTAGCAAACCTTACCCACCCAAACTTTAGGTCATGGCTGGCCTAACCACCTTAATGAAAATAAAGTTTGTTATTGATTATATAGTTATTACCAAACAAATGTAACACCCTTAATCTTTAACCTTGTTGCATTCAGTATTGTCTACCAAGCTATGGAAAGGTGAAGAAAATAAATTTTACTAAAGTGATATATTTATCTTTCTTAGGAAAACTTTCTTGAAAATATTTGTGCACAATCTGGCAGGAAATCAATGCAAGCCAACAATCAATTAGCCGGATACTTTTGGAACAAGAAAAAAATTTACTTACATCTTGTGTCTTGTTTGTTTCAACAAGCCCCTGCAAATGGTTCAAATTTCGAAATGCAGTGTGAGAATGCAATTTTATGAAGCAAAAACATAGACGAGAAAATATTTTGTGAGAAACAAAAAAGGTGCTTGATTGCTTTGTGATATCCATCCTTTTATATGACACTAAATGCTGGACAATTTCACTACTGATGAGGCTAAAACTTGTGGCAGCAGAAATGTGGTTCTGCAGGACAGTGGAAAATTCCATGGACATAGACAGTAAGCAATAGAAAGAACACATCTACTCAGAATCAGGAAAATAAAGCTGAAATTCCTTGGATAGATAATGAGGAAAAAGGACTTGGATAATTTAACCATCACAAAGACAAATTGAGTGAAACAGAGATAGAGGATGGCAGTGAGTCACTTAATTGATGAGCTTATGTAAATTAATAACAGAACCAGTGTAGGAGCCTTAGATAATGGAGAAAAACTGTTAAGTGCCACATGAGATAGGAAGTTGTAGAGAGCCATGTTTGCCTGTGCTATGAAGGGATATAGCTAGTAGGAGGAGAAGAATATAGAAAGAGCATGAAGATAAAAATTATGTGAGGTTAAGGTTATAATTATACAAAGGATGAAATTAGGACGACATTTATTCAAGGATGAAAAATTGTAACAGTAAAAATTACTTGTAAAATGCATAATACTTTGGTAAATTTTGACATAGCAGAAGACAAAGAATGCATAAACCTACAGGCTAAATTTACAAAGACTTATAAAGCAGAATATTCATATTTCTCCTGAATGTTAGTATAAATTGGACACCCCTGTAAAAGTCTGGTTAATTTTAAGCTGTTATTGAATTTCAGTTCGACTATAAATAAAAACTTGTAGAGATTCAGTTTGAGAAGACATTGATCTTGTTGTTAGAGCACTTGATGTGATGTTTAGCAAGATTGTCTCCCTAAATCAATTACAACTAAGTAGTGAGTTCCATCCTCACTCAGTGCCCCATACTTTCAGCCTTGTACCACACTTAGGAAATCACCACACTGATCCCCTTGCAACTATTTTCCCTTCCTAAAGTGTACAGAGCAATAAGAGTTAGCTGTCTTGTAATTTCCTTTTTCCCTGTGTGTCATATCTCTTTGGGATGTTGGCAATCATGGCTCTCCACAATGTACTTTGTGATATTTCCTTTGTAGCTCTTAAGTTCTGTCTTTTTGTTATCTCTCCTAAACCTTCTTCCATTATCCATTTACTCAAGCTCACTAGGTAGATTAGTCATTGTTTTCTTCTGTTCTTCTTGCCTTCAATCTATTCTGTTTAATTTTCAAGGCCTTCTTACTTCCTTATGTATCCTAATAAGTTCAGTTCTCGCTTTCTGATATTAAGTATAAGTATTCATTTTGTTTCCATTTTCTCTTTGTCATTGCTCGCATGTTTGGCCCATGGTATTCTCAGCATTTTTATGTAAGACTACATTTCTGCTACTTGAAGTCTCTTCTTCATATTTGAGGAAATTGTCTAATATCTACTACCATATAAGAAAACTGGTATTATAACAGTTTAGTACTCTTTTCTTTGTTTCTAATGAAATTTTATTTTAATATCTTGCTTAACTTTTGTAAGGCATTTTTGCTATCCCAATGTGCCTTTGGATTTCACTGTTGAACTTTCTCTCTACTTTTGCAACACTTTCCATTTATATAAATTGTTTTAGTATTTTGATTTTGGTATCTCCACTTTGTAATTTGCATGTTGAGCTGTTCCTTTTGCTGACAATTAAGCATTCTATCTTCTTTCAGTTGAAGTTTAATCCTTTCTTCTTTCTTTCCTTCACTTCCTTCTGTAGAAGCTCTCATAGTTCCTTGTCATCTGTATATCTTATGTTAAGATTGTGGCTGCTAATAATGAAACCTGATAGAACTTTTAATTCTCTCAGAATCACCTTGCTGTATAGGTTGAATAGTTCAGTGAAAAGACACATCTTTGTTTTACACTGCTTTCTATTTTTGTATATTTACTGAATTAATAATGAATTTTTGTATATTTACTGATTTAATTTTTTATCCATATTCAGGTTCTGGATTATTCTAATATGCTTCTCAAGTATGTCATGGTTACCTAGCAGTTCTAACAGTTCTTTTTGACAAACTTTAAACATTTATTTAACTGTAAACTAAATCACTTTAAGTGCATATTCAGTACTTATAAACTGATGACAGACATAGAAAGAAAACTGCAAGAAATCCTGGTCAAGGTAGTAAAGGAAAGCAGGAAGAAAGGACTAACCATTGCTTTAAAAAAACAGTATATAATTGTGAGCTCTGAATTGAAGATACCAAAATCAACAAATACTGCTGGAGACTGTAATAACTGACAATGGAAAATGAAATACCAAAATCTGAAGGCAACTTGAAATAATGATAGATGCCTTCCAAAAGCTAAACACTATATTAAGAATACAGGAAAATTTCATTACAAACAAAGAAAAGAGTGCTTAAATGAAGCCTCTTATATAACAGTGAATGCACAGAAGAAGATAAGACATGAGGCAACGAAGATACAGTTCTACAGAAGGATGCTGAGAATACTATGGATAAAGCATGTGAGTAACAAGGAACTGAAAAGGAAAATGGAATCAACAATGTAGAAGTGGAAAGAGAGAGTTGAAATTTCTAGGGCACATGATAAAGAAAGAGAGCTTAGAGAATTAGACACTCACAAGGTATAGTGAAGGCAAGAGAGACAGGGATACAGTGAGTAAACTATTTAATGATGTTGTGTAAATAGAAAACAGAACATGGAATGGGAGGGATAATAAAAAGACAAACACTGATAAGAGCTACAAGTTATAAGAAGTTATGGAAAGCCATGATTGCTCAAATCATGAAGGGACACAGCACATAAAAAAAATTCCTTTATCTTTAAGTAAGAAGTTTTCAGTGTATATTCACATTGTGCAAAATGTTGACCAATCTGTTCTTCAATAAATTGAGGGATATAGACTTGTCTGTTCAATATGAATGGGAATGCTCACAGTCGCAAAGTGGGTTGCACACAGTATTATACTATTATTATTATTCAATATGAGTAAACAGTTTCTTCACCAATTTTTTGTTCCAGTGTTGTTCTTGGAATATTATTGACCAAATCTATGAGCTTATACAATCATTATAACAATTCAATAATTGCTTTTATTTTTTTATCTGAAAACAACATTTTGTTTGAATCTTGACACTTTATGGCTTAATTATGAATTGTCTGAATTATTTGAATTTTTTGTTGAGAAAAATGGAAAATTTAATTGATTCACATGTATCTCAATTCAAATAGTAATTTTATGCTATTATAAATCATTAATTTTCATACCTTTTTTTAAAGGAAAATGTAGTGTATGACAGTCTTTCATGAGCATTCTGTTTGTAGATGTAGCTTGGTGAGTTGCCAAAAAAATGTGCAAAAAATCTTTTTCTTGAACTTGGATTCTAAAATACACCTAATACAAAGTTCAAGAGTCTTTCAAGGTAGAATGTTATTGTTAAAAGGTAGGTAATATGAAGAAGAGAAAAGGTGGTAGGAAGTGAAGATTATGAGGATTGGCAACAATTGTCTCTTTGTGATGTTCAAACCATACTTTTTTGGAAAGCACCAACAGGGCAGTTTGTTCTATAAATTACAAGAGTTGCTCAAGGTAGAAGATTATTGTTAAGAAGTAGGCAATATGAATAAAAGAATAGGGGGTACGAAGTAAAAATTATGAGAATAGGTAACAATTTTTCTGGGAAGCACCAACATGGCATTTTTGTTCTTTAAAGTAGCAGTTCCTTGGGAAAAAAAACTGAGTGAGACTTTCTTTTTACATTCCAAATACAAAGGAAATGAGGATGTTTGGGTTTTTAGAAGTAGTACAGCTTGTCGTATCTGAATAAAAACTCATCTAAACATTTGCTATGACCATAGTCAATGATAAATAATTAGCATGTCACATTAGCTGCACAGAGGAAAATGTAGATTCCTCAACAAGAATGTGTTAATCATTCTGAATTCTATGAATGCTGGAAAGTGTGGATTGTGTAACTCCAACCCAGACAGATATCAGCACTACTTTCTCTTTCACTTAATCTGCCTCCTGTAAAAATAAAGTTTTGCAAAAAACTCAGTTACATACTTAGCAAGGAAGTTTATATTTGCATCAGTCAGAAAGTGTAGCCAAAATATTTTGTGGAATATTTTTACTTTTAAACTTGAATCTCAAATTTTCTTATGAACTAATGCAAAAATGCAAAATCTTGGTATGTATCTTAAAACAAACAAATCAATTGTTCTTTCAAAAATTGAAGCAGCCTACATCAAGATTTTGTGACAAATAGTAAGGCTGAAAAGGAAATGGTCCAAATATTAAGAACTGCTTTTGATATGACTCAATGTTGCTATTAATCAAAAGATCAAAATAAATATCAAAATGGCTGATCATCAGTCAAAGTTGAATCATGTTTGGGCCAACTGTCAGCATTTTTCATTCATTAAATGGTCAGTAAATTGAAAGGAAAAATTCAAACTGAATAGTGATTAACCACCCAGGAAATTGTTAATGAATTGGAAATCTCTTTTGGATTATGCCAGTTGATTTTGACAGAAGACCTAAGGGATTTTAATTTAATTGAAGTATAAAGTTAGTAAAAAAGTGAAGAAGCTTGAGTTAAACAGTCATACTTTCACAACTTGACATTTTCTCAGCCATTAATATCTCTCTTTTCAAGAAAGCTCAGTAGAAAAAAAGCCACTTGTAAAATATGATTCTTAATATTCAACTGGTCTTGATTTTTTATGCTTTCTTTTTACAAATTTTTATCAGTAAAAGAAATAATCTTATATTCTAACTCTCAGAAATGTTCTTACATAAATAAAATGTACCAATTGGTCGTTCTAAAATTAGATAAAAAATACTCTGAAAGAGATTCACTATTGAAATATGTCATGGAATTACTTTTTTCAGATAATATAAAAAGTGGCAAAAAAGAAAACAAGACAATGAAAATTTTCAAATATATTATGAAGAGTAAATTTAGATGAAAGAACTGAAATAAGACATGATGGGAAATGATAATATTTCTACAACCCACAATAAAAACAGTGATTCTTACTTGTTCATTATCTTAAGATTTTCAGTCTTAATTCTGAAAAAAAAATGGATTTAGAAGATTATTTTAAAAGGAATGAAATGTATTAACTCTTAACCCCTTCTCTAGCATAGACATGTATATATATTTTTATTAAAAATGTTTTTTTCAAACAAAACATAATGTTCAAAAATCATTTACAAACATCGAACTTGATTCTTTTCTGCTTAAAACAAGGCTAATTGTTAACTCATATATCTGGTGCTTCAAGATAACTCAATTGTCTAGTTACTATATTAAAACCAAATAAAATATTTTCACAAAGTGGCTTGTGAGGAGAGGGTTAATGTTCTGTACAAGATGGTTCTGCAAATTTGATACAACACAAATCATACAAAAATTCTTTCTGTCTGAATTTCTGGAAAGAGGAGTTGTCTAGTACTGCATTCAAATTTATGAAGTCTAAATGCCATAGCAAAGAGCTCATCCAAACAATTACCATTAGAGTATTTATTAAAAAAAGGGACAGCATGGCAACCTTATGATGGTGGGTAAGTGAGTGAAGCCAAGCTGCCAGATTCAGACCAATAATATTACTGATACTTCTTCAGATATTGTCAAAGAGCTCAAGGTAAATAGCAGGGGCAGAGGATCATATGTGGCAGCAATATTCTAAGCATGAATGAATGATAGATTTACAGATATGTAAGATAGATACTGGAGAAAAAAATTGTCTCACACGGCACAGTGAACTTTCCTAGCAGCTGACCTAACAATGTATTCAATATAGTCCTTACACTTTATATGTAATCTGCAGACACTAAATTGTCCTCATTCTACATATCATATCTTTATATATATATATCATCTTAGTACTGATCAGTTCTTGATCTCAACTTTTCCACTGAGACCAAGGGTTGAATCCACAATTGCTATATCTTCAAATTCAAAAACCAATGATTTAATCATGTAAACTGTTTCAGTCAGTCAGTTAAGTGCCATACATGATACACGCTTTGGGTGATCATGTCTCAAAAGAGACATGACAGACTGGGCAAAAGATTATCCCGCAGCAGGTTGCTATTGCTTTCTGCAGTAGACTGGTTGCCAACCAATCTGTTCTATTATTTAACCCATAACTGGATGGAAGAGACAGATTAATACCTTTCTCAAGGTTATTTGCACGTAAGTGAATGCAAGGAATTCAACTGGAATTTGAACTCAGCTCCCCAATTTGTCATTCCAAGTTGATATCCACTGCACCACAATGCACATCAGTATTAAATATGTAAAATGTTTAACCATTTAAGATTTTACATGCTAAATAATTTTTTTTTTTAAATGAATGTTTTATACTTACTCTAACAGTAGGTCATCAAGATTAAGTTTTAACTCTTAGCCTGATCTAGACATTTGTTTGACAGGGACAAGAAATGTAGAAAAACTCTGGTATGGCAGTTAGAGGTTGAGATGGATGGCTGATGCTGAGTGGATTTACAAGAGCTTCCTCAAATAGATGTAGGAAAAACATGCGTAAAAATTCTCACTCAATATTATGATAAGTAGCCAAACCTAGATTTTGATACTGAAATGATATGCAAGGTTTGTGAAGAATGCATTCTGGATGAAAACAATCCTAATAAAACTCCAAGTCTGTCATAAGAAAGTCTACTTCCAGATTCTGCCAATTTATTCATGGGCATATGTCTTTTTGATTGTTATTAATGCATGCTTCAAGTAGACTGAAGTGTTTATCCTGATGTCATTTGTTGCTCCAGCCAAAATTATTATGCTGAGAAGAATCTTTGCTATGTATTAAAGGAAATTTTTATTTGGTAAAAAAACTTACAAAATTTAATTCAAACAAATGTTTGAGGTAATATTTAATTCATATGGCTATACAAAGACAGATGACACAAGCTAAATTTAAGAACAAATAACAAATTTATTGTTAACACACAAAATAATGGATGAATTAGACAAATTTAGAGCACTGGATGTCAAATGATGGCCAGTAACATGTATGCAAAAATAATCAATGCAAATGAAATATGCTCTTTCACAATAAAAATTATAATACTGTATAAGGTCCTCAGAATACAAAACTATATATAAAATATAGAAAAGGAAAAAATACTTTTATGAATAGTTTTCAAAGAATGGGTACAATTTCAAAGCAAAGTTCGTGGCAACAGCAAAGAATAGAATAATCACACCATCAAAGACTTTTGCTTGATGTGGGAGCGACTATGAGGTTTCTTTCAATTTTTGTCTGATGGCTGTTAAATTTTTTTCTGTATTGTTTTTCTTTCTGGACTGGAACAACTTGGGTTCCAGCAGCAAATGTTCATCAACCCTGGTCCCTCTTTTGTTACCTCCAGGTAAGCTCTGAATTTGGGAAGAAACCATTTGATTGGTTCTGGATAAAAAACTAATACTTCTCATAAATTGAAATGTACCAAAAATATTTCTTGAAATTCAAAAATTAAGCAAGATCTCAATGCTGCATCTGCTTTATCTAAGAAAAGCAGATGATATGTTGTCAAGCAGCTTAAATTTCTTATATTTTTCCCTCAGATAAAGATGCAAGAAATCAACAATTTTTTGCATAGGCATATACGTTGATGATACTACGCTTTGCTCTCAACTTGATCAAAAGTCTGCCAAGGATGACAAAGTAAACCTCACTGCCAAGCTTGAAAAGGACCTCCAATCCATGGTGAACTGGGATAAGAAATGGCTCGTTAATTTTAATGCTTCTAAAACGATGCTGCTATCTATTAATCACCACAGACAATCATGCCAGAAAAATTATTGCTTTGTATATCCAAAAATGAGTATTTCAAAATATTCCCCTTGAGATCTTCCAATGGTTTTTTAAAGACATTGTTTGACAGTCCTGATCATGTGCTCCTATGTACTGCCCATCCAAGCTAAATTTGTCCAAAAACTCTTTAGAGTCAAGAAATTTTTAATTAGTTTGCATCCAGTGATAAAGGACTTTTATTACAATAGATGTGACTGGGAATCCTATAAATGCTAGAGAATTTTATGAAGATTTACAAACTCTTGAGCGAGCACTCATTTTCTACTATATGAATTTCTCTTACATTTGTAGGAACATTATTATTAATAATACATAATAACAATAATAATAATAATAATAATGAATATCATAAGCAAAAAAATATTAAAACTTAAAATAAATTAAACAAAACCAAAATAATAAAAGTTTTCTCTGAATTCAACAGAAATGCTTCCTTCCTGAAAATGAACTTTGTGCCCCAAATGCTGAACTCATTCTCTTCCAGTGGAGGATGTAGACGTCTATTTCAAGTGTTATGCTTATTATAATACAAAGTAACCTTTTTTTATCACATGTAACAAAAATACACACACCAGTACACAAAATAAATAAAATCACATGAATTTAATTTACAATTCAACATGCTTTTTCATGTTGTTTCTATGTATGATTTTATTCCTGTGAACATGACATTATTTCTACTGGTATGACGTGAGTAATCCCACACATACAAGTGAGGATTAAAATATACATCTTATTTCCAACCTTTTCATTTTTAGTCATTAAATGTCCTGTGAAATCTATTTTTACATAAAAAAATGATTTGATAAAGTTCACTCTATGTTTAGAAAGATTAGTTAATTTTGGATATTTAAATGACAGTGCATTATATTTTCTGCAAAGATAACAGTTGGAAAAGTCATTTTTAATTTGTTTCATCTTAGGAATCTAAAACTTGGATAGCCTCAGTTTATTAAGAGGACTAGAAGTTCCTAGATGCTTGCATCTTTCATGCATGCAAATTATGATTAGTCTTGTTAAACCATGATTTGGGGACAACAGTACTGGGTAATTAAAGTCAAGCTAATAGATTTTAGTCTTAGCTATTCTTTCACTAGAATGAATTAGACCATTTTCATCTTTGCATCTTGCTTAGGATTTGCATCACAATATTTTAAGTTATTAGTGAATTTGAACACAAATGTTAATATTCTTAATAATCTGTATAACTTTGAATTTTTCCCCAAAGATATGATAGGTTATAAAGAACTAGCATAGCTAACTTGGTTTTGAATAACCTTCTTATTGCAGTCAATCAATCAATTTTCATGCCAAGCTATTGGACCCTTAATTAACCAAGAAGGATCAGATGACCAAAATTTAAAGTTTTGTTTAAGCTTTTCTGGAGACAATCTCGGAGTAATTAAATCTGCAGGTTTTTCTGAGGAAGACATACATTTGAATTTTCCTGATAACCTATGTTTAGAATGTAACTCTTCTACAGATACTTTAATGTCTTTTAATTTTTTCTTGAGAAACTGGCTTTTGGTTTTTATTTTATCAGACAATAACCAAGATAATACTATCAGAGCATCAACAGAAATGTTTCAAGATGATCTTAATGCATTTCCTGGCTAAGTACACATAGCTGCTCAAATGAAGGCAAAAACTTTGCTTTTATGGGTGCTACCTTAGCCTTAGCAAACATTAAGGAGGCTATAGAATTGTTTCTCATATAGGAGGTAAAATTATATGCTTTGTTTTTTAGAGGCATCACCAAATGAATACAATTATGTAGTAATTGAACTGACAACTGTACATATTAAGAAATTTAAAAGAACTTAAATGTACAAGCTACTTACAAAAAATATTCCAGGTCTTTTGACATTCTATTGGTATAATTTTATCCCAGGATGATTTTAATTTCCACAAGTGACTTAAAAGTATTCTCCCTTTAGTTGTCAGTGGCAAGCACAAAGATAAGAGGTCAAACAGAATTTTAAGCCATTATTTTTCTTTTAGTGTTGGCAGAGGAATCTAAAACTCCCATTGAAATTTCTAAAGTAGCTTTGACAGTATTTATATCCGATTTTTTTCTAAGTCACCTTTTCAACAATTTTTTTATCATCTTTTAGACACTTCTTTAATTCTTTCCAATTTGAGTTACACAATCACAGCCCAATTCAGTGTATACTTTCTCTCAAAATCATAGAAGGTAAATGTTTAAACTTATAGCATGGTATGCTTGGAATATGAGTGATAATGACCTATGTTTCACCAGTGGAATGTTCTTTTATTCGTGAACTTCTATTCTGCATACTTGTACAGCTCAAATACAAACCAATCTTAAATGATCAAAATGAATGGACTGTTTGCAGACTCAGAGAGAAAATGAAAAAGATGAAAGTAAATGAGAAAGAAATTCTCAATGCTAAAGGTAACATGTTCTTATTTAAAAATATTCCACCTTTAGCAACCAGAGATTTTTTCAGCTGAATAATTGTTCAAATGTTGTTGACATGCAACATTTCATCTACTGAAATTAAATACATATCTTCAAGAGTTAGTACAATTCTCATTTGAGTTATACATATTAACCACCCTTTCATTTTATGTCGAGAAGTAAGTAAGTAATGATTGCTGGTGTTGTGTTAAGGATGAAATTATCCACCTGTTAGACTAATGGTTCCTTACCTTGTGTTTAAAGAAGGTTCTGCCAGAAGGTGTTGCTAAAATGAAGAGAAAATGAAAGCTTGTCGGTTTAGTGTTAATATGGAGAACAAAAACTGTGTGTCACCTCATGTATTTTTGCTAAATGCATGATGACTTTTCAGACATGTGTGGATGTAGAGATTAGCAATTTTTAATTTTATCAGTGTTCTGGTTTCATATTTCCAGGGCACCTTTCTATTAATATCTTTGGGAAAGGCTTGAATTCAATCCTCTTTGTTCCATTGTCTCATTTAGACTAGGAAGTAATTGTAATTGTATAAACTATTTTTTTTTTCAGGATGAATGTAACTGCAAAATACATTTTTGTTTAACTTAATAGATATTTGTCAGTCTTATATAGTTCACACAGAGATTTTGTTTTATTTTTCTTATAAGAGACAGATCTCTCTCTCTCTGTCTCACTCTCTCTCTCTCTCTATATATATATATATAGAGAGAGAGAGAGTGAGACAGATATATATATATAAATTAAGAATATCTGAGATTGTATGCCCATTTGAGCAAATGATATTTTCTTCATCAACAATCTTAGATATTATAGAAAACTACTTTTTTCAGATTTTTCCGTACCTCATCTGATGTCAAATAACACCGTAGGTGTTTAACATTATGCCCACACTTACTAACTTAAACTTTTCATTTAATAGTTTAACATTGCATCTAATATATATATATATATAATATGACACATGCTCAAATGTCATTTATAATATTACAAACATAAGAACATGAATATTTGTATAAGTCTATATGGGTTTAAATAATAATTTATATAAATATTTTTTTGTGTTTTCAATATAGATCACATAACAAACTGTTATTGCCACTGTCATGGCAAACATAGGATTTCTGCAAGATTAGACATTTACATTTTGTCATTTTTTGTGCAAATCACATCACAAGTTTTCAAAAATTCAATACAAAATTAGTGAGATTTGTACATGTATATGTCATATCCTGTACATAGATTTGTACATGTATATGTCATATCCTGTACATAGATTTGTACATGTATATGTCATATCCTGTACATAGATTTGTACATGTATATGTCATATCCTGTACATAGATTTGTACATATATATGTCATATCCTGTACATAGATTTGTATATGTCATATCCTGTACATAGATTTGTATATAGATTTCCTGTACATAGATTTGTATATGTCATATCCTGTACATAGATTTGTACATGTATATGTCATATCCTGTACATAGATTTGTACATGTATATGTCATATCCTGTACATAGATTTGTACATGTATATGTCATATCCTGTACATAGATTTGTATGTATATGTCATATCCTGTACATAGATTTGTATATGTCATATCCTGTACATAGATTTGTACATGTATATGTCATATCCTGTACATAGATTTGTACATGTATATGTCATATCCTGTACATAGATTTGTACATGTATATGTCATATCCTGTACATAGATTTGTACATGTATATGTCATATCCTGTACATAGATTTGTACATATATATGTCATATCCTGTACATAGATTTGTATATGTCATATCCTGTACATAGATTTGTATATGTCATATCCTGTACATAGATTTGTACATGTATATGTCATATCCTGTCAACATTTTCACATTTTTAAAAAACAACTGGAAGGAAAAGCTTAACCGCCATTGTTGTAAGACTGATTCAGGATATAAAGAGAGTTCAAAAGCAACAAAAAAAAGGCATTCCTTATGTCATATCTTGGTTGCATCTTTGACTTTTGGCAGCAAATGACTCCGGGCTCAGTCTATAGACTGAAACTCGGCTGAGAAGAATAAACAAGCTTAGTACCAGATGCCAAGTATATGGTGACTGAGCAAATGTTGACACTTGGTTTGAGTGTCCATGTTTAAGTTACCCATGTTAAGCCCGACATTTATATCTTTTCTCAGTAGGGAGGCATGGGTAAATAATAGTGATCCATGCAACAGACCAACTAAGACAAGCTTTCTGCCTGATCATGAGTATGCAGGGACTGGGTAAATTTGGCCCAAGTGTATGTACTCAGGTCCCCACATTTTTCAGAACAATGCTATTCTCACGCTCAATGCAAGCTTTTAGCATTATCTTTTGCCTAGCACATTGTAACATTTATTTTGTTAATGTATTTTCTTAAACAAAGATAAACTTGGCATTATATTTTTTTGCTCAAGTCTTCACTTTGTTATTGTCTTTCGTCATTCAATATCTGTTTGCAGGTTAATATACAACACACCATCTCTCTATCTATCTATCTATCTATCTATCTATCTATCTATCTATCTATCTATCATGACCATATATCTTCAGTCACTAATTAGATAATCTCAAATTTATGGATAAATAAACAAAATAGTGAGATTCATAGGTACAGTGTGTATATATATATATATATATATATATATATATATATATACACACACAGGCTTCAAAGCTGTACTACTGAAACATCATTAGCTTAACTAAGAAGCTCTTTACAAAAGAAAAGAATTGTAGTTGCCCTTTTTTGGTGAGAAATCAAGTACTTTTCTGTACCCCAAGTAGAGCATCAGCTTCTACAGTATGACTTATTTGCATTAATCACAGTCAAACTTATTAAATCAAAACAACTTTGTTATTTATGTTTAGACTAATATCCTCATCTTTTTCAAGCTGTTCATGTTTTAGCTGTTGTGCCATCCAGCTTGTTTTAGATGCATGTTCCTCTGAGCAACCTGCACAGAACTTCAAACTGAATATCTATAAGGGTAAAATTATTCTCCTTACTCTATCCTTGTTTAAGTAACATTTATCTGAATATATAACCAAAGTTAGACACCCCTAGACATTGACAGGAAAATCAGAACAATCCACACCTGTAGGTGTAGTTGATAAATCCTTTTCAAGATTCTCATTAAAATCCAGTGAAATATAATGAGCTAAATTTGAGTAGAAATCTGGAAACTTGTAACAAATAGTGTGGCTACATGTCCACATATACAACACAGTCAAGCATATGTCTGGAAGGTCTACTTCTTGCAAGATCAAGCACCTACAAATATCATAGAGCTGCACACAGCTATCAAAATAGCATGGCTCAACATTTCTCCAGAGATTTAAACACTTAATGCTATGCCAAATTGCATATGGCTGGGGAGAGTCTTATGTGATATTAGGCACTTATCTCAATGTTTGACATGTCAGTGTATATTTAACCTTTTAAATATTTAATGAGAATTTTTAGTTTGGATATTAAACCACTAAAACTTCCTAAAACATTTTTGATTGATATACTTTCTTTAAAGTGATTATCTGTCAGAAGACGAAAATAAAAAAAAAATACTGAAATTGTTGAAATGCATTTTATGAAGTTAACTAAGGCTGACTGTAACATGAAAGTAAAACTGTTTATAGACCCTTGTTCCTTCAAATGACTTTAACAGGGTTTTTTACTCATAATAGCAGAACAGATCTGATGACCAAAACAACATCACTAGCTTACATGAAAATGTATTTATTTTCATATGACTTGCTTCATCACAGAACAGAATTCTGATGATATTTATTTAAAAATCTTTTCAATCCAAAATTTTCCACACAGATTTTGTTTTAATCATTTCACCCCAAGCAAGGTGACAATGTCACTAGAACAATAGTGAGTTACAGGAAGTGAAAGAGAATGAGAAAACTTTAGACAGGAGAAGTGAGGAAAAAGACAAGAGAATGAGTTTCAGAAAAACAGAAGATGGCAAGTGACTATGCATTTAAATTTTTGAAGATTGTAGCTGGAAAGGAAGCAAGTAAATGGAAAAGAGTTCCACAGGTGAAACATGTGAAAAAGAAAGTAATTTACATATGCAGTGTTAATGGTTACAGAAGAAAAAAAGTAATTTTATAACACCAACAATGATTCCAAGTAATATCTTTGTTTTTATCATTGTGCCAAAATAAAAACATTAAAAATAAAGATAGTCTAAATAGTTAAATAATTTTTGCTAGTTATGATGATTTTAAATTATGTATATGTTTTCTGGTAAAGAATATCAAACAAGAAAAATAAAACTGAACTTTTGTATTGCATGAAGTCATCTTTTTCTTTTTTTTTTTTTTTTGAGTTGCAAAAAGTTGTACATCTTGTTTCCAAATAATGAATTTTATAAAGCTTTGAATAATTCAAATATATGTAAAGAGAGATTGATGATAAATATTTCTTTGAAAAAGCTTGCAGTTATTCAGAATTGGATTAGCAAGAAGGAAAATCTCTAAATTTGATTACTGATTATTTAAGTGTACCTTTTAAAATAGATTATCTTTGCATACTCATCATCAGATATATATATATATGTATATAAGCTTTTGAAATGCAAAAATTAGGTTCATATTTGAAAGTTATAAATTACTAACAAAATATAACTTTCTGTCTGAATTTTTGTAATGAGGAGTTATCATTATTTATATAAAAACTACTATCCTCATCTTTGTTATTATCATAGTGTTTTGGCTGTTGTACTCTCTCACTTACAACAAGTGCTCATAGGTAAGGTAAATAAATGAAGTTTTTAGAGTTGAAGATAAATTTGATTTGTGGATAGCATATTTCTAGTTAAGCATGGAAAAGGATTGGTCTTACATAATAAGTAGCAAAGAACTAATTTATATTGCTGAAGATGGGACATGAATCAAGTTTGATGCTAGTTACATCAATAAATTTGAGTACATTTATATTATTTGCATGTATTGTCTTTACTTTTGATGTTATTATCATAATATTTTGGTTGTTGTGACCTCTGTCCTTCACCCACATATCCTTCAGAGAACTTTGAACCGAACGCTTAATTTAACTTACAAGAGTAGATTGTTCTTGTTCCACTGACTTTGTGTAATGTAATGATTTATGTTTTATTTTACACTTTAGTTCATTCAATACCAAACCCAAGAGCCACCCATGGTGGAGGATTACTGTGTGGTGTTGCATGAGTCTCAGAAAAGGCAAGAAGTGAAGGTCATTTGGGCTATGAAAAAAAGATAATGGTTAACCCTAGACATGGTGAGGTCCCAATTATAGTGATTTAGAAAACATTCTGGAAAAGAAATCAGCAGCTCTTGGGAAGAAATTGTCTGAATGGAAATCCTTACATTAAGAAAAAGAAGAAACTGGGGATGATTCACTCTTGTGGTAGGTTCCAGTTGTAAAAGTTAAGGGTGGTTGAACTAATGAATGTAGCTCATCAGAACTCAGTGCCTTGTGGATCTTATGGATAAGTCTGAGAAAAGAATAAGAGTAGTCCAAATATACACCAAACCATAATATGTATTCTAGTAAGAAAAAATATGCAACATACAAAACTTTTGTTACAGAATGATGAAAATTTTGCTTTCAAAACTGTCATATGGAGTCAGAAAAGGGACAGATGTGTACTTGTCTCTTTACATGCTAGAGGTGATAAGAGATCAAGAGCTTCACACTTCCCACTGAATTACTAAAAAAAAAATGGGCTTCAGTTGGTCAGTTTCATGGCTAATCTGAAACTCCTATACATGTAGGATTTGGCAGCACCTAAACTCTACTGCTGCTATGTGTATGTTTTAACAATCATGTTAGTGTCTGTTAAAGTATATATGTGTGTTTGTGCTAACTCACTACACCACTGATATCTTTTCTACTACTTATTTAACACAGCTAATTTATTTCTTGCCCATTTCCATTAAATAATTCTACAAGAAATAGAGTAGTGGATTTCTTCATTAATTTCTTGATGTAGTAATTGTGAGTTCAGTCCTTGGACTTGAACTCAGTGAAAACTGGGCAAGCAATAAATGGGTAGTACTAAATAAGAACCAGAGAGATATTGCCAAACATTGTTAGCAGAAAAAGAGCAATCTATACCCATGTATTAAATAAAGGGTTTAGACCAAAGTTTGATGAGTTTATAAAATATGATTTGTTTCAAACCTTTAGCAATATAAATTAGTTCTTTGCTACTGTTTGTGTAAGACCATGTCATTTTAATGCCTAACCTGAACTATGCTATCCTCAAATCAAATTTATTTCTAGAGCTAAAAACATAATTAATCTTACCTATGAATTGAATCACTCATTTACACATAGTGCAATCATTACAGTTTTGAATCTTGAAAATCTGGAGGTGGACATAATGTTTATGATTATGGAAACTTCTGAATAGATTTGTAAGATAGAAAGGGCTCCAGATTTACCTAATGTAAGGTTTGTTTTAGATGACTTGAAAACTAGAAATTTATGAAAAACTTAGACTAAATGCAAAGCACCTCTGAGGTGAAAAGATTTGGATCTAGCAATTAAAAGAAATCAGTCTTTGAAAATTGTGAATTCAAATCTAATATTACATGAATAGCCTTCCCCAGGAGTAGTTCCATTAATTAGTGTCAAATTTCTCATTTCCTGACAAAAGCTTAATTTTTCAGAGAATAAATCTCTAATGGCTGAACATTTTCTCAAACATTGAAGAATTTATTGAGAAGTAAAAATGCTTTTGTTGCAGAATTATTCTTTTTTTTAAATTTATCACCTTGGAAATAATATCTTTTTCATCAGTGTCATTGTATAACTTACTTGATGGTTTATTGGGACATTTAAATGAACAATCACCAAGAGAATTCACAGAGATGTCCATATCTGTCAGCCACTTACTGCATAATGGCTATTTTGGTTCTCCATATTTCACTATTGTTTTCATGACAACACAATGTTCATGTTGTTTCAAACACTCTGAAATCTTTCTAATTCTACCAAGGCATAATGATATAACATATATATTATTCAGTCCATAAAATATTGTATAGCAAAATAACGATAACGAACAACACTGTAATGTAAACCTGAATTTAATATCCCTCAACTTAAGAAATATAAAATTCAAGGAACGATTCACCATAAAGACAAGTTTCTTTCATGTTTATTACTCTATGGTTTTAAAAATTGAGAGGCTGTAAAATACATTGGATAATCATGATTTCATTAAATTGAGTATATATACAAAGAAAAGAAAAAATATAGCAACCCACATAGGTATTGAAAAATTCAGCTTGATTTTAAATCAAGCTGAATTTTTAAATTGAGAACTCTCTTAGCATAGTACCTAACAAAAGTAATGGGATTATTTATGCATGAAGCTTTGGAAATTTTCTAAATCCCTGCTATGATTAGAAAGTAAATTAAAGTGCAGGTTGCATCTAGATAGTAACTTCAAAAATCCTTTTAATATTAGCAGGGAAATAGTTTTATTTGGTATTTTATACAGTTTTGTGTAAGATTGCCTTCCCTTTCATTTCTGATTGTCTTGGATTTAACAGTAGTGATCTACAGAATTCGCTTCTTCCTTTACAAAATAAGGGGTTGATCAAGTTTAACAAACATGCTCTCCAAACAAGTAGTTATTTAAATCAAAGTTTTACTGTACATTTTCTCATTTGGCCAGCAATTAATGAAAAGAAGTTTCCCTTTTATTTATAATTATTATTTTTATGTGCAATAGTTAGAAGCTTGGAATATTGTAGATATTGTTTGCTTGGAAGGTTTGTTAAAACAAAGCCAAGAAATGGCAAACCAATTTAGGCTTCAACTTTGAACTCTTGTTCCTTTCAATTGAAATTTGATACACAAAATGGCCTCAAATGAAGATATTCTTTAATGCAAAAGTAGCTAATGAAACCAAAATCCTCATGAATAATCAGTCTTTCCATATGGTTATGTTGCCAAGTATAAATGAATAACTCAACAACAGAATCAGAATATAAGTTGTATTCCACGGAAAGACAGTATGTACAGAAGTGATTAGTAATATTTACAATAGAAAGATACAAGAGTCCAATCCGTCGTAAGACGTGTGTATACATGATTACTTCCGGTATGCCACCAGAAGTGTGACTAACTCTTCACTGACTCGCACTGACTCTTCAGTAACTCATTAGAGACTCTCAAGTGACTCTCTACGACTCTCTTGTAGAGAATCCACCATTGCTATATATAGCAATGGGAACAGTCCATTTGTAGTCAAATAGGAGCGGTGCCCTAACACATATACATTTAGATTTAGCATATGTACCCTGAAGAAGTACCTGAAGATAGAAGAGTAAACAAAAAGGTATGATAACTGAGACTCCCTAGTGCCTGTGAAGTAGAGTTTTTTAACTGGAAGTAAAAAAAAAACCCTAAAAAAACTAGGATTGTGCTGTTAGACAAGTGATAATTTTCATACTTCTAAAAGCTAATATACCTTTACAGAATAACTTTAAACTGACAAATGATAGATTACATTATAAGTAGAGATGATCTTTTAGATGTGTGGGTGAGCCTTGGAATGAGAAATCAAAGAGCCTATTTCAAATTTCATTTGAGTTTATTCCTTTCACTTGAGAAATGTATGAGTCTTCTCAGTCATGAGTTAAATAGTAGGGTAAACTGTACTATTTAGCAGTGATTGATAACTGACAACTTGCTATAAAAACAACAGAAGTAATGCCTAAAGAGCTGAGAGCTGTAGCTTCTATACTCTTCAGGGAGTCTACTGAACTTGAGATCTGTAGCCCCTATACTCTTCAAGGAAACTACTGCACTTGAGAGCTGTGATCCTTATGCTCTTTAGGGAGTCTGCCGAACTTTTGCCCCTTAATTCTCAGGGATACTACAGGATTGAGGGAAATAGTATGATCTTTTAAATTTTTGTCAAAATTTTATTATGGTCACGTGTTTGAGCTGTATGCTGACAAAATCATTGTTTCGAATGAAATTCTACAAGTACTTTTCTACAAGTACTTTCATGGCTTCTGCTCCGATGAGCTTAGATCACTGGTGCCGCCTAAGCACGAATTTACACGAGATACTAGATTAGCAACTAGGTCCCACCCTTTTACAGTTAAACAAATAAGATGTAACCGTAAATTCTACTCCAACAGCTTCTTTTCTCGTGCTTCCCGCCTGTGGAACTCCCTTCCACAAGTCTGCTTTCTCGACAGTTACAATCTCCAGGTGTTTAAATGTAGGGTCAATAGACACCTCCTATCACACTAACTCCCAACTATTCTCACAACACTCTCATCTACCCAACCCTCATTCTCGGTATCCTCACCCACCTATCACCCACCCTCTGTTATTTCCTATATTTAACCAGCCTTTCTCCACTCTATGTAGCCCCCTGCACAGTAGTGGCAGTGACATGCCTTGCTCGGGGTGAAACGCTTATAAAAAAAAAAAAAAAAAAAAATTGCTTTTCATCTTCAATATGTATTTAAAGTTGGGAGAAGCATTGACAAATTGAATCATAAGACAGAAGTATACAGTACTCAAGTCATATGCAATTTATTCATTATGGCAGGAAAGAATTTCAATGTGTACCTGAAGTTCAGTTTTGTTTCAAATTACAACAGCCACCCACCTCAGAGCATTATTTGTGATGCAAAATTTTTAAAACAAAGGAAGTAGATGTAAAAAATAGCATTTGGAAATAAATGCTTGATAATTTTTATAATTGAAAAACAAGGTTATTGACATGAGTGCTTTCCACTACAGAAACCAATAAACCATGTTGTGCTTTTGTCAACTATTTATCTTTCCAAAACATTTTGTTTTTGTCAATAGAAAAAGAAAAGACATTTCCATTTATACACAAAGGCATGAAATACTGCACTCTCAATGGATTCTTCTCCTGGAAATTTGGTTTTGGATACATTCAAATTTATGAAAGATGATAAGGGAGACAAGTTCATCTTCTCACTGCCTGCTGTGTATTCATTGGTGAGAAATTGAAATTTCCTGCAATGAAGATGGCTAGATTTCTAGCTTTGTAGAACAAAGCTTGTGAATCTGTTTTGTGCTGCCAATTCTGCAACAATGTGACAAAGTGCAGTACTGTGTATGCAGAATACAATACATAGGAAACTCTCATGCACTGATATTGACTTCTCGGAGTTCTGTTTGATAATAACATAAAAGTAAATATTGAATATACACAATTCCTCTTTGCTAAAATCTGTAAAATTTGATAAAATCTCTGCAAGAAGAATTTGCTAGTTGGTGAATTGCTCTTAAAAATAATGTTTGTCACAATCTTTTGAAGATGTTGAGCAGTTTTCTATATTCTGGGGATAATGAGGAACTTGCCATCAACATTATTCCATCAACTGTTCACCATGAGTTGTTCCCATCAGTAAAACATTTAAATTAATTGATCATTGGGTATTTTCAGTCACTAACAGTACTGGTTGTTCATCATTGATAGAAACAGACAGATGGATTCAATTACATGCTAGAACAATGAGAACATTAAGTCCAGAAATGTCTGTGTGATAAATAAAATTATGGATCTACATGTAGTATGACAGTAGTTGGTGGGGAAAGTAGTATTGGTATGCCAAGTTCAAATTCTGGCAAAGTTTGTTGCATTCGATTTCACACAAATACCTTTCAGAAAAATATGAATCCATCTAATCTCCTTGGCAGATTGGGCTCTCTAGTTTTAGTTGGCAATCTAACTCAGAGAAGGAAAAATATGAATTCAAACCCATCTCCACTCCATGAGAATCTACTTGCTACAGAAATCACAGCAGCAACACCTTGAGTAGTGAAGCTGTGGCCCTCTACTCCACATGTGAAACTAATGCCACTAAGAAGGAGGAGGAGGAGTAATTAAATATGTGAAATTGTTGATATTTTAGCTAAGATTGCAGTGAAAGGGTTATGTTTGAATCTATCTTTTCTTCACTCAGCTGTGGGTTAAAATGCAGGACAGATTTAGCTCTCTAGCCTTGGTTGGTAACTAGTCTAGATGAAGGAAAACTCTGAATTCAAAACTTACAAGGTGTATGGCTAACAACCATAGACACCTGTTTAGAAATAGAACACCTAATGAAGCTGTAAACCTATACTCCACAAGGGAGTCTAACTTCACTGAGGGGACAGTAGAAGGAAACAAAAATATGTTTCTAATGTGCATCTTAATTTGAAAAATATTTTATTTTAATCTAAAACTTACTGAAAGGGAATTTAAAACTCAAAACGAGTTTGCTTTATAAACATAAGAAATATATTTTTTTCTTTTTTTGGTAATAAATTTTTAAATAATTTGGTTTGTCATAAAAACATTTATTGGAAGAATCCTTGATTTAAAGTTCATGCAAAGGAGAATATTAAAAAAAAAAAAAGTCTTTTGATCTTAAGGCTGTTATACCAACTCAATAAAATTAGATAAAAATAAAGGGACTTTGTTAGTGGGGGAAACAGAGTGAAGATAGGAATTCTATTCCTCTATTCTCTAAATGAATTGCAAGAGAAATAGGTGGCATTACAACATCGGATGTGGCTTTGACTCTAATCAAAAGATTTCCTGAGAGAACTTCATCAAAATTAAATGAAATATCAACTCTGAGTTGATGCTGAGAAATATTATTAAATAACCATTCACTGTTAATATGAACATGGCATGTTGAGGCATTTTACAATTAAATGAATCCGAAGCAAATTTGGTAATTGAATCCATTCAGTAAAGTTCTCATAACACTTGAACTTGAAACAAAATTCACTCTTGTTTCTTTGTTTGTCATTTATCTTTTGTTTGCTGATTTGTTGAAATAAATACTCATCATTTTTAAACAAGGCTTTTATTTCTCTGTTGATACAATTTTTACAAATGGAAAATCTGAACTTGGATGAGATAAGGGATAGTGATCAAATATTTAGGTACTTCATGCATGACTGATCTCATCTATGTCAATGTATAGTTGTGTATGCTTTATTTTGTATAAAAAATGTTAGTGGTCTAAAGCACACTGGATCAGACAGTGGTTTCTCTTACAAAGAGGGACACGGGTTTGAACTCTGCAAGAGAAACCATTTTCTTTAAGTCTTTTGAATATGTTGGCCAGACAAAAAAAAATTTGTATCTACTGGTTTTACTACTCAAATATTGGTATCCACAATGTGCCCTTTGTAGTAATGGTAAACTAAGCATTTCTTGTGCTGTTTAGAAGTTTATTTATATACTATATGGAGATGTATTACATCTGGTGTTTGTCACAATTCTGTATTTATTTTTGCCTGACACTCTTTCTTACAATGGCCAATGATTATAAGTCAAATAAAATAGCATGTAGTAAGGAATTATTTTGCCTGTTTATTCCACTGGCAAGATTACTATCCTGAAGACAGAAGGAAATGTAAACAAGATATTTTAAATAGATAACATTATTGCTTCTTTTTGTTGTTGTTAATACTTTGTAAATGCATTAACAAAAATTAGTTGTCATAGAAAGTGTAATTAGTGGTCCATATTTAAATTTGTAGAGTGGTTGATACCCTGCTGTAAGTAATAGAACTGTCCTTGGCCTGAAATGGTCTATTTAAGTAACAACTACTAGCATTCAAGGTGTAATATCCAAGTGTCATTTGAGTAATATTCAGACTGATTACTTTGGCAACTATTGCAATCCAACCCCTCCTCTCTGTGCTGTAAGTTCTGTCTTGTCTGTTATTGTAACTATTGTACTGTTCTGTGTATATCTGTTTAGCACCGGATATCATGCTGAATAATAAAGTAGCACACTTTCTCTGTGTATAGTATCCACCTTAGTGATACAACAAAATTCTAACCAAGTCTGTTCATTTTTGCACTAGTGCCATTGATGATGTAATGCCAGGTTTTGCATTGTGTATGCGCTTTTAAAATTAGTGTTGAAATAGAAATCTTTGTTATCCATTACTATTTCTCATGTGTCTTTTGGTTTGAAGTCTTTACTAGTGTGTCATTTCTTTGTTTATTCACCTACGTGGCCTGTAAAGAATGTAGATTGTTCTGTGTTCTTTTCTAATTTCCTTGGTTGATTTTTTTCTAATCATTTTAATCCCAGCCAGTTGATAATGCTACTAAGATCCAAGGGTTACTTTAGATTTTATTGAAGAGTCAGGTCAATAAAAGAACAGGATTCAAGAAGACAGATGGTTGCGGCTGATAATGCATTTAAATATTTTGAATTTTTGAAGATTGTAAGTAGCAGGGAAGCAAGAAACCAAAAGAGAATTCCACAAAGTCAAAATATAAAAAGAACTGTCAGTATAGAACTTATGGTTAAATCTTGTTTATTCAATAGTAAAATGATGAGACCTAGTTACCAATTTAGTAGTATGCTTAAATTCATGAAGACAAGGTATTGAGGAGGGAACTCATTAGAATGCTATCATTAGTGGAACTTGTCAATTATTGGGATGCTAATCAAAATGAGACTTATGTTAGATCTGAAAAGACATCCACAGATAGTTCATGGTAGGGTAGGATAGATCAGTAGATAGAGAGCTCTGGGTGTTCTTTGGACTCTCTTCATATACTCTATTAGTCATCTGGTGTTTACAAAGGATGTTTGTTATTTGTGGACTGTTCTTCTCTGAATGGTTAATTAGAACAACTATCATGAAAATATTTATAGAAAATTCACAAGGAAGCCACATCACACTAGTGAGTGAAGTCAAGCTGCCAGGTCAGGACCAACAACATTAAAGACTCTTCTTTGGATTTTTATCACAACTCTTGATATATATATATATATATATATATATATAAACACAAGCTCCATCCCAGATGGGGCACTATTGACTGCACAGAAAAATGGTAAATATATAAATGTCAGTATTTACATTATTCAGACTATGGTTCTCATCTTTGTTCTTCAGGTGCTAGGAATTTTGAATCGAACCCTTTATTACAACAACTGGGGTATATGAACTCCATTCCTTGCCTAGTGTTTCTTCTGGAAGTCATGGGTTATCTCCCTCTAATCCTGTAAGTTACTTGTTCACCACTGTTATAGCCTGGTATTGAACTCACATTGGGTCAAATCACAGGAACTAACCAATGTCTATATCCACTGGACCATGTATTTTTAAGGACAAGAACAACTGAATATTTGGGACCTATTCTGACTTGGTGGACCTACCAATGATTGAACTCATCATCCTTGGTTAACAAATTTTTGAAGGTATTAGATTCTCACTCCTCAGCTTAATGGATATGTTCTAAGCAGTGTCAGTAGTAGGCTTTTCTCCCTTAGCCATGATAGAATTGAAATGCTATTAACACGAACTTACAAAATATGTGAGCAGTGACAGTTTTAGTGAATATGGAAACAAAAAGTACACTTACACATAGAGAGAGAGTTGAAATTTCTAATGCACATAATGAAGAAAGAGAGCTTGGAAAATTAGACACTCACAGTGCATATTAAATATAAAAGGGATAGAGAAAATGAGTGCATGACCTCCATAATGAGCTGGTGTAAATGGTTGGAGAACAGGGATTAGGAGAGATAGCAAAACTACAAAATTTACTAAGAGCTACAAAGAAAAGGAAATTGTGGAAAGCTGTGGAGAGTAAATGACTTGAAGTGACATGGCAAATAGCAGAAGAATCTTTATATAATCAAACAACAACTACAAAGTTATCTTAACCAAAAAGTAATATGATTTGTGTTTCAGCCTAATAAAAAGCTTAATTATTTCACTGTTGATAAGCAGATATAAAATTCATAAGACACATCTCCTCAAATTGTCACAAAAGTTTGGTCTGCATCCATGCACATTTGATGATGGTAATTTTGTACTGGTTAGAAGGAATCACTCTCTCCTTCTTAGTTCTTCTTTAAAGATAAGCTGCATTGGCAATTATTTTCTCAGTTAAATGCCATCCATAATACTTGCTTAGGTGATCATGTCTCAAAAGAGACATGAATGACTGGGTAGAAGATTTTCCTATGGTGGGTTGCCATTACTTTCTGCAGTAGCTATTTTTCCTGTTATTTTACCCATAAATGAAGGGAAGAGATAGATTAATACCTTTTCCAAAGGTATTTGCATGTAAGTGAATACAATGAATTCAACTGGAATTTGAATTCAACTCTCCAATTTCTCATTCCAACTCAATATCCACTGCACCACAATGCACATCCACATTTAATGTGGTAATAATCTCAAAGAAATTGTCTTTTTGCATTTTGATTCTTGAAAATAATTCAAACACAGCTGATAATATTTTTATGCCAAGAATGAAGCAGTATTTTAAGCTGATATACTGACAAAATATTTCTGAAACAAAAAATAAAATTCTACTGTCTGGAAAGATGACAATTTTAATGGTCAGTAAACTGTGTCTACTGGTCAGTGAGTCAATCATAAAAATGGTGCAAGAACTATTTCCAGAACTTTAGCAGTTCCGACCTTTACAGCTACAGCATATCATGTTACTTCTACAGATTTGAGCTGCATTACATGTTGTCTCTGGCTGTTCATGGTCTACAGTAATTCTTTATGCTAATACACCACATCACAGACTCAGTTAATGATGGATAATTTTTATAGGTATTTTTTCTTTACTTTATTTCAATAGTGAGTGACAAGGTAGTGGTAACATTGTTTCTTAGAGGAAGCAAGAATGAGAGACATAGAGAGAATTGTGGTCAGAAAGTTTGTTAACTGCCTATTATGGCCCAATGATCAGGCTCTAGAAGAAACTTGGGAGAAGTAAAACATCTTCATCTTTCTCTTCTTGCAACTGTACTGTCTTCATAATTTTTTTTTATCTCATATTAAAACTTATAACACAGATCATCCGTACAATATTGAAATTCTTTGTCCATAGCATTCAAGCCACTCCCATTTTTTGGAGGTCATCAGAGTCTTGACCAGTGTAGGTGAGTTTATCATTTGGGGATACTTTACACATTTTGTGACAGTCAAATCATTCTCATTTCCTTCCTATTCTAAATGTAAGGAGAAAGTTCTACTCAAACTAGAATTGCTACTTTGTGAAACAGACTCCTGCATAGATGCTTCTCTGAACATTAAAATCTTCAATTCAAGAGTCAATCATTAGTTATTTTACTTATCCTAATTTTTCTCCACAACCACCTTCATTTATATCACACACTTATAACTCATAAATCATAACAATTTCACAGTATTCCTCTAACTTGAATGCTCTCCAAGTCTTGTATTTGGTAAAGTTCAGTGTATAAAAAAACCCTTTTTACAGCAACTTGGAGTAGTAGGAAACAGAAGCTGATGAAAGAAAAATGGTGGCTTACAGATTATTTCCCTTTTTTTTTTTAATGAAAACTGCAAAACCAGCATTTAGACAGAGATGTAAAGTAATGAAATTAGAACTTTATTCTCATTCTACTACTAAAACCTTTTGTTCTATTTCTTCTGTTGCATGCCACATAATGCTAGTCTGATATTGACTTCTTCAATTTCCTTACACCAGAAGTGAAATGATTCCTTACACATCACTCCATAATGTAAAAATTTGCATTGGGAAGAATTATTGAAAGTGAATTGTCGAAATTGTTAATTTTGAATGAATAAGAAAATCTTAGCTTGGATAACTTCAAAATATCATAAAAAACACCAAATGCTTTAACTATGAAACAGAAAATTTAATAAAAAATTCAAATTACTGATAGAGCTGAAAAGAAAGTGGTATTTTTCTTTTTTTTATTTCAGTTTAGCAAGTTTTTTGCTGAATCATTTAATTCTCTAAAATAATCTATTGTGTGTAAAACTTTATTAAAGATAGATAAATCCGAAACTGTTTATATTAAATGACAGGAATAAATGTAAGCTCATACTATCATGGAATATGATCATCTATTTATATTTATATTAAAGCTAAAAGTGAGATATCTGACAAAAGATAACTTTGCATGGAGTATATGGATGTTATGGCTATTACTGCTGGGTTGGTTCTTTCATCTAAACATCCAAGACTTGTTGAACAGCTTTTGTCACTGAAATAAATAGGCAAAAAGAAAAGGAAAAATGCAGAGACACTAGAGGGACAGTTTGGACACTGATTTTATGTTTTGATTCCAATGACCTCTTATTAGAGAAATTCCTTCCCGAACAGTCGGCACGTCTTTACCAGTCAAAGTCCAACAGAAAAAAGTGAGAGTTTATTTTTAGTGCCAGGAAGCCTCTCCTTTTGCACATGCATAAATTGTCTTTCCTATCAGAGGACTCCTGGGAGATTTTTATGTTTATTTTATTTTGTACTTTTATTTTATTTCGTGTTTTTTTTTATTTTAATTCATATTTTTATTCAATTCCTACAAGTACAACAAGGTCCAGCTAAGAAATTAAATAAGCCATACACTTGGAAGAAAAACACTTTGAAAATCAAAAAGTAAAGTAGATTTTTTAGAAAAAGTACAAATTTTAATAACAAATAAAGTTAGATTTGCCTAAAAAATAAGTAGAAAAAGATATTCATGTAAAAAAAAGAAAGAAAATCTTTGATAAATTTAAAAATATTTTTGATGATTAAGTATTCCATTAGAAAAATAAATGAAATATAAATACAGTCATCTCTTGAATGTATTCCACTTCTTAATTTCTGTTACTAGTTTTTATTCCCAGAAACAATTCATAATATTTTGGCTTTTAATCATTTAACAATAACACCACTAAGAACAAAGAGGTTAATGTGAGAGAAAGAAAATAAAAAAATATTAACAAGGAGAAAGGAGAATAAAAGAACAGACATGAGTTCATATAGATACATACATTTACATTTAAAATAATTATCAGTTGCATTAATTCACATGACAGATATCTGATCAATAAGAATCAAACCTCAAACAACATTCCAGTATACTGAGTCTGTTTTTAAAAAAAATTTCATCCCTTGTTTTTAAACAGATCTCTGAAGAAGCTTTATCAAAAGTTTTTTACTTTGTTCTTTATATATTCTACTACAATATATATATATATATATATATATATATATATATATATATATATTGTAATGAAAATTAATATACTTGCAATGACAATATTAATAAAAAAAATTAAATTTTTGTCCCGTGTTTCAGTCTTTGGAGAAGTTTCTCAAAGGGAAAAGTAGAAATTAATTAGCAAAACCTGTATTTATACACAGAGAAAATATACACAAGAAAAAAATAGTTGTGTGTTCCAATTTAAATTTGAAAACATTGTAAAATATACTCATAAATTTCTCAGTGTTAATGAAAGGATCAAACCTATGGATGATACTATATGTTGTAATATTTACATGTATGACTGAAGTGTGTGAGAGCACCATCATGCATGAATTGCAGTTGTCAACGAGTGTTCAGTGGAACATTATCCAAGAAATCAGTTATGTTGTTCTTTGGAAGCACTTGTACACATCACCTGTAAGCCTATTTGGAAGTTCCTATTACCAATAACACTAGCCCAGATATTGACTGAGAACTGCTGTTGGTGACATGATAAAACAATTGCACATGGATTTTTTTCTTTGCTGATTGTGGAAGTTAACTATTCAATCCCATGTAAACTGTACTTTATCTATAAAGATAACAAATCCAGGAAAGTTTGTAATTGCATTGCATTGCTGTAAGAACCATTGACAAAACACAACTCATGCAGGGTAATCTTCTGGTGATAATGTCTATACACATTGTAGACGATATGGATACAACTGTTGTTTTTGAAATACTCTCCAGACATTTGCTTTGAGAACTGTCATATGCTTATTTCAGGATTATCATGCACAATATCCAATATCTGCTCATTTTTTTTCATGCGTCATAGACCTTGGTTGTTCTTTGCCACCAGCACAAGGTTTTAAGGAACCATGTTCACAAAGATGGCAATGAATATTGACAAATGTTTTCCTATCAAGACATTGTTGGTTTGGGAGCCTTTCCTGGTAGAGGGTAACACTGTACAATCTTGTACAGTGTTACCCTCTGCTAAACCATGCATGAAGTTTATATCTGCCCTATCCTGATTTGAGTACATGTCCAATCAACATGTACCACTAACAGTCATTCAGCAACACTTCACATGCAAGAAACAAGGGGGAAGTCCTGGCCAGTTGGTGATAAAAAACAAACTGTTTGATTGCCTGGTTCACTGCTTAGCAAGTTAGGTGCTACCTGTAAAACATAAAGGTATTCTGGTTAGCAATCCAGTACTCTCTTCTTTGTTTGAAAAGCATATAACTCAGAAAACAAGCATTTCCAGACATATGTTCATAAGGAGTTTTTTCATTATTTAGATATAGGGAACACAGTTCTGAAGTTATGCCATCTATTTTTGAAACACCCTATATATATATATATATATATATATATAACATTACTATATACAGGGTGTATCAAAAATATTTTTATAAATTTTAGGGATGAGTTCCTAACAGCAAAACAAAGACAAAAGCCTCTATCAACATATGCCTTCAAATATTTCACTTTTAAGTTATTAAGTTTAAAGGTTTTTGTAGATTCTGTTAAATGTATAATCCAAGATACAACATACTTTAACAAACTTTTGAGATAGATTCCTGACAACAAAACAAGGTAAAATAAAAATACATTCAAAAGGCCATTATTGTACCTCAACATAGCAACTCATAAAAGATGTTCAAAATGTCCTCTACTTGCTTCTACACACACATATACTGTTAGATCATTGACTGGCAGACTCTTTCAAATATTCTCACATAGTGTTGAATGGCTCAGCAGTCCCTCATGACATGTTGATGAAGTGCCTCTGCATTATTAATTTCTGCTTCATAAACTATTAGATTTAGGTGGTTCCTTAGATAAAAAAATCAAATGAACATGCTTGCCATGAAACTGGTTCTTCAATGCATCTTCTATGGTAGATATCAGCCAGTGCATTATTAATAACGCAAGTAAAATGTGCTGGAACCCCACCATGCATGAACTACATACATCTTCATATTAGCAGAGGTATAACCTCTAGCAGTTCTGGAAGTGTGTTCAAAATAAAACCCCTGTAGACAGCTCCTGTAAGACATAGTGAGAGAACATATAGACCTACCTGACAGTCACCTGCAATTCCAGGCCACATATTATTTGTAAACTGATTAAATATTCGAAGCCCTTTTTCCTTATTATGTGCTGTAGATATTTTAATTGTCTCTTTCTGATTCTACCTATAAGATTTCTTTTGGTTTAGATTTTTTTCTAAAACTTTTTCGTTAGATGTTGAGTTTATGGTATTCTCAGCATTCATCTGCAGGACCACATTCCTGTTGCCACAAGTCTCTTTTTCATCTTTCATGAGATTGTTCAGCATTTACTACCATATAGGACAACCAATACAATATAACACCCAGTATCTTTTCTGTTTCTAATAAGATTTTTTTTATTTCTTAATAATTTATTTAGTTTTTGGAAGGCACCTTTTGCTATTGTAATGTACCTTTGGATTTCAATGTTGCATTTTCTGTATGGTGTTAGATAATTTGTAGGGTTTGGATAATTCTGGTTTCATTCATGCGTCAGGGGTTTTGAAATATATTTTCCATGAATAAGGGGAGACAACTTTATTTTAACATGCAAAATGGTACAAAAATCATTTTAGGTAAATATATTTTTCTTTGGTGTTTCACTGTAAAAGCAAATTGAATGAAACTGAACCAATCAATAAAGGTTAAAGAACATAGCTATTTTAAACTGATTAAAACAAGTTCATGTCTTCTGCATGAATCGATGTAGTCATATATATTAAAGTCATAAAGAATTATTGAAAACTTTCAGCATCTTGTGATGTGATGATGCTAAAACTTGTATTCTGCTTAGTTTTTGAAAAAATTGCTGACAAAAAAATTGTATGCTTGCCAAGTCTAAGTAATTTTTCTTTCAAAATAAGTTTAATTTTGTGTGTCTTGAAGAAAGTGTGTTCTGTAGATGTCTATATTAACACATGCACTGGCACAAACACACATACACATATTGATTCCTTAGAAATTACTTTGTTTATGTCACAGATACAAAAAAAGAAGAGCCGTTCTGAACTAGATGATGTTCATTCTTCAAAGAGAATTGGACCTCTTGCTGGACTGTGACACTCTCTGTGGCCAAGAAGTCTCGAGCATGCTGGATCAAACGGTTTTTCTTCAAAGACAAATGCAGGATCAAACCATGCTGGTGAGCATGTTTTCTTTGTTAAGTCTCTCAGATGTGCAAGCCAGTAGACATAATTCACACTGTTTTTTTTTGTTTTAAAAGAAGAGGCATCCGCTTAAACATAGAATATCCACAAAATAACATTTGGAATAGAAGGATATATATATATATATATATATATATATATATATATATATATATAATGAAATGGATTAACTCCAAAATATTTTCAATTTATTTGTTTAAACATTATTTTTAAAGGCTACTCATATTTGAGTACATACTTTGTTTTTCATAATTAAACAGTATATTTATTTACATCTACTGGCCTGAATAATCAAGAAATTTTGTTAGGAAAATAAATGTTTTCTTTCATCACCCAGAAGAAACCATCAGATATGATATTACAAAAGTCAAGAAATTATATGTTTTAAGGCTTAATTTGAGCTTTGTTTAACTGCAAATCCTTTGTGACTGAGCAATCTATATATGTCAGATAAAGTGCTGGTTTCCCTTAGGGAAGGCAGGCTTGAATCTTGCTGGAGTATGCATATTTTCCTAACAAGATTCCTCAGTTATTCAGGCCAATCGATATATATAAATATATTGTTTAATTATAAAAAAAACAGAGTATCTACTCAAATACGAGTACCCAATTAAAATAATGTTTAAACAAATATATATATGGTTAAATAAATTACAAACATAAAGTTTGCTTATTTTTTAAAAAATCTGTTTATACTCATGAATAATCTTCTGTATATTATAATTGAAAGATGTGAGAAATGCACTGTAACTCTTAAAGAGATTTTAATTATCTATTTCTCATATTCCAAGGTACTTTCAATCTGCTTCTGAGATCATCTTCAGTGTAAAAGTAGTAGTAACAAAATAACTGTAAAATTGTGTTGCTATATATTACTGTAATTTTTCTGCTTAGAAGAAATGCTTGATACATTATGCTTAACATTCATTGGAACATGAAAATTATATACTATGGAATTTTTTGTGTTGTAATGCTATGGTTATGCACATATTAAAGCATGACAAAACTGTTCTTATAAACATTTTGAACATTACTGCAGTGTTTGTCGCTGATTCTATTAAGTGACAGCTTAAGTTTTAATATTACCTCAAGGATCTGTAGTTTTTAATTCATTGTTTTCTTGGTGTTGCTGCCTAAATACACAAATACACTATATATATATATATATATATATATATATATATATATAGTGTATCAGTTATAAATAATTTTCTAAACATATACTGTTAAATATAAGAGACAATGAATATCTGTTATGTTTAATCATGAACCGTTCTAAGCTAGAGAATTTTTTTAATGTTGGAGAATTTTTGTCTTTATTTTCAACTGAAATTAAAGCCAAAACAGGACGTTTAGAACGGCTCATGATTAAACATAAGACATTCATTGTCTTTTATATTTAACAGTATATGTTTAGAAAATATATATATATATATTCTATAATTATTAGTGGAAAAGTTATCAATAGCTGGGATAGAGGATATAAAGAGTAGTCAACAATGCATGATGACTACCAGTTTCATGCCATAAATGATTATCTGACAATCCCCAGGTAATGTTGATTTCTCTGTTTCTATTTTTATATGGATGTCCACTGTGTTTTGAAATGATAATGATTAATTTAATTCCTATAATCTAATTCCATTGGACAGAACAGGATATTTCTTATAATTAAACTTAATAGATACTATAGGTGCATACTAGATTAGTTTGGCACAAAGCTACAAGTTTTTAAGCACCCATTCTGAATAACCTGCTGTCTATTATTTGAAAACAAGATAGATTAAAAACCTTTACTGAGAGTAGTCTATTAGTATAGGTACCCATTTTACATAAAACTATATTAGTAATGTTGCTCATC
Source organism: Ascarosepion bandense (assembly GCA_037127315.1). Classification (NCBI taxonomy): domain Eukaryota; kingdom Metazoa; phylum Mollusca; class Cephalopoda; order Sepiida; family Sepiidae; genus Ascarosepion; species Ascarosepion bandense. The sequence continues at coordinate 488,509 of JBBBDQ010000133.1, read as the reverse complement.
TCGTTTGTTAGTCGCTACATGGCATGATATGCAGATATTTTATATTACATTCTTTTTATTATAATCTTTCAGTTAGTCATTTCTTTTTCTTTGATTTAGTATGGTGTCTACTGAATAGCATTTAAGTTTTTTTCTTTTGCTACTACATTTGCCATATTAACTTAAAGAACTTTGGAGAATTGATCAGCAAAAATGTAATGATGAACAACACAAATGAAGAGAGGAACTTACTAAATGGTAACAAAAATCTCATCTTTTGAATTTTTATCTGAAAATAAAATATATATATATTAATCAATTATTAGTAAGAATTAAATTAGACCATTATCTTCTTCTATGTGCCTTGTTTTTTCAGGCATAGGCAATTTTAGCCTCCTATGATTCCCTATCTCTGATGGCTCTTAGCACACTTTCTCCTGTTACACTTGCAACCCCCATTCTGCTATTCATCTGCTCAGGCCAGTCAAGTATATTACATGCTATTTTCCTCTGTCTCTCCTTCCCTCTCTCTGGCCTGTTTGTATCAGGTTCTCCAATCCCTCCTTTCTCACTGCATGTCCCAGGAACATTAGATGTCTCTTTCTGATGCTCAGTATTAATTTCCTTTTCATTTCCATCCTTTCCAAAACCTCATCATTGCTCACATGCTCGATCCATGATATCTGCAGCATTCTTCTGTGGAACCACATATCAGTTGCTTCAAGTTTTTTCTTCATCTTCAATGATATTGTCCAGCATTCACTGCTGTATTGAAGAACTGACATCATATAGCAATCCAGTACTCTCTTCTTTGTTTCAAGCAAACTTTTCCTGTCTCTTAATACTCTACTCAGCTTCTGGAATGCATTTTTTGCCGTGCCAATTTGCCTTTAGATCTCAGTGTCACACTTTTTGTCTTCTGTTAGAACACTTCCCAGGTATTTACATTTTTGTACCTGCTTGATTTTAGTATCCCCAACCTGTATTTGGCATTTTGGATTGGTCTTTTTGCAGTTTATTTGTAGTTCTTTCTTGTCACTCTCTTCAGCTACCTTCTGTAGGAGGTCTTGTAGTTTCCTTTCTGTGTCTGCTATCAGCACTGTATCATCTACATACCTCATGTTGTTCAAACTTTTTTTTTTTTTTTTTTTAATCATCTCACCCCAAGCAAGGCATTCCACTGCCACTATTGCGCATGGGGCTACATAGGGGAAGGTAAAGAGAAGGAGTGGATAGACATAGGGAATGTCAGAAGAAAGGTGACAGATGAGTAAGGATAGCGAGGATGAGGGTCGGGCAGATGGGAAGAGTGCTTGATAGAATGGGAGCAGGTTAGTGTGTTAGGAGGTGTGTATTGACCTTACATTTAAACTCCTGGAGATTGTAGCCGTCGGGGAAGCAATCATTTGGAAGAGAATTCCACAGTCGGGAAGTGTGAGGAAAGAAACTGTTGGAGTAGAAGTTACGGCTGCATTTTATCGGTTTCACTGTAAAAGGGTGGGATCTAGTTGCTAATCTAGTATCTCGTGCAAATTCGTATTTAGGAGGCACCAGTGATCTAAGTTCATCGGAGCAGAAGCCGTGAAAGTATTTATAGAAGAGACACAGGGAAGCCACATCTCGCCGGTGGGAGAGAGACTGCAGGCAGTCTGCCAAGTCGGTATCTATCACATTACAGACCCTCCCCTGAACCTTATCGAGAAGCCCGAGGAGAACAGCAGGGGCACCCGACCAGATATGGCAGCAGTATTCAATGCACGGGCAGATGGTAGATTTGTAAATGTGCAGGATAGATTTAGACGGAAAAAACTTCCGGGCCCTACACAGAGAACCGACTTTCATAGCAGCGGATTTAGCAATGAATTCGATATAGTCATTCCATTTGAGGTCCGCTGAAAGTGTGAGACCAAGGAGGCGTAGTGTTTTACTCTCTGGGAGGCAAGCCTGGTCCATGCTAATGGGAGGTAGGTGAGATTGTCGATGATGGTTAATTGACAGTAGCTTCGTTTTAGAAGCATTAAAATTTACTAGCCATTTCTTACCCCAGTCCAATATGGATTGGAGGTCTTTTTCAATCTCGGCTGCGAGTTTAGCTTTGACACCTACACCAGATTTTTGTTGGAGGCGAGAGTAAACTGTGGTGTCATCGGCGTACAAACCTATTTGGGTTCTTATGGAATCAGGGAGATCATTAATATATATCAGGAAGAGTGTAGGACCTAAGATGGAGCCTTGGGGGACACCTGCGTTTGTATGGTAGTTCTGAGAGGCATGTCCGTTTAATACCACTTTCATTGTGCGGTTAGAGAGGAATGACTGGATTAGTTCAAACAAATGTCCAGTTATACCATAGCTCCGCAGTTTACATAGAAGGCCAGCATGCCAAACTCTGTCGAACGCCTTAGATATATCCAATGCAACGGTTCGAGCTTCGCCATTCCTGTCGAGTGCCTGGTATATGTACTCGGTGATGGTTGTTAGCATATCAGCAGTAGACCTGGTGAAGCGGAAACCATATTGCTTGTCCGAGACCTCTGATGACAAATCCTGGCATTATATCCAGTGTTCTTAGAATAGTCTCAGTGTACAAGTTGAATAGATCTGGTGAAAAGACACATCCTTGTCTTACGCCTCTTTCTATCTTTGTATATCTGCTGAATTCGTTTCCTGTTCATATGTGGTTTGCTGACAGTAGAGATTCTTGATTACTCTTATGTCTTTCCCAAATATGTCCAGGTTGCTGAGCATCCCCATCAATTCTTTATGGCTTATTTTGTTGAACGCCTTCACATAATTGATAAAACATAGGTACATGTCTTTCTGCATTCATATTGCCCTTTCAGAGAGCATCCTAATCATAAATATGACGTTCCTTGTTCCAGTGTCTTTGACAAACCCACACTGTTTTTGTCCTATCTCTGGCCTGATTCTGCTTCTTGCTCTATTCATCAGGATTTAAATGATCCATACAGTTTCATTAAAAAGTGCTGAATACATATATAATGTAGAGTTTTTAAATATTTTCTTTCAGAAGTCAGTTGATTATTCAATCTTGGTTTCAACCTTTTGGTATCTTCAGTCATTTTACATCAATAAAACTAAGTGAAAGGTCCAAAGTAATGTCTGGATGTAAACATCTCAGAAAATATACTTTAGGATCATACAACCCAGGAAAAAAAGTGTTTACAATTCTTCTGACTTTTGAATAAATAAAGAGTTTATATATATATATATATATATACACACACACACACACACACACACACAAAGTAAGAGAGAGTGTGTGTATCAAAAATACTATTAAAAACTTTGGTGTCAGGTTCTTTACATGAAAACAAGATCAAAAGTCCATATCAACATATGTCTGCAAAGTTTGTAGTAGATGCTGTTTCATGTACAATACAAGATACAATTAAAAAATAACTTTACAAACTTTGAGGGTTAGTTCCTGATGCCAAAAATATGTCCAAAAGGTCATCAGAACTCAACGTAGCAACTGTTTAAATATTCAAAATGCCCTCTGTTTGCTTTTACACATCCATGCACCCTTCGGATACTCCTGTATGGTGTTGAATGGTTCAGTAGGCCTCAGTAACATATTGATGAAATGTATTAGCATTATTAATGTCTGCTGTATAAACCAATTGAAAAAAATTCAAAGAATTGAGTTTGGGGGAACATGTCAGCCATGGAACCTGTCCTCCCCTGCTAATGCATCTTTTATGCGAGATTTCCAGTACATTGCATACAATGTAAGTAAAATGTGTGGGAGCCCCAGCATACATGAACCATATGCATGTTTGTATTAGCAGAGCTACATCCTCTAGCAGTTCTGGAAGTGTGTTCAAAATAAAGTCCCTGTAGACAGCTCCTGTAAGATGTGTTAAAGAATACATGGCTGTGTAAATTTGTTATTCCATCACTTACTAAATGTTGCCTCATCTGTAAACATGACTGAAGAGGTAAACATGGATAGTTTTCAATAGTCTGTAGAATGTGTTCTTTATGGTTAGGCATATGATCAGATTTCTGTCTTCCTTAATCCATGATTTGTATTGTTATGGATTATGTCTCAGCAATACAACAATAAACAGCAACAAATGTTGGGTGACTCAGCTGTCTCTGGTCTAAAAATGCCATCTGATACAGCATACAGCCTCACAGACATTACCACTTGTGCTGCTGTATGTAAAAAGCATTCATTCCTGCTCATGGTATGCCTTGATTAAATGGAACACTTCTCTGTTAACTCACTACTAAACACATTAAACTTTGAAAAGAGTCTAGCTACAAATGTACATGAATATGTTAAAACTCACTTTCTAGCAGTTAACATAAGTCTTGCTCAGGTGACTCACTGTGATGTCTGCTAGAAAACTATAAACTGACTCTAACACTCTTTTTAGTCTACTTGGAGTTCTTATTTAAGTTTCTATACTAGTTATTTGTGTCCTTGGAGGTATATTATCTACTCCACAACATCCTACCTTTTGAGATTTCTTTTTATTAGTAAATGTTTTATTTGTGTTTACTCACTTCTCTTTATGGCAAGTTCACCAACATATTGAATTTTCTTATATTTTTTTACATTTTGGGTCACCCTTTATTTTTTCTTTATGTTCCCTTTTTCTAGAAATCATATATGTTCAACAAATTCTTGTGCTGTAGGTACATTAAAATTATCATACAATACTTGCATAGGTTCTTCCTTTGATGCAGTAAACCTTTTCTTTAGCTGATTGCTAAGTCTTTTATGTTCTCATTTTTTTCTTTTATGAAATACATTATCTTTTCAATTTGTGACATTATTACGCTCTTTTCTCACATTTATTTTTATTTTTAATATACTCTTTGAAAGATTTCGTGTTTTTTTTTGTTATGTGATGTTATTCTTTTTTCACTAGTAATAATTTGTCAAACATCAATTTAATTTTTCTTGTGAACATCAATTTTGTTGGCAACATGCCTGATGGTGTATGAGATTTGACATTATCCAGTTTAGTCTCAAGTAATTTTGTAGTGCTTCTTCATTCACTTTTTTGTTTCTTACTTTTTCAAAGGTCACTTAAAAGTACTCACAGACTATTTGGCTTGTCCATTTGACCTTGGCTGATTTGATGGAATAGCAATATTTGCAATGAATAATATTTTACAATGATATCCATTATCCAAGATCATGGCATCCAGAATGCCATATCTTGCAAAACGTTTTTGTAAAAAATTCACTGTAATCATAAAAGTTGTTTGTTTTTTTTTGGGTTTTTTTTTGCACTTAAAAATTTCAGGTCACTTAGTGAAGTATCTATTACTACAAGATAATGGGATCCATTTATTTGGGCCTGAACAATATATGTGCATTCTTGATCATGATCTCTGTCTTTGGCTAAGGTTATATTTTCATGGTAGGTAATTTTGCTGTGAGGGCACAAATTCTGCAGGCTTTTACTACTTTTTCAATATCTTCATCGATTTTGGTCCAGTATACATAGCTTTTCATCAGTGATTTCATCCTTGAAATTCATCACCATGAAATTCATTCAGTATCTGCTTTTGTAATATATTAGATATTACTACTTTTTTTAAACATCAGTACTCCATCATATAGTGAGTAACCATTCAAGTCTGAATTGCTTTCTTTCTTTTTTTTAATGCTTTTTAATTTTTGCAATAAAGATGTCTTGTTCTGCTTTTACTTTTATTTCTCCCAGGGTAACTGGCAAGTTTTGTACTCCATTGCATAACATATTTTTAATTTCTATTTCACTTTTTAATGCTACAATAACAGTGTCTTCAAACAGTTCAGTATTTTTTGATATATCATCGTTTAACATCTGTTTCCATATTAGCATGGGTTGGACAAGGTTTTCTTGATGGCTCAGTAATTGAACCATCATGAAATATTGAAGAGAGCTTTACAGCTGTATATCTTTATTTTGTAAAGTTATATATACTAGAAATAACACTTTTGAAGAATACTCTCAGACCCTTTTTCTTTCTCTAACAAATGCTTAATATGTGCTCGTATATATATTATTTTTACCATGTCACATGATTCCAACATTACATTTCCTCTAACTACATCAAAAAAAGGTCAACTATGTTTGTTCCCTGGCGATCCATGTCCAAACTCAAATATCAGCAACTTTATTCATGCATGACACCCACCTTTGAGATGACTTCCTCTGGAATCATCATTTTTTAGCTTTAGTTAAATATTTAAAAATTCTGTTGATGTTCTTTATCTCCTTAGTTCAACAATTTTTGATGGCATGAATATATCAAATGCGTCAGACAATATTTCCGTAGGTACCACTTTTCTAAAACTTTCTGAATTAGTGAATTTTTGTTTTAACTGATTAAGGTATCACTTATGTTTCCACCTTTGTCCCTGTACCATGTATATCATTTTGCTGATCTGTTTTTTAATGCCATCTTCCCAGAATTCTTTTTCCTGTTGATACATTGTAAGTAGCATCTTATCTCCAGGTTTGACATAGTGTTAATTCTTGATGCTTTTACCTTACATTCTTGTAGTAATTTATTAAAAATGGACTTAATCTTTGTAATGTGTTCTATTACTAATGATTTACAAAACTTTAAATTCACTAGCTCTAAATTGTGTCTTGTTATCTGAAACAATAGCATCAGGTACACTGAACCTTTGCAAAAATCTTGTGTAAAAATTTATTATTATTGTGGTAGGCGGTTCTCTACATTTTAATATTTTTGGCTATTTAACCGATATGCTAACAACTGTTACAGAGTACATGCTCCAGGTGCTTGATGAGTCTGGCGAGGCTCGTGCTGTTGCTCTGGACATCTCCAAGGCTTTTGACAGGATTTGGCACTCTGTACTTCTATGCAAGCTATGGGGTTACGGTATGACCGGACGCTTGCTTGATCTAATCCAATCTTTTTTAAGCAACCACAAAATGTAGGTTGTTTTGAATGAGCATCCTACAGGACAAATGCTGGTGTCCCACAGGGCTCTATCCTGGGCCCAACACTCTTCCTTATTTTCATCAATGACCTCCCAGATGAGATCAAGTCCCAAGTAGGCATCTACACAGATGACACCACAATTTACTCCCACATCAGTAAGAAACCCATCGTGGTGGACAAACATAATCTTGCTGCTGACCTTGAATGAGATCTACACTCTGTGGTGAATTGGGGCAAGAAGTGGCTTGTCAATTTAAATGCGTCCAAGACCAAGCTGTTGTCTGTTAATCATCACACGCAACCTCTCCTGCCTCCCATAAGCATGGACCAAGCGATTCACCCTGAGAGCAATACACTGCACCTCCTTGGCCATACCCTATCTTCTGATCTCAAATGGAACCACTACATCGAGATCATAGCTAAATCCACTGCTAAGAAGGTTGGGTCACTGTGTCAAGCCAGGATGTTTTTTCCGCCTGAATCCATCCTGCATATATATGTCCATGCATGGAATACTGCTGCCATATATGATCAGTTGCCCCTGCCGTTCATCTGAGTGTTCTCGACAGGCTCCAAAGGAAAATCAGTAGCGTGATAGGTACTAACTTGGTGGCTCGACTACAGCCACTTCCCCACCGACGAAATGTGGCCTCCCTTTGTCTGTTCTATAAATACTTCCATGGCTTCTGCTCGAACGACCTTAAGTCACTGGTGCCGCCTCAACAGGTGTTTACTCATGCAACCAGATTGGCAACTGGGCCCCACCCTTTCACAGTCAGATTAGCCAAATGCAGACAACAATTCTACTCCGGCAGCTTCCTCTCTCGCACTTCCCGCCTGTGGAACTCGCTTCCTTATTGTTGCTTTCCTGATGGCTACAACCTCCAGGAATTTAAATGCAAGATCAATACTCATCTATTAACCACTTGACTCTAGTTCTTTCCCCATCCCGTACATCCTTTCCTTTCTCTCCACCTTTGAAACTGTCATCACACCTGCATTCTCATCTTTCTATTGCTCCTTTCTATTGCTTCCTTTCTAACTGGTTTGTTTTCCTCTTCACTCTCTTCTAATTAATCTTTTTACACTTTTGTCACCCCCTGCACATCAGTGGCATTACCGCCTTGCTCGGGGTGATACGATTAAAAAAAGATTGTGAAGTATGAGCTGTTGACTTAGTTTTTCCATCCTCATATTTTAGTAGATTCACCATTCCAATACCCGAATCACTTGCATCTGATGCAACCACAATCTTTAATTTAGGGTCAAAATGAGCTTGTGATAAGTCCAACATTCATACTTTCTTAGTCTCTTCAGAAGCTATTAGACATATATCTGACCAATTCCATTTAATATCTTTCTTTAACAGGTTATTCTAGGGTCCTCTTTAGTTCATGCATGTTTGGTATATATACATGAGAGTAATTAGCAAACCCTAAAAATCCTTGTAACTTTGTTATATTTGTTGAGGCAGGTATGTCTTTTATTACATTTGATCTTGAAGGATCTGGTCATCTACCGTTTGCCTTGATAATTTGTCCTCGATATTTAATTCTAAGCACAAACAATTTGCATTTTTTTTTACTGGTATTAAAACTGTACTCTTTAATTCTTTCAGATATTTTTTTTTACATCTTCCATATATTGCTTTTGGGTTTCACTTTTAATAAGTACGTCATCTAAATATACTTGTGAAAAATCCAAACTGGCAAGCATTGTATCCATAACCTGTTCGAATATGCTTGATGCTACCTTTATACCAAAAGAAAGTTAAATTTGTATAGTCCTGTATGAGTGTTAGCTGTTAATAGTTTTGAACACTCTTTATCTACAAGTACTTGTAAGTAATTGTTTGACAGGCCTAGTTTTGAAAAAATTACCATTATTTAATTTGGCAAAAATTTCCTCTGGACTTAGTAATGGTAGTTATATGTTTCAAACTTTCATTTAGCCCTATTGAAAAATCAGCACATATGCAGATTTTCTTTTTTCTTTTTTAAAGTAAACTGTTGGTGATGCCCATTCAAAATAGTCCAATTTTTCTAGTCTCTCTCATTCCTTATTAATTGGTTCTAAAGCAGCAAAAGGTACACTTCTTTTTGGTTTAAATATTGGTGTTAGATTCTGTTTGACTTCAAATTTAGCTTTTGTTTTTGTGTATATCTCTAGATATTCTGAGAAGACCTTTGGAAAACCCTTTTTTAATTCATTTTTTAATTTTTTAGTTGCTGTATTAGTACTGGAAGTAACAATATTAATTTTGTTGCAGAAAGAATTAATTGGGATGTTGCAAAGATCAAGTAATGCAATCCAATCTCTTTCAAATAAATTAGCAGCAGTTTTTAATAGAAGCACTACTGCTTTCTTAGTTTTTCCAACAAAATAAATGTTACAGGGGAATTCACCCATAATGTTAAATTTCTTTCCTGAAACTCCATGAGCAAACTTTTTAGAACTTAATAAATTGGGTTTACCCATTTTTCTTTGTCTGTTCATTTATGATGGTGATATAAGATTTATGATGGTGATATAAGATTTATGATGGTGATATAAGATTTATGATGGTGATATAAGATTTATGATGGTGATATAAGATCCTGTATTTAGTTGTAGTTTAGTTTTTACATTATTAATTTTCACAAAATATAAATTTCTACTTTTGAGATGTTTTTAACTCAGCTAAAGACACGTTTGAAGTCATGTTAATTTTTTTTATGCTTTTTGACTTTACACCATGTATTTACCTTGATCACATATGTTTTCTTCAATTTCTTGTATTTGCAAGAAGTAATTTTTGGGAATGTGTTTGAAGCTATTATCAATGCTGAAATATTTCATCTTACTGCTCATAAATTATTCCCAGACAGACAGGATGGCTTCAATTTTGCTAGGTCTACTGCCAATATGCTAATGACCAGCACTGAGTACATATACCAGGCCCTTGATAAGTCCGGCAAAGATTGAGCTGTTACCCTGAATATCTCCAAAGCATTTGATAGGATTTGGCATGCTGACCTTCTGTGCAAGCTACAGGGTTATGGTATCACTGGATACTTGCTTGATTTGATCCAATCTTTTCTATCAAACAGCTTAATGAAGGTTGTCTTGAACGGGCATGCCTCCACATCCTACCGCATGAATGCTGGTGTACTCCAGGGTTCTATCCTAGGCCTGACACTGTTCCTGATCTTCATAAACTACTTCCCTGACACGATCAAATTTGAAGTAGGCATTTACACTGACACTACCATTACCCACTTCAATAAGAAATCTGGAGAGGTGGCCAAAGATAATCTTGCTCCTGTCCTCGAGAAGGACCTCCACTCTGTGGTAGACTAGGGTAAAAAATGGCTTGTAATTTTTAATGCTTCTATAAAAAAGCTGCTATCTATCAACCACCACAGGCAGTTATGAGTCTCCCTGAAAGTAATACACTGCACCTTCTTGATCTCACCCGACCTCAAGTGGAACCATTATATTGAATCAATAGCTGTCAACTGCTAGGAAGGTTGGGTCACTGCGTCGAGCCAGGAAGTTTTTCCCATCTGAGTCCATCTTGCACACATACAAATCAACCACCCAACCATGCATAGAGTACTGTTGTCATATCTGGTCACGTGCCCCTGCCATTCATCTCAGGATTCTCGACAGGCTCCAAACCTGGCATCTCAACTCCAGCCACTTTCTCACCAGTTGGATGCAGCTTTTCTCTGTCTATTCTACAAATATTTTCATGGCTTCTGCTCTAATGAGCTTAGGTCACTGATGCCCACTCCACAAGAATTTACTCGAGCAAACAGACAGGCAACAAGTTACTTTTACAGTTGATTCTACCAAATGCAGCTGCCACTTCTGCTCCAGCAGCTTCCTCTTTTGCACTTCTCATTTGTGGAACTTCCTACTGTGTTCTTACTTCCTTGATGTCTACAATCTCCAAGAATTTAAATGCAATGTCAATTCCCATCTCTTGTCTACTTGACTCTAGTCCTTCTCTCATCCTTTCCCCATCCTCTTGTGTATGTTGTTCTTTTCTTTTCTCACTTGACCCTTGCAACTGTCTTCACACTGATATTCCCATACTTCTCTTGCTCTTTCTCCAATACCCTCTGTAACTGGTTTAACTTTCTCTTCACTCTCCTTCTGCTTAAGCTTTCATTCTTCTCGTATGTATACCCCTGCACACCAGTGATGATACTGCCTTGCTTGGGGTGAAACAATTAAAAAGAAAAAAGTATATTTGTGTTCTACCCTCTCATATTTGTTGCATTTTTTGTTCTTAAAAAAGCAGTTACTTTTGAAATGCTTACCTCTACAACTGTGGCAAGTATTAGGCATTGAGAAGGGCTTATTGTCTTTTTTTAATGTTCTGTTTGGAGTAGAAAAACATCTATAGTCTTTTTTAATAGATGGTCAGACACTATGTACTTATGAAATGTCTCTTTCCTCAATCTTTGCAATATCGAGTTTTAGATTTACAATACCTTGACACTCTTACTCTATTTTCTAGAGAGTTAATTTGGGATCCATTTCTAATTTAGCAGGTATCTGCATCCTTATTAGAAGTTAAGCTTTGTATAAATATTAATCATTTAAATAAATCTGAAGTGAATTCATTTAACTTGAACTTATCACATTCTTGATTCATGACACCTGCATAAGTGACAAAATCTTGATCATCACACTTCAAGTTAAGACATTGCCAACATGTATTGAATAATGAGTTCCTATCACCAAAAATTTTTGATAGTATTACTACAGTTTTAACAAAATTTTTCTCACTTGTTTTTTGGGGTGTTTTTTGGCAAAATAAAATTTATATAATTTTCATGTTCTATAAGGGTCAATTTTCTTAATAATAAACAAACTTTTGTTTTATCATTCTAATGTGAACAATCCTCTTTGAGTATTTCTTTGTATCTTCTATAATAAGCTGGAAAAGTTACCCCTTCATCTGGATTGTATAAAAATTTGCTCATTAAATTAGCAGCAGCCTGTGGAGTGAATATTTTGATTTTTTCTTCTGTAGCTTTATCAAATAATAATTTAAAAACTTCTGTTTCTGTAATTGTAATTGCTATTCATGTTGTTTTATTGCTGCATTTGTTGTTCTTGTTGTTGCTTCTGTAGCGACAACATTTGAATCCTGAAAGGTTTTAGTTCCTTTATTTTCCTGTACTCCACTGAATATTTTGTAGATTAATTTTTGAATAACTTCGCTTGGCTATCTTTCTGTAGTTCTGCAAATATGACATCTCTTTGGTGAAGTGGTAAATATTACACCATTTACATTATTCAAACTATTGTTCTCATCTTTGTTGTCCTTTTCACTATGTTTCTGCTATAGTACATGCCTTCTTCAGGTGCAAGAACACATTACCCAGTGAATATAGGTGTTAGTTAGTTCCAGTAATTTGACCCACCCAAAGAGTTGTGAGTTCAGTATCAGGATACAGCAGTGGTGAACAAATAATTTAGAATGATGGGCTAAAGGGAAATAACTCATGACTAACATAAACAACTTTGCACAATGTATAAGAATGATATACCCCAGTGATTGTAATAAAGAGTTTGGTTCAAAATTCCTAGCACCTGAAGAAGTCCAGAGTGTACTACAGCTGAAATGTAGTGAAAATGTCAATGAAGATAAGGACAATAGTCCAAATAATGTAAATAGTGTTAATACTATCTCATCTCAAAAATATAGACAAATACTAGTAAATATTAACTAAATATCCTATTACCATGTATAGGACCCATTTTTTTTTTTTTCATGTGATTTCAGAAGCACGATTCCTCTAATTACATCAAAACAAAATCAAACTCAAATGTCGGCAGCAATACTTATGGCACCTTACTAACATTAACTAGTTTAGGAGACTGGAAACTCAGTGCTTTTATTAAGACACCATCTCTAGGAAGATTACTTCTCCAGATTATGGAGTTCAACCTACCCTATTCTACACAGAGATAAATAAATTTTGATAATCCATCCACATGCCCTAATTTTTTGGATGGTTGGTAATTTTTTTTTTTTTAATCATTTCACCCCGGGCAAGGCGTAAATGCCACTGATGTGTGGAGGGGCCACATAACTGAAAGAAAATTAATTAGAGGAGAGAGAAGAGGATTACAAACCAATTAGAAAGAAGCAATAGAAAGATGAAAATGCAGGTGTGATGACAGTTGCAAGAGGGGGAGAGAAAGGGAAGGATATACGGGGTGATGGAAGGGCTAGAGTAGGGGGAAGGGAAGGGTTAGTAGATGAGTATTGACATTGCATTTAAATTTCTGGAGGTTGAAGCCGTTAGGAAAGCAAGAATATGGGAGCGAGTTCCACAGGCGGGAAGTGCGAAAGAGGAAGCTGCAGGAGTAGAATTGTCGTCTGCATTTGGCTAACCTAACTATGAATGGGTGGGACCCAGTTCCACAGGTGGGAAGTGCGAAAGAGGAAGCTGCAGGAGTAGAATTGTCGTCTGCATTTGGCTAACCTAACTATGAATGGGTGGGACCCAGTTGCCATTCTGGTTGCACAAGTAAACACCTGTTAAGGAGGCACCAGTGACTTAAGTTCGTCTGAGCAGAAGCCATGAAAGTATTTATAGAACAAACAAAGGGAGGCCACATTTTGATGATGGGGAAGAGGCTGTAGTCGAGCCGCCAAGTCAGCACATCATGTTACTAACTCTCCTTTGGAGCCTGTCGAGAATACTGAGGTGAGCGGCAGGGGCGCCTGACCATAAATGGCAGCAGTATTCCATGCAGGGTCGAATGGTAGACTTGTATATATGCAGGATGGATTCAGGCGGAAAGAACATCCTGGATCGACACAGTGACCCAACCTTCTTAGCAGTGGATTTAGCTATGGATTCGATGTAGCAGCTCCATTTGAGATCAGAAGAGAAGGTAGGGCCGAGGAGGCACAGTGTATTGCACTCAGGGAGAATTGCTTGGTCCATGCTTATGGGAGGCAGAAGAGGTTGCCTGTGATGGTTGACGGACAACAGCTTGGTCTTGGACGCATTAAAGTTGACAAGCCACTTCTTGTCCCAATTCACCACAGTGTAGATCTTGTTCAAGGTCAGTAGCGAGATTATGTCTGTCCACCATGCCAGGTTTCTTACTGGTGTGGGAGTATATTGTGGTGTCATCTGCGTAGATGCCTACTTGAGACTTGATCTCATCTGGGAGGTCATTGATGAAAATAAGGAAAAGCGTCAGGCCCAGAATAGAGCCCTGTGGGACACTGGCATTCGAGCTGTAGGATGAAGAGGCATGCCCATTCAAAACGACCTTCATTTTGTGGTTGTTTAAAAAAGACTGGATTAGGTCAAGCAGGTGTCTGGTAATGCTGTAACCCCGTAGCTTGCAACGGAGGCCAGAGTGCCAGACCCTGTCAAAAGCCTTGGAGATGTCCAGAGCAACTGCATGAGCCTTGCCTGACTCATCGAGGGTCTGGAGCATGTACTCCATAAAGGTTGTTAGCATATTGGCAGTGGACCTGGCAAAGTGGGAGCCATATTGTTTGTCAGAGAAGAGTTTCTGGGAAGTAAGATGATGAACTATTTTAGCAGTGATTATGGCCTCAAACACTTTCCCGAATATCGGTAGAAGACTGATAGGGCAATAGTTGGATGGGTCCGAGAGTTCACCACAATTCTTAAAAACAGGAACGACTGAAGAGAACTTCCAGCATGCAGGAAAACAGGAAGCAGAAAGGCAGTAGTTAAACATTTTAGAGAGGACAGGGGAGAGTTCAGGAGCACACCTCTTAAGGAATATCACCGGGATTCCGTCGTCACCGCTTGCCTTATGGGGGTCAAGTTTTGAGATTACTTGGGATACTACCTTCAGGGTAATATATACATCGTACAGTTTGGCCTCAGTTCTAATGGGGAAGTCAGGTGCGGATACTCCAGATGAGTAAAATGTGGAGTTGGATGAGAATCTGCGGCAAAGCACTCAGCTAAAATTGTAATTTGATAAGTTGGTATCCTAGCTTTGTAATTTATTCACTGCATATGCAGGAATTTCTTTTTTCGAACCATAACTAGATAATTTAGTCCTCTGGTCTGTCTTAACCAAAAACTCCTTCCATATTACCATCAGCATACTTAGCTATAATTATTGCATCTGAAGTCACTGTGATTTCTGCTTTTAGATTGTGGTGAACTAATGATAAGTCTGATGTTAGTATTTTTTTTATTTCTTCAAATACCTTCTCACACTTATTAAAACAGTTCCACTTTACAAATTTTTTAAGTAGTTTGTTCAGTGGAGCTCTAAAATTCTGTATATCAGGCACATAAATTTAAACTTAACTCAAAACCGAAAGATGTGTGAAATATGTTTACATGGATTTTAATTCTTGTTTTAGTGTGAATAACCTGCCCCCAAAGTTTGTAAAAGTACTTTTAATATATATATATATATATATATATATATATATATATATATTTCATTTAGAAATGAGTTATTTCATGACCTAGGTTTTTATCTTTCAGTGTCTTCAGGCAATTTAAAATAACTAATTTTACCATTTCTTAAATGCTCATGTAAGAGGAATCTTTTATGAATGTGGAATTTTCAAAATTAGGAGAAGTTAAGTGTTTTTGAATACTTTAATCCATGATAATATGATCCTAGTAGGTATTTATTGGTATGGTTACACTTAGACATAATTTCTGTTTATTCATTTAGTAATTTATTTCTGTCTAGCAACAACATAATAACCAATTTTTCCTCCCAGCATAAGCTGCATACTTTATCACTGTTGTATGGTTTGGCTATTTTTTGACTATGTTGCAAGTTATATCAGGATCTTGAATTAAAGTTGAAATATGAAAAATGCCGGATAAAAGATCCCAGGTTATATGAGCATTTGAAAAAAGGTACAATCAATTATTGTAAATTGCCTAAAAACACCAAAATTTAGAAACCTAGGTTGCAAAATAACTCATTTTTAATTGAAAAAATATTAAGAAGTTCTACAATATAATTGTATTGAACACTCTTTAATACAACTGTGCACTCGTCTAATTTAGTTATGACTAAAAACTAATTATATATCTATTTATGTTTTCCTAAAGTATGAAAATAAACTACATCATGTAGCAATTTCTGTGTTCATGAGCTTGGATATTCAGAGAGGTGGGGTCTACATGTTAATTAGGTTTCATCTATAAGTAAATTTCATTCACTCATCAGGAAACTTGATTGCTCACATAATTCTGAAACCCAATCTTTGTTTACAATATTTACATTATTTGCATTATTGTCCTCATCTTTGTTGCCATTTGTACAACGTTTCAGCCGTTATACACTCTGGCCTTCTTAAGGTGCTAAGAATTTTGAACCAAACCCTTTGTTACATGACTGGGGTATATGAACTCCATTCTTTGCATAAAGCCTTGATTGGAAGTCCTAGCACTTGAAAAAGGCCGAAGTGTACAACGACCAAAACATCGTACAAATGGCAACAAAGATGACGGCAATAACCCAAATAATGTAAATACTCTAAATACTACCTAATCTCAGAAATATAGACAAATACCAATCCTTGTTATTGTTAAATACATGCATATATATGTATATATATATATATATATTTTCTAAACATATGCTATTAATATAAGAGGCAATGAATGTCTATTATGTTTAATCATGAGCCGTTCTAAATGTCGTATTTTTGCTTTAATTTCAGTTGAAAATAATGACAAAAATTCTCCAACATTTGTATAATTATTTATTGATTTTCTTCTAAGCTTTCAGCTCACATGAGCCATCTTCAGAGAGATTGTTTAGACTGAAATATTATAACATCCACCATCACCGACGATTTTATTTTGTGTTGACATAAAACTCCGCTTGGCAACGGCAATAATTACCAAAAATAATAAACGCAGTTCTTAAATTTGCGATGCGGTTTTATGACATCACACCTCTCTTTTTTCCTTTAGAATGAGCTGAAGGTGGATTATTAAGACAGCGGTGAGTATTATTATTATTTTCTTTCTTTGGAACAGATTACTGCTCTGCACGCCAGACACAAACGAACTCTTTTTCCAGAGCCGCCGCTAGTCGCCCTTTCATGTTCACACTCCCCCCTGGTCTCAAGACCACACATGTGGCAAGGCGGACGTGGCCGCTTGTTGCGGGCACTCCTACGAAGGGGGATTGTCTGGATTTCTTCATCTGAGCTCTCAGAAGTGGCATCGGAATTATCGGCAACAGCGTCGGGGTTCGCAGTCGGACCATCAGACTCGCGGGGCGTAGGTCGAATCCACAGTTCGTCATTGGATGATTCACCACTGCCGCTACTTGTCAACGAATTCGTATTCAGGGCGGGCCGAATGTCCCTCACATGGCGTGGAGTACCATCAACCAGCACGGCCTGCTCACTGACGATGCCGGTGATTCGTCCCCTTCGAAAACTGGTGGTGCACCGGTTATTGGGAGGCTTCACCCAGACGGTGTCCCCTAATTCATACGGCCCTCTTGTTCCCCGCCGATCAGGCAGACGCGCGTCAATGCCCTTGATGCGCACTCGGTAGCGATGGATCGCATTGGCGGGTGCGCTCACAGCAGTCACAGCATCCCTCGGTGTTGCATTATATCTATAGACCGCTTCTGCAATAGTGCACGCCTTCCTGGCCGCGGTCCTCTTCACGCTTCGGTGGCACCGCTCTGCTATGCCGTTGCCACTCGGCACATATGCACATCGGTGTCTGAGCCTGATCCCCCACTCGTCTACAAAACGCCTAAATTCCACGCTGCAGAAGGCAGTATCGTTGTCCGTGAGGATCTCTTCAGGCGGCCCCCTTTCGTAAAATATGGATTCCAATTCACGGATGACACTGGAGGAGTCCTGGCGTGCCAACGGGCGCCAGATCGCAAACCTCGTCGGTCCGCAATCTATCAGTGTGAGGAAGTGCTGGCTGCCATAATGGGTTATGTCTATACCCAGTTGGCTCCAAGTCATGTCTGTTCCCAGCCGACCCCTCCGCCATCTCGCTGGGGCGGGGTCGATTGACTGGCATGTTTGGCATTCCTTGACCACCGCTCTCACTGCACTTTTTGACACTGACGGATTGGTCAATTGTACAAAATAGCATGTCCGTCTCACTCCGGGGTGCCCACTGATGTGGTGTATTTCCCTGATTTTGTCTGCCGCCTCCACAGAGGCAGCACATAGTAACGGTACTGGCCCAGCTTCTTTCTTCACGGCATCAATCCATCTCTGAGGCACCCGAGTGAGCCTATCAGCGAGGTTGCAGTTTGAGGTGACAAGTACCACATCCACAGACAGATTGTACTCTGTTACTAGCTTTCTTATGGTCTCCAACCTCCGTCTGATCAGCATCTCGCTGGCCGCCTTGGTGCGCACCCTGGCCTTACCTGTCAGTGTGTTTGATATCCAGTGGTACACGCACAGCGAATCTGTGTGTATGTGTAATTTCTTGACTTTCCACTGGAGTGCCAGGTTAATGCCTTTCGTCACCGCATCGAGCTCTGCCAGGTTGATGTGAGCAGCGTCATTCATCGATCGCAGCCAGCAGGCGTCCTCAATCGCAGCTCCGTTCTCCTCAAGCAGCACACCAATCGCCACAGAGCTCGCATCCACCCACACGCTCAATTCGTCTCCCTGCACACACCAGTCTCCCTTTGCGGGGTCATCCTGCTTTACCCTTGCGATGGTCTCCTTCACCATGCGAACCAACAGATCGTCCGTCGTTTCATCATCCCAGTCTTTGGTGACTGCGCTTGCCCTCCTTTTTATGGTGCCTGTTGCTACACGAGTCCATCCACACACTGGTAGGTGCCCCACAAGTTTTCCACACAGGGAGAAGACCACTCGTCTCGTGAAGACTTCGGGTACTTCAGGAATTGCAGTTCCGCGCCCCCACTTCAAGGTCCCCCGCTCCTTTCGAACTTTCAGGCCCAAGACACGGGCGCCATCCTCCAAATGTTCCGGGTCCTTGCAAATCAGGCCAAACTCGGCCAGTTTGGTCCTTACGCGTGATGATGATACAACGTCTTCGTTCACGTATATGTCATCAAGGTACGTCGATGTCCCCTCTTTCATTGTTTCTTGCTGTGACAACACAGCGTTGACTATGGTCTTCATTATTTGGGGTGCCACGTTCAGCCCGAAGCCCAGTCTGGTAAGGCAGTACCTTCTGCCGGCAAACACCACCGTCTGAAACGGCCACATCGTTTCGCTGACCCGGACCTGCAGATACGCTTTTCTTAGATCCAGCAGGGACACATTGGAACCCTGCTGGCGCCATTCTCGTAGCTTGCTGGCGCAAACATCAGCATCTGCCGTAAATGCATCAACATGCGCATTTAGTTCGCGGTAGTCCATCACTGGCCTCACTTTTGCTTTGTTGTGCTGAGTAACCGCCATCAGCGGGATCAAACCTTTGGGAGGTCCAAGTTTCTCATAGGGGTAAGGAATTAACCAGCCATCCTTGATCCATTCACGAAGCTCCTCTTCGTATGCAGGCCTTATTTGGTCGGGCACATGGTACTCGGCTACTTCGTTCCGCAATTTTGCTGGCTCCTGATTTCCCGACCACTTCCATGAGGCGGTCCAAGCCTTCTGGTGCTGGTCAAATTCGACACTAAAGTCTGGCTGGTCGATCCTCAGCGCTGCGCACACTGGGGTCCTCTCTTGAAACTGCACTTCCCCCGTCTGCGTTATGTGAACACCACCTAGGGCTCTGATGGCATCATAGCCTAGAAGCAGGTCAAAGTTCAGTGGTTTTTTGAGCGCTACTAGCGCCTCGACGTTGGCCGAGTTTCCTGTTCTTGTACGGATGTTTATCGCACCCACCCCGCAACATGTCCGCGATTCTCCACTGATGGTGGTTACCCTGACACCCTTCTCCTTCCAAGTGTGGCAGAGGTCTACGAACACTATGGTGCGGGAGCACCCGGAGTCGAGGAGTGCTGAGCACAATGTCTCGTTGACATAGACCTGAATGATCGGAAGCGCCTCTAATTTCTGCTTTGGGGAAAGGTCGACGCCGGCACCTTGTCCCCGGCCCCGTTTCCCGCACAATCCCGGGCCATATGTCCGGTTTCATTACACCGGTAGCAGCGAACAGCTGTCGGTCGCCGTCTGCAGTTCCTTGCAATGTGGCCCTGGCCATCGCACCTATAACACACGACCCCACCACGCGGGCTAAGGCCCTGAGACGGTTTATCATCACTCGGTGTGGATTGTGCAGCGGCGATTATCGGATCTCTCAGCTCGGAATTATCCTTCATCACGGTTCTGGCTCGGTCCACCAGGTCATTAAGGGGCAACGAGGTTATGTTTGAGCTCGCCCGCAGGAGCTGTTTTGCTCCGGTTGGGAGCCCCGCCAGAAATTTATATGCCAAGGCCCGCTCGGGCAGCCCACTGAACAACACCGTCAACTTCGTCAGCTCGGCCAAATATACGTCCACAGTTTCGCCAGGATGTAATTGTCTGGCCTCAAATTGCTCCCAGGCAGTGGCGGGGTCGATAGCAAACGCTTTGTATAGGGCTGCCTTGATCCTCTCATAATTCTGTTTTTCCTCAGCACTGAGCTGTTGATACACAGCGAAAGCCCCACCGGACAAACGCAGAGGAATCACATGTTCAATGTTTTTGACACCAGACAAGAGACAATGCAGTTCCACTTTTTCCACCCAGTCAAGTACTGGGGTCGAGCCACTGAACTCTGGAATCAATTTCAGGTCGAACCTGTCCCCCATTATGCCGAAATAGCTTGTTGCACACTTTCTTCTAGTTAGTGCAGAACCAGGGATCGAACCGCAGACCGTTGGATTTCAATTCAACGCTCTCCCAGCTGGCTTCTTGCTACGCCTCTTCCTCTTCCTACTCCACTTTCCTCCTTCCACCTTTTCACTGCGTCTCTCTGCGTCAGCTTCTCGCCAAGAAATTGACGCCACTCCTCTCCCAGTGAACTTGGTCGGTCAGTTTTATAATCCATTTCTCTACCCATAATCCATTTCCTCAGTCTATAAAAATTCCACTCGAGGGCCTCCTCTCTTTTTTCCTTTAGAATGAGCTGAAGGTGGATTATTAAGACAGCGGTGAGTATTATTATTATTTTCTTTCTTTGGAACAGATTACTGCTCTGCACGCCAGACACAAACGAACTCTTTTTCCAGAGCCGCCGCTAGTCGCCCTTTCATGTTCACAGACAACAAAACCATGTAGTCAAATGCAATGTAATATGTTATTTCCGGATTTAAAGTTGATTTTATTGAGTGTTGGTTGTTTAGATTTGATGTACATGGCCTCCAATATCTGCAGGTTCCTCTTACTGTGTGTATGAGTAAGGATCACCGTATTGTTGACCAAAATCTGTTTGATGTTACCTACATGTTTATGTTTTTCAGAGAAATGTTGTTTAATAGTACTCTGATCAGAAAGATGACATGTAAATGATAATATTAATAATAATGGTTTACATCAAAATAAACATAACACTATTAACTTATACTATTGCAAACAAATACATAATAATTATAAACAAGATGAAAAAACTCTCAAAAACATAATACGTAGAAATGTTAAACCAGTGGAAAGTAATAATCAAATTAAACTCATTATATATTATAAAAAGTTTAAAACAATTGACCTCATAGTCTATAATAACCCAACAACCACTAAACTAAATTCTCTACAAAAAACCAATGTAGTGTACCAATTTACATGCCCATTCAGAGATTGCATCTCTGATACTAATCAAAAACCTAGTACATATATTGGTTTTACTACAACCACGCTCTCCTGTAGACTTACATGTCATCTTTCTGATCAGAGTACTATTAAACAACATTTCTCTGAAAAACATAAACATGTAGGTAACATCAAACAGATTTTGGTCAACAATACGGTGATCCTTACTCATACACACAGTAAGAGGAACCTGCAGATATTGGAGGCCATGTACATCAAATCTAAACAACCAACACTCAATAAAATCAACTTTAAATCCGGAAATAACATATTACATTGCATTTGACTACATGGTTTTGTTGTCATTTCACGCTATCATGCGGTGTGACGTCATAAAACCGCATCGCAAATTTAAGAACTGCGTTTATTATTTTTGGTAATTATTGCCGTTGCCAAGCGGAGTTTTATGTCAACACAAAATAAAATCGTCGGTGATGGTGGATGTTATAATATTTCAGTCTAAACAATCTCTCTGAAGATGGCTCATGTGAGCTGAAAGCTTAGAAGAAAATCAATAAATAATTATACAAATGTTGGAGAATTTTTGTCATTATTTTCAACTGAAATTAAAGCAAAAATATGACGTTTAGAACGGCTCATGATTAAACATAATAGACATTCATTGTCTCTTATATTTAACAGCATATGTTTAGAAAATTACTTGCTGCCTCGATGCACTAAATATATATATATATATATAGAGAGAGAGAGAGAGAGAATGACATTGCTGACAAAAAAATCAACAGTTTTTGTTATTGACCCTTCCCTTAATAAATATTTCTAAACAGATATATGTCTATTTGTGTGTATGCATTCTTCATAGTGTTCTCAAGCTCAACTAGCTGATTCTTACTTCTCTGAGGAAATTTTAGGACTTGCTAATTATCCCCACTTGTGGCCTTGTGCCAGACTAATGTAAACATTGTAAGTATATACATATTACTGAATGTACATATATAATTCACATACATATGGGCCTTTGATTGCTACATTTCTATTGATCAACATTGATTTGTGAATCTGTATACTTCGTGTGTGTACATACATATCCAGCTCTCACCCTGGTTAACTGTCACAGAAGAGAGGGTATATGCGACATTATATGTGGCTCTCCCATTATTTTGATTCACACCAATGTGTAAATAATTTGAACTCAAGCACACATTGAGAAACATGAGTTTCTTTATTGTTGTGCATCTTCATTTCCAACTTGTTGCCGAGTTGTTGTAACATAAATGTGCCACAAATTTGTAGTGACTGGTTTGTGCCGGAAGTAAGACACGGAATACAGGAGGTAGGTTCAAAACAATGTATTAGTATAACAAGAACAATGCATACAACGTAAGTGTTAGTAATTAAGTAAATAGAAATAAGTAAGTCAAAATGGTACAGTTATGCTGTGTATTGCCTGACTACTAGCTGTCCTTAACTGCCGTTAACTGCCATTAACTGCACCTGCAGGTAATTATATAATAAGAGGAAGAGTCCATATTTTCCTCATCTTTATTGCTATGTTAATATTCACAGTGTTTCAGCCATTGAATGCTCTGGCCTTCTTCAGGTGATTGGAATTTTGAACTGAACCCTTTATCTGATCACCAGTGTATACTGTTCTCGTTACATGAACCATGTCACTTCTGAATATTTTAGTTATTTTCCTTTAACTCAATTCTGTAAGTTATTTTTTCACCACTTAAATATAGACAAATATAACTGTCCTTTTTATTCCTTCACTATGTTCTATAATATTGTATTATGTTAAGATTTTTATGGTTGCAAATGTCCCTATTTCTCACAAAAAATAATTTAAAACATTTATAGATCTACTATTCACTTGTGCATTGAATACAGTTGCCATATCTGGTCAAATTTGCCTGCTATTCATCTCTGAGTTCTCAATAAAATCCAAAGGAGGATCTGCAGTCTAATCGATTCTGATATACTAGCTTGACTTCAGTCACTTTCTCACTGATGAGATGTGGCTTCCTTCTGTGATTTTTACAAATATGATCACAGCTTCAGCTCCAACAAAGTACATTCCCTGGTGCTCTGACCACTTGAATTTACTTCTGTGTTAGCAACTAGATTGGCAACTAGGTCCCAACTTTTTGTTGTCAGAATAGTCAAGTGTAACTGCCACTTCTACTCTAGCAGTTTTTTCTCTTGCACTTCTAGCTTGTGAAACTTCCTTCCATATATTTGCTTCTTACAATCTCTAAAATTTAAATGCAACATCAATTGCCATTTTCTAATTTCTTGCTTCCTAAGTTTCTCTTGTCCTTTCTTTGACATCTCTAGCAATTTATTCCCTCTTTCTTTCCTTCCAGTAGTGGTCCTGCATTGCCTGAAGTGAAATGATTATGAACAAAAAAAAAATTAAAATGAGGAAACTGAGAAAGAATTGGCAGAAATGTTAACAGTTGTCAGAGGTATAGCTGAGAGAGATCATTCAAGTTTTCTGACAACTTCAACAACCATAAACAATCGTTGATCAAATTACTGTTTTTATTCTAAGAAATCAAGCAAGATATTTCTTTTGTCATTACTGAAAGTTTCAACATTAACATTCTGACAGTTTTGACTGTTGTAGATTACTCCTGTAATGACATATTTGAAAAAGTGATGTCCAACAGTAGAAAGGAATTTCCTTTGATGCTTGGTTCATTGACATACTGTGTGCACAGAGATAGACAGAAAATTTAATAAAAATATATTATATGTATACACACACATACACATGACTTCAGAATGAACTGGAAACCCAATCCTAAACAGCAAACAAGGAATAATTTGATATTCCTTTCACAGAAGTGTGAGATGCATATGTATGGGTGTATACATATATATGCATATATGTATAGTGTACACAAGAACCCATAAGTTTTCTATAAGTAACATGTGAAGAAAAATGTTCATCTTTGCTCTCGAAGGACAAGCATCATCATCATCATCATCACTACACATTTGTGTATATGTGTATAAAAATACAAGTATATTTTTAATGTACATACATTTGTGAATCATTTGGCAGCTTCTTTTAAGTCTATAGGAATTGCAGATTTGAATCCTGCCAGAGGATGCATATTTTCTCAAATATTCAGGCCACAGATATATATAAATATACTGTTTAATTAAAAACAGAGTATGTATTCAAATACAAGTATCATTTAAAAATAATGTTCAAAGAAATAAATTAAAACTATATCAGTTATTTCCAATCCCATATATATATTAAAACAAATCAATCTAAATATATATATCTAAGTATTCATATATTCATGTGTATGTCTGAATATATATATATACATATATATAAGTGTGTATATATATATATATATATATATATATATATATATATATGCATATACACACATATTCATATACTGTCCCTATTTCTTCAGATGCTTTTGGTAACCTTGGAGCCAAACTAAATAATTATGCTCACTTGTTTCTAGTACTCCTGTTACTGCTTCTAAATCAAACTGAAGAATTGAGCATATGCGTATTATCAGTTCTTTAAAAGAAAACCATGATTTGGTAATTTCTTGACCTGATAAAAGGGCTGTTGTTGTCTTAATCAATTACACCAACTATGTTAATAAGATGTTATCAATTTAAATTATACATCAGCATGTATAAAATTAGGCCTTCTTGAAAAATGTGATGCAACCACTTCAATAGAAATAAAATTCCAGAAAAATCTATTGAAGTGGGTTAAGTGGAATTCTTTCTCCAGAAATTTCTGATGAAATTAGACCTTCTGGTTCAATCAGACATTACCTTTATGTTCTTATAAAATACATAAGGAAGGGGTACCATTAAGACCCATATTATCAACGATACAGTCATCACAACATAAGATGACCAAATGGCTTGCTAAATTGCTGCAACATGTTTTGCAGGACTACAGAGAATAAAGAGAATAAAGAATTTATTTTCCTTTGTTGAGCTTATTAAAGTTGTCCTTCTTTTGGCAAGTTTATGTCTTCATAAGATGTATACTCCTCATTTACTTGTGTTCCCTTCATGTAAACAATATTTGCAGCAATTTTCTTTATCACAGTTCTTTCTTTCCTCCAGATGTTCCTGAAGTAATTTTCATGGAATTAATGAAGTTTGCCAATTCATCTGTTTAATTTAGTCAGATTGATGGTGTAGTCATGGGCTCCTCTTTGGGTTCTGCATTGGCTAATATTTTAGTTGGGTTTAATGAGGAGAAATTATTTAATGACCCATTTTTTCCCTCTTTGCATTGTCACTATGTTGATGATACATTTTTCTTATTTAATGATGAAGCACTCCTTGCTTAACAATCTCCATTCTTCTTTGAGGTTTACTATTGAGAAAGAGGTTAAATCTAAACTTGCTTTCCTTGATGTATTGGTGCATCATACCAAAACATCTTTTTTACCTCAGTGTATAGAAAGTTTACTTTTTTGGGGCTTATACATGCATTAGGATTCTTTTTATCCTCAAAAGCTCAAAATAAACCTCATAAAAACTTTAATGCATAGGGCATTGATGATCTGTTCTGAAGAGTTCCTCAACAGTGAGATTAGTTTTATAATGAGAACTTTATGCTGTTGTCAATTCAGTGATTCCTAACAAGATTGCCAACTTCAGAAAGATTAAGCCAGTAGTTATTGCTAAATGTCTAGTGTATTTAAGACTTCTATAGATTGGAGAGAACGATGAAAACTTAACTAGGCAAATTTCTTCAGATGTGCAGAATTGTTATTTCTTTTTCTGAGATGTGTGTTGCATTTGGTACTAGATCTGTTCTATCTTTAAGTCATAAAAATGTTCTCCTCCCTCATCAAATAAATTCTGTAGTTTATAAATATGATTGTGGCTGTGGTGTCAGTTACATAGGGAGAACCACTCAGCAGCTTGATACTAGAATCAAACAGCATGTTCCACTGCAAATCAGGAACCATACCTGACAAGAAAATGAACTTATCCCTAACACTTATTGTTCTTCAATTTGTGAACATCTTATAAAAAATATAAAGTGTGCCATGTGGATTGGCTTCCCATATTGGTCAATTTACATCCACTTTTCCATTTGAAAGTGTTGGAGTCTGTTTACATCAGGTCTTGCAGACTCTCACTGTGTAAACAAAAAAACTGTTATAGGCACGTGACTAAGTGGTTAGAACATTTGCTTTCTGACCATAGATTTTGAATGTCACTTTGGTTAATTTCTCAGGAAAGTGACTTCTTGATGTTATCAGTCTTGAGGAGGCAATCCCAGCATCTGGTAACTTTGGAAAATGCCTGAAAACCACGGGTTGACCCAAACGTTGTGAGTGAAATTGGGTAAACAAGGAGCCATCAAAGTAACAAGTCAGAGATTTCTGGCCTTGTTCAGACTGTAGTTAACACTAGATAATGCACTTCTTTCCAGAAGTAACTAAGGTTCACTCAGCCTAGTTGCAGTATAAACGACAGATGGGCTCTGTGGGTGTTGAACAAACACAAGTATGCCTGAGCAAGTGTCCAAAATGGGAATTAGTTAGCCACCCAGTAGACGGGCATTTTCAAATGCGAGTGGGTAGCTATTATTATTATTATTATTATATCTATTTGTGTATGTGTATTGATATTTGTGTGTGTTTATATATATATGTGAGTGTGTGTGTATGTATATATACATATATTTAGAGAGAGAGAGATAGAGCACCTCAATATGGTGCAATGGTTAGCAAGATAATTGCAATTGAGTAATGAGTTCAATTCTAACCAGGTGCCCTATACTTTTGACCTTGTGCTACGTCACTCTTGTATATATATATATATGTGTGTGTGTGTGTGTGTGTGGATTTGCATGTATATATATATATATATATATATAGATATACATATATACCTAAAGACCTTGAATAATTTCTGGCTGATTTTCCATAAAAATTCATGTTTTATTTACAAAAATTAGTAAGAAGTGTGTCATTGAAAGTATTTTCCATTGATAGCCACTACTTTTTCCCATCTTTCTGGCAACATTTGAATTCCATATTGGTAAAATGACATGTCTTTTGAGGCTAACCACGAAATGGCCTATTTTTTGGCATCTTCATAAGAATGAAAGCGCTGATCAGCCAGGCCATGTGCCATCGATTGGAACAAGTGATAATCAGAAGAGATAATGTCTGGTTAATATGGCAGGTTGGTTAAGACTTTTCATTTAAATGTTTAAAAGTAGGTTTTCACCAATTTTGCAACATGTGGCCTAGTGTTGTCATTTTGCAAAATGAATTTGTCACTTCTTTGCTGATGTAGTGGTCGTTTTTTCTTCAATGCTTGGCTCAAACAGATCAATTATAGTTGACAGCAATCTCCTGTGAGGGTTTCCCACCAAATGCAATGCAGAGGCTTTGAACCTTGGATATTCAACTTTGCTGCCGATGTTGATGCATGGTCTAGCTTATCACACAATCTTCTATACTTACAATTATTGTAGTGTATCCACCTGTCATTATTGTAGTGTATCCACCTGTCATTATTGTAGTGTATCCACCTGTCATTATTGTAGTGTATCCACCTGTCATTGCTGGTCATGTTATGATGCAAAAACCTTTTCTTTTCTGCTGCTGAAGCAGCTGTTCACACATATCAAGACATTGCTTGAGGTCTCTCGACTTCAACTTGTACGACATCCAATATCCTTGCTTTTGCATCATTTCTAATGCGTTTAAAATTTAAAAATTGTTGTGTAATCAACCTTTAATGATTCTGCAAGTTCAGCTTGTGCCTAACATGAGTCTTCACGTAGTAATGCCTCCAATATTTTGTCTTTAAACTTTTTTGGTACAACCCTAGTATTGTCATCTGATGAGCAGATAAATCCAAAACATGTAATTTTTTTTTTTTTTTTTTTTTTTTATAAGCGTTTCACCCCGAGCAAGGCATGTCACTGCCACTACTTTGCAGGGGGCTATGTAGAGTGGAGAAAGGCTGATTAAATATAGGAAATAACAGAGGGTGGGTGATAGGCAGGTGAGGATACCGAGAATGAGGGTTGGGTAGATGAGAGTGTTGTGAGAATAGTTGGGAGTTAGTGTGATAGGAGGTGTCTATTGACCCTACATTTAAACACCTGGAGATTGTAACTGTCGGGAAAGCAGACTTGTGGAAGGGAGTTCCACAGGCGGGAAGCGCGAGAAAAGAAGCTGTTGGAGTAGAATTTACGGTTACATCTTATTTGTTTAACTGTCAAAGGGTGGGACCTAGTTGCTAATCTAGTATCTCGTGTAAATTCGTGCTTAGGTGGCACCAGTGATCTAAGCTCATCGGAGCAGAAGCCATGAAAGTACTTGTAGAAGAGGCACAGGGAAGCTACATCACGCCGGTGTGAGAGCGGCTGCAGCCGGTCTGCCAAGTCAGTATCAACCACGTTACAGATCCTTTGTATTTTGTCAAGAAGCCCAAGGAGAGCAGCAGGGGCACCCGACCAGATATGGCAGCAATATTCAATACACGGGCGGATGGTAGATTTGTATATGTGCAGAATAGTTTCAGGTGGGAAAAATTTCCGGGCCCTGCACAGGGAGCCGACTTTCATAGCAGCAGATTTGGCAATGGATTCAATATAGTCATTCCATTTGAGGTCCGCCGAGAGTGTAAGGCCAAGGAGGCGCAGTATTTCACTCTCTGGGAGGCTAGCCTGTCCCATGCTAATGGGAGGTAGATGCGATTGTCTATGGTGGTTAGTTGATAACAGCTTTGTTTTGGAGGCATTGAAATTTACCAACCATTTCCTACCCCAGGTCACTACGGATTGGAGGTCCCTTTCAAGTGCGGCAGCGAGGTTCACTTTGTCGTCCAGACCTGGTTTCTGATCGATGCGGGAGTAGATTGTTGTGTCGTTGGCATACATGCCAACTTGGGATCTAATGGTGTCGGGGAGATCATTAATGTAGATCAGAAATAGCGTGGGACCTAGGATAGAACCTTGAGGGACGCCCGCGTTCGTCTGGTAGTTTTGGGAGGCATGCCCATTTAATACCACCTTTAATGTGCGGTTAGAGAGGAAGGACTGGATGAGGTCAAACAGATGTCCAGTTATCCCATAGCTCCGCAGTTTGCACAAGAGGCCAGCATGCCAGACCCTGTCGAATGCTTTGGAGATATCCAAGGCAACGGTTCGGGCTTCACCATTCTTGTCGAGTGCCTGGTATATGTACTCGGTAATGGTCGTTAGCATATCAGCAGTAGACCTGGTGAAGCGAAACCCATACTGTTTGTCAGAGAGAAGCCCATTGGTCATAAGGTGCTGAATCACCTCGGCGTTGATAATGGCTTCGAAAACTTTGCCAAAGATTGGAAGGAGACTAATAGGACGGTAATTGGCGGGGTCTGAGGGTTCGCCAGAATTCTTAAATATAGGTACTACGCAGGAGGACTTCCAACAGGCAGGAAAGCAGGAAGCAGATAGGCAGAGGTTATAGAGTTTAGAGAGGACAGAGGAGAGTTCTGGGGCACATTTCTTCAGTACTATGACTGGGATTCCGTCACTGCCGCTCGCTTTGTGTGGGTCAAGTTGCGCAATTATCTTGGCGACCAGCGAGGGTGAAATGTGGACGTTATTTAGTTGAGCCTTAGTTCTGGGTGGGAAGTCTGGTGTAGGTATTCCTAACGAGTCCAGTGTCGAATTGGTTGAGAATTTACAGGCAAAGCATTCAGCCTTGTTGGCTGGGGAGGTGAGAACTTCAAATTCATTGATTAGTGGGGGTATTGAAGTCTTGTTCCTGCTGAGCACGCTTTTGCAGAGACGCCAGTAATCTTTGGAGCCAAACTTAGAGGATGCTATGCGTTGCCTAATTCTGGTAGCAAACGCCCTCTTGGCTTTGTTCAGTACTTTTTTACACTTGTTCCGTGCTGAGGTGAAAAGGCGCCTGTTTTGGTTCGACGAGCAGCTTCGATAGAGCCGGAAGAAATGGTTCCGGTGGGCAATAGCGGCCGAGCAAGCGGGTGAGAACCAGGGGGACGAATTAGGTTTTAGTTGGAATTTTCTGGCAGGGATAAAAGCATCGATGCCAGCCTTAACCCAAGAGGAGACTTCGGAGGCACAGTCTTCGACAGGAAGATCAAAGACGTTGTTCCAGGGGGCGTCGCAGAGGAAGTCCCTGAACGAGTCCCAGTCGGCTCTTTGGTAGCAGTATGATATTCTGCTGGTCTGGTTTTCTTGGGAAGAGTTAGTGCAGATTGATATGTTTACGGAGACTACGGCGTGGTCAGAGTTTGCAAGGGGGCAGAGTTGTCTGGTAGTGCAGGAGTCTGGGATGGAGGTAAAACAAAGGTCGAGTAAAGAGTCCCTTCCATTAGGGTTTTTAGAGAAACGCGTGGGGAAGTCCACCACTATTTTGAATAAATTAGATTACCACTACCACAAGAAATTAAAGTATGTTCTAGATGATTGATCAAAATTCATAAGACTGAATGGGAGTAACCCCACCAAAACATATGTTAATAAACTCATAACATCTACCAATGCTGTCTTAGGATTCTTGAAAATCAACAAAATTATTAGTGATGATCAACTTGAATACTTATATGGTAATGTTAAAATACACAAACTTGAATACCCCGTACAACCTCATATTTTTCAGATCCAAACACCCATGTACCAATTGTGAAAATACCTGAATAATATTATTATGTCATACCTATCTACTAATTATAGCATTAAGTCCACTCACAAATTTCTTCACATTCTTATATCTGCAACCCCAAATCAAGCCACCCTTGCATCTCTCGAGGTCAAAAATTTATTTACTGGTGTTCCTGTTGCTAAAACCATTGACAGAATCGTTAACTCCATATATAAACATACTTCAATCTTTCCACCTTCTCAATTCTAATACTCTCAAAAAAATCTTTTGCTTGCCTGTACAAGTAAGACCCCTTTTTACAACCATGAAGGCCACATTTAAACACAAACTGAGTAAGTATAGGAAATAATATTGGTCTATGATTCTCTAACTGTTACAAGTTCTACATAGAAAACACAGTTATTTTTAAATGTCAAGTTGAAAATATACATTTGATATACTTTTCATTTTAGCTGAGAACAAAAACAAAATTGTTAATCTTAAAACTATATTTGAAAAATATTTCATTCTCAGCTTCATATATGAACTTAGCCAAATAAATAATTTTGTGTTCTTAGATGTCTTCATGGAGTCTTGTAATAATACTCTCATTACTTTACTATAAAAAAACCCATCAGTAACAATTCTTGTTACCTTAATTTTACTAGTCAATGTCCTCTCAGATATCTGGGTGGGGAGCACAGGCGATGAACTTATACCAAAATGAATATTATGGCTTTCCCTAACCCCTCCAAGAGACCCCATATGAAATCAAACAGTGACTCTGAGCTATACCAACCTGGCTTCACTAAATTCATTGTCCTTGAGTCCACTGAAGATACTCACTTATCAAAGTTATCTCCCTTCATGACAGAAAAGGTAATATCCTCCAGGATAACCCCCAAGATGGTCAAAAAACAAAAAATGGAACACTGCTAGTAGAAGTCGACCAAAAGAAACAAGCAGATTCTCTGCTCAAAATGACTTCCTTTCACAACCTAAAAATAAAAGTGTACCCCCATCAAACGCTAAACACATCTAATGGAGTAGCTAAGAGCCGGGAACTCTCCCTCTGCACTCCAGATGAAATCAAAACAGGACTAAAATGTCAAGGAGTCATAGATTACAAAAGAATCACCATCAAAAAAGAAGGCAAGACAAACTCATATATCTTGACCTTTAACTCCCACAAGCCCCCAAAAGAGATTATGGTCGGATACAATTTAATTAAAGTTGAGACCTACATCCCAAATCCACTCAAGTGTTTCAAATGCCAGATGTTTGGACACCATGAGGAGCAGTGTACAAGGAAACCTGTATGCAAGAAATGTGGAATGAGGGATTTGGATCACCTAGAAGATCAATGCAATCGAACCATCAAATGTGCAAATTGTGAAGGTGACCATCCGGCATACTCGAGAAACTGTTCTTTATGGAAAAAAGAGAAAGAAATACTTGAGGTAAAATATAATAGAAATATACCCTTTTGGGAAGCAAGAAAAATCGTGGAAGTATACTCAAATAACATTTCATACTCCAACATCACCCAAAGAACCCCTCCAACTACTGAAACAAAAGATAAATACAAGGATCTCCTTGAAAAACTCATAAAATTAGAACCCAACGATTGGCCCAAATTCATCAACGAATTAAAAATTACCCTTGGTAAATCTGAATCCTCCTTTGCCAATGAAAACCCAAAACCAATTCTTAACAAAAACCAAAATGAAAATCAAAAACCCACACACAAGGACAAAAACCTCTTACCTAAATCAAATAAGCCAAACAACGAAAAACCCTCTTTACCCAATAAGAAAACAGAAATTATCCCTAACACAAACTCTCAAAAAAAAACTGAACCAAAATTAACCCCTTATTCGGACAAACCAAAAAATCCCAGAAAAAAAGAACCAGCAAACAAGATATAGACCAACATCAAAATCAGGAACCCAAACCAACTTGAGCCCAAGACGAAACAGATTCGAAAATTTAGAAGCAATGGATATTGAGGAACAAAATCCTCAAACATGTCAAAATCCCAAACAAAAACCCTATCAAAACTGAAACCCATATATGACGAATAAAATTATTCAGTGGAATATTCGCGGTGTAAAAGCAAATTTCAATGAACTCCTAATAATTCTCAAAAACTTTTCCCCAGCAGTTGTTTGTTTGCAGGAAACATTCCTTAAAGAAAACCATATACCTAATGTAAAACATTATACCTCATACAACCATATAAACAACAATCCTAACAAAGCCTCTGGAGGCGCATCCATAATCATAAACAATAAGATACCACAAAATCAAATAAAATTAACAACCAATTTACAAGCAGTGGCGGTGTCAGCAACCCTACACAAAACAATCACTATATGCTCCATATACATTCCCCCCCTGTTACAATATCACAGAACCAGAAATAGACAACATAATCCAACAACTCCCAAGACCATTTATTCTAATGGGAGACTTCAACTGTCACAATGAAATTTGGGGAAGCTCTGAAACCAACCCCAAAGGCCAAATCATTGAAAATGTAATCAATCAAAATAGTTTATACCTATATAATAACAAATCAAACACATATCTTCACCCAGCATCAGGCTCATACTCCGCTTTTGACCTAACTATAAGCGACCTCACTGTCTTCCTGGACTACAACTGGAAGGTCCTGGGGGATACCTGTGGAAGTGATCACTTCCTTATCATTCTGGAAAACTCAAATCCTCAACTCAGGAAGAAAAAACCATGTTGGAATATTCAAAAAGCTAACTGGGAAAAATTCCAAAAGCTATGCTATTTAAAACTAATTCCAGAATCCAATACCAGCAGCAAAGATCACCTCCTCTACTTCACCAAAAC
The DNA here is from genome assembly GCA_037127315.1 of Ascarosepion bandense. Lineage (NCBI taxonomy): Eukaryota > Metazoa > Mollusca > Cephalopoda > Sepiida > Sepiidae > Ascarosepion > Ascarosepion bandense. Next base: position 454,396 of record JBBBDQ010000133.1, on the reverse strand, counting down.
TCTTTTATCTATAGCTAAAGAAGGCATACCTAAATCTTCCACTTCAATGAAATTCAACAAGCCATGGTTTAATGACCAATGCAAAGAAGCAATAAGAGTGCAACGTGCAGCCTTAAGAAAATTCAGCTCCTCCCCTACCAAAGAAAACCTATACTTTTTCAAAAATTGTAGAGCCAAAGCCAGGCAAATTATCAAAGAATAAAAAAAAAGAAAACTTGGAAAAATTATATCTCGAAACTGAACACCAACACCAAAACCAAAACAATATGAGACATGATCAGAAGGATATCAGGAAAATGTGATAGTACCCCAATAATACACCTCACCTTGAACAATGTAAAGCTTACGAACAAAAAAGACATCGCGAACCATATAGCAGACACTTTTTCACAAAACTCATCCCCACAAAATCTCGATAGAACATTCCAAAACATTAAACAATGCGAAGAAAAAAAAAACATCAACTTTCAATCAGAAAATACCGAAAGTTATAACCTACCTTTCTCAATTTCAGAACTCCAAACTGCACTAGCCAGAACCCATAACACAACTCCTGGTCCAGACAAAATTCATTATGAATTTCTAAAGCAGCTACCTAAAAACTCTCTTATTTATTTACTAAATATCTACAACTACCTATGGACCACTGGTAACATTCCCACACTCTGGAAACAGGCCACCATTATTCCCATTCCAAAACCCATGAAAAACATATCAAATCCCCCAAACCAACAAAATACCATAAAAGGCCAAACCAATTTCTGACCTATTGCTCTAACCAGCTGTCTTAGCAAAATACTGGAATGAATGATCAACAACAGACTGATATGGTATTTGGAAACTAACAACTTAATAACCAACCTCCAAACAGTTTTTAGGAAGGGAAGAGGGACAATCGACCACCTTAATTGACTTGAAACCTTTATACGTGAAGCCTTCATCCAAAAAGAACACCTCACAGCGGTCTTCTTCGACCTTGAAAAGGCCTATGACACCACATGGAGATACGGAATAATGAGAGATTTGAAAGCACTTGGCCTAAAAGGAAGAATGCCTTTATATATAGATAACTTTCTAAAAGACAGAAATTTTAAAGTACTTTTGGATGATACCTTATCAGACTCAAAAGAACAAAAAATGGGGGTTCCACAAGGATGTGTACTCTCCGTTACCCTATTCAACATAAAAATCAACAACATTGTAAAATGTCTAAACCCTGGTATAGACGGTTCACTATACGTGGATGATTTTCTGATCTGTTACAGATCTAAACACATTTGCACAATAGAGCACCAACTACAAATATGCCTAAATAAAATAAGCAAGTGGACTATGGAAAATAGCTTCAAATTATCCAAAGAGAAAACTAAATGCCTACACTTCTGCCAAATCCACAAAATGCATAATGACCCTGTCTTAAAACTCAATGATACTGAAATCCCAGTCGTCAAACAACATAAATTTCTTGGCGTTATTTTTGACCATAAACTATCTTTTATCCCACATATCAAATACTTGAGAGCCAAATGCAATAAAACCATTCAACTTTTAAGAGTAGTAGCTCACACCGAATGGGGTGCAGATAAAAAAACACTTGCTAAATTGTACCAAACCTTGATCCGTTCCAAACTTGATTATGCATGCTTCGTATATGGATCAGCCAGAAAATCATACCTTAAAAACCTGGAGACCATCCATCATCAAGGTCTGAGACTTGTGTCAGGTGCTTTCACCACTTCCCTGGTGGAAAGCCTATATACTGAGGCAAATGAACCTCCGCTAAAACTAGGAAGACAAAAACTCGGAATGCAATACTACATAAAACTAGCCTCTAATCCATTAAATCCTGCCCACAAAATAGTTTTTCAACCACAACTTAAACCCCTCTTCCATCAAAAAGAAAAAATCATTAAACCATTCAGCCTCCGCATGGAGGAACTTATTACTGAAACACAAATAGAGATAAATCACATACACAAGGTCATCATTCCAGAAACACCCCCATGGTTGCTGGAACAATCTACAATTCTGATGGACCTAACCAGATACTCTAAAGCAAAAACAAATCCAGCCACCTTTCAAGAAGAAACTCTCTCTATTATAGATAACTTCCCCGATTATGTCCGTATACATACCGATGGATCTAAAAAGGAAGACAGAGTAGGATGCACTGCCATCCTCAATAACACGGAATTACTAAAACGAATTCCAAATAAAGCCTCAATTTATAGTGCTGAAATTCTAGCCATCAACTTAGCCCTTGACATTATTTCAACAGATCAACTCAAGAAATTTATAATCTTCATAGATTCTAAATCTACTCTTACTTCTCCAAGAAACAAAGAATCAACCAACCCACTTATCATCAAACTTCTATATAGATTTAACCAGCTCTCCAAAAACAAAATCATTAAACTCTGCTGGATACCAAGTCATATTGGCATCCATGGCAATGAGAGGGCTGATTCAGCAGCAAAAAAATCATTACATCAAAATGTATCTGATGTCAAGATCCCCTACTCTGACTTCAAATCAACAATCCACAAATTTATCAGAACTAAATGGCAAGAAACATGGAATAATAGCCCAAACAATAAACTCTAAAATATCCAACCTACCATCGGTGAATGGTATCCAGTCTACCGCAAGATAAGAAAGGAGGAAGTTACACTAACTAGACTAAGAATAGAACATACCCCGATTACCCATTCATACCTACTGAAAAACAAAGAACCCCCGATATGCACTGTATGCCAGGAACCCTTCACAGTGAAACATTTTTTGATTAGCTGCTATGACTTCTACTTCATTCAATCAAAATATTACAGATCAAACAATTTAAAAGATCTATTTAACGTTGACCCAAGCAAAATATTCCAATTTCTAAAAGAAATTAGACTATATACAAAAATCTAAATCCCTTCCATACAAAAAAAAACAAACCCAAAACACTAACTATTCACCACTGCTCATTACCCTCTTTAAATAAAAAAAAATTTTTTTTCCTTAAAAGAAAGGTCGAAAACAACCAACTTTGAAAGCTTGAAGACAAACAACTCTGAAAGCAAAAACACCTTTTGGCCTCAAATGACCCTTTGGAGGTTGATAGGCCGTTAAACACAATCAATCAATCCTCTCAGATATAAAATTGGCATGATTAAAATTTTCTCACGAGAGTGTACGAAAATTAATCTTTTTGCTTTTCACTTCATAACTTGAAACAATCCACTGAGCCATGGATATAGGTGTTGGTTAATTTCAGTAACTTGACCCATAGAGTTGTGAGTTCAATACCAAACCACAGCAAAAGTGAAAAAATAACTTAAAAAGTTAAGTTAAAGAAAGATAACTACATGGCTACCGGAAGTGGTATAGCACATGGAATGAGAATGATGTGATCAAAATAAAGGGTTCAGTTAGAAATTTCTCGCACTTGAAAAAGACAAGAGTGTACAATGGCTGAAACATTTCAAGCATGGCAATAAAGATGAGGACAACAGTCTGAACAATGAAAATAATATATGTCTATATGTATGTGCATGTGTGTAGTTATATATATATATATATGTGTGTGTGTGTGTGTGTGTATATGTACATATGCAAATGTGTGTATGTGTATATATATTAAAGTCTATATATATATATATGTGTGTGTGTGTGTGCGCGTAAGTATATATATATATATATATATATATATATATAACACATCACTCAGTAAGTCTCAAGTCTGACATATAAATGGCGCTACTAATAAAAACTTCATATGATTTTTATGAAATCTTAACCTTCAAATGGCATGTGACATAATTTGATCTAAATTGAATTATTAGTTTACAAATTACAGCTATTTAAGTTAAGCTACTGTTGCAAATTTTCAAAACAATGGAAAAATCTGAATTTTGTGTGTTGATAAATCATGACTTTCTGATGGAAAAAAAATACTGTTCAAGCAAAATAATGAATTAATAAGTGTTATTTGAAAAGGCTGTGTTCAAAGTGGGTGAGCGTTTGCTCACAGTTGATCAAAAACAACAATTCATCAACAATTCGGTGCATTGTTTGCAACTGTTTCAATGCAACAAGGAGTTTTTGCATAAATATATATAAAGATAGATCCACCACTTCACTCCAGAGGCAAAACAGCACTCAGCTGAGTGGACAGCAGCAGGTGAAAGCCGTTCAAAGTGACCCAAGATGCAAACATCAGCAGGCAAGGCTTTGGTTTCTGTATTTTGGGATGCACAAGATATTTTGTTCATCAATTATCTTGAGAAAGGAAGAACCATCAATAGCAAATATTATGTAGCATTATTGATGCATTTGTAAAAATAGCCACAAAAAAGAAAAAAATGTGATCTTTCACCAAGACAACAACACACCATGTCACAAGTCAATTTCAACGATGGCAAAATTACATGAATTGTACTTCAAATTGCTTTTGCATCCACCATATTTTCCAGGTCTTGCTTCCAGTGACTACTGACTCTTTGCAGACCTCAAAAGAATGTATCAAGAAAGAGATTTGGCTCCAACAAAGAAGTGGAAACTGAGGCATATTTTGAGGCCAAAGACTAATCATTCTACAAAAAATGCATTGAATTGTTAGAGAAGTGTTGGAATCAGTGTATCACCCTAGACTATGTTGAATTTTGCCTAAAAGTTGTTGTTTTATTAGTTGGGCCCGGGATTTAATGAGTGGTGTGTTATATACACACATATATGCTTATTGCTATAAACAATTGTATGGTTGCAAGAAGAATTATGAAAAAAGCAGATGTAAATTTATCTTGTTTATTGGATAAATAGAGATGAATGGTTTACCAATTTGTTTGTTCTTAATTCTTAGCCAGTTGGTGTCAGATGTTGGTTTGAATTTGTTTTAGGCTGGCTGTCTGTAATTGTAGGTAATATTCATGAGGATGTGTGTGGTTTCTCAAAGCGGTTGTCCTTAGAGAGACAGGGATGGAAAATTGAGAGGAGAGGAAAGGAAACAAATACGTGTCGCTTGGAGAGTGAGTTGAGTAATTTCTCTTTCCTACTGTAGTAGTAATCATGGCATTGATAGATTGTTCCTTCTTTCTTTCTTGCTGACAATGTGTGAGGAAGAGGGGTAAAGACTTGATGTGATGGTGGGTGAAAAGGTAAGGCATGGATGTTGCTGATGGACCAGCTGCATAGCAGCCTGTAAGCTCTTCTGACAAATTAAACTTTCTCGGCGATTTATATTGTGAAATCAAACTTTGTGGAGGCTTCTTAAATTTCTCAAGTTTTGTTTCCGGGGGTTCTCATTCACTGGTTAATATTTTCACATATATGTGTGAGGAAAGAAGAAATTTGTGGTGTTAGCGATCCGGTTGTGTGGATGTAGACAAGAGCATAACACGTCCATTTATGGTAAATGGTATTTAACAAGTGGAACTCGGAGCCTGTTTTTAATGGGTTTCTGAAACAGAATGGAGAAATCCAATTCAAAGCCAAAATTATATCTGTACTACACAAATTTGAGTGTTTTCCCTCAGTGACTGTAAATCAGAGGAGCTATGACACTCAGTTTTATAACACTATTCCTTTATTTGAAATTTATTTGTTTGAATATTGTTTTTAATGGATAGTCATATATTAATGGATAGTCTGTTTTTTCTATAATTAAACAGTACATTTTAATTATCCACTGGCCCAAATATTTGAGAAATCTTCTTCAGAAAATATCTCTCTTCCAGCAGGATTCGAACCTGCATACTCCCATACACCAGGGAGATCCTCCATTAGATTTGGTGTGTTTTACCATAGAACCACAGAAGATATGTTAACCAAAGTCTGAATTAAGCTTTGTTAATAGATATTCTCCTGATTTCTTTTAGAACATCTATCTTTGCATGTGATCGTATTCTAATGTAAACAAGTGCAATCAAAGACAATATTATGAAATCATACAGAAATTTACAAAATGGGTATTAACTGACATATTTTAAATTTATTTGTTTATCCATTAAAGATTATAGAAAAACAAACTATCCACTCAAATACAAGTATCCATTATGAATAATGATGAAACAAATAAATTTAAAATATGTCAGTTCATACCAATTTTGTAAATTTTCATATAATTTTATTATATATATATATATATATATATATATATATATATAATTTGTTTGTTTGAACATTATTTTAAATCAATACTCATATTTGAGAAGATTTGTATTTGATTAAACTGTATATTTTTATATATAACTCTATCAGCCTGAATATTTATGAGAAAATTTTTAGAAAAATGTGTGTCATTTGGTACGACTTGAAGCTGCAACAATTAACAACATAGAGGTATATATATATATATATATATATATATGTTTGATTAAATAAATTGCAAGCATTGTGTCTGCTTATTTTGAAAAAAATCCATTCATGCTTGCAGATAATCTTTCGCATATTATAATTGAAAGATGTCTGAAATGAGCTGTAACATTAACAGATGCTATTGTTATTCATTTCTCAATGTTCCCAAGTACTTTCAATCTCCTTCTGAGATCATTTTCAGGGTTGGAAGTTGTGGTAACAAAAAATAATCACAAAACTGTGTTGCTAATAATTACTGTAAATTTACTTCTTGCTTCAAATATAGCGGTTGACAAATTGCTTAAACTTCACTAGAATGTGAAAATTATTCAAAATGGAAATACTTTTATATGTTGTAATGTCATGGTCATGCATGTGTTAAAGCATGAAAAACTGTTTTTCTTTTTTTTTTTTTAGAACATTACTATGTTAAAATGTTTTTTGAAGATGAAAATTATTTCGGAAGGAGATTCAAAGTACTTGGGAACATTGAGAAATGAATAGTAATAACATCTGTCAACATTACAGCTCATTTCTGACAGCTTTCAATGGTAATTTGTGTAAGATTATCCATGAGTATGAACAGATTTTATCAAAAATAAGCAGACACAATGTTTGCAATTTATTTAATCTGACATGTCTAAAAAATATTTGCTATCTTATTACACAAATATATATATATATATATATATATATACACACACACACACATATATATACGCACACACATATGGCGGTTACCAACTCCTGTTCTAGTGCAACCATTTTTATGTCCTACCCTATTGGAAAATATCTACTGATGTGCTGAACGAATGTGGCTCTTCATCTCAGCAAGTGACCTACACATTATGGTACAAAAAAGACATTGAAGAAATCTATCAGCATGAGGTGCAAGAGCCACTTTATCCTGCAATTTGATATGTTGCATAAGACCACTTTTGGAGCTGCATATCGTATCACAAATATAGCATATCAACTAGTGGGCGTCTACAGTTCCAGAGTCAATTGCCACCCTCCTATGTTGGTGAACTCTGAAATGGCTGTTTAGACCAGCCATCAACAAACATACTCTATCACAATCTGTACACATCAGATGAAGATGCCTGTGAATGCCTTCAAGAAACTCAACAGGGACAACCCTGAATACACATCTTTTAAGCTTTGCGTGCCTCTTTTTCTCATTTTCAAAATGACACCTTCCACTACTATCCACTTTCTTCCAATTATTGTAATTAAATGCAATCTCTTCTCAGTGCTTACAAGAAATGTTGCCCTTCTTCAGCATACCCTTGACACAGTCCTTAAACTGCATTTTAGGTTTGCTGGCATTCCTCTTTCTTGTTTGCAGCTCACCATAAAGCAGTTATTTTGGCATGTAGCTGTCATTCATTTTGATAAGGTGACCTGCCCACCAAAGATGATGTTTTAGTATTAGGGACCCAACACTATCACAGCTGCCTCTCTCTAGTATCACTTATAAACATTGCTAGTTAATACCAAAGATACAACATAAGCAATACTAGTGGAATTTTTCATACTTTTTTCATCTGTCTGCATTAGACCACCCATGTCTTTCAGCGTAAACGAGTGCTGCAAGCACACAAACATGATAGAACTTCAGCTTTGTACTCACCGAAATTCCATGCTGAGAACACAAATATTTATTCAGTTTTCCAACTGCATTACTAACTTTCTGTCTGTGGTTTGATATTTCAACATCAAGATCACAGGACACACTCAATGTGCTCCCAAGATACACAAATGCGTCAACAACCTTCAACCTTTCACCATAGACAAAGATGTTTGGTTCACAATATGGCTTTCCTGGAGCTGGATGGTATATGACTACCATCATTTACCAACTAATAATCAAACCCAGTGCAGTGCATGCATTAGAAAAAGCATCCATGAGATGCTGCATATCTCCTTTCTAGTGAGCTACAAGATCACAGTCATTTGCATGTAGCAAATTCCTGATCGGCGAGACATGAACCTTTGATTGCACATTAAATCTCTTGATGTTAAACATCTTTCCTGTTAATAAATGTAAAATAACTTAATTTAAGTGTATTTTTGTTAAAAATTTTACTTAGAGGGTTATTAATAGGAAAATGTTTCATGATTAAATTGAGGAACTTCAGTCCTGACTTGGTATTGACCATTTGGTTGAAAGGGGGTGTATACCAAGTGACCTTTCTATTTCTATTTTTCCCATTGTGGTTATAATTTGTTATGTAATTGATATCTGGTTTTTGTAGCCACAATTTTTTTAAGGCCTTATTATAAAAACATTTATGTTTATAAAATATTTCTTCACTGGAAGAGTTCTTACTAATTCTATATTCTATGGATGAGGGTGTATGTTTGATTATACTGGAGGTGGGGGATTTGACTTTGGGTGGATGTATAGTGGATATTCATTAGGTTTTATGTATGGTTGGTAAGTATTATTTACATAAAACCTAACGAATTATAAGTTATAGTGTACAAACAACCTTGAAAAAATCATTACAAATCATAATAAATATATCTTAAATCAGCACATTAATCAAAACAACAATAACTATCAAAATAATAAAGAGAACAATAACACTAACTTATGCAATTGCTGAAACCCCAATAATTGCCCACTACAAAATAGGTGTAAAATAAATTCAATTATGTACCAATGTAATATAACATCAGTTAAAACCCCAACTGTTAATAAAGTCTACATCAAATCTACAAAGATTTAAGCAACGATGATATATGCACTTCTTTTAAAAACAACATATATCAAAACCAAACATCCCTTTCTGCATATTTTTGGAAGTTAAAGGACACAAATAAAACACCCGAAGTAAAATGAAAAATTCTGGAAAAAACTAGAATCTGTAAGTGTGTTCAACGACATCGGCTCTTTGTACCTGAGTGAAAAGCTGCGTATTCTACAGTTCCTTAAAAATGGTGAACTATTGAACTGCAAGGATGAATTAACAGTTTTATGTAAACGTCAAAAATATTTTTTGTTAAAATTTAATTAATCAAAAGGTGTCAGTTAAAATTTGTGCTCTAATATAAAAAAAATTCAACTTGCGATTAAAAATTATTTACCTTTTTTAAGTATTATGTGGTCCCACTAGATGTCTTACTCAAACAAAATAATCTTCTTTAAAATTTAATTAATAACTATGTTACATCCACAAAACAAAAAAATGAATATTATATAAATAAAATAAAAACCCATACATTACTAAAATGTTGCTCTAAACACAATATAAGTGAGAATACTATAATCATTCAACCCAAATTCAGACCCAAAGTTCCTATCCCATGAACTCATAGATAGTAATCAAATAAAAATTGTCCACCCATTTAAAAAATATAAGGTCCTACTATATAGTTTACCCAGACAAAATTAAAAAGTGACCTGTTTGGAGTTCAGCCATCTTGCCCCTTCTCCTAACCCAAATGTGTATCTCTAAGGTTACAAACTGCTAATGGAATAGTTTAGATACATCAAATTCCATTCTCAACAACTGTTCATTCCTTACAACTACCACTTACATTTCAAATTCTCAAAAATAAATCATTTTCACTATTTATTTTCAGTTCCACATATCACTTGAAGAGGAGCATTTCTGCTTCGAAACATGAAAAGTTTTGTGTAGTGATACTATTCTTTTATAAACCATTGTAACAACTATTACAGTATAAAGCTCTAATTTGTATCAAGCACTCTTCATAAAAGTAAATGCTTGAACAGTGGGTGTAAATGTATATGTTCTTTCATTTTTTTACAATATATATATATATATATATATATATATATATATATATTTATAATGAGGATTTTTTAGTGGTTCCAATGAGAGAAAAGTGTATATTTTAAATAAAAAGAGAAATTGCAAGTGTTCTTTTATAAAGTATATTGTATTTTCCTTTTTATATTTTATATTCTGTTACATGTGTTTCTGGTCTCATGACCTTCATCAGGCAGAGAGTGGTTGTCAATCATCATCTTGTTTGCGTATGTTAGTAGTTCACATCTCCTTGTACTTGATAGAGAATCTCTTTCCACTTTAAAGGGTAATAAAATAATTTAAGATGGATCAAATATTGGACAAAGAAAGATTTTTTATTTTTTGTTTTTTTAATTTATATATACATAAACACACACACACATACATATGTATACATATTAACACACTTCCTATCTACATATTTGAAAACCACCACAAAGATAAGAATTTGATCTGCAACTCCAAAAATGCAGTATATTCACTCAAGTGCACAAAATGTAATAAATCTTATATAGGGATCAGCCAAGCACTAAACAACAGAGATTTTCTTCACAAAAGCAATATTACATTATCAGGCAACAGAAAGCTCTTTGTATCACAACACATCTTCCAATGTAATCAAGGTAAATTTAAGATTATGTCATTATATTAAACAGACAATTATCTTACCTACAAATACAAGAAAAAACTTCATAAACAAATTTAAACTAGCATTTAATAGATCATAATCCTCCATGCACACACAACATGTGTACAGAATGACTAGATACACTAGTTGAACTGTGTGTGCACACAGATATGTGCACACACACACATACAAGTCTGTACACATACTAACAAGAATGAATGCAGTGACACACACATGAAATCCTACACAACATAGGAACTATATATATATATATATATATATATATGTGTGTGTGTGTGTTTGTCCATGTATATATAAATTATAAAATAAAAACAAAACCTTCCGCCACCCAATATTTGACCCATCCTAAATTATTTATTACTCATGTATATATAAGTATGCAGTTTTCATTAAAATGACAAACAAGATATTATTGTTAAATTTTTATATAATTTTTTAAGTGATGTCATAATTTTTTATGTTCATAACATAAATTTTGTAAAATGTTCTAGATGTTTTATTTTTTCATTATTTTCAGCTCTTTTTTTCCATGTGGAAGATGCTACTATATCTGTATTATTAACAAGTATGTTACAAATAGAGGTTAGTAGGTCTCGCTGTGTGTTTATATGAGATCAAAGTGAAATATGGTCAGAGCGATACAACATGAGTTCTTCTTGTTAAATGGGTTTTAGTGTATCCAATGTAATTATTTACAAATTTGGATTGATCAAGAACACAGTTCTTCAAGTAACATGTAAATTGATAAATAATATTGGTTCTCTGTAATTTACATATTGCATTTGAATAGATGTTTTTGTTGATGTGGTTAGCAATTTTACATGTTTTGTATTAAATAATTGATTTAATTTTTTGTTTAAGTTGATCAGAGTTGCATATTTTCGAATGATGTTTTGAAGTAAAGATTTGTTCTGTTTATAATTCCTATGCATTTGTTTTTGTAGAAAATGTTAATATTATTATTTTTTTGTATATTATTGTTGTTATTGGTCATGTTAGAAAGAAAATGTCTAATATAGTAATTTATCAGATGGTTAGGAAAGCTAATATTCAAAAGTGTTTGTTTCATGTTATAGGGTTCTTTGAAGAAAGGTGGGTGAGAGGATGAATTCTCATATGCACCCAAAAAGAAATTTTTAATAACACTAATTTCATTTCTAAGAGGGCATTTATTAGTAAAAGTAAGGTGATAAGAATCTTTATTAATGGGTTTTTAGTGAAATAGTTAACGTATTATTTCTAAACACCACATGAACATCCAAGTGTGGGAGTTTATTTTTTTGGTTGTGCTCATATGTGAAGTTGAGGGTGTAATTATTCTTTTAATGTAGTTTTAAGATTATCGATTTTGTTTTTTCTTCTCAGCTGAAATGAAAATATCTTCTACATTGCAGACATATTTTAGGATTTAAAACTTTTTTTTAAAAACTGTGATTTCTACATGGGAGATATAAAAGTTATAGAAGTGCATACCAAAAGGGTTTCCTATACTTACTCCATTAGTTAACATCTAAATATTGTCATTATGGTCATAAGAGGGGACTTTAATGGTGAAGGCAAGCACAAGGTTTTTGAGAATATTGAATTAGACCAATGGAAATATTGGATTTGATAGATAATTAGAAAATATATGGGACTGTGTATATATACATATATATATATATATAGATAGATATGTGTGTATGTATGTGTGTGTGTGTGTGTGCTTATACATAATTTACATTGCTTGGACTATTGTCTTGCTCTATATTTCCATGTTTACAATGTTTTGGTTGTTGTACGCTCCGGCCTTCTTCAGGTACTAGGAATTTTGAACTGAACACTTTATTGCAATTATTCGAGTAAATTATACTCATTCCTTGTTCAATGTAATTTCTGGTAGCCATGTAGTTATCTCCCTTCAATTTAACTCTCTAAGTTATTCGTTCACCACTGCTATAGTCTGTTACTGAAGTCACAACTCTTTAGAACTAACCATCTTTTATGAGCACTGGGCCATGTGTCTTTGAGTGTATGAATTTTTGGTGACTTATAAACCTAATATTCTGTTACCATTTTTTCCAGAGCTCATATTAATGATTTTCTCTAACACTCCATATTACTTGTTTCTATATTGTATTCATTTCTAAGCTTGGTCAGTTTAGGAGATTTTTCTGGCCTAGATTGATTCTTTAAGTTTATGTAACTTCCAGTAGTGTTCTCTGTAAATTATTTCAACTTCATCCCATGGGAGTGGTCATTCCCTTTCTCCCTACATATGTTGTCAGATACGATTGATTTTTCTATCCCACTTCATGCTACAGCCTTGCAATGCTTTTGCAGCCTTACCTTAAGGAAGCAGCTTATTTCTCCTTTAAATTTCTGACCACATTATGTTGCAGTCTGCACCAGTTCCCCCCCCCCACACACACATACACACATGCTGCATACAGCAGCCACTGAGTCTACACTAAGTCTCTCTCTTAATAAAACTCACTAATGATGAATACACACTATCATAATAGCAAAACTAAACCAGCTAATCAAAAATCATCCAAACCCATCAACAGCTCCTTCACTAACATACAAGGTATATGTACCAACTTTTACAATGTCTAATCTTTCCTCCAAGTAAACTCACATGACATCCTAGCTTTTTTTTAAACTAACCTTGATTCTTCTAACCTCTCTTCTGAATTCTATGTTCCTGGTTACCTTACCCTCTTCAAGAAGGACTCCAAGGTTCACATGCAGGGGCTTGGTGTTTACATCAGTGAACACCTTCCTCTAGCTAGGGTGATGTTTCTTAAATCCCTAAATCATTCTTATATGTTTTTCCATCTCTCCCTACTAAGCTCAATTAGCTATCTCTCGTTTCTCTACCACTCCTCATCTCCTAACTGTTCCAGTCTTGACAGCATCTCTAATAATATTGATAAGGCCATTTCCTTTCATCTGTTTGCCCATATATTTGTGTTTGGTGAATTTAACACCCATCACACCAAGTGGCAGGAAAACTCCATCACAGATCTTGCTGGTGTCCACATCATGAATTTTTTTATCACTCAGTCCTTTATGCAAGTGGTGGAGTTTTTCAAGCATTTCTTTAATAACCTAGTAGACCTGACTGTTAATATCTTAATGCTTCCAAAGGGCTGATTAGGACTCATTCTGCGATTTCCTGTGTGATGTCCCTTGGAACAAAGTTTTTAGTTTACCTATTGAAGATTGTGCGGCTGTGGTCTCCTCTTGGGTTAAGAGTGGCATCAATGCTTTCATCCCTGCCAGGAAGTTGCAACTTAAATCCCATTCATCCTGCTGGTTCTCCTCTGCTTGCTTGGCCACCATCACCCACTGAAATCACTTCTTCCAGCTTTATCGGAGTCATGTGTCTGACCATAACAGGCACCTTTTTGCCTCTGCTCGCAATGAGTACAAGAAGATACTTAAAGAAGCTAAGCTGCTGTTTGCTGCCAGAATGAAGCAGTGTATAGCATCCCATAAGTTCAGCTCCAAAGACTACCTGAGGCTCTGTAAAAATGTACTAAACAACAGCAAACCCTCAATCATCCCTCTAATCAACAAATTTGAGGTTTTCACCTCTTCAACTGACAAGGTTGAGTGCTTTGCTTGCAGATTCTCCACTAACTCATCACTGAACTCATCTGGAGTATCTGTACATGACTTTCCACCCCAAACTGAGGCCTAAATAAATGACATCCACATTAGCCCCTTGATGGTCTCTAACATATTTTCAAAGCTTGACCCACCCATAAAGCAAGCGGTGGTGTCGGAATTCCAATCATTATTCTGAAGAAATATGCCCTTGAACTCTCCTCTGTTCTCTCCAAACTATATTACTACTACCTCTTTGCTTCTTGCTTTCCTGCCTGCTGGAAGTCCTCCTCTGTGGTTCCTATACATAAAAATACTGGTGAACCCTCTGACCCCTCTAATTATTGCCCTATCAGCCTCCTACTGACTTTTTGGCAAAGTGTTTGAAGCCATCATCAATGCCAAAGTGGTTCAACATCTCACAGCCCACAGTCTCTTCTCTGACAAACAGTATTGTTTTCGCTTCACCAGGTCTACTACTGATATGCTTACGACCATCACTGAGTATATATACCAGGCTTTTGACTAGAATGGCGAAACTTGAACTGTTGCCTATCTATCTGATATCTCCAAAGTGTTTGACAGTTTTGCATGCTGGCCTACTATACAAGCTGCAAAGCTATGTTATAACTGGACAATTGTTTGACCTAATTCAGTCATTCCTTTCAAATTGCACAATGAGGGTAGTATTGAATGAACATGCCTCCTGATGCTATCATACGGATGTCATACACTTTTCTTGATCTTCATTAACGATTTCCCCAATGTAATAAGATCCCAAGTAGATATATATGCTGATGACATTACGGTTTACTTTCACTTCAGTCAAAAATCTGCCAAGGCTGACAAAGCAAAACTCGCTGCTGAGTTTGTAAAGAACCTCCAATCTGTAGTGGACATCTCCTATCTCACTGACTTGCATCATCTCTCTCATGCTCCTTTCTCCATCCACTTGCTCTCATCAGTATTCTCATCCTTCTCTTACCCACTTCCTGATACTCCCTGTAACCTGTCACTCTTTCTCATAACTTTCCTTCTATGTAACCCCCTGCACACCAGTGGTAGTAAACTACCTTGCTTGGGGCAATATGACTATGAAAAAAAAACTGGAGTTGCATATTTTCAGATTATGTTGTAAACTTAGGTTGAAATAGTGTTGTGTAATATGTGCAGGGGGGTTACAGTAAGAAGAGAAGGAAAAGGTTAAAAAAGAACATGTGAACAAGGTACAGGAGATGCTGAAAAAAACGATAAGAAAAAGAAGTTTACAATTGCCATTGCACTTAAACTTTTAAAAATTATAGCTGTCAGGGAAGCAAGTACATGAAAATGAGTTGTACAGGTGAAAATGTGAGAGACAAAACTGATAGAGTACAAGTGGTGGTTACATTTGCCTATTTTGATGATAAGAGGGTGAGACCAAATTGTCAATCTTGCAAGAGTACATTCATATGGTTGGAATACCAGAGAATTAAACTTATCAGGGCAGAAGCTGTGAAAATATTTGTATAAAGACTGAGAGAATCCATAACCTGATCTTTGAGAAAGTGACTCAAGTTGAGCTGCCAAATCAGGATCAATTAAATTTCCAATTCTTCTTTGAATTTTGTCAAGAACCTTGGGAGGAATAGCAGGAACACCCAACCAAATATGGCAACAGTATTCAGTGCACAGACAGATAGTATATTTATATATGTACAAGATGATTTCTTGTACAACTTCCTGGCCAAGCACAGTGAACTAACCTTCTTAGCAGTAGATGTAGTTACTGATTTGATGTATTCACTCCACTTGAGGTCGACTGAGAGAGTAAGGTCAAGGAGGTGCAGTGTATTGTTTTCTGGGAGACTAGTGTGATCCTTACTGATGGAAATTAAGAAAGTTTCTCTAAAAGATAAAGGAGAGCAGATTTGTTTTGGGAGCATTAAAATTCACAAGCCATTTTTTACCACAATTCATCACAGGTTGAAGGTTCTTACCAAGAGTAGTAGTGAGGTTTATTTTGTTAGCCTTTACAGATATTTTATTGAGATGAGTATAAATAGTTGTATTGTCTGCGTAGAAACTTATTTGGAAACTGATTATATTAGAGAGATCATTGATAAAGATCAGGGATAGTACAGGACCTAGGATAAAACCTTGACAGACACCTGCATTTGTATGAAAGGATTTGGAAGCATGCTCATTCTAAACAATCTTCATAACACTAATTGAGAAAAATGATTGGATTAAATTAAACAATCATTGAGTTATACTGTAGCTCTATAGCTTATGCAGAAGGCTTACATGCCAAACCTTGTCAAATGCTTTTGAGATATCCAGGGTAACAGCTCAAGATTTGCTGTTTTTATCAAGAGCCTGATATATATATATATATATATATCTATGGTGATGGCTGTTAGCCCATCAACAGTAAACATGGCAAAGCAGAAGCCATACTACTTGTCAGAAAATAGGTTGTGGAATGTGAGATGATGAACCATTTCAGCATTGATAATAGCCTCAAACACTTTGCCAAAAGGCAGTATGAGGCTGATAGTGCAATAATTTTAGGGGTCAGAGGATTCTCTAGAGTTTTTAAAAACAAGAGAAGACTTTTAACAAGCATGGACGCAAGAAGCAGTGAGGATATAGTTATAGAGTTTGGAGAGGACAGGGGCACATTTCTTTAAAATGATTACGATAGAATTCCATCACTTCTGCTTGCTTTATGTAAGTCAAGCTTAGAAATAATGTTAGAGACCAGAGATGACTTTATATATACATTATTCAATTGGCCCTCAGTTCTAGGTGGAAACTCCAGTCAAATCAAGTATGGAATTGGAAGAGACCCTGTGAGCAAAGCACTCAACTTTGCTGTGGCTGTGAGGGCCTCAAATTTCTTGAATAGAGGAGGAATCAAGGGTTTTCTGTTGTTTAACACACTTTTGCAGAGTTGTCATTGGAGTGAAACTTGCAGGATGATATGCACTGCTTCAGCCACAATAGCTTAACATCATTTAGGACACACTAGCATTCATTATGAGTAGTGAGAGATGTTTGCTGGCATAAACACTCAAACCACTGGAGTCCTTTCTAAAGAGGGGAAGGTAACCAGGAATCAAAAAATTAAGAGGTGGGGATTTGGGGGTTAAGGTTGGTTTTACAGAGTGCTAGAATTTCTGGAGACCTTTCATAGTGAAATGATTCCACAACTACAAAAGTTGGCATGTATGCCATAGATGTTTGAGAAAGAAATGTTGAGGGGTTTAGAGGTTCTTTGTTTGGTGGGTTTAGCTTTGTATTTTTGGTTGTGAATTTTCATCTTTTTTGTTATTTTGGTAAAGAGATACTTCAAGTAGCACTAGCAGATGTCATCAACTGCAACATGTATAAAAGGAGAATGGGCATATACTGCAGCATAGTGTGGTTTCAGAGTTGCCTACTGGAAACACTGCAAGAACCCTGATATTATGCAACTGATAATCAGAGCAGCCTCTCTAGACACTACACAGGTGTTTTGACTCCTAACTACTAATCAGAAGCAACAAACAGAACACTGCCAACCTGGTACCTTCAGTATGAAGAGATACTGCCACATTCACACATACCATAAAAACACTCAGAAAAGCACTACTATTAAGGCATAAGTAGAGGAAAACAACTGAGAATTCTTTCCTAAAGAAGAAACAAAGGGTGAGCTTCTACTCCTGTTCAAGAGAAGAGTAGTAGTATAAACTAGGCAATAGGTGGGCTTATTAACTCCAACTGAAAAAGAAATTTAACTTAGTTAAAGTCAGGCAATCCGTTACTGATTCAGTAGTGGATTAAGACTGGTATAGAAAAAAATCTGAGGAAGCAAAGAAAACAAAGTTTTTGTTTCGGTGTCTTTAACACACTCACACTGTTCTTGTCCTCTCGCTAGGTGGATTCTGCTGTACTTTCTCTTTATCAGAATCCAGATCATGAGTTCTGTTATGTGGTTCATTAAGCTGTTTATTCAGTGGAGTTCACTTTCCTTTGCACCTGGCTTGTTAGGTAGTTCTGTAAAAATTGATCTGCGGATGACTTCTGGTATATCACCATTGTTGTAGATTTCATTTATTATTTCTGTAATCCTGTTTATGACAAATTCATCTGAGACTGTCAGCATCTCTATTACAATATTGTCTGGTCCTGTTGCTTTGTTTCTGCTCATTTTGGCAAGTGTAGCTTTCACTTCTAGCCATTTGGTGTTTCTGTCTATTGCCAGTTGTTCTCTCTTGTCGCAGAAGAGATCTTGGATATTTTCATCCCATCACTGAAGTATTTTTTCTTTCTGTCTTTGGATTTTATGCATTCTGTTGCCAAGCATGTATTTTGTCTTGTTAGTTCCTTTACTTTTATGTGCATATTTCTTTTATTTGTCATTCTCAATCTCTCTATTTCTGCACATTTGTTGTCAAGCTAGTTTTTTTTTTAGCCTGTCTGCATCTGCTCCTTATTTTCTTGTGTATTTTTTGTATTCCATTCCATGTCTTGGCATTGTTTTCTATCTTCTTTGTATCATGTCAAGAATTTCATCAGTGATCTAGTCATTTTTTTATTTTTCCCTTCTATATCAGTTTTTTGGAGATGATCGTGTTTGCTCATGTCACTGGAGCTTCTCTTAGTGTGTGCTATTTCGAGTTTTTGTTTCCATTTTCTCTTTTGTTTTTTGTTTTTCACACATTCTGTATATTTTTTCTGCTGGTTTGGGTTGCTCATAGATCTGTTGCATTGCAGTCTGGTGCTCTGTTAGGCTTCTTCAATCTCTGGAGTTTCATCCTTACTTTGCCTATAACTGGAAAATGGTCATAATGTTCAGTTCATGATATGCTCTTGATGATTGTGTAGTGCATGAAACTCCAAGTTGTGCTTTAGACATAAGTTAATATGCATATTGTTGTATCATGGAATAAAGGGATACACAGAGAAATGTAAATAAACTACTTTATTAACTGAGTGGTACAACCAAGATGTATATACAATGTTTACAGTCTCTTGCAGTAGTAGGTGTTACTTCCTGAAGTCCGTGATAATGACAACCTCCCGTGCTAAGAGCACATTTTCTTTTATATATCCGGGCAACTGGCAACACATATATTCATTAATATACATGTATATATTAGTCAACCACATAGAAGCCTGTTTTGCTGTATCACAGCTCATCAGTGTGGTTAGACACATCCACTTGCTTCTAGCTGGGATCAAAACTCGACCGATTTGGTGTCAGTTGAAGTTGCTACCCACTAAGCCATAGGCGCCTGGAATCAGAGAAGGGAAATTTCAACATGTTGTATATAAGCTGTGTATACACACACCAGTTATTGAAAGAACTCAATTCATTCCTGAAGAGTAATGTATATATCGCAGATATGAAAACAGTTTTTAAAATGTTCTTCTCTAGAGAGCTCAATCGTAATGAGAGAATAATATATATATGTTTGTGTGTGTGTGTGTGTGTGTGTATCTGGAGAATCTGAATGAATGATGGTGATGGCAGCAAGATATGTTTTTATATTGATTCATGCTTTGATTTTTTTTCTAATTTTCTTCATGAATAATAAAAAAAAAATGTTTCACTTTTTTGATTTTTCTCTCCCATGTAAATAATCAATATGTTCACTGGTGTGAAGTTGAGAGTTTTTGCCACCAATGTTCTCCCTTTACCAATGAATATGTTTCAAATATATATTACTTTTGACCCTATCTAAATCTCTGCTTCTTACTATGTACCTAGAAATTTAATTATATCAGCAACTGAATTAAATTTTTTTTTCTTCTTGTATCGTCTGAAAATGCTGCATCTTTAAAAATATTTGTCAGTATGAATTAAATTCTCCATAGTTTAGCACAATGTTATATATATATATATATATATATATATATGAGACACAACAGTCAGCTTGTATTGCATGGCTGGGTTTTGTGAATTTACCCAGTGTTATGATTAGATGAAAAAAAATCTCACATTACCAGTAAGAGGTTTGCTCTAGTTATCATTGATACAAAAAAATGAAAAAAACACTATATACATTGTATGATACTAACATGATATATGGTATTTATTTACATGTGAATGATAATTACAGGCTTATATTATATGTCTGGTGTTTATGATTGTTTGTATCTCAGGACTGGGGTTCATGGATTTTGACAAACTTCTTTCTACAACTTGATGTTTCACTACTGAGATGCAGGTTAATTTTTGAGGGCATTTTTCAGGAGATAAAAAAAGCAGTTTAGCATATGTGAAATATGTTAAAATTATAAGTATTCCTATTTTAGTCAATATGAACTGGATAAAAATTTGAACAAATGTTAGATTTAGCAGTTACAAATTTTAAAAAGTCAGTGTGCATTATACATGAACGACTTTCATTGCCTAAGGGTATGGGTACATATTATACATTAATAATTCCAATACTAAGCTGTTACTTTAGTGAAAAGGCTCCACAATAACAAATATACAGTTGTTTTATACACCTGTTGGTAATTGCTAGCCTTATCACAACTTATTTCACAAAATAACTACCAAATTATAATACCCTGGGAATATATACTTGTAGTCAGGTTCTTGTATATCTGACAATTCTGTGTGCTTTAGGCAATAATGCAGGTTTTATTGATAAAAAATACAACTAGTTGGTCAAAAATCTGTCAACTATTCCACTCCACACAACACAGTCAAGTATTGCTGTACTCCCATTTTGGTACTGTGAGTGGCTATCATGGACTTCTTTTGATAGCCAATAGAGACATGGATTGCTGGCTCTACATCTGGATGTCTTTATATATGAGACACCATCTCAAGGAAGATTGCCAACTAAGGCTCATGACTTCTTCCAAGCCATAAGGTGAAAATACCAATTTTCCTGTTGTAGGTGGTCAATTCTTACTGCTGTAGATAGGCAGCCAACCAAAGCTATATAACTCAGTTTTTCCTGCTAATTACCTATGACTAGTGAGAAAAAAGATGGTTTTATAACTTTGCCAAGGACTTTAGCATGTAAGCAATTCAACTGGAATTTAAACTTGGGTATCTGATTCCCCAATCTGAGCCACTATCTATTACTCCACAATGTCATAACTTAATAATCATTGTGTAATTTGTAAGAATGATTAGAGAAAATTATGATTATAAAACATGTGTCAAATGTATAGACAAGATTTTTCTGTCTTTAAAAAATCTTCCTTAATGTCAGAGTTGATTTTTCTTTTGTTTTCTCTTTAAGCAGCATTATATTGTTTATATTTTTTCATTGCAACTACAATAACTTGTAAAATCAGAATATTTTTTATTGCTGTTCATATTCTCTGATCTTCCAAAACAAAGGGAACAAATCATTCATAAGACACTTGTGTTAAATGATACTGTTACTTCTCTAGGGGCGTGGCTGATAAGGTGGATGGGACTGAAGCACTATTGTGACTTAGGGACTATGCATGTTTCAAGAAAGTTTTTAACATTTTCTGTTAATTAAATAAAAACTTTATAAAATTCAGAGACAGAGTCAACAAAATTCCTGAATCCAATAGTTTATAATGCATAAAAGATGTCATGATACACTTTTGCTACTATTTATGTTCATTTTGAATATTTTGTATGCATAATACCAAAATTTTTTACATGTATAAATCCAAAACATTTTGCATATATAATTCTAAAATATGCTTGAAAAATAAGAAAATGAACTTCTGTGTACTTAAAGAAAGTTTTATGTCATAAGAGTACATTATACCAAACACTACAAAAAGGCAGACATTGTTCTTAATAAAAAATTTAAAACATATTGTAGTAATTTTAGTATCTCAGAAATTTTAATTTAGATTTTAATTACTAAATAAAAAACAAATTTGTACTTGAAAATTATTTTTATTTACTTAACACAGGTTTAAGATTCAATATTTTGTCTTATGAGCTTTTTAATCCAAAATTACTTCATGCCATGATCAATGTTGATAAAAAAATTTAAACACTGTAATTAAACATCTTCCAAAAATAAAATGGGTGCTTACAAGGTAAAAGTCATTAAAAATTAGTTAATTTAAATTTACTTAGCTGCATTTTGAAAAAAATACTTTTTCTTAATTTTTATTTACTGCAGATTTCTGTTACATATAAGTTTTCATTATTTTTTAATTTAAAAGTGATGAAATTATACTTAAATTTATCAGCATCTCAAAATGCTGAAATATGGATAACCAAATACTCACAGGACAATCCCAACATTAAAACATCATTCTATGACTGAAAAAACTCATATTATCATTATTGATGATGATGATGATGATGAAGAAGAAATTTCTGAGTTGAGGTATTATAACTATTTACATTGTTCAGGCTGTTGTCCTCATCTTTGTGAAATTCTAATATTCTGGCTGTTGTATTTTCTGGTTTTCTTCAGTTTTGAATTCTAGCTAATATCACCAGATGATGAGGACAACAGTCTGAGCAATGTAAATACTTTAAGTAACAGAATCAAAATATTCAAGCTCTTTTTTCACATTATATGTCCAAAACATTTCACCTTTCTCACTTTAATTTTAAATATGAGTCCTTCTTGTTTCCATTTTCCTTCAAATTTTCTTGTGGTTGATATACTCTGTCCATGGTATTCTCAATATCCTTCTATAGCACCACATCTCTGTTGCCTTGAGTCCCTTCATCTGTGAGGAAATTGTGAAGCATTCACTCTCCTATAGGAAGATTGATATCATGTAGCAGTTCAACATTATTTTCTTTCTAACAGTTTTTCCTGATATCTTAATACTTTGTTTAGCTTTTGGAAGGCATATTTCATTGTTTCATCGCATCTTTCAATTTTGGTGATGCATTTTTCATTGTCTGCTAAAATACTTGATGGATATTTATGTTTATGTGCAAATGTGCTTACTGACATGTGTATGCATGCATGCACACAAATGCACACAATGATAAATTATAGAAAATCTATAAAGAGCTTTATATAAGGTTTTCTTAGGATTAATACCTTCATATTTGTTTTATTTATGATGGTTAACCTGGCCTGAGGATACCACGGATCAAACACAACCATGTGCCTCTTAACCTGGTATCTCTTCTTCAGTTACGTTTTCTGTCTTTTTTACAAATATTTCATCACATGAACTTTTCTTCTTAGGATCTCAACTCTGAATTTAAGCATGATACCAGACTGACAGCTCGGTTTCATAATTTTCTTATTGAATAAGCTAGATACAACTCAGTTCTAGTCTAATAGTTTCTTCTATCACACTTCTTGCTTCTGGAACACCCTTTTGATTTTTTGTTTTCTTACTACTATCATCAAAACTTTAAAAGCAACATCAATTGCCATCTTCTGCCTTCTTAATCTTATTCATTTATTGTCCTTTCTCCTCATTAAAGTCTTCTTCTCTTCTACCTGAATGATAGTGACATTGCCAACTTGGGATGGGATGATTGAAAAAAGACAAAGATACCAACTGTCTTTCAGAATGCTGAATGTTGTTAAATCCTAGTTAGGACATGCCTGTGTATCTCTCCCTATACACAGAAAATGAGTTTTTCTATCCTTGTGTTTCTGTGGTTTTTGCAACCTCCTGACCTCTGTGGTGAACTGATGACTGCTCCTTGTGTTTCATCAATAGTGACTCTTGTATAGGCACTGAAGAACTGCAGCACCCCATATTTTTCATCTATATTGTTGATAACATTCAACATAATGAGTCCTTTTTTGTTTAATTCTTTCTTTATACTTGTACATAATATAATCCTTAACCTTAATATCAGTAGCCATCACCTCGTTCATGAAAAATTTAAAAATCCCTTGTATGAAACTGTGTGCTTCACAGTTCTAGTAATACCATGCTTGGCTGTTGTGTGGCTGCACACATGTCTGAGGGAAGAAGCTGAATGTTGGTTACAGAGAGCACTGTCATTCATGCAGTGCCAACCCTGTTGTCCGAGTGTAATATAGTGTTTATCTTTGATTCAGTGTGTGTGGCACCTAAAAACCCTGTACTATAGTCATGAATGTGATAAACTGTAGATGACTATTATGCTTCCAGCAATTCTATTTAATTAATTTTTATTTTTATGATTAGTTTACTGTTCAAAAAATTTTAGTCAAATTATATGTGTCTGTAATTTGACTGTTCAGAATTTTTGGATCCTCAAATGTCAAAGAGTTCATTGTTCATATAAATGTTTATTTATCCCACGGTTAAGATCAATGAGCATCAGTATTTTAACTCCAATGCTTTATAGAATGAAAAACAAACACAGTATGTTACAGCAACTGCTTTTTGTTATTTTAGAAAAATAAAGATGTCAGAAATGATGTGCTCTGTAAGGTAGAATTGCCTCAGGCAAAATCATGTCTACAATAGTGATGAGCCCTAAAAAATCCATGCAGCTGTTTGATTCAAAATAACTTATTGCACCCACTGAATGCTTTGTTGATCTGTCAGTTGAGTACTAATTTTGCTTTGCATATTCATTAGGATATTAAGTCTGTGATGTACCTTTTTGATGGAGCCTCTCTACTCTGTTGATGAATGTACTGGAATTGAATTCCTTTCACAGTTTTTCAGTGTTGGAAACTTGAATGATAGAAAACTATTTCTTTCAAAAATAAAGTTATTTCTTTATTAACATAAATTATGAAAAGTTGATATTTTTTTCAGTTTTTTTTATTATTATTTCATTGAACTGTTTTCATCACACCTGCTACTTAAAGAAAGAATTTTAAATTTTTGGAATTTGAAGAGTTCACCCAAGCTAAATGCAGGCCACATTTTTATCTTTCTTCAACATATAAATAAACTCTTGAAAATTCTGTAGCTCAAGGCATTAATGACCTGGCGGGATCTGAAAATTGCACATAAACTAATAAGAACTGAAGCCTTTTATAGCTTGTTGCTATTAGTTCTTTGTGAAATAACTGTTGCATAAGTACTAATGGGTAATACTTTGCCAGATTACAATGACATTTAAGTGAAATATTTCTGTTTGTAAGAATTTTTGGATGATTGAAGTACCTAAACTTTTAGATAGTGTCTTTTATCCAAAGGGTTATATTAAAGGAGAGTGTGGCAAGTTAGTATTTGGGCAAGTAAATTTTCTTTTTTGTATAGTCTGATTACCCAAATATTTGTCTAAAGCTTAGGCATGTGAAAATATATATATTAGATTAACCAGAAAGACTGTTTGCATATTAAGTCAAAAATTTGTTTTATAAAACAAACAAGCTTTTTTGCTACCTCAATATACAAGGTGCAATGGGCAAATTGTTGCCATTTTATGATTTTAATTTCATGCTTGCATCTTGTTTGTTTCTGATTTTGTCAACTGTACAGTATATTAGGTTCAGCCGGACACTGTCTCTCCAAAAAGAGCACCATGACACAATTCATTCCAGTAGAGACAGCATGCTGTACTGTACTGGGATCTCTAATAAGAACATTCTAAAGTATTTGGGTGTCAGTCTGATAACAGTGCAGAAGATTCAGAAAGAGTTGAATGAAGGTGATTGGAAAGATCACAAGTGATAGCAATGTTATGCCTCCATTCATCTTCCCACAGGGCTTCAGATCCAACACAGAGGCCTATACCAAGTGCCCTGAGGAAGTATTGATACCCTTAATCAAGAGGTTGTTTCCTGGAATACTTTATGTATAGCAACAAGACACTGTACCATGCCACACAAGCAGGAGAACTCAGTCATGACATGGCTCTCAGGCAATTTCAGCAGCCACATCACCCCTTACATGTGGCAACTTAACTCCCCAGACTGCAACCCTCTTGGTTATTATGTGTGAGGTAGGGTAGAGTGAGAGACCAGCAAAATTCCTTATAACACCTAAAATGAACTGAAGACAAAGATTATGACATCATTCACAAGGAGACCATCTGGAAGTGTGAGGCTATCTAGAAGTGTGAGATCTGGAAGTTTACATCTGCTATTATCATTTCTGTTTACCCCATATTATTCTCCTTTCATCACTTCTATAATAAAAATTCAACATGTCTACCACATGTTCCTGGCTAATTAAATGTGATTGAATATCTCAATTTCATCCTCCCTCAATGCATTGTAAATGGCAATGAGTCTTCATAATAACTTTGAGAGGTAAGCCTTTAACAACTTTACCAAATATTTTGATTAATAACAACAAGTTTAACTGTATTTATACACCATGGAAATAAACATGCCTGGACCTGCTGTTTTATAAACTGACAGAAAACTTTCAGAACTATAAAGAAAGGCTACATTTATACATTCTCACAAATGTTATTTCAGAAAACAAACATCCATCAGTTATTCTCTAATCTATGGGTCCAAAGATGTATGTAAATCTATGAGCAAAACATACAATGAGCTGTGCACATTACTCCTTCAATATTTTAATCCAAAGCTTTTGAAATCATGGAACAATATAAATTCCACGTTTGGAGACAGGAAAATTCCAAAACTGTATCAGACTTTATTGCAGCTATAAAATATCATCTGTTTATTGTAACTTCAGTAAAGATGCCTTACAGGATAGACTAGAGGGCAGATTAAACAACCAAAAAGCAACTTCTTCAAGAAGACCCTTTATTATTTGGTAAGTCTTGCTTTATTGCTACCTCCATGGAAGCAACTTAGAAGGATGTCACCAAAATTCATATAGATAATAAAGAGGATATACATGTTCTCAGGATATCAGAGACTGATGGAACAAAACAAGGACAAAAGCAGAAAATCCTTAATATTCTAATTTTTTTTAAAAGATAAACTGAAAACAGCTAAACTGCAACTTTAAGGAGGCAGTTTTCTGAGTATGCTACAAAAGTGGTCACATCCAGTCCATGTGCAGATCTAAGCAACTCTATAATAATAAAAGCGACAGCAACAGAAATCTCTATAAACTACAAATTGTGAGGATGGAACTTGATACAGGGGCAGCAATTTCAGTGACAACACTAAAGAATCATAAACAGATATTTTCTACAAGCTTGAAAGAACCACACTCCAGCTGAAGACTTATACCAAAACCATTTAACTCTTAAATCAGGCATTGATATTAGTTGAACACAACAACAAAAGCATTTAATTACATCTCATCTTGCAAAACTGAGAGAATTCCGACAAGTCTTTAGAAAATATGTAGGTACAATCAAGGACATAAAAACACAGTTGAGAGTCAAATTTGATACAGTACCCAGGTACATAAGGGCAAGAACTGTCCCATGTACCTTAAGGACAAAGGTGGAGGAAGAATTGGACAAACTAACCCAGGAAGGTGTCCTGTCGCTGGTTAAATCAAGTAAAGGGCCAACACTTATAAAGCCCATAATAAAGCACAAATTTGCAGTGGCTATAAAACAACAAGCAACCCAAATTTAGAAGTTGAATGATATACCCTTCTAACAATAGAAAACATGCTAGCGAAACTTGAGATGGGAAAAATTTAACCAGAATAGATGTAAGGCAGGCATATCTACAATTAATGCTTGATAAAAATTGAAAGCAACTGGCCATCATAAACACCAACAAAGCATTATATCACTATAATCTTCTAGTATATGGCATCACATCACACCTTTCATTTGTAGAATTCTCTTTCATTAACTTGCTTCCCTGATAACTAAAAAATTTCAATGCAACGTCAATTGGCATCTTGCATTTTCTTGAATCCTGTTCATTT
This sequence comes from Ascarosepion bandense, assembly GCA_037127315.1. NCBI lineage: Eukaryota > Metazoa > Mollusca > Cephalopoda > Sepiida > Sepiidae > Ascarosepion > Ascarosepion bandense. The sequence continues at coordinate 426,358 of JBBBDQ010000133.1, read as the reverse complement.
TTTATCCATTTATCAATACCCCTTATATCCAGTTTTTTCTCTCACTTTCTCTGAAAACCCCTGTGTACTAGTGGCATTCCTACCTTGCTTAAAGGTAAAATGATTAAAAAAATATCCAAAAAATGGGTTCCTCAAAGCCAAAGACAAAATTGAAGCTGTGACTAAAGACCCAGCCCCAAGTGACAAAACTCAACAACACTCATTTCTAGGACTTGTAAATTTTTACTACAAATAGCTTCAAAACATAGTTCATGTTGCAAGATCACTCCATTATTTTCTACAAAATGTCATTTCCTTCATATGGTCTGATATGTGATAAGGCATTCAACAAAATCAAGAGGATGAATCTATCAGACATGATCCTGATACAGTTTGATCTCAACCTCCCTATAAATTTGGCATGCAATGCAGGTTCATATGGCATAGGTTCTGTCTTATTAGATATCATCAACGAAGAAGAGAAACCCTTAACATATGCATCCCACACCCTCAACAAAACTAAATCAATTTATTCCCAACTTGACAAGGAAGCCTTCACAAATGAATAATCAGTGAAAAAGTTTTTTAATTATTTGTGCAACAACAAATTCACACTTGTTACAGATGTTGACTTTGGCTTTGGCTCGAAGAAAGGCATTCCAACAATGCTGCAGCAAGTCTACAAAGATAAGCCTGTTTTTCTCACAGGCTTTGATTACAATACTGATTTTTGTAGTGGTAAATCCAATGGTTTATCATGCCTGCCACTTCCAGAGTCAAGCAGGGATATAGATGAGAAAGGTGACATACTTTTCTACAAAGAATTAGTAAAACAATGCCTAATTAAGGCAACCACAAATACCAGAGCATCAAGAACTGATCTAATCCTATCTCATATAATTTATTTATTCTGGCCAGAATACAATTAGACAGAAAAAATCCATAACTTTCATCAGAAACAATATGAACTTTCTATTCACAACTGTTTGCTGTGGGGAACAAGTTATACCAGAAAAACACACAAACAAGTCATGCAAGAATTGCATGAAGGCCATCTTGGGGTTGTCAATATAAAAAGCCTGGTCAGAGTAATCTTCTGATGGCCTGATTTTGACAAGGACATTATGACAGCTGTGAAAAGCCATGTGTAATGTGCTCTATAACTCAACTGGACCCACCAAAGACTTTACTACATCCTAGACAATGGCCTGATTGGTCCTGGCATAGAATACACATGAACTATGCAGATATCTTCCAGGAATCTAAGTTCCTTGTAGCAGTCTATGATTATTCAAAAGGGTAGAGATGATTGCTGTATTTAATGCTACAGCAACTACAACCCTTGATATATTAATGACGATATTTGCAAGATATGCTATCCCAGAACTATTAGTTTCAGATAATACACCAACATTCACATCGAATATGTTTAAACATTTTTTCAAACGGTATTAGGCATATAAAAACACCCCATGCCATCCTGCAACCAATGGGTTAGCAGAATGAACAGTACAATATCTGAAATCACCCATAAAACCAATAAAGAATAAATATGATATCAGAGCTCTCCAAAGTCTTAATCTTTTAGAAAAATTCGCACCACACCACCACAGGAAAGTCACCAACAACAGTCATATTTGGTTAAAAGCTACAAACAAAGTTGGAAATGCTATGACCAAATATCAAAACTCCTGTATCATAAATTAGAGCAGACAGTTTTCTTCTCACTCTCATACAGTCCACCATCACCTTTACTTGTGTTTACCATGGACACCAATGCTGACAACATTCAAGGATCAGCTCTCAAAAAAGCCCAAGATCATACACAGTGGAAATCAGTTCTGGAAACCACTGGAAATGACACTCCAATCAATGGGTACCTACTTCTATACTAACAGAGGAGTTATGGGCAGCAACCCAGCCAAATCTAGTGCCAAATTCTCTTAGTGACCAGAAAACAGTAGTCAGGCCTCCATCACCAAGGTTAGTGCTTTCACCTCCTAACACACCACCACTTCCACTTCCAACACATTCTACATGACCAACTATCACTAGAAGGGGAAGACTTAGCAAAAGACTAGAACATTTTAAGGACAATTTGCATAACTTTTTCAACAATACAAATAGAAAGTTTACATCCCCTAGTAGCATTTCTGTTTACCCCATACTATTTCCCTTCATGACAAAAATCTAGCATGCTCACTATATGTTCCTTGTTTATTAAGTGATTGAATATATTCATTTCATCCTTTCCTTAATATATTCAAAGAAGAGTTGCAGGATATTCTGAAGTTGTCTTGAGGCTATGGTTGAAGCCAATGGTAATTTTATCAAATAAATTTGCTCTTTAATATTTCAAGATATACTTGTGTAATTTTGGTAAATATACCTGTTGAAATGTGATGTCAGTGTTATTTTCATTTTTTGGTATTTAGATAACAATTCATCCACCACATGTTAGGGCAGAGACTGTTTGGGTAAAATCAACCTCAAGTTGCATCAAAAAATCTCACAAGACAAAGAAGTTGTAAACATCACGATGCAAATTGATATTATACATCAAGACCTGAACAATATATTCAGAAAATTTTACCAGTTTTGATTGCTTAATACTAATTGTGAAAACACTGACTTACATAATAAGATCTAAAATAATTTATTGCAAGCATTTATGATCAGATACATTTGAGTTGAGTTTTTAGATCTTAAAAAGGGAAAAAAGTGTTTCCTACTGTATGTCGTAAATGGTAGTAGTAAAATTAGCCAACATTCAACATTTATTGACCAAGCAGCCAGCACTACTTTCAATGAAAATTGATAAAATCTTTCTCTTCAAACAATATTTTAAGGAAATAGGTTTCTCAAGTCCGGTAGTTGTTATCGCCTTTTACTGTAGTTTGGAATTTTAACATCTATATTGTGTCATTATGTTTTATTCATTTTAGCTGTTGTTGCTGTTGAAAGTTCACAAGTCATGTGGTTTTGTTATCTGGTATAGTTCTTTGTGATTCTCTAGTGCCTGTCCACAGGTATCATTTGTTCAAAGCCACTTTTAACGAGTGCTTTGAGAAAGTGGTTATATACAGCTGACAGTCAATATATTTCTAAACAGACTTTGTACCATGCATGATATTCATATGAAAGCCTCAATCTGATGAAGTCTTTAAGAATATGTCTTGAGGTTTCAGGTTAATGTTTTGGGTGTGTAGCAGATTGCGAAATTAGGTAAAACTACCTCTATTGCAGGTATTGCTGTGATCAATTTCCTTATTGCCTATACTAAAATTGTTATAACTTACTGTTACGGATATAAATAGCCACACACACACACACACACACACACACACACACCTACACACGTATATTGAGATTGGTCTCCGTGTGGTAACAAAGGGATGATCACGTGGAAGCCTAGAGTCAGTTTTGGGATAGCAGGTCAAGGTTAGTTGACCCAGATACCCTTAGTAACAAATGTCTAGACAGGAAATAGACAGAAGCTAAACATGGAGGTCACAAAACAGCAGGAACCAGAATTTGCGCCAAAAATCAAGTCACATGGAAAGCAAGATTTTGAAGTTAGGTGCAGATTGAATCTTGAATGAACAAGTCATATTTGCTGGGCACTGATAAATGATGAATGAAGGAAAAACACATTTCAGATAATAGCATAAGCAACTATGGATAAGAAAAATAAACTTTAAAGAAGAAAAATAAACTTAAAACAAGAAGAAGACGAGGCCGAATTGTTGTTTATCAAGAAAACAAAGAAAGATAGCAACAAAGATAAAAGAAGAATCTGTAATATTATTCGTGCACTGATTCCTGTTTGTTCAAAGAAGAGAAAGAAAGTGAAGCCAAGCTGTTCATCAAGAAAAGAAAAGTGAAGAGAGATAGTGACGAAGATAAACAAAGAAGCTACAATATTATTTGTGTGCTGATTCCTGTGTTGGTCAGCGCATATGTCAATACTGAAGCAGACCTGGAAAAGATTGCCATTCGATTATATCAATCGAACAGCAATCTTATTTTATTATTTTTATTTATCATTGTCCATTTGTCATGATCTAGGACAGGTAGCCCGTATCTGTTCATAGATATGGAAATGTAAATATTCCCGAATCGACGTGTAATCATCTTGATTACACGTCGATTCAGGCATATGACACTTACCCATATTCTAAAATATTAATATATATTTTACAACTGTATATTTGTTATATATATAAATATAAGAATAAAATTTTCTCATGCCATTGTTCCTGTCTAAGGTTATTGTTAGTCCTGTTTCCACTGTGTGTGAGTCTGTACTATCCAACTCCGAAACTGAACTCACAATTATGCCATGAAATAAATCGACATTTTGACCCTCTATACTGTTGTCCTGTAGATTAAACAAATGGTTCAGTTTAAAATTCCCTGAGGTTTGCCCAGATCAGCAGGTCATCATCGAAGAAAATGGATGAACACTGTGATTATTAATATATTTCCATACATTTTTGCTTTAAGAGATTATTTTGTATTTTAATCAAAGTTTATTCTACCCTGTCATTCATTTAACTCCCATACATATGTTTTTAATTTATTTGTTTAAAGGGTGTATGTATATATATATATATATATATACACACACACACTCACATATTAGTATAATTTCTCATACATCTACATACATATGTTTAAACATGTATCATAAATCAAATTCTTTTGACTGGACTCACAATGGTATTGATTTAATAGTTTAATAGAAAAACAATTGTTTTATGTTGTCTTAACTACTAAGACAAGCATATATTTAGACTACAGTACTGACTTCTTATCATTAATGCAGGTGTGCTATAACCAGTTGTTTGCATTTTGTCAAGTATTTCTTTCATGTAAACTTCAACTATTGCCTAAAAATGAAAAAGTATTAATTTTATACAGAATGTAAAGATTTTCAACATATTCTTTTTCCTTATTGCTTCACTTAATTTAATGGTAAACATTAATCCCAGAAATCAAATGTTATGCAGAGAAGAGATTAGATTAAAATTCAGCAAATAAAACTCTCAGGTTTGACGTACGAATTAGAAAGACGACAAAGAATTCCTGGATTAAGCTTGATAACTTTATTAATCTCCAAAAATGAGGCCTTTAAATAGTTATTTGTTTGCATAGTGCTATGATGTTCTAGCCAAGTTCTTAAAAAGTTTGCGTTTCTTTTATGTTTGTGAAAGTAATGCTAGCAGTTAGTAGGCTGTGTAACTACAAAAATATTAGTTTGTATTTTAATGAAGTTAACAAGAATATCAATACTTTTCTGCCAAGGCTATGGACTTATCAATCTATCTTTGTACAAATAACTTAAACATCTCTGTGTGTGTGTGTGTGTGTGTGTGTGTGTGTGTAATCCATTGTTTTTACTTTAAATTCATCTGGTAACAATAACAGTGGAATGCTTTACTACATGTGAAGCAATGCTGGATGATACTCTTGAAAATTTTCCATTTTTTTCTTATATGAGATTGACAGTTGCCCATGCTGCATGTTTCCCTTTTTCATGCCTCTGTTGTTATCAAAAGGAAGGGTAGAGGCAAATGCAGCTTGACACTAATGTTGCCAGAATAATATTGGACGCAACATCAGAGAGCCTTTGATATTCTGGTTCTAATCTTTATCCTCAAAATGACATGATATGGCTGCAAGTCAGTGGGCATTTGAAATCATAGTACTAATTCTTTTTATAAGACAATTCTATGTAGTCTCCTTATGAATAATGTTCTCTAACTAAATTAGAACAGTATCTTTCTAAGCAAATGTTTTTTATGCATTTTGCAGTTCTTCTGTTCATGATTTGGATATGAATGAGAAAAAATGGCTAATATATTTACTCCATTTAATATCCTGGGTGTCTGTAACAGACTCGGCTTCAGGGTAATTACCCAATTCCTCCCCATAGAGGCAGGATGCAACCCAAAATCAGTTTTTAACATGAGATTTTCAGCTTCTGTAATTTTTTTGAAGAGTAACTAACCTGATCTGGTGTTAGAATGTAACTTGTCTACTGCATCTTATGTTACAATAATAATTGGTTCACTTTAAAATTTGTTTGTATCTCACTACTAAGCATTTTTGTTTTCTGACTTTTTCTTTCCCAACTTTCTTTTTATTTATTATAGGATATTAGCATTCATTTATTCCATCTGACCAGTCTGAATAATTCATGTTTTTTTGTGGAGTAAAAAAGACACAAAATTAACAATTTATTCATTGATATTATATTACATCAATCGAAAGGGTTGTCATTGATTATTTTTCATTACCCTTAGTGAGGGGTTACTTTGCTGTTTAATTTATTTATTTAGGTTTATCAAGTTGTTTTGTTTTCTTAATAATTTTGACATTTGTATATATTCCGGTTTTCTCTTTTCTAATCTAATTTTTTTCACTTTCTTTTTTCTTTCAATTGGAGTAGATAGACTAAACTATCGCCCGGTTCACACTCCACCCACACCTATTGAACAGGTGAAGAGGCTGATCCCTTGTTTCCTGTTTAGGATGCAGTTTCTGGTTTTTCTCTTTTCTAATCTTCTCACTTTTTTTTTTTTTCAATTGGAATAGATAGACTAAACTATCGCCTGGTTCACACTCCACCCACACCTATTGAACAGGTGAAGAGGTGAACAGGTGAAGAGGCTGATCCCTTGTTTCCTGTTTAGGATGTGGTTTCCAGTTTTCTCTTTTCTAATCTTCTCACTTTGTTTTTTTTTTCTAACAGCAAACCTAGCAATTAATTACATATAATAACTCTATTTCATGTCAGCAGAAATATGAAACCAAAATCATAAATAACACTTCAAAACAAATATAAAAACTATGTATATATTTACTTAAATTAATTTGCCCATAACTGCAGTAACGCAGACAAGCAAATGAACAGAAGAAAGTTCCACAGATTGGAAGTGAAAAAAAAAAAAACTGTTCAAGTAGAAGTAGCGGTTACATTTAACGATTTCAATGGTAAAAGGGTGGGACCTAGATGATAATCTAGTACTACAATTTATGTGGATAAGTAAAATATAAAAAAATATATTTGTTTCAGTTCAGGTTGGTTGAAAGAGTGAGGCCAAAGAAGAACAGTATGTTACTCTCAAGAAGACTTGCATCAATCATGCTGATAGCTGCCAGGAAAGTTTCTCTATGGTGATTAAAGGAGAGCAGTTTTGTTTTAAAGGCATTAAAACTTACAAATCATTTCCTGTCCCAGCTAACCACTGATTGGAAGTCAGTTTCAAGAGCAGCAGCCAGGTTTACTTTGTAAACTTTGCACGATTTTCTATTGAGATGGGAGTAAATGGTGATATCAGCTCTATAGATGCCTACTTGGGAACTGATAACACATCAGTGAAGAAGACCAGAAACAGCACAGGACTAGAATAGAACATTGATGGACTCCTGCATTAGTGTGAAAAGATCTGGAAGCTTGTCTGTTCAAAACCATCTTCATTTCATGAATTGATAGGAATGTTAGGATTAAATCAATCACTCATCCAGAAATACAGTAGCCCCGAAGCCTGCACAGAAAGCCAGCATGCAAAACTCTGTCAAATGCTTTTGAGATATCTAGAGAAACAATTTAACCTTCACCATTATTATCAAGAACCTCATATATATGTTCAGAGATGGCTGTTTGCACATTTGCAGTAGACCTGGCAAATTGGAAGCCATATTGTTTGTCAGAGATTAGGTCATGAGAGGTGAGATGCTTAACTATTTCAGCATTGATTAGAGCCTTGAACACTTTTCTAAAAAGTGGTAAGTGTGTGATAGAAGGATCAAAGGGTTCACTAGAGTTCTTAAAAACAGGAACTACAGATGAAGAATTCCAACAGACAGGAAAGCAGGAAGCAGAAAGGCAATAGTAGTAGACTTTGGAGAGGAGTGGAGCCAGCTCAAGGGCACATTTCTTTAGGACAATGACTGGAATTGCATCACTTCTAATTGCTTTAAAAGTATGTCATTCAGAAATGATGTCCATGATGCGGTTTCTGGTTTTTCTCTTTTGTAATCTTCTCTTATGTAGCCCCCTGCACATCAGTGGCATTACCACCTTGCTTGGGGTGATATGATTAAAAAAAATTTTAAACTTGGCATGCCAAATTTCTCTCTCCACATCAATAATAATTATAATTGCCACACATCAACCAAATGGCAAATAATAGATCGAAATATAAAGTGTAATTCAATATTACTAATCTTGACAAAAAATAAGTAAAAAATGTTTTCAAAGTAAGCCAGATGGATGCCTAATCACTCATTTGAACCTAGATTCCAAGTGTTCAGAAACCGTCAGTCTTTGAGAAGTTAATTTTACCATTTGATTTGCATCCAAAAATACGAGAGAAGACGATCAAGTTTTCAATTGATGAAAAGATTTTGGGCTGGAAAAAAGTTTTTTGGGGTTGATAAATCAATGACTTTTAATCTGGTTCATATTCTACCCAAGTTAATTCATTTTGCCCTCACTGCTATACATGCAAATATTGTCGCAATATAGTTTTTATCAAGTGATATTAAATTACAACTTGTTTAATGCAAGAACTCACTGAATCTCACCAGAAATTTCTGCTTTTGACTCTCTATTCAATCTGAAATGCTATCTACATTTTTACAGTATATATATATAAGGAGTTTAAAACCTTCTTTGTTTAAAAACAACACTTTCTTTTTATATCATTATTTGTTTTTTTGTTTTTTTGTTATCCCAGCAAGAGTAGTTAAATAAATTTTCATTCAGTCACTTGAACATGCAGAGCAAGAATTGTTTACAAAAAGTTGTCATATCCCTTTCCTTTTTTGACATGTGTATATTATAAAAAATAGCATGAAATCAGATTAGGGATTGCCTTGGTTTTTAGCTTTAATTTCCCTGGCTTTTTCTCATATTTAATAGTTATTATCAGATTAGCCATAGCAAACCAAAAGAATTTGGCTACCTTCAAGCAACTGACATCATTATTGTTACCATTTCATCTTAATTGAATGTTCATCATACAATCTCACATTTTAAAATGTATAATTATTAAGAAACAGGAAAATTTCATTATATACAAAGAAAAGCATGCTGAACTGTTTTATAATATCAGTCTTCCTGTGAATACTAAATAAAATCCTTATACATCAGGGGTTCCTAACCCTTTTTTCTCTGGGCCACATTTCTAGAATGAAAATTTGCTTATGCCTTACCAAATTTTATGTGATTAAAAGTACATCTAATAATAAAAAACAATGACTTATACTGTGCTAAATATAATGTATAACAGATAACTTATAAAACATTATAACATTATAAAACATAACATTATAAATATAATGTATAACAGATAACATTATAAATATAATGTATAACAGTTAACTTATAATAGGATTAAAGTCATATTTAAGGAAAGACATGAACTTATTCTTGATGAGTAATTTCCTTTATATTAGGCCTAATTTGAGATGAGCAAACTCATCTCATTAACACCAAAAAGCGTTTCCCTTTGTTTGGTTTTTGATAGTTATCAGAAGTGAAAATCCTTGTTCAAATCAATATATCATAGAGAAGTGTAGAATAATGGATAATGCTTTTGAAGAGACACATAGATATTGTTTTTGGTTGTATATCCAAGAGTCTAGTGGTACAGGCTTGTGTTTCATTTTTAAGGTGCAATCACTCAAAACGTTTACCAATTCTTCCTCTTCATCTAATGTCAGCTCTAAACACCTGAAATTTGCAAAAGGATTTCTAATCTAGTCAAATTTTTTTGTAGACAACAATGGAAAGTAATCACAGAGAGAGTTAAGGGGAGATAACCATGGATTCAAGGACAACATTATCATTGATAACTCTCTCCTCCAATTTGCGGACCTTACTATATTCTTTGTACCGGATATAATATATAGAAATATTTAAATTGGTCAATAATTATTTATAATTATTTATATTGGTACTCAAGCAGGCAATTAGAATTAATCCATAATAATATTTTACATTTTGAAATCATGTTTGTCTTTGACAAATGAATTTTTAAAAACTATTTCTAAATCTTTGATTGTCTTTCCATCATTCCATCTCAATGCTATTCTTTGCATCACATTATTTGGGAACCACTGTTTTAGATGAAGAGGAGAATTGAGGCCACAGAGATTCAGTTCAACTGACAGATGCTGAGAACATTATGCACAGAATATATAAGCCACAAGGAATCTTTAAGAAAAATTGAAACATTAATGACACTTATTTCTAGAATTAAAAAAGGGATAGCTGGAATTTCTGTGACACATAATGAGGAAAGAGGGCTTTGAAAATTTGACACTCAAAGGACATATTGATGGAAACAGTAAGTAAACTATCTAACGGGCTTGTGGAAATGATAGTAGACAAATATTGCTTAGTGCTACAAAGAATAGGATTTTGTAAAGATCCATGATTGTTTATACCTTGAAGAGACATGGCACATGAAAGAATAAACTCAGTTATGAATACCATGAACAGAACATGCGAGTGATAAAGAAGCTTTAAGAAGTATAGGAATGACCCAGAAATAGGTCTTAGCAATCAGAAAGAAACAGCTGAAATGTTTGTAACACAATGAGGAAAGATGGTGTGGAGAATTTAACACTCACATAGCATATTGAAAGAAATAAAAGCATTGGAAAACAAAAATTAACCTATTCAACAAGCTGGAGGAAATGGGTGGCAGAATAAGGACAAAGAGGTAAAAGTTAGTTTGTGCAAAGAAAGTAAGAAAATTTTGGAGGACTAACACAATCTACATTTTAAAAGGATAGGGAATATAATAGAAGCAGCAGGAGCTGCTGCTCAGAAATCAATGTAACATTGCTTTAATGTTTCTGATTTTTATTTTGAGATGTTCACAGTTATGGAGAAGACCAAATCTCATTGTCATTGGTACTTAGCAACTTTCTGTTATTAATAGGCTGTTTATTTTCACTACTGGGAACTAATCTCTGCAAAAGCTGGAAATTGTTTTGTGTTTACTAAATACAGGTGAAGCAGAGAATGACTTTGATATATAGAATCTCTTTTTTTTTTGTTTTTCACAAGCATCTTTCAATTACATGGAAGTGTGAAGTTTTTGTCAGATATGCAAGAGCTGCTAACAAAAAAGGCCTAGTTTGGCCCTAAAATGGTAAAAGCTATTTTTACTTGACTGCTTTTGTTCTTTCTTCTCAGATGAAACATTTCCATTTTCTCTCATATCTTAGATGTTCAATTACTTTATTAAATTTGTACCATGCTTTTTGCTCTCAGAAAGATGACACTTGAACTATGTGACTTGAGCCATGTCCCCTGGTTTCATCACATCATCACTTATGTATTCCATGACATCAACTTGTTGCCAAAACATTCAGTAGATATCTGAAGCATATTTAGTGACTTTGAATTATTGTTGATTATGATTACATTAAATACCCAGTCAAGCCATATTGTAAGAGTATTTCCAATGAACTATCTTCATTATTAGCTGCTTTGAAATATTTTAAGATGTCAGATTGAAATTCCATATAAAGAAGTAGAAACATCTTGAAAGTGTCAAAATAAACATATTAGTTAATTACATTTTTATGATAGTTAATTTTAAAATGTCAGTGCTAAGTCTAACTATATTTAATTTTTGTAACATGAAAAAACTATTTGAACTTTTCTTTTAATCAAGAAAGCCACTAAGACACGAGGAATTACTGACAGAGTGTTAGAGAATATAAGAAAAAGAAATGTTGTTTAACAAAGTGTGGTTGGTAGAAAAATGAATGACTGCTTGGATCTGTTCTCACTAATTGCTTTATGCAGAAACTTGAACACTGTTTCACTTGGGACTTTGTTCCCTGTGCATTGTAAACCACAGCACTTTCTCTCAAACACTGGTGTAGCTTTCATGAGTGTCAAACACTGCACTGCCCTGGAATCAAAAGTTAGCTCTTTTTATGAGTTTTCAGTCTTAGGCAAGAAACTGAGATCTCTCACTTGTGACAGCCTTGCTTTCACTGATGACACATGTGCAGTGTCATTTTAAAACTGCTTTGCCAAAGCTAGCCTTGTGGTTCAATGATGCTGACAAATGCATGTGCAAACAATCTGCCTTCTCTTGCTTTGGTGAGGTAAGTCTCTGCCATAATTATTAAGGAGAGGGAACAATAAAATAACATAAATTATGAAGACATGATAATGTTTGACATTGCATTTAAACATTTGAAGATCAATGTTATATGAAAAACAAGAAACAGAAGAGATTTCCACAAGTTAAAACTGTGAGAAAATGAACAGTTAGCATAAAACTTATGATTATATTAAACCATTTCAACAGTAAAATGATGAGACCTTGTCACCAATCACCACCAGAAGATATATTATTGTTGTGGGAAAGTGATTGCGTCAGGAGTAATTTACATCGTAGGTTCTTCTTGGGATTTTATAAAAAATCTTTAAATACATATCAGAAGCATCAGATCAGGTGTGTCGGCAATATTGTATGCATGAATGAATGGCATGCTTATAAATATATAAGACAGATTCTGGTAAGAAAAGCTGTCTGTCCTGACACAGTGAACCAGCTTTCCAATAAGCAATCCTAGCAATTGATTCAACATAATCTTTCCCTTTCATACCAGAGGAAAATATTTGTTGTAAAGTTCTAATAAGTTAAATTTAGGTTTCTTGATTTAGTGAATCATTAAAGTCCATTTGGAGATCTACAACAATTATTGACAGTATATCATTTGCTACTCAAATGAAAAGTGAAGTCTCTAAACTTTTACTTTTGTGAGATGCAGACCAGATGAGACATTCATTGACAAGCATCAGAGGAAGGAATATGTGCTCATGATATACTATTAGGAGAACATTGCTAAAAGTTTAGTGAAACACCCCTGTGAAAAATGGCTGATGTTGAATAAGATTCAATTTTCATTTTTAATGTGAAAACATTTAAAATCCAAAATCTTAACATGAATCATATAAAAAGGCATCCAGAAATGTCAAATAAAATCATGTTCAAATGTTATTGATTGAAAAATGCTACAAATATTTCTTGTTTCAATCACATATAGTGTGGTCAGAAGACTCAACACTACATGATATGTCAGTTTTATACTTCAATATGATCTTCAAACCCAGTTTAATACTTCTTTAGCAGGTAATTTATAAAATAAGTTGTTTTTATAGGTCACTAGAGGATCAAAGAAAGTAGAAGAAAAGAAAAATGGTCCTTATTTTGTTTAAGACTTATGATAAGTGTCATGACTAATAGGTGAAAACTAATTACACTTTCAGAACAAGATAAACTCCTGAATAAAAAGTCAAAGCTCATTTCTAAATGCAGGCATAAAATGTTCTTTTGTATTACCCGAAAACACATAATGCCCAAAAAGACTAAATAAAACCCTATAATCTAATTTGTAGATACTTTATTTCAAATAGCCAAAACATGAAATCAAAGACAAATACATTAAATAAAAAATACAAATGAATAAAATATTGAATAATAAATAATATATATATATATATATATATATATATATATATATATATATATATATAATGTAGACATTGGAACAAGAAATGGAATATTTATGATCAAAATGATATCAGATCAAGCAATACAAATGCAAATTAATAGATACTTAGGTTTCATAGATTATTGCAAAAGCATTTGATAAGACATGAGACAAAATCTGTTTGAGCTGCAAGGATTTGTTTAGGAAATACATCAAAATAAATATATACTGAGATCAATGCACCTGTCTGTAGAAAAAATGAATAGAGCAGGTACACAAAAACAGAAAAGGGCCTAAAATAAGGATCATCTTCTTATTGAGTTTATTTAACCATCGCAGTGAAGCAATTTGAAGAAAATTAGAAGCCTTACCAGGATTTATTACTGTTGGACACAATCTTTGCAACACAAAATATGCAAATAACACAGTGTCTCTGGTAAACACAGAAAGAAAACTGCAGGATTGTCTATAGTAAAAGAAAGCCAAAAGAAAAGATGAACCATCAAATAGTAGAGTATAGAATGTATGGTTGTTAGCAAGGGAAACAGTCAAGGGGTGAGTTATGAATTAGTAACATAAAAATTAAGCAAGTTCAATACTTTAAATATATTTTAACAGAGGAGGGAAAATGTAACACACAAATAAAAAGATGAACTAGTTTAGTGAAATATGGCTTCCCAAAACTAAACACAGTACTAAGAAATAAAAAAAAAATGTTTTAAACATAAAAAAATCAGTGCCAATCTATGTAATATCAATTTTTCTATATGGCAGAGAATGCTAGAAATTTCCTAACTTGTGAATAGGAAGCATGAGGCAACAGGGATGTGGTTTGACAGAAGAATACTGAGAATATCATAGATAGACCATTTGAGCAAAGTGCAAGTTTTAAGAGGAAAGAAACAAAAAGGACACTTATACTTATCAAAAAAATAGTTGAAATTTCTCAGACACATAATGAATAAAGAAGGATTAAAGAATTTTATGCTCAGAGTACACACTGAAGGGAAAAGAGAATAACCTACTTAACAGCTTAATAGGCTTGAGTAAATGGATGCCAAACAAGGACTGGAAAGTATAATAAAGAGATAAACCTTACTTAGTGCTGCAGAGGCTTAGAAGTTGTGGAGAACCATCATCTTTCATGTACTGAATAGATACAACATAAAAGATTTTTTTTGGTTGGTTGTTTTGTTTTTATGGCATATCAAACTTGGCTGGTCATTTATTGCCAACTAAACTTTTATTTATTTATTGCTGGTAATACCTTTTTCTTTCAACAATTTATTGTTGTTTTTATATAAGTTTTTGTGTCTAGTAATACTTTTTTCTTTTTGAATATCAAGATTAATTGGGATTTGTTTTTAAGGGCAGCATCCCCAAGTCCTATCCTTGTTATTTAACCCATAACTGGAGGGAAGGGGTGGATTAATACCTTTCCCAAGGGTACCAGTGCTTAAGTGAATGCAGGGTATTCAACTGGAATTTGAACTTGGCTCACCGATTTTTCTTTCTGAGCGGACATACACTGCACCACAATGCACATTTGTCACTAAACGCTTACAGCACCTGATATTCCCAAGCAGTCACCCATCTGAGTACTGACCAGGCTCAACATTTGCTTAACTTTGGTGATCGAGCAAGAACCGTAAGCCCAACATTAAAGAGATTATGACCATAAATAAATTTGAGTCAATTAATATTTACACTTTTTCTAACCACCCAAGCATCATAATGAGTAATCTAATGGTCAGTATGATACTAAAAAAAGAAACTTGGAAGAGTTGGTTTTCTGTTCCCTTAATTTAATTAACCCCTTATTGACCAATATGCATAACCCACAATATATGTACATATGGCCTGCAAAAGAACTAGTGGCATTTGGTCTGAAAATTGCACTGAAATGTTAATCTGACAATTCCCATGCAGTGTTGTCCACATTGTATGCTGTATAAATGTCCTATCTCTAATACTGAGCACCCTTTCCCTATAAATATTGTAACTTTTAAACAGTCAGTATATGTTGTTACATATGCACTTTTGAAGATTTTTATTTTCTGAAGTTATAACTGCTTCATTAAAAATAATTGCAGAAACTTTGAAGTTCTATGATTAATGTTTTTGCAGATATTTTGCACAAAGAGTACCTAAGTTATTGCACAAACTCTTCTTTTTTTTCAGAAATTGGTGTTTTCTGGCATCTCAAATGGCCAACATTATAATGACAATAAACAGGGAGAAGTTCACTCATCATTTTTATTTTTTTTGACAAATTCAGTAAGATAATTGAAATGATTGTGTTTCGATGTTGTAAGAATAGGAATGCATAGAAAAAAAATTGTGCAGTGATTTGTGAAATCAGTCAGCCTAGCTATGGCTTTAAGTAGCAAGACTTAGAAATAAACTTGAAGTCTTTTCTTCATCTCTAAAATACCTGGTGTCAAAAAAGTGAGTGCTAAAATATCTGTTGTCAAAATATGGATATGAAAAATGTCCAATTCTGTATAGAAACAGTTGTCACTGTGTCTTTTAATCAATTTCTTAGCCTGATGGCTACTGTTCTAAATGAAGCCATGTTGAGTTTATATCTACTTATTTAGGGACATCTGAAATAGGCAACAATTTTCTTTTGCAGATTGTTTGCAGCAAGTGTCAGTCATTATTTATTGTGCTGCTGTTGTTGACTTAGACAAGGTTAGTTTGGCTCTGTATAGTGAGTGCAAAATAATAACCCACTTTCTTCCCTGACTCCTTTCAAATTTGAAGGACTGAGGAAGAAGAGGGAAAAGAATTTACAAGCATATGTTAAAACTTCTTTGGACCAATGAAAACATTAACTTAACAGAAGTTAACCCATCGACTGAGAATAAAAAGGCTATGTGAAATTCTTTGTGATGTAGGATGAGGAAAAAAATTAAATTAAAAAGGGAAGAGTTTCTGAAGTCATGTGAAAGATTTTGTTGCCCTGGATATCTCAAAAGTATTTGAGAGAGTTTGCAAAAGCTACAGGGTTACGGTTCAACTGAATGACTGTTCAATTTAATCCGATTATTCCTGCCAAATCGTAAAAAGATGGTCATTCTGAATTGGCATACTTCTAAATTCTTTTATCCGAATTCAGGTGTCTCTCAAGGCTCTATCTAGGCCCTATGCTTTTCCTGATATTTATCAATGACCTTCCTGATCTAATTGGTTTTGAAGTTGACATCTATGCAGATGACACCACCATCTACTCCCATCTCAATATGAAACCTGCCAAGGCTGACAAAACAGATCTTACTTCTGCTCATGGAAAGGACCTTTAACCTGTGATGGATTGGGATAAGAAATAGCTTTTAAATTTTAATGCATCCAAAACAAAGCTGCTCTCCTTTAACCACCATATTCTATCTTTCATTTGTATGGGTCACACTAGTCTTCTCCAAAGCAATACACTGTACTTCCTTAGTTTCACTCTCTCAGTGAACCTCAAGTGGAGGGAATACATTGAATCAGTAGCTCATTCACAGCTAAGAAGGTTGGGTTGCTGTGTTGAGCCAGGAAGTTTTCTTATCAATAACCGTCTTGCACATTTATAAATCTACCATTCTTCTGTGTATTGAGTCAGTCAGTTAAGTGCCATATGTGAAACATGCTTGGGTGATCATGTCTTGAAAGAGACATGACTGACTGGGCAAAAGATTATCCCACAGTAGGTTGCCATTGATTTCTTCGGTAGACTGGTTGCCAGCCAAGGCTATAGAACCCAATCTGTCCTGTTATTTAACCCATAACTGGAAGGAAGAGATGGGTTAATACCTTTCCTAAGGGTAGTTGCACGTAAGTGAATGCAATGAATTCAACTGAAATTCAAACTCGGCTCCCTGATTTCTCGTTCTGAGCCACTGCACCACAACGTACTGTTGCCATATGTCATATACTCCTGCTGTACATCTTGGGGTTCTTGCCAAAATCCAGATTGGGATCTGCAGTGTAATTAGTCTCAATTTGGGTGCTTGTCTTCAACCTCTTTCTTACTGATATAATGTGGCTTTCTTTTGTCTTTTCTACAAGTATTTTCACAGCTCTGCTCTGATGAGTTTTATTTCTTGGTGCCCCACCCTCATGAGTTCACTTGTGCAATTAGATTGGCAACTAGGTCCCACCTTTTCACTGTCAAAATTTGCATAGGCTCGTGAACTGGAAATTTAATATTTAATTAATTTTTAGTTTTCAACTGGAACATCTGGGTGGAGCTGGCAGCACATGGATGACTTTTGGTCATTTGCTTTTTGGTTGTGAAAATGCAAACATCCGGTCCATCGCTTTTACTCAGTATCAGCACAAACACTTGTAGAAATAGAAGTAGTTAGATATTTTTATACAATATAGGCAGTAAATAAAACATAAAAAATATACTACTGTCCAATCAACATAATTTTCAACAGCCATTTAATGTAGTCAGTTATTCTGTGGTGTTGTGTGGACATTTGAAAAGGCAAGAAGTGTAGTTCATGGAGTTAGGCAAGAAAGATAATGGTTAACTCTATTTTTAAAGGAGTCAAGCTTGTAATGATTGGGAAAACTTTCTGATGAGAATCTGTTCTACAAAGCAGCAGTTCTTGGGAAGAATATATCCGAGCGGAACTTACTAATGGAATGGGAATGGTTCACACTTGATGGATCTACTGTTAGCACCAACGATGTAAATGGGACGCTTTTTCCCAAAATGTGTCCCTCCTCCGAGAAGGAAAGACATGAGCAATAGGTGTCTCTGGACCGTTACCCTGCAACTGTGTGCAACAAAGAAAGGATTAACTTGGGGACATAGAACGTGAAGACACTTAACAACTGCGGATAACTAGAGAATGTTACCTGGTCATTTGTTGTGCACCATTGAACCCATTTTTGTTGTGGATTCCCAATCCAAAATTGCGAAACCAGATGGCCAAACAATGGAGATTTCAGCAGTGACAATCATAGGATAATATACGCAGGAGGAAAAAATAATGTGGTGTTGTGTGGACATTTGGAAAGGCAAGAAGTGTAGTTCATGGAGTTAAGCAATAAAAATAAAGGTTAACTCTACTTGTAAAGGGGTCAAGCTTGTAATGATTGGGAAAACTTTCTGATGAGAATCTGTTCTACAAAGCAGCAGTTCTTGGGAAGAATATATCCGAGCGGAACTTACTAATGGAATGGGAATGGTTCACACTTGATGGGTCTACTTTAGCACCAATGATGTAAATGGGACGCTTTTTCCCAAAATGTGTCCCTCCCTCGAGAAGGAAAGACATGAGCAACAGGTGTCTCTGGACCGTTACCCTGAGACTGTGTACAACAAAGAAAAGATTAACTTGGGGACATGGAACGTCAAGACACTCAACAAATGTGGACAACTAGAGAATGTCAAGCAGGAAATGAACAGAATGAACATCAATATTCTGGAAATATGTGAAACCAGATGGCCAAACAATGGAGACTTCAGCAGTGACAATCATAGGATAATATACACAGGAGGAAAAAATAATGAAAAAAGTTTTGGCTTAGTTACTGGACAAAGAAATAAAGAAATGTGCTCTAGGATATTGCCAGTTCTCTGAAAGAGTTCTCCTGGTCAAACTGAAAAGGAGAACGTTCAACATAGCAATTGTAGTTGTCTATGCACCAACAACGCAAAGCACTGAGGAAGAAATAGAATCTTTTTACTCTACTCTAGACAATGCCAAGGCTCAATGTAAAAACCAAGAAATTAGAATCATCATGGAAGATTTGAATGCCAAAGTAGTCAAGGAGAGGGAAGGTATGACAACTGGCAACTTTGGATTAAGAATCCGCAACGAAAATGGGTTCAATGGTGCACAACAAATGACCAGGTAATAACTAACACCTGGTTTCAAGAACACCCACGACGTCTATGGACATGGAGAAGCCCAGGAGGTGACACAAAAAACCAGATAGACTACATAACCATAAACAGGAGATTCAGAAATGGAGTGGTTCAAAACAAAGCCTATCCAGGCGCCAACTGTGGAAGCAACTACGTCCCAGTCATCTGCAAACAAAAGGTGAAACTCTGGAGATTAAAGAAGTCTAGTGCAGCACCAAAACTGAAATACAACACACTCATGAATCATCTCAGCCTACAGAAAAAATACACTAACAGCGTGAAAATCCAATATGAAGAAAAAGTTGGAAAAGGACAATTTAAATGGGACTCACTCAAGGAAGCAATAGTGACCTCAGCAAACAACATTGCCCCAAAGAAAATCAGATGCAGAAGAAAAAAAATGGATGACTGAATAGATACTCGACATGATGTAAAGAAGGCAGAAAATGATATCAAGGCATGGAATGAAGTACAGGGAACTACACAAGGAAATAAGGAGAAAATGCAGACAGGCTAAAGAGGAATGGCTCAATGACAAATGTGCAGAAGTAGAAAGACTGAGCAGGCATAATAGAGCAGACATGCATAAAGAAATAAAAGAAAAATACCTGCTCTTCAACAGCATGTATAAAAAACCAATGATGCAACAACCATATTGGAGAAAGAGGAAATACTCCAACGATGGGAAGAATATATAAAAGATCTTTTCTACGACAAGAGAGAGCAACCGATAATATACAAAGATGTTGATGGACCAGAAATACTAAAGTCTGAAGTGGAATCTGCAATAGCCAAACTGAATAGAAACAAAGCAGTGGGACTAGATGGCATAGTCATAGAGCTGCTGATAGCCCTGGATGAATTTGACAAAGAGGAAATTACAGAAATAATAAAGGAAATTGATAATAGTGGTGTAATACCAGATGACCTTAGCAAGTTGATCTTCATAGTGCTGCCTAAGAAACCAAGAGCAACTAAAACAAAATCCACAGAACCATCAGTTTAATGAGCCATGTAAGTGATTGTCCGAATCCTGATGAATAGATCGAGAAGCAGAATTAGGCCAGAGATAGGCCGAGAACAGTGCGGTTTCGTCAAAGACACTTGAACATGGAATGCCATATTTATGCTTAGGATGCTCTCTGAAAGGGCAATACAAATGAAGAAGAACTTGTACCTATGTTTTATTGATTATGCAAAGGTGTTTGACAAAATACACCACAAAGAATTGATGGAGATGCTTGGTAGCATCAACATATTTGGGAAAGACATAAGAGTAATCAAGAAGCTCTATTGGCAGCACACTGCCTGCATATGGACAGGCAACAAATTCAGCAATTATACTAAGATTGAAAGGGGCATAAGACAAGGATGCATCTTTTCACTGGATCTATTCAACTTATACAGCAAGACTATTCTGAGAACCCCAGAAGTTATGCTAGGCTTTGTCATCGGAGGCCACAATTTAAACAATATAAGGTACACAGATGATACAGTGCTGATAGCAGACACAGAACAGAAACTACAAGACCTACAGAAGGTAGCTGAAGAGAGTGTCAAGAAAGGACTACAAATAAACTGCAAGAAAACTGAATGCATGGTCATCAGCAAAAATGGCAGCCCAAAATGCCAATTACAGGTGAGGGACTCTAAAATCAAGCAGGTCCAGAAATTTAAATACCTGGGAAGTGTTCTAACAGAAGATGGAAAGTGCAACACTGAGATCCAAAGGTGAATTGGCATGGCAAAAGAAGCATTCCAGATGTTGAATAAAGTATTAAAAAACAAGACAATTTCACTAGAAACAAAGAGGAGAGTACTGGATTGCTATGTGATGTTGGTTCTTCTTCAATATGGCAGTGAATGTTGGACAATATCTTCGAAGATGAAGGAAAAACTTGAAGCCACTGAAATGTGGTTCTACAGAAGAATGCTGTGGATATCATGGACCAAGCATGTGCGCAATGATGAGGTTTTGGAAAGGATGGAGATGAAAAGGAAATTAATACTGAGCATCAGGAAGAGACAACTAAAGTTCCTGGAATATGCAATGAGGAAGGAGGGCTTGGGGAACCTGTTACTAACAGGCCAGGTAGAGGGAAAAAGACAGGCGAAAACAGCAGATAACATATTTGAAGGACCTGATCAGGTGGATGACGGAACAAGGGTTACATGGTGCAACAGGAGAAAGCGTGCTAAGAATCGCCAGGGACAGGGAGATGTGGAAAGCCATGATCACCTACGTCCTGAAAGGACATGGCACATAAAAGAAAAAGTTGTGAGACTAAGGAATGTGGCTCTTCAGAATAGATGACATAGAAATAGTGTAGAGTAGTGAGAGGCTTGCAAGGGGGTTGTAGAAATTTTATAATTACATTACTATACAAATAGGTAGTATGACATTAAAATTCAACTGAATATCTTATCATGTAGCATCAAATAAATAGATGGTGCTTTGTCACTGATTTTTATTTTCAATGCTATTTTTTCTAAGGTCTTTCAAGGGCTAAAACGTGTCCACAAAATAAAAAAGAATAAAAATGTTTATTATAATTCTAACTTATTTTGAGAATTTTTTTATTTTCTGTTATCTAAAAGTGGCTGAATATGTCATTTTTTATTAATATATTATTGCGGTTTGCAGAGAGTGTGTTTGTAAAATTCTGAATATTTATGAAATTAAGTGTTTTATCTTTAAATGCTTCTGTGTACATATACGCAAGAACACAGATGCACATATATCAGAGAGTAAAAGATAAAGTGATATGTACAAAGTATTCTTACATATTGATGGATGTCTGTGTTGATTGCAATTTGCTCTTTTGATCACGTTTTATGTATTTTTCTTTCATATCATATTTTATGCAAACATATATTTTGTTTCCTAATATTCTGAATTTTGATGTTTTTCACTTTATTTTTACATAAATAGATTTTCTTTCTTGTAAATAAGAACAATGTGTGTGGAAAGGGCATGCAAAATCTTGCCTTGAAAAAAACATTTTGAATGATTTATTCAGTCGCTACATTCAAAAGAGTTCTGGTTACTTTTACACATATTTACATACATGCATATATAAGAATCATGTTGTCATAAGCTGGGCAATAAAGCCACTAAGATAAAAGGTTATTGAGTGTAAAAAATATGAGGAAAAAGAAAAACATTTTTAAGGTGAGAGAACAATAAATTAATAGGTATTAAGAACACAAAAGACAACCACTGAAATTACATTCAAATTTTTGTAGGTCAAACTTGACTGAAAAGCAGGAGGCCAAAAGAATTCTACAAGCAAGAAATGCCAGAGAATAAACTATTAGCATAGAACTCATGTTAACATCTAGCCATTTCAACAGTAAAATGATGAGACATAACTGCCAATCTAATATTTTATGCACTATGTCCTTTCAAGACATAGGCGATCATGGTTCTCAAAAGTTTCTTGTCCTCATAGCTCTTAAAAAATTAATCTTTTTATAATTTCTCCCCAAGCTTATTCCACCATCCATTTACTGTCTCTCTTTATTTTAATCTGTCTTGTGACTATAAAATTTTTTGAACCCACTTTTTCTATTATATACCCAAGAAATTTCAGCTGTTTTCTTTAATGTTTCTATTTTTTCTGAAACTTCATTTTTGCTCTCATGTTCAATTCAAGGTATCTTCAGCATTTTTCTGTAGAACTACATTTCTGCTACTGCACTTAAATTCTTAAATTTAAGCTACCAAAGAGGAAAATGATATTCTATGAAATACAAAAATGTGGCAAAAGGCTAAAAGAGGGCGTGGTAAGGCTGATCTGCCTTATAATTAAACTTAGTTAGCCACAATTGCTAACCCAAATATACCACAGTATTCTTTAAACCGTAATAACACATTTTACTTATCATTCTAACTAGAGCCCCCATAATACTTCAAAGTATTTGTGAAGATTTAATTAGTTCACGTATGTACAATTTGTCTGTGAGTGTGGGAAATAAAAATGACAACTTTTAAAGATGAAGCCCCAATGATCACAATTTTATATACATGAAACTAAACAAAACAATATTAGTAATACCCCCTCAACAATCCTTAATAGTAGCAGAAGCATCAGTTAACTGGACAAAACTAATATGGGACTAGGTAATTAAAAACAATCATCAGATTAACTACTCATTCTGACACAAAATCAAATACAAAATACAGTCTTAAAAAACGAAAAGCACCCTGCTTTCATGAAAGAACTGACATCTCTGTTACCTAATGAAGGAGATGGTGGGGAGTTAAATTAAACTAAAGAAAGTGGAGACAGAAATGAAAGTGGTCAATGAGTATTCATCCCATAGCTAAGTTAAAAGCAATGAAAGAAACTAAGGATAAAACAAACCTAAACTATCCTTTTTGGATGGGGTTGCAAATGTTCAACAGAGTTCCCAATATCTTGATACCTAGCCAGTATTAAAAAGCCACTAAGTCAGCTCTTTTCACACAACAGTTACATACAAGATTCATTTACTTTTTGCTAAATTTTGATGGAGGAAGTTCTTGCCTTTGACTTTAAGCTAAAGTTTAATGTACAAGATCAGCTAAAAAAAGGTAAACTTCTCATCTTCATAGAATTTCTTCTGTTGCATCATCCATATTACAACTCACACAACACCAAACAAACAAACAAATGAATACATAGTGTTCAGCCTTAATCAATGATGGTACCAGATAGAATTGGCCTCAAGGACAAGAAACTTTTCACACAGCATGCAAACCACATTGTCTTCAGTAAACTTGTACAACCCTGCAGTAGAAGAAGACATGTTCCAGGTTTTCCATTGATGCATGGCAGTGAATGTAATTTGGAGAGTTTCCAAGTCCATTGAAAAGTCTCTTGCTAATGCAGAGGGCACTTTGTATCACCAGCCAGATGAGTGGCATCTCATCATTAGTGGGTCATTTCAACATGAGCATCTAAATCCATATGGAGTGAGCCTCCTGTTTTGTCATGGTCAAAGATGGCATTCTAATTTCTCACTAAAGCTACCTAACTAGATGTTGTCAAAAATGTGTTCATCCACTAAAGCAAATCAGGTTACTCGGCCTGGTTATTTGGCATAAACTCCAATGAAACAAAGAAGCCTTATCCATTATAGTAACATCTGGAATACAAAACCTGCCAACTCAATCTGCAAAAACAAGTCCTGATCTGATGACAGTTAAAACCATTTTGCATTGTGAAAATTTCTGAAGTCTTCAACATCTTTGCTGTTTATGTTTTTGATTTTCATTGATTATGTTATGTCATTTTGCCCCTGTTTTTGTATCACTCAGCATAGTTCATCCCTGATACTATGAAGAGGTTTGTATTTTATATATTTTCAGAAATGGTGGGATGTGCTGTCTTTTGTTTTCTGATTTTGGGTGAGTTGATAGGATTATATGAAGGGGTTGGATTAGGAGTTGATACAGGTGTCATTTTTTGTGGGGGATTTGACTGTGGGAATTCTTTTAAGGTGGTCAATTTGGAAGGGATGGGAGTTAATGATTTGATGATGGTGGTGATAGATTCATGGACTACTTTTCGAATAATGGGAAGATGGTGCCAAAGAAAAAGGACCAATTTTTTATACTGATGATTCCTAGAATTAGAGCCATATTTAAGCTATTGTTATCTCATTTTATCAGCATAGCTGACCTGACCATTGCTCCTAAAGCTGGTAGAGAAAGGTATCCGTGTGTGCCTTTATCTGTAAGGGCTTCTGGGTATGGTGGTCCTGCTGTCTGGTGCATACCTCATTTAACAATGACCAGCCATTTCCTCTATACCTTCTCCACAACTACACAAGCAATCTTTGGCAAGCCAAATGGAAATAACAGACTTGGCAAGAGGGGGGGGTTTAGTCAGCAAGATCTAGAACTACAGAGGTCTTCTCTGGGTAGGAAGAGAAGCAATGACTAATCTCTCCCCAATCCTAGCAGATTTGTTTGTGGCTGGTCACAATTCATGGTATTTTATAACCCTCTTCACCCAGACAGGGGTGGATATAGATGTAGGCATAATAGTCTTGCATTATTTTAAAATTCCATCCCCTGTTCATGTTATCAGAAATAGCACTGATCCAGATAAGCAGCCAAGTGTACCCCTAAGATCTGATAAGCAGCTAAGTGTACCCCTAAGATCATATACAATACTGATATGTTATACTCTCATATTTGTTTGTTATTATGAGATCTTTAGTGATTACTTATTGATTTGATGTGTTCATGCAGTCAGCAGGCATGAGTAACAGTGCATCTCAAATGACGTATCTGTTACCCTTTGGAAATTAACCCTCAGGGATGTCAATGACTTTATAGCAGTGTCTTTTGTGGAGTGACAATATTTTCAACAAAGACAAACACACTTCTTTTTTCAGTTTTCCCTAATTTCTGGGATCTACCAGGAGCCTTCCTTCTTTGATAAAATGTGTATAGCTCTTAGCTCTCTTCAGGAACACTTTCATGTTGATGATGTACCTAGGTGGGAACTTACATCAAGAGAGCAGTTCCCAGGCAACTACATAGTCATTTTTGCTGCTGTTGTGGTTAGATTGGGAAGTAATCTTTTTTTTCTGATTTTTATTTTTTTTTTGCCACCATTCTTTTTTCAGTTTCCTAAAATTGGTCAGTTTTTGTGTGTCATTTCCTTGATAGTTTCGACTTTTTGTTCTTTTTTTTTTTAAATTTTTATTCACTGAATCTTTTTTTTGACCCAAAGAAGTCTTTTTTGACTGACTGACTTTTTCAGCCATTTTGATTATTTCTTTAAACAAAAATTTGTTTTCTTTTTTTCAAAGCAAAAAAGAAATTTTCTTTTTAAGCAGTAAAACAATTACAATCAAGAATGAGCAATACAAATTAAAACAAAATTCCTTCTACAAATAGAAAAATAAACAATGTAAATGAGCACAATAAAATCTGAAAAAACAAACAAAAACTATCTTTTCATAAACGGTTTGACATGTAGAAGAATAAATCTTTTTTTTTTAATTAAAAACTAAAACAACAAGTCAAAAGCAAAATAGTCTGAAAAAGACATATAAAAAGAAATAAAGATTTGAAAAAAGCAAAATATACACAGTAACACAGAAATTAAATCAAAAGATTAATTAAATGAAAAAGAAAAGTTGCACTAATAAAAGATTTTGGTTTATAGCTGTGCAGGAGTTAATGAAAAAGAAAAAAGAGTAAAAAATAAAGATTTTTGCCTAACAAACAAAATGGACACAGTAGCACATAAACAATGAAATAAAAGCTTAAGCAATAATTAAATTTAAAAGAAAAGTTATACTAAAATAAAAATAAAAAATTGGCTTAAAGCTGGTTGCGGGGTTAAAAAATAAGTAAAAAACATAATGGTTTTTTTCTATGTAACAAACAAAATGGACGTCATAACGTGTAATAGATTAAACCAAAAGCTTAAGCAGAAATGAAAAAGTTATAATAAAAAAAAAAAAATGAAAATTGGCCCACAGCCAGGTCAGGGTTAAGAAATAAAGAAGAATTAAGATTCAAGCAATTTACAAAAAAATAAAAGATAAATCAATAGTCTAAGGAAACTAAAAAAGTTACACTAGAAACAAAAATAAAAATTCAACTTGGAGCCAAGAGGTTGAAAAATAAAAAAACAAAATCTGAAAAAGAAAATTCAAATACTCTCACAAAATACAGCCAGTAAAAGCATAAGAAATATTAAAGACAAACTTAACATAAATTGACAGTTCTTCATGAGCAAAAAATAAAAACACAAATTCTCATTATTGTGACAAAAATGTGTCTGGCACAGAGCGAGACTTGTTACAGTCAGAAAAAGAAACAATTATAGTACCAAAATAATAAATACAAAAGTTGATCAGAACAATTACCATGAAAGTATTTACAGAAAAGGCACAATAAACCTATGTTATGGCACTGGGAAAGTAACTGAAGCCAAGATACCAAGTCAGGACTAATAACATTGCAGATTCTTTGAATAGTATCAAGAATTTCTAAATATATAGCAGGATGTGGTAACAATATTCCATGCATGAATGAATGGTAGACTTCTAAATGGGTAAGATTGATTCTATCAAGAAAAATTGTCAAGTATGTCACAGTAAACCTATTTTACTAGCTCAAATTAAATTTCTGACACACAGTGATTGACCACTGCATATCATTCACACTTCACATTTCACACTATCATTAGGTGGTTGGTAGCTGTAGTGCAAATACTGGAACTTTTATACCTGCAGGCAAGTCTGCGATGGAAAAATATGTGCATATCATACATACACCAACCAAACTTATCTAGTAAGAGTGGGGAAAGCACCCATTCAGCCAAGGTCAAATAAAGTCATAAGTGCACAGTTGTATCCCCCCCCCCCACAAAAAACAGAAATAGTTTACCTGTGCAACAAAAGTAGTGTTTAATGCCAAACAGAACAATGAAGCCATGGTCAGGATCAAGATGTCTAATGCTTTCAAGCAAAATAAGTGCTCAACATAGCTGGGCCCCTAAAGTCACCCTTAGAAGAGCATTCTAATATTAAGAGAAATAAGCAGTTCTTAAAATGAATCTGTTATGGATCCACATCAAAAAGAAAGATTACTCCATGCCATATAAAAATGGCAGAGCTTTACTAAATTATGATTTAAATTTCTAGTATACAGTGACCTACTATTACCAACTGTAGTGGTTACTGTATGCTTGAAAATTAATTTATATGAGATAATAGGTAGATTTACAACTTTCTCAAGGGTATTTGCATGTTAAAGAAAAATTTGTCCATAGCTACCTATGTTCATGTATTTTATTTACAATCTGACTGCTCATTTCAGGGATAACAAATCCTGTTAAAGTACAAACCAATGTATTGTTAAAAGTGTCCAATAACTGTGAGGGCTTCTGAATAAGGCTTTGTTCATTATTTCAAGTTAATTATTATCTTAGAATGTCATCCCAGATAAGTTATTTTCAAAATGTCCTACCTACAGCATACCAAGATAAAACAATTATTTCCTTTAGTTTATTTCTGATATTCTTTTATTCGTTCACTTTTTATTTGAACTTTTGAAGCAAGAAGTGCTAACTTATACTCTGTATCATGAAATAACTCAACCCTTTGCCTTTCTCAAAAGCAGGAGAAAAACTGGGAAAAGTAGACATTAAAATAAAAATTATACTAACACTGTGCTTAAATTCATAAAGTTTATCCTAACGAAGAGTTCATTCAGATGGTTATCGTGAAAGTATTTATAGAAAAAGCACAGAGAAGCTACATTATGCTGGTGCAGCTGAAGCCAAGACCCCAGGTCAGGACCAATGATATTGTTGATTCTTCTTTAGATTTCATCAAGAATCTCGAAATATACAGCAGGAGCAACCAGACCATATGTGGCAGCAATATTTAAAGCATGGAAGAATGGTAAATGTAGAAATATGATCCATGAAGGAAAAACTTCTATGTGATGCTAAACATTTGTCTATAGAAAGTTCTCTCCAAATCTTGCAAACTGCATCAGTTGGCTCACTTTGTGTGAATTTTGCAGTAAATGTGTCTTTCTCTTCAACAGTCTATTTATCCCATTAACATCCTCTGAAATATGTGTATTTCAAATATATCTCAAATATACTGTAATTGATTTATATTTCGTCTTCCAAGATAATACAATTTTTGTGTGAAATTCCCTTTTGGTAATCTTTATGTAATTCTGGTCAGGACTAAATCTCATTTTCAGCTATAAATGTTGTTTTCCATCAGTTGATAATGAGTTTCATTTATTCAAATAATTTCATCCAAACTATATAAGTATCTTAATATTTTCTACTGATTCGATACTAATCTATTGATTTTATAAAACAAAACAAAAACCATGTCCATCAATTTCAGCTGATGAAGATAATGCTTAAAAATGTTGGTTTACAGTATTACTTACAAGCTACATTTGGAAAGATAATTTCATAATATCCTAGTTTTTTTCTTTGGAAGTCTTTATCATATCAGACAGTAATTGTTAACGTAATTACCACAAGTGATATCAAAACCAACTTTTGGTCATTTCAAATCAAATACATCTCATCTTGACCAATCAATCATAATTCCTTCCTAACTTTCAGCAATTTAAATTTTCAAATGGAATCTGATATAGAACTGGCCTCAAAGTATATTGCTTACCCAAAATAAGAAATAGACTTATTCTATTTATTTTGATCTTAGTCAACAGTAATTACAAGCAGTCATTGAAAAAAATACGTAGTAAAAATTTAACTACATCTTTATGATAAAATCAAATATGAGAGAATAGCAGTTAAAATTTTTTTCTAGTCATTCAGCTCTACTGTATTAGAACAGTATAATAGTTTTAAATTTTAATAATGAATAAGATAGAGTCTCTTGTCATCTTTGATGTTTTTGGAAAAATTGAATACAGAGAACTGTGTCATATGGTTCCCATCACAAACAACCTTCCTCTGAATTGTTCATCTCATAAACAGGTTGCCAACCATAGCCAAAAAGTAGAGTCTTCCCTACTATTTAACTCATAACTTGGGGAGAAGAAACAAACTTAAGTGGAATTCAAACTCAGTTCACTGATTTATCATTCTGAGCTGTTGTCCATTGCATCACTCTCATATCCACATGCGCGCACACACACACACACACACACACACATATATATATATATATATATCAAAATAAAGAGACAAATTGGAAAAGCTATAGATATAGTTTTTTCCAATTTGTATCATTACTTTTGTTTTGGATAATATTATATATCCTACTCACACACATACACAGTGATATAAAACTGCATATAATCATAAATGTATTTTTCTCTGAATATTTTCTGTAAAACCCATGTATGGCTCAATACTATAAATATTTCAATGTTTTTTTTATCCTTTTGCTTCAAGCAAGGCAGCAAAGTCATTAAGATGCAAGCAGTTGATGAATGTTAGAGAATATGAGAAAAATATTAAGTTGAGAGAACAATAAAAAAAAAACAAGAATTGAGAAGATATTAATTAATATTGTGTTATGTCTTATGTTTCACTTAAAAATACTTACTGCATTCAAGCAAAAACATTTGTATTTAAGATCAGAAAGATAGAGTAGAAATTCCTAGGGAACATAATGAGGAAATAGGGCTTGAAAAATTTGATATTCACAGGCTTGAAGATAAGAGGAATTGCAAAAAAACAATGTATACCCTGCTTAGTGAGCTTGAGTAAATGGATAGCAGAACAACGTTTATAGGAGGTAATAAAAAGACAAAATTTATTAGTTGCTACAAAAAAAGTGGAAATTGTGGAGAGTCAGGCTCATCAATGTCCTGAAAGAACACCACACATAGAAGAAGTGTGAGACCACACTGAAGAAAAAGCTTAGTATTTACTTTCAAAATTTCTGTTTGAATTTCTGGTATGAGGAGCCATCATTGTGTATATGTTGTTTATTTTTCTTATCTTTGTTGTTATTATCACAATGTTTAGGCAGTTTTATCTTCCAGCCATCATCAAGATTGACATACATCTGATGAAGGTCAGGGGGATACAATGGCCAAAATAACAAAGATGAGGAGAATAGATGGCATATAAATTATTTATTTTATATCTTACTGTAAGAGCAACTACTTGGTTTTCTTTTTTAAATCTTTTTAATACATAAAAAGGTTTAAATGTATATCAGTAATGAGTTACATTTGTATTTTTATAAACCAAAATAGAATAGATTTAAAAAGGAAAACTCCAAATATCTATTCATTTGAATTCAGATGAGACAACTGTTACAATACCAATAGAAGTGAGAGAGTTATCAGTCTGCTAATTTTAATATTTTGTGTTGAGAACTAAAATTGTTTTAGCTAATTCAATTTGCATATAAAGTAACCTCAGACTGAGGGGCAAGATTTTTCAATATTTGATCATTATGTGTGAATATAGATAATTTTAAATAATCATGTTATCAATTGGTATTATTCTCTTGATTATATAATTTCTTAATAAAAAGACAATCATTACAAAGGTAATTGAAAAATACATTGTCACAATTCAACAATAAAGAAGTGTATCACTTTACACACACATACACACACACACACACACACATATATATATATATATATATATATATATATATATGCATGCACACAGTGTCTCAAAAGTTACTATTTCATAGGAATCTGATGTCTTACAAAAAGCAGCAGACTCATAAAGATCATTCATATTTTTTTTTACAAAATGTGAATTGGTTTATGTTGATTTTTGTGTAATTTTGGTGAACATTGAAGAATTCAAGTTTGGAAAGCTTATTACTCACAAGTGTAAAACAAAAACACCTATCACTTCAAGTTTTGTAGAGACACTGATAGCTTCATGTGGAGTACTAATACTTTGCAGTATGTACCTTGAAACAAATATATTTTTCATATTTAAATTTGTTTTTCATAATTTCAATTACTTCTCAAAATAGAGAAGAATGTTTGAGACACTCAGTATATAGTGTCTATGACTATAAATCTATATATATATATATAAATGCTTTATCTCAAATTTTGTGACACTTATAGCCTATTCAATTCCTTACATCCTATTCAATCAAATGCAACATTGAGTGAAATTATTTTTTTATGATTGTTTCCCCCAAGTAAAGCAGGACTGCCACTGGTGTGCAGGGAGTTACAGAGAGAGAAAAACAGGTTAAAGAGAATACTGAAAAAAGTATTCAGTTTAGAAAGGTAGAAGATGGCAATTAATGTTGCATTTAAACTTTTGGAAATTGTAGATATTAAAGAAACAAGTATACAGAAGGGACTTCCAGAGATGAGATGTACAAGAAAAGAAACTGATTGAGTAAAAGTGATGGTTACATTTGACCATTTTGACAGTAAAAGAGTGTGACCTTGAGGCTTATCTAGTAGCATCAGTAAAGAGCATAAACCATGAAAATATTTGTAGAAAAGACAGAAGAAAGCCACATCCCGTTGCTGTGACAATGACCGAAGTCAAGCTGCACTGCAGATCTTTCTTTGGATTTTTCTGAGAACCTCAAGCTGAATAACAGAAGCATCTGAGCAGATATGGCAACAGTATTCAATGCATGTACAAATGGCAGATTTATAAATGTGCAAGATTGATTCTAGCCTGACAGAGTGACCCAATCTTCCGAGCATTAAATGCAGCTATAGATAGAATGTAGTTGTTTCATTAAGGTTGGTTGAGTGAGCCGAAAGATGTGCGGTGTGTTGCTTTCTAAGAGAACTAGCACCATCCATACTGAAAGAAGGTAGGAATGTTTTTCTATGATGGTTTAAGAAAAGCAGTTTAATTTTGGAAGCATTAAAATTTATGAGCCATTTCCTAATCCATTCCTTCACAGACTGGAGGTCCTTTTCAATAGTAGCAGCAAGGTTTACTTTGTTAATCTTTGCAGATCTAATATTGAGACCAAATCAAATTGTGGTGTCATCTGCTTAGATGCCTACTTGGGAACAGGAAGATCATTGATGAAAATCAAGAAAAGACTGGGACCTGTGACAGAGCCTTGAAGGATGTCTACATTCATATAAAAAGATCTGGTATCTTACCCATTCAAATGACCTTCATTTCACAATTTGATAAGAACAATTGTATTTAATCAAGCGATTACCCAGTGATACCATAATCCTGTACCTTGCACAGAAAGCCAGCCTGTCAGACTTCATCAAATGCTTTCAAGATATTCATAGCAACAGCTTGGACTTCGCAGTTTTTATCAAGAGCCTGGTGAATATATACAGTGATGACTGTTAGCACATTAGTGGTAGACCTAGTGAAGTGGAAGCCATATTGTTTATCAGAGAATAGATTGTGGGATGTGAGATGATGAAGTATTTCAGCATTGATAACAGCCTCAAACATTTTGACAAAAATTGGTAAGAGGCTTATAGGGCGATAATTAGAGGGGTCAGAGAGTTGCACAGAATTCTTAAAAATAGAAACTACAGATGAAGTTTTCCAACAAGCAGGAAAGCAGGAAGCATTGAGAAAATAGTTATTTAGAGAGAACAGAAGAGACCTCAAGGGCACATTTCTTTGGAACAATAACTGGAATTCCATCACATTTGCTTGCTTTATGGGAGTCAAGGTTAGAAATTTATTAAAGACCAAAGATGGGGTTATATAAAAAATGCTCAGTTGAGCCTCAGTTCTAGATGAGAAATTAGGTGTGAGTACTCCAGACGAGTCAAATGTAAAGTTGGAAGAGAACTTGCAAGCAAGGCACTCAACCTTGTCCATTGTGGATGTGAAGATCTCAGATTAATTGAATAGAGAAGGGATCAAGTGTTTGCTGTTGTTCAGCACACTCTTGCAGAGCTGCCAGTAGTCCTTAGAAATAAACTTATTAGAGGCTATACACAGCTTCATTGTATCAGCAAACTGTTTAGTATCATTTAGGAGATGCTTGTATTCCTTGCAAGCAGAGTCAAATAGACACCTATTGTAATCAAACGCGTTGCTCTGGTAATGTCAGAAGAAGGGATTCCTGTGGACAATTGTAGCTGAGCAAGCAGCAGAGAACCCAGATGAACAAGGTGTGAGTCAGAATTTCCTGTCTGGGATGAAAATATCAATGCTGGCTTTCTCCCAGGTGGAGACCTCAGAGGCACAGTTTTCAATAAGGAGACTGAAAAAATTGTTCCAGGGAACATCACAAAGGAAATAGTAGAAAAAAAACAAAAAACAAAACTGAAACCAGCCTTAATGAGCTGCAACTACTCAGAAATGAAAATAGTAGAGGAAGGAAAAAATTTCTTGAAACCTTTAAATAATCTGGGTTCATCATCATGGTCAAAACTGACCTCAAAGTGATAGATTAGCTGAACATCACATTTAATCTCCAAAATAGAATGGCATCACTGTACAGAAAATGTAATAATATTTAATGCTAGACAAATTGGCGTGATACAAAGGATAGTGGTTGCAGCAATTTAAAAAAAAAAAGAAATATCCTCTGATTTAATCTGCCATGAAAACCAAAGAAAGAATGTTCATCAATGTAACAAACACTTTGCAAAATGCCATATATTATCTGGTCATCACATAAAATATTTAATAGAAATACTATGAAATTATAAGAAAACCAACGACATGCTATACATAATGAGAAAGCATAATAGTAAAATGCGAAATGAAAAGTAAAACAAAATCCCCTTTTCACTCTGTAGATGTAAATATGAATGTCCCTTTAGCACTGAAGGCTTAATTGAGAAGATTGTTTATCAAGAAGCTATGAAACCAATGATGGGTCTAATATAGTGTATTTAGGGTTCACTGAATGACCCAGGAAACAGATTTTATAACCATAAAAAATAATTTTGCATAAGATATTATGCAAACAGCACAACACTGTCTAAATGTATATAGAATATGTTTAAGAAATCATCTTAGCAAATACTGTTGAATGGAAAAATACATAAAAAATAGTAATAAGTTTGTGGAGTTGTCAATTATGTTTGGTAAAAAAATTAACTATTATCATGTTCCATGAACAAAATTGCTTACTTAATAAGAAATCTAAGCTTATTAAGAAGTGTATAAATGAAAACAAAGACTTTCTGATTCAGTTAACTCTCAACTGAAAGAAATTATAACCTCAGAATATTTCATTTTTGTAGGGGCAGATGGCAATTATTATTTCCTAAAACATGGGTTGGGTTTCATGGTCAGTGCTTACAATTTCATTAATGACCAATTACTATATATTCAAACATTGAAAAATGGATTTACATCATGTAACTGCCAATAATATTAAAGAAATTTGAAGGCTTATGATTTTTTTATAGATATTCTTCATTAATGATTCCTTTAAAAGTAATTACATTTTTATAAACAGCAACCAAAGAAAATGTCCAGAGACATAGCTTATAATTAACCTTCAAAAACAAAAAGTTGAAATTTCTAGGGCACATAATGAGGAAAGAGAACTTTTTTTTTTTTTTTAATCATCTCACCCCGAGCAAGCCAGAAACGCCACTGATGTGCAGGGGGTTACATAAATGTAGAAAGATTAATTAGAAAAGAGTGAGGAGTACAAGCTAGTTAGAAAGGAACAATAGAAAGCTGAGAAAGCAGGTGCAATGACAGATACATGGGCGGAAAGAACGTGAAGATTATACAGGGGCGGGGAGAGAGCTAGAGTCCAGTGGTTAGTAGGTGAGTATTAACTTTGCTTTTAAATTTCTGGATGTTGTAGCCCTCAGGAAAGCAAGAATACGGGAGTGAGTTCCACAGGCGGGAAGTGCGAGAGAGGAAGCTGCAGGAGTAGAATTGTCGTCTGCATTTGGCTAACCTGACTGTGAATGGGTGGGACCCAGTTGCCAGTCTGGTTGCACGGGTAAACACCTGTTGAGGAGGCATCAGTGACTTAAGCTCATCTGAGCAGAAGCCATGAAAGTATTTATAGAAGAGACAGAGGGAGGCCACATTTCGACGATGGGAAAGTGGCTGCAGACGAGTCGCCAGATCAGTACCTATCACATTACAGACTCTCCTTTGGAGCTTGTCAAGAACACTGAGGAGAACGGCAGGGGCACCTGACCATAAATGGCAGCAGTACTCCATGCACGGATGGATGGTTGACTTGTATATATGCAGGATGGATTCAGGTGGAAAAAACATCCTGGATCGACATAGTGACCCAATCTTCTTAGCAGTAGATTTTGCTATGGATTCAATATAGTGCTTCCATTTGAGGTCTGAGGACAGGGTAAGTCCGAGGAGGCATAGTGTTTGAGAAATTTTATACTCACAGGACAGATTGAAAGCAAAAGGGACAGAGACAAGCAATACATAATCTACCTAGTGAGCTTGACTAAATGGGTAGCTGAACAGTTTAGGAGAAATGAAAAAAGACAAAATTTGATAAGAGCTACAAAAACAAGAAGTTATGGGGAGCAATAATTGCCAATATCCCAACAAGACATTGCACATAGAAGAAGAACTCAAGGAACATTCCTATAATTTTTTAACTCCGGAAGAGTGAGAAAGATCATCACAGGGATCCATCCTTTCTGAAAATAAAATTAATACTTACTAGGTGCAGTACACTTGTGTAACATTAAGCTAAATTTAGTAAATATTAGTAAACATATTTAAAGATAAAAATATTTTTTCTAAATATTAAAAACAAAACTATATTGTTGTTATAATAACATAGATTATATGATGAAATAAACCTTTATTAGAAGCCAGACCAGCAATTTCTGTGTTTACTTTTATCTACATTTTCTGTTGTTTGGAATAAGTTATGTAAAAACAGAAGATTTCATAGTAGTTAATTTGTAATAGGAATATAAATGATTGGTGAGAGCTTTTACTTTCTGGCCATGAGATCTAGGTTTAAATGTCACCATAGTTATTTTGTCAAGAAGGTTACTTCTGGTTGTTACTGGCCCTTGTAAAGCAGCCAAAAAATCACAGCATGGGTTGACCTAAGCCTTTTGAGTCAAAGTGGGTAAATAGACTTGTTTGTCAATGTTTTTACAAGCAGATATGAAGATTTGAGCATTATTCAAACTGTTGATCATGCCATTTAATATGCCCTCTTTCTCTCTGGTGGGCTATGTTGGTGCAAAAGATATTGGCTAGCTGTCTTAGCAGACAAACATGCTTAAATATGGGTTGCCAATCATTATATAAATTAAAAACGGGCTTAGTTTGTGTGTATAATTTTTTTGTGCAATAAAGAAAATCCTGACAAAAGTGCCAAAAATTTATAGATGGTGAATATCAGTTCAAGATTATAAAAGAACATAACAAGTTGCATGATTTCAGACACAGATATAGTAGAGAGCACACCATGTGGTTTCAAAAAACATTTTTAACTAATCAGAAGCGAGATAAAAATATATTTATATCAAGTCTTTTGAATCTTTGAAAACTTTTTACGCACTGAGGTCTCACATTCAACCAGCTCCAGGCTCAATACCATTTCTGGCCAAGCTGTTGTCAGAACATTTTACAGCCTTATTTCAAAGGTACTGAAATTTATAATTATTTTCCACACATACACAGATATTATTAATGAACCATTCTCATCTTATATACACTCAGCAATTGCAAAAACCTAATTTTTCAAAATATAAATAAATTAGTTTAATGATTATTTCACATTGATATTTCCTCTCTTTTATTCCAGATTGACTGCTTGATTGCTCTGGATTTTTTTCTTGCTAATGAATTGCAACATGAATTTTCCTAGTGGCTTTGTTTTATGTCAGATTGTTAATGCTTACTGACCACAGTCTTCTTTTAATGTCGATGGCAGAATGGCTGTGATATATCACTTATACAAGGCCAACTTATACTGCTGCCACAAATGTTAGAAACAGTCTGTTAGTTCTCATTCATAAATAATGAGCAAGTTGCTTTGAACCATTAGGAATATAAGTAGATATAAATAATAAATAAAAACAATTACTGATGAGCTGTGAGTACTGGCTGAAAAGTTCATATGCTGACCATGATACACTTGGG
Organism: Ascarosepion bandense; assembly: GCA_037127315.1. Classification (NCBI taxonomy): domain Eukaryota; kingdom Metazoa; phylum Mollusca; class Cephalopoda; order Sepiida; family Sepiidae; genus Ascarosepion; species Ascarosepion bandense. Next base: position 388,462 of record JBBBDQ010000133.1, on the reverse strand, counting down.
AGCTAAACCTTTTTTCTGCAGGTTCTTGATAACAAATTTTTCCACTTTCTAAAGAAGTGCTTTATTTTGAGTTTTTCTTTGAACAATCAAATATCAGTTTACCTGACAAGAAACAATGCACTTATTTATAAGCATGCAAGATTTTCCTGTTCTAGCATAACTTATTTATAGTCAGTCTATGAAGTTTTCATCCCACTCTTGTATAATAATTATTGTGATGTTTGAAAGAAAGAAGGGCCATCTTGATTACTGTGTGTGCATTTGTTTTTTGGGTGTTTTTTGTTTCAAATTTTCAAAAAAATCTCTATGATTTTCCATCAATTATATTTTCTGTTATTTATATGCTTTCTTCCTCTTAATTCTGCTTATCTATCTTATAAATACTCACCCATGACAGAAGTTACAAAAATTCAATTTTGCTATAGCTTCTCTCTCTCTATTGTCAAGATCCTAAACATTTTTTAAAACTTATTATGACACAACTCTATATAACTTGGTGAAAAATAGAAAGACAACAGTCTGATGAAAAATTTGTTACAGCAAATAACATGCCAACTTTTATCTGCATATTTTCTAATCTTAATACAATGAAAGGTCATTTGAGATGACCTGAGGTGAAGAAGATTGTTTTGTATAATGTATATAATCAAAAACGGGGAAGTTAACCACCCTTGAAAATTTGCATTCAAAATATTTGTTTTTACAGCACTGAAATATCAATCTCTAGTATAGGGAAAAAGATGGTATTTAGTAAGCTTAGTTTGGAACAAACATTGACTGATTCAGAAAATGAAACAAGAAAAAGGTTGGCTGATTTTAGGACATAACAAATCTTGTTGGTGAATGCTAAATTCTTTACTGGGGGCACCTGGTGAAAATCAAATTGACTACTCAGTAGTAGTGATCAACAGGAGAACCTCAGTAAACATTACATTAGGACACCTTTTGAAAGTAGTTTCTATTTCATACATTCATTTTAGTCTGGCAACACAAAGATTGATCTCATTAAAGATTCAATAGGGATTGAAAACAAGTAAGGTTGAAGGCAAGGCAATGGAAACTCAATATGGATTGAAGTCATTGCATAGAACATTCAGGAAGGATTGAAAGCATGGTGTGGGAGACCTAAAGGAAGGCAAGACATTAAAGACAATAAGGATTGAGGGCATGGTGTGGGAGACCTGGTAAGGATTGAAGGCAAGGCATTGAAAACTCAATAAGTATTGAAAGCATGGTGTGGGAAACCTGACTAGGATTGAAGGAAAGGCATTAAAGACTTAATAAGGATTGAAGGCATGGTGTGGGAGATCTGGTTAGGATTAAAGGCAAGGCATTAAAGGCTCAATAAGGATTGAAAGCATGGTGAGAGAGACCTGGTTAGGATTAAAGCAAGGCATTAAAAACTGAATAAGAATTGAAGGCATGGTGTGGGAAACCTGGTTAGAATTGAGGACAAGGCATTAAAGACACAATAAGGATTGATTTCATGGTGTGGGAGACCTGAATAGGATTAAAGGCATGGCATCAAAGACAATAATGATTGAAGGCATGGTGTGAGAGACCTGATTAGAATTGAAAACAAGGCATTAAAGACTCAGTAAGGATTGAAGGCATGGTGTTGAATACCTGATTAGGACCGAAGGGAAGGCATTAACAAGAATAAGGATTTAAAGCATGGTGTGTGAGACATGATTAGGATTGAAGGCAAGGCATCAAAAACAATAAGGATTGAAGGCATGGTGTGGGAGACCTGCTTAGGATTAAAGTCAAGACATTAAAGACAATATGGATTTAATGCATGGTATGAGAGACCTGGTAATGATTGAAGGCAAGGCATTAAATACTCAAAAAGGATTGAAGGCATGGTGTTGGAGACCTAGTTAGGATTGACGGCAAAGTATTGAAACAATAAGGATTGAAGGCATGGTTTGGGAAACCTGATTATGATTGAGGGCAAATCATTAAAGACTCAAAAAAAGATTGTAATGCATGGTGTGGGAGATCTGATTAGGACTGAAGTCAAAGCATTAAAGACTCAATAAGGATTGAAGGTATGGTGTTGGAAACATGTTTATGATTGAGGGCAAGGCGTTAAAGACAATAAGGATTGAAGACATGGTGTTGGAGATAAAGGAAGCAATATTGACTTCTGCAAACAACATTGCCCCAAAGGAAATTAGGTGCAGAAAAAAAATAAGAAGAAAATGCAGACAGGCTAATGAGGAATGGCTCAATGACTAATGTCCAGAAGTAGAGAGATTGAGCAGGAATAATAAAGCAGACATGCATAAGGAAATAAAAGAACTGACAGGAGAAAAAAACCTGCTCTTCAACAGAATGTATAAAATCCAAGGATGGGACAATCATTTTGGAGAAAAAGGAAATACTCCAATGATGGGAAGAATATATAAAAAATATCTTTTCCACGACAAGAGAGAGCAGCCAATAATACACAAAGATGAGTCCGGATCGAAAATCTTAAAGCCTGAAGTGGAATCTGCAATAGCCAAATTGAATAGAAAAAAAGCAGCTGGACCAGACGGCAGAGTCATAGAGCTGCTGATAGCCCTGGAAGTATTTGGTATAAAGAGAATTATAGAAATAATAAATGAAATTTAGAATAGTGGTTTAATACTAGATAGTGGTTTAATACTCAGCAAGTCTATCTTCATATCACTACCTAAGAAGCTAGGGGCAAATGAGTGCAAACTCCACAGAACTATCAGTTTAACTGATTGTCCAAATTCTGATGAATAGAGTGAGAAGCAGAATCAGGCTAGAGATAGGATAAGAACAGTGCAGTTTTGTCAAAGACACTGGAACAAGGAATGCCATAATTATGATTAGGATGCTCTCTGAAAGAGTAGTACAAATGAAGAAGGACTTATACCTGTGCTTTATTGATTATGCAAAGGCGTTTGACAAAATACGCCACAAAGAATTGATGGAGATGCTCAGCAGCCTTGACATATTTGGGAAAGTCTTAAGAGTAATCAGGAATCTTTACTGGCAGCAAACTGCTTGTATATGGACAGATAACAAATTCAGCAGATATACAAAGATAGAAAGGGGTATGTCTTTTCACCAGATCTGTTCAAATTGTACAGCGAGAATATTTTGGGGATCCTGGAAGTTATTCCTGGATTTGTCATCAAAGGCCACAATTTAAACAACCTAAGGTACACAGATGATACAGTGCTGATAGCAGACACAGAAAGGAAACTACAAGACCTCCAATGGCGAAGCCTGAACCGTTGCCTTGGATATCTCCAAAGCGTTTGACAGGGTCTGGCATGCTGGTCTCTTGTGCAAACTGCGGAGATACAGGATAACTGGACATCTGTTTGATCTCATCCAGTCATTCCTCTCTAACCGCACATTGAAGGTGGTATTAAATGGGCATGCCTCCCAAAACTACCATACGAACGCGGGCATCCTTCAAGGTTCTATCCTAGGTCCCACGCTCTTTCTGATGTACATTAATGATCTCCCCGACGCCATTAGATCCCACGTAGGCATGTATGCCGATGACAAAACAATCTACTCTCGCATCAATCAAAAACCAGGTGTGGGTGACAAAGCGAACCTCGCTGCCGTGCTTGAAAAGGACCTCCAATCCGTAGTGGCCTGGGGTAGGAAATGGCTAGTAAATTTCAATGCTTCTAAAACGAAGCTGTTATCAACTAACCACCATAGACAATCGCATCTACCTCCCATTAGCATAGGACAGGCTAGCCTCCCAGAGAGTAAAATACTACGCCTCCTTGGCCTTACACTTTCGACGGACCTCAAATGAAATGACTTTATCGAATCCATTGACAAATCTGCTGCGATGAAAGTTGGCTCTCTGTGCAGGGCCCGGAAGTTTTTCCCACCTGAATCTATTCTGCACATATACAAATCTACCATCCGCCCGTGTATTGAATATTGCTGCCATATCTGGTCGGGTATCCCTGCTGCTCTCCTTGGGCTTCTTGACAAAATACAAAGGAGGATCTGTAACGTGGTTGATACTGACTTGGCAGACCGGCTGCAACCACTCTCTCACCAGCGTGATGTGTCTTCTCTGTGCCTCTTCTACAAGTACTTTCATGGCTTCTGCTCTGATGAACTTAGAGCACTGGTGCCGCCTAAGCAGGAATTTACACAAGATACTAGATTAGCAACTAGGTCCCACCCTTTTACAGTTAAACAGATAAGATGTAAATTCTACTCCAACAGCTTCTTTTCTCGCGCTTCCCGCCTGTGGAATTCCTTTCCACAAGTCTGCTTTCCCGACAGCTACAATCTCCAGGTGTTTAAATGTAGGATCAATAGACACCTCCTATCACACTAACTCCCAATTATTCTCAGAACACTCTCATCTACCCAACCCTCATTCTCGGTATCCTTACCCGCCTATCACCCACCCTCTGACATTTCCTATATTTGATCATCCTTTCTCCACTCTATGTAGGCCCCTGTGCAGTAGTGGCTGTGACATGCCTTGCTCAGGGTGAAACGCTTATAAAAAAAAAAAAAAAAGAAGGTAGCTGAAGAGAGTGACAAGAAAGGACTACAAATAAACTGTAACAAAACTGAATGCATGGTCATCAGTAAAAAGGGCAGCCCAGTATGCCAAATACAGGTCAGAGATACTAGAATCAAGCAGGTACAAAAATTTAAATACCTTGGAAGTGTTATAACAGAAGACGGATAGTGCAACACAGAGATCAGAAGGCAAATCGTCATGGTGAAGGAAGCATTCCAGAAGTTGAGTAAAGTATTAAAAAACAGAACAATTTTGCTAAAAACAAAGAAGATAGTACTGGATTGCTATGTATTGTCAGTTCTTCAATATGACAGTGAATATGACAGCAAAGATAAAGGAAAAACTTGAAGCAACTGCAATGTGGTTTTACAGAAGGATGCTGTGAATATCATGGATTGAGCATATGAGCAATGATTAGGTTTTGGAAATGATGAAAATGAAAAGGAAATTAATACTGAGCATCAGGAAGAGACAGCTGAAAATCCTGATTTGGATTGAAGGCAAGGCATTAAAAACTCAATAGGAATTGAAGGTATGGTGTGGCAGACCTGGTAAGAATTGTAGACAAGGCATTAAAGACTCAAAAAGGATTGAAGGCATGGTGTGGGCAATCTGGTTAGGATTGAAGGCAAGGCAATAAAGATTGAAGGCTTGATGTGGGAGACCTGGTTAGGATTGAAGGGAAGGCACTGAAGACAATAAAGATTGAAGGCATGTTGTGGGAGACATGGTTAGGATTGAAGGCAAGGCATTAAAGACTCAATAGGAATTGAAGGTATGGTGTGGCAGAGCTGGTAAGAATTGTAGACAAGGCATTAAAGACTCAAAAAGGATTGAAGGCATGGTGTGGGCAATCTGGTTAGGATTGAAGGCAAGGCATTAAAGACAATAAAGATTGAAGGCTTGATGTGGGAGACCTGGTTAGGATTGAATGTAAGTTGTGGAAGCTTCAATAAAGACTGAAGGCAGGCATGAAAGATTTGATAAGGGTTGAAGTGAAAGTGTGGAAAACTGGATAATGATTGATGGCAAAGTGTGAAAGACTTTATAAATATTGTAGGTAATATGTGGGAGACTAAGTAAAGGTTGAAAGAAAAGTCTGAGAGACTCAGTAAGGGTTTAAATCAGGGTGAAAGACACTCAAAAATCTATATTTTTAAGAGAAAAAATTTTGAAGGTCAACTTTATGTGCTTATGCATTTCATTCTGTTCAATTATTGACCCTTTTCTAAAATGTCTTGCATTATGATCGGAGAAAAATTAGTGTAAATGACTTTGAATTGCATATTGATAATGTTATTCTTTTGTGGGAATCATTCCTTATTGATAACAAACCTTTTATTACATATCCAAGAAAAATTCCTCCCTCCCCTTAATTTAGGTTGTCAGCATTTCTTTACTGAAATTGTTTAAAAGAATTAATTATTAAAACATTCAAACCACCCTGAAACTCAAGGACACTCTTCTTGACTACAAATCTATGTAAAAAAAAGTACTGCCCAGTTGTATCATATTTTTGAAAGTTAATTTTTAAATATAAAATGCAAATTTGTTAGCGTGAAATGTATATATTTATCAGTGTTTAATTTTCATTCTTCTTTCATTCAATATAGCATTTGTTTTTCTCGATTATTGAAAAGAAAAAATATTGTTCTGTCAAATTTCTGTACTTCTAAAGAATTTCTGAAGTCATTGATTGAAAAGAAAGTAAGTTTATATTAATTTTTGTCTTGATAAGATTTTTCTTTAATATATGAATTCTTTGTCAATTTTTAATCTTTTCATTAAAAATGATTTGATCCGTGAGCTTCCTGGAAATAAACTATTTTCCATCTTTTTCTGATATCAAACTGCTATTATTTTATTTAACATGTGTCAGTGAATGTGGGCTTTCCTCTTCTCTGTAAAAGTCTTCCCAGGAATTATTCTATAGAGTTTACCTTTTCTTTTAGTTTCTTTTAATTAAATGTTATCTGTGACCTGAACAGCCTCCAACCATTTTGAAAAATAAAAAATATATTAGTGTTGCATAGAAATGTTTACTAAACTTAAAAAGCCTCCCTGTTTTGTTCTTCATTTTTTTATCAAGATGTTTTTTTTTCTTAAGCAAGAAAATGTCACTGAAAGTTGAGGCGGAGATGAGAAGTTTAACTAATTTTACGGTTTGTTTTTAATTCTGTTTTCCAAAACAAAGAAGACATATTGTTAAAGGAAGCAATTAAATAATTTTTTCAGATAAAGATATTTGGAGAAATTAGCTTTTCTATTTAAAAAAATAGGATGAAAAATATTACCTCTATTTAATTTGCTGTGTTTTTATCCATCAAAACAGGTTTGCCTTTTTTCATTCTTTATTTATAAATTGAGGAGGTTTTGTTGTTAAGTGTACTTTTACTTATAGGTAACATTTAACTGACAGTTTTTATTTGTGAAAGAAATAAAAATGAATTTATGTTTTTATTATTTCTATTTTTGATCCATGAAGAAATTTATAACTGTTTTCAATTTAACATCATTAAGCTGCCCAACAAGCACACAAGTGAGGTTTGTTTTGACTTAAAAAGCACATCTTCACAGATTGGATTCATTTTCTTGTCCAGAAAGCAGCTCCTGATGAATCTAATTTCTTATGACAGTTCCAATTGTGTTGGAACATGCATTGTATTTCTTCTGTTGCTACTTGAGATGACAAAAGAACAGTCTGCATTGAAATATGTTCATTCACCCAGAAATTTGCTTCACACAAGCTGCTCAGTATTTGGCTTTCAGTGTTTATGAACAATTAAAAAGAAATGTACAGACTGAGATAATTTAATAGGTAAACATGCAGAGTGATAGTGAAATGGGTTGGGGTTTTTATGACACATCAATTTTACTGGGTTATTATGTCAAAATCAGAAGTTTTTTTAAAAATTACATTGAAGTCTATTGATATTTCCTTGGTTTGGGAATAGGTAAATATTGGTTATTTATATTTGAATCTGTATACACTTAGTTCTCGGTTAGGTATATATTAGTCAGTTATAGGTTAGGTTAGGTAGGTTAGGACTTCTAGGCCTCGCGGCCTCTCATGTGTCCCTTCTTAAATCCCCTCTCTTAGTGTTGTGGCATGGCCGAGATGGAGAGAAAATAAATTATTTCCATTTCTAATCAAACTCATATTTTAATTTTAATAGTGTTTTATCCTTTTCAATAAGGCTTTTAAATTCCATAAGAGTTTTTGCCAATTTTATGTGTGATGGTAGTGCATTCCAATACTTTGTGACTCTGTTACAAAAAAAGTTTTGTCTAATATTAGTTCTACTGTGCTGGGTTATTATTTTTAATTCATTGTTACGTGTTCTAGAATAGTTAGACAGAGTGAATAAATTCTTATTAGTGTGGTCAGTAGAATGGAATATCTTGAAAACATTTGTGTCTGTAAATACTTTTTTGGTTTGGATTTATATTTGAGTCTGTAAATACTTAATTAATCATTTATATTTGTGTCTGTAACCATTTATTTAGTAGACTGGCCCTTTTATGGTATCAGATAAATATTTGGGTTTAAGTCATTTTAACTGAAATATTTTATGGATTGGTTTGTTTTTATTCACCTTCCAAGCTTTGTCCATTGTTTCCTTTGTTCATTTTTTTTTTGTTACTTTATTTTCTATTGTTTTCTTTTCTGTTATTGTTTCATAAAATATGGAAAGACAACTTATTGATGACAAAATATTGTTCAAAGTTGTTACTGAAAGATAAAACCTTTATTTCTGTTGAAGACTGTATATTGAAATATGTAGATAGAAAGGTATTAGCTAAAAATAGAGATGTTATATGCCAAATATTGAGTTAAAGAAATGGAAAAAAATAGGAAATTGATTGATTGATTGATATGAAAATGAAAAGCTTTAAAAATGCTTGAAAGCACTTGGTTGATCACAATATCAAATAATAAATAAGAATCAATAGCTAGATTGCGGGGGATGCAAACGAAAGAAGAGATAGTATCAAAAATTTGTCAAAAACTTGTATTCCTTCAAATGCATCTTCCCTAAATAATCCATGGCAAGATAGGTAATTTTCTCAGAAGCTGGATAAAAGGGTAATGAATAGAATTATCACATTCTTTTAGTGTAACCAGACATTCTTTTCTTTTTTAATCATTTCACCCCAAACAATGCAATAAAACTAGTCAATATACAAGGACTTACTGAATGTAAAAAATACATGAAAAAAATAAAAACATTATTAAGGAGAGAGATGAATAAAAGAACAGGTATAAAGAAGACAAAAGGTAACGACTGACATTGTATTGACATTTTTGAAGATCAAAGTTGAATAAGAAGCTGGAAGAGAGTTCCACTAGCAAGAAATGCAAAGGAGAAAACTGTTACCATAAATCCTACAGTTACATCTTGCAATTTCAACAGGTAAAATGATGAGACTTAACTGCCAATCTAGTACTGCGCATAAAATCAACTTGCCAAAAAAGAAAACTCATCAGAAAAATTATCATGAAAATATTCATAGAAAAGGTACAGGGAAGCTACATTACGGAGGTTGAAAAATCGACTGAAGCTGAAATGAAGCTGAAATGAAGCTGAGTTCATGTCTTTGAATAATGAACCAAATCAAAATTTGAAGAGAAAATATAAGTTGATAAATTGAGTTTTTTATTATTAATTAATAAAAATAATATAAATTTTTATTCTTTTAAATCATTTCATAAATAATTACGTAAATATTTATTTTTTTATTTGTATATGTACATATATTAAAGTAGATAATTATTTAATAAATTATTTAGATTATAATGTAAATTATTCTTTCTAATTTGTACTTCCAGTCTGATTCACTAGATTCACTTATTCACTTGAGAAAGGTATGAATTTCTTTACTTTCCCCCACTATGGGTGAAATAGTCAGACTTGTATCTAGAAATATCATTATTATTATCAATAAAATTGTTAATGTATTGTTTACTTGAAAAAAAAAGTATTCTTATTTATAGTTGAAAATAACTTTTGCCTTTAAATAACCAACAAAGGGTTGCTAAACCATAAAAAGATTAACTGATTTTGAATGTGTTAGTAGTGCAACAGCTATTGGCTCAAAAGTGGGAACATTAAACTGAGTTAAAATTTCTGGTGAGTCTATTACACTCATTTACACACAAATTCTTTGAGAAAGTCATAAACCCATCTCTTCACCTCCAAGCTATGGGGTAAATAATATGGTAAACTGAGCTCTCTAGCTGTCGATCACAACCAGTCTAATAGAAGGACAACTCTGAATTTCACACTATGGAGAAGACAACAGAAAACTACTCCATTATCTTTCTCAAGAAGTCATTATACTTTTCAGATAATAAAATAAAATGTGAGAGTCATGATTGCATATATTAAGACTGGGTATGACATTTCAAAAGATTATTATTGTAATAATTATTTAATGATTCTAAAAATTGATACACTGTGACAGGTATGAGAACTCTCTTATAGGTCGATAGAGAGATACCAGTAAGCAAACTGTCATTATTGTTTGATATATAAAAGGGTGAATTATTTGATAATTGGGTAAGAATCATGATCATAAATCTTGTAACCTCTAGAGACTTAGGGATACCACATCTATTGCAACCATAGCAGCAGTGGTGTTTGATGGAAAAAACAAAGCCTAACCCTCTCCAGACTGGTTTGAATTCAGAGTTTTCTTCTCTTATACTGGTTGCCAAACAAGGTTATAGGGCTCCCTCCATCCTGCTACTTACTAACAGAAAGAAGGAAGAGATTTATTCGTAATTTTTCCAAGTTTATTAGCATGTGAGGGAGGGCAATAAACTTGACTGAAATTTGAATTCATCTTTCCGATTCTTCAATCTGAGACACTATCCATCACTCCTCAATACCTCTATTAGAATATCAAGCAATAAATAGAAATGGAAAGAATTTGTAAAGATTACATGATAAATAATTATTAAACATGACAGAAATTATAGAATATGTTTTTATGAATGAACTTAAATAAATGCTGTAGTGAGGCTGTCAAGGCAGATAATCAATTTTTTTATATGCATTATCTTTACTTTTTGATTTTTATCTTTTTTTTCCATGAAATTGATATCAATAAATTTTGATTCTGAGAATATTTTTTGAACTGATATCTCTGTTGCTTCATGAGTGATTATATTTTTAAATCCAAAGTGTAATTTCTAATATGAGAACACTTTTTTTTTTTACTATAAATCCGTTTATTTATATATTTTTATTTTATTTTTTGCTCAAGCCTTAACCACTTCCTGGAAAGCGTTTAAAAAAAAACACACACACACACACACAACTTTTAAAATCTGAAACTTTTTTCTACTTAGCAAGTAAAAAAATGTAAAATCATGGATATATGATACAATTTTATTTTTTAATAACTTATTTCAAGCTATATTAAATAATAGTTTCCATTATGACTACACATAAACTTTTAATGGCCATGTTTAATAATCAATAAGAATGATATTAAGCCAAGTTAGAGGACAGTTCAAAATTTCTACTTCCTCATGAAAATGATATAACTAATCTACATGAGTAATAGCTCTAGGGCTATGGCAATTTTGGACGATTGATTTTATACAATTGTTCCTATGAAATGAAGGTTATTTTGAACAAGCAAACTTATAGTTCCTTTCACACAAATGCAAACATTTTTCAAGGCTCTATCCTAGGTCCTACGCTGTTTCCAATCATCCTGATGTAATCAGTTCTCAAATAGGCATCTATGCAAATGATACTATCATTTACACCTGTCTCAATAGAAAATCTGCCAAGGCTGACAAAGTAAACCTATCTGCTGCTCTTGAAACGAACTTCCAATCAGTGGTTAACTGGGACAGGAAATGGCTTATAAATTTTATTGCCTCCAGAACAAAATTGCTCTTCTTTAACCATCATGGAGAAACTTTCATTCCAGCCATCACAATGGATGATACTAGTCTTCTGGAGAGCAACACAGTGTGCCTCCTTAGCCTCACTTTTTCAACTGCCCTGAAGTGGAACTTCTACATCAAATCTATAGCTGCATATACTTTAGGAAGTTTGGGTCACTCGGTTGGGCCAGAGAATTTTTTCTTTATCTTTCACACTGATAAATCTACATTCATTTGTGCATTGAATACTGTTGCCATATCTGGTTGTGTGCTCCTGCTAATGTAAAAGAGGATCTGTAATGTAATTGATCCTGACTTGGCATCTTGGCTTCAGTCACTTTTTCATCAACAGGATGTGGCTTCCCTCTGTCTTTTCTATAAATATTTTAATGGCAACTGCTCTGATAAGCTTTTTTCCCCGCTGCCCTAACCACATGAATTTAAGAGTATTACTAGATTGGCTTCTAGGTCTCATCCTTTCAATGTTTAAATAACTAAATGTAACTGTTTCTTCTACTCTGACAGTTTCTTTTCTGGCACTTTCTGTTGTTGGAACTCACTTTCTTTTACTAGCTTCCCTGATAGCTACAATCTCTAAAAGTTTAAATGCAATGTCACTTGCCATCTTCTATCTCCTTGAATTTCATCTATCTTTTATCCTTTCTTTGACACTCCCTGTACCCAGTCTTTTCTCTCACTTTAACTCCCTGCATGCTAGTGGCATTCCTGCCTTGCCTGTTAGCAAAATGTCCTTCACCTGGGAGTCATATTGTAAAAAGTCTGTTGATAAACTTTATTTGTATTCATTTTCTAACATGATGGCATGTTCATCACTTATAAATTAGTGAGAAAATTAGTGTTTTTTCCACTTTTCAATGTGACAGAAAATATTTTTTATTTAATACAGAATAATAATATTAAAACAAAGATAATATTAAAAATTATTATTTTAGCATAATAAATATATTACCTAATGTGGTCTATGGGATATATGGAAAAAATATGGTGGACCAGATCTGTTTATGTATGGAGCTCAGAATGATGTCAAAATCTGCAAAACATTTTCATTCTCTAATAGTCAGTTGTGTTTAAATTAATTTGATCTCCCAACCCACTCTTCTTCTATCAACTAAATTGTTACTCTCCCACTCTCTATCTTCCTCTCCCTCCCCCTTCTCTCTCTCTCTCTATATATATATATATATATACAAACAGAGTGCTCTGTTCAGTAACATTTGAGCTGACCAAAGCTGCCAATGAGCTAAAATAGGTGAACATTTTAATGATTTTCACTGAAAGTTTTCATCAAATCTTTTTGAATTAAGGTATCACTTTTTTTTTCCCTACTGGAAATACAAATCCATCTTTGCATCCAATACTGTCCGTTTTAGTTGTTTGACACCTTTTTACTTTTTCCTTTGATTTTTGGTGTATTGTTAAGATTTTTATATTTTGTTGCTGTTTTCTTTCATTTACTTTAATATTTTGCTTTCAGATAAATTATTATTTTTTTTTTATTGTTTCTAGCCTAAATTCTTTATTGAACAAGTAAAGGTAATCCTGACTTCTAGTTTAAATAGACAAATTTTTCACTTAATTTTTCAATCGTTTCTGACTTTATCCGGCCCCATTCTCCATTGACTAAAAGCAACCTGACCTACTGTTTTTGTATTAACTAAGTTGTTACTCTCCCCGCCTTTTTCTCCAACCACCTCTGTGTGTTTGTGTGTATATATATATATATATATATATATATATAACTTTCTATTCAGTAAGATTTGTGAGCCAACTAAGGTTGCCAGAGAGTTAAATTGTGTGTACATTTTAATGATATTCTTTGAAAGTTTTCATGAAAATTTCAAAGTAATTCTTTGAATTAGGGTATTTACTTTTTTTTCTTACTGGCAATGCAAATTCATCTTTGCATCCAATACTGTCTATTTTAGTTGTTTGACACCTCTTTAATTTTTCCCCATGTGTTTGATTTTTGGTCTATTTTTAAAATTTTAATTTTTTGTTGGTGTTTTTTTTTCCATTAACTTTAATATTTTGCTTCCAGATAAATTATTATAATTTTTTTCTCAATTATTTATAGCCTAAATCATTTACTGAACCAGTAAAAGAACTCCTGACTTTACTTAAGTTAAAACTTAGTGAATTTACTTTCACTAAGTTTAAAACTTTTCTTTTTTAATTGGAGTAGATAGTCGCTACTATTGCCTGATTTATAGTCCTCCCTCTTCTTTTGAACAGGTTTGTTCCCTGTTTTGGAAGTGGTTCCTGGTTCTTTTCCTCTTCTCAGAATTTAATTTTGGTGCTTTAGCAAATTTTCTGTGATGCATGTGGTTGATGGCAATGTCTTTTCATAGTACGAGTACCAGGTTGGCAGGTTTTGGTTTCTTCTTCTGCATAATATCTCTGTTTTTGCAGTGCCATGACATGCATAGATAGGTGTCCCTGCAGGCACTTTTGGTGGGCAACTTCGAGACCACACTATGCTGCAGTCTACACCAGCTCCCTTCCTACACATGTAGCAATCAATGACTATCTGCCACCTCTACTTGGGGCCTCTCCTTACAAAAGCAACATAAAAATGAACACTCACATGCCAAAAAACAAATCTGAACCAGTCTATTGAAACTCACCTAAACCACTCAACATTTCCTTCACAAACATCCAGGGTATGTGTACCAATGTCTGCAACATGGAATCTTTCCTCCATGAAAAGTTCCCCAACACCTTCACTCTTTGCAAAACTTATCTTAACCCCTTAATCACCTCCACTGCATTCTTGGTTCCTAGGTACCTTCCCTTTTTAAATGCATGGTCTGGGGGTTTATGTCAGTGAACATCTCCCTCTTGCTAGGGTGATTTCTCTTGAATCTCATGATCATTCATTTATGTGTCTCTGTCTTTCACTTCTAAAATAAGTTAGGTGTCTCCACAACAGGTGTTTACTCATGCAACCAGATTGGCAACTGGGTTTCACCCATTCACAATTAGATCAACCAAATGCAGACGACAATTCTACTCCTGCAGCTTTTTTTCTCGCACTTCCCACCTGTGGAACTCACTTTCATATTCTTGCTTTCCTGATGGCTACAACCTCCAGGAAATTAAATGCAATGTCAATCCTCATCTCTTAACCACTTGACCCTAGTTCTTTCCACACCACTCTGTATATTCTTTCCTTTCTCTCCACCTTTGCAACTGTCATCACACCTGTATTCCCATCCTTCTCTTGCTTCTTTCTAACAGGTTTGTCTTTCTCTTCTACTTAATATTTTTTACTCTTATGTATCTCCCTTCACATCAGTGGCATTACCGCCTTGCTCTGGGTGATATGCTTAAAAAAGATCTTTTCTTTCTTTACCGCTTCACTTCCTCTTCTAACTATTCTGTACTCGATAGTATCTCTGATAATGTAGATGAATATAAATATATTTGTGTTTGGTGAACTTAATGCCCACCATGCCAAGTGGCTGAAAAACTCTGTCACTGATCCTGCAGTTATTCAAATGATGAACATACTACTCTGCTAGATCCAAGCTTTGCCACTATCTCTCACTCCTGCCAAACCATGAAGTTTTGTCCCCTAGGAAACTCTGCCCATGCTGTGGTTTCTGTTAATATCTATCTCCATTTACACTCCCCCAGGAATCTCCTATCAACAGAATTGCTTAATGATGTGGTTTTTTGTGTGACATCCTATAGGAAAAAATGTTTAGCCTCCCTGTTGAGGATTGCTCTCTGAGGTACTCTCCTGAGTGAAAGCTTGCATCGATGCTTTCATCCCACCCAGGAAGTTCCATCTTAAAACTCATTTGTCCCCTCCTGGTTCTTTTCTGCTTGCTCAGCTGCCATTTTCCACAGAATTCACTTCTTCTGGCTTTACAGAAACCACATGTCAGACCACAATAGGTGCCTTGTTGCTTCTACTCATAATGATGGCAAGAGGATACTAAATGATGCTAAGCTGTTGTTTGCTGGTAGAATGAATCAGCTTATAACAGCCCACAAGTTTGGCTCCAAAGACTAATGGCATTTTTGCAAAAGCATGCTGAACAATAGCAAACCCTCTATCAATAAATCTGAGGTTCTCACAGCCATGGTGAACAAGGTCGAGTGCTTTGCTCACAGATTCTTCTCCAACTCATCTGGGATATCATCACCCAACTTCCCACTTAAAACGGAGGCTCAACTGAGGGATGTATACATAACCCCCTCTCTGGTTTCCAACATAATTTCAAAGTTGACCCCCATAAGGCATGCCATGGTGATGGTATCTTGGTCATTGTCATGAAAAAATGTGCTCTTACACTCTCCTCTGTGCTCTCCAGACTCTATAATTACTGTATCTCTGCTTCCTGCTTTCCTGTCTGCTTTCCAGGTTTTTGATATGAATAGTGAAGCTAGAACTGTTGCCCTGGATATCTCAAAAGAATTTGACAGAGTCTAGCATGCTGGCCTTCTGCACAAGCTACTGGGTTATGGCATATCTGTTTGTTTTTCTTAAACTATGTAATGAAGATAATGTTGAATGGGCATGCTTCCAGATCCTAAGTCCAACGCTTTTTAGGATCTTCATCAACAATTGCCCTGATGTGATCAGATCCTAGGTAAACATTTATGCTGACAACACCACTATTTACTCCCACTCCTGTAAGAAATCTGCCGAGGCTGACAAAGCTAACCTTACTGCTGATCTTGAAGCGGACCTCCAATCTATGGTGGACAGGCATAAGAAATGGCTTGTAAATTTTAATGTTTCCAAAATGAAGCTACTATTCTTTAACCACCATAAACAATCTCTTCTACCTCCCATGAGCATGGATCAAACTAGTCTCCCAGAAAGCAATACAATCAATAGCTAAATCTACTGCTGTGTTGGGTGAGGAAGTTTTTTCTTGTCTGAATCCATCTTATATATATATATAAATCAACCATCTGCCCATGCATTGAATACTGCTGTCATATCTGGTCAGGTCTCTTTGCTATTCTTCTTGGAGTTCTCAACAAAATCCAAAGGAGAGTCTGCAATTTAATCAATCCCGAACTGGCAGCTTGACTCCAGTCACTTTCTCACCAACAAAATGTGGCTTTCCTCTGTCTTTTCTACAAATATTTTCATGGCTTTTGCTTCAACAAACTTACCTCCCTGGTGCCCCTTCTACATGTATTTGCTCGAGCAACTAGACTGGCAACAAAGTCTGACCGTTTTACTGTCAAAATAGTTAAATGTAATCGCCTCTTCTTTTTATAGCATTTCTCACACTTCCCATTTGTAGAAATCCCTTCTGTATACTTGCTTTCCTAATGGCTGTAATCTCCAAAGATTTAAATGCAACATCAATTGCCATCTCTTACTTCGTTTAAATTCATCATTTCTCATCCTTTCTCTGACACCCACTGAATCTTGCTTCTTTCACTTTACTCTCACTTAACTCTCATCCCACCAGTATTCTCATTCTTTTCTTACCCATTCTATAGTCACGTAAACTTTTGCTCTCCTATTATGTAGCTCCCTGCATAACAGTGACATTACTGACTTCCTTGGGGTCAGTCAGTCAGTTAAGTGCCATACGTGATACACGCTTGGGCGATCATGTCTCGAAAGAGACATGACTGACTGGGCAGAAGATTATCCCGCAGTAGGTTGCCATTGCTTTCTGCGGTAGACTGGTTGCCGACCAAGGCTATAGAACCCAATCTGTCCTATTATTTAACCCATAACTGGAAGGAATAGACGGATTAATACCTTTCCCAAGGGTATTTGCGCGTAAGTAAATGCAATGAATTCAGCTGGAATTCGAACTCGGCTCCCCGATTTCTCATTCCGAGCCGATACCCAATGCACCACAATGCACATCTTGCTTGGGGTAAAATGATTAAAAAGAAAAAGAAAACAGCAAATGATGATAAGTTAGTGAAAGTCACAAAGCACTGTCCAGAGTCCCCAATCAGGCTTTGTCCCCCACCCCTGTCAGGATGTTCAGGGTTAACCTGCACCTACACTGCTAGTTTATACAATATTCATGTTTTTTTCCCTAATGGATTCAATTGAGATACTGCTGTGTAAGGATCTTTTGAACTATGTTTCTATTTCCATTGCACATTAATAAACAATAGGATGTACTTTTAATTCTAGATGGATGTACTTTTAATTCTAGACTTACTGAAACTGAGATACCTGTTTTTGAATTTGGAGAGAGGGTATGCTATTTCCAAAAGTTCAGCCTCCATGTCAAGTGATGCTCAGTGGTCCTTGAAAAGTGACAAAAACAAAAATATTTCTTTTCTATTTGCAACACCTCTTTAATACCAATGAATTTGAACATGAGTTTGTAAACTGTTTCTTTCCTCGACTTTTATTCTCTGTTTTCTTTTCTATACCATGTTCCTTCCAGAGTTGGATAATATTGGCTCTTCATGACTTTTTTTGTCTTGTAACTCTAATCAACGTGTGTCTTTTACCATTCACTTTTTGTTCCCATTGTGCTACCTCTTCAAGAAATCTTGTTAGGTTGGTAAGATGATACTTCACTCTGTCCATCCTGCCTTCATTATGCATTGTGAGTATTAAAATCTCCAGGTCCTCTTTCCTCATTATGTCTGTCAGAAATTTTCTCTTTTTGATTTTAAATATAAGTTTACTTTTTGTTCCCAATTTTCTTCCTTGTTTCTCACATGTTGAACTCATGATTTTTTGAGCAGCTGTCTGTTGTATCATATCTTTGTTGTTTCATTCCATTTCAGTGAGGAAATTGTTCAACATTGACTCAGATATTGAGGGATAGATATGACATTGCAGGTCAATACTTTTTTCTTTGTTTCTGACAATGTTTACCAATATCTTTGTTTAGTTTCTATTACCTCATTTTAAATTTGAAATTGAAAAAAAAAAACTATTCTTGTTCTCTTTATGAAAACTAGAAATTGTCTGTTTACAGAGTCTTATTAATAGAAATTTGTTGACCCTCAATTGTAGAACAGGTTTTTAATGTCATTCATTGTGTTCATCTGATGATGCTATTATGTTAAAACTGTCTATAAATTGAATGAAAGAGTTGATGTTTTAGATAATGTTTTAATTTATGAAAGCAAAATAATAATAGTTTGATAGAGTAAGCACAATATTTGCAACTAAAATTTGCTGAATGTTAAACTTCTGCAATATATATTTGTAAAATAATGTAGGGAAAAAGCCATTAACAAGAGAAAAAAAAGAAAAACAAATTTGTATTTCTGTAAAATATTGATATGCCAGAATTGAATATAAAGGGGTTTGTTGATTTGAGTTACCTGATTTATTTAATGCACAGCTAAGAGTATAGATGCTTTCATTGCCTTTAATGAACACAGATTTTTTCTTGCCTTTTTTGTTTTCTTCTTACTAAATATATGAAAATAGCAGGATGAGAAATAGACACTGATGCAAATAAATTGCATCTAAATCAAATTTATCATTTTAATGATTTTGGATTATAACATTTATGTTGATAAAAATGATATTGTTTACGAGAATTGTAGAGTTGTTCTAAATTCTGCGGAGAGAGAAAAAAAAAAGAAGCTAGCTTAAGTTTTTGTTCTGTTTTTCCTCACTGAGTTAATTTTTGCTTCACTTAATTTTTTGTCAGTAGAAGACTAAATCGACTTTGCTAGCACAGCATGTTTAAATATGGCCCAAACAGATGCACACATTTCAACAATAGAATAAAATTATAATATTATTGTGTTTACATATTTAGATGAATGGATATGTATATCCTACTTCTGATGAGATTCTATTCTCCAACCTATTAAAAAAAATAGAAAATGAACCTTTATGTATGACAGAAGTTGAATTGACAATATCTGAAATGGATAAAAATGTTTATTCACTTTGATAGTGATCAAGGGGTTCCAAGTGCATTTACTCATTGCCAGTATTAAATGTTAAACATGCATACATTCATATAATATTGTGCATGCATAATGACTGAGAGATATGCATGCATGTGTGTGTATAATATATATATATATATATATATATATAAAGCTATACTTAGGCTGCAAGTATTCATCCAAACAAGTCTGATTAAAAAGAATCAAGGTCTCTACAATTTAGTTTTTTATAGTGTTTTTTTCCACTTTTGGAATAAGGTATTTATTTTATTGTATAATATAATAAATGCATACATTAAATACATCATATACACTTCAAAATACTGTCTCCAGTGAGGAATGATATTATATTTAATGTGGGCTGATCATTATGTATAACAATAGTTTTTTGAATTTTGAGTTTTTCCTCACATTAGGTGGTATAGAATATTTTGGTATTTACTGTTGGATTATTGTTCCCTGATAATAATCACAGGTAGTGTGAAATTTGAAAAAATCTCTTTCTCAGTGACTTTTCATAGCAAAAAAACATATTCTTTTTTATCCTGCTGATATGTAAGTACCTCAGTTACAGACACTGAAGGTTGCTTTGAACTATTCACATTTAATTTAATTTCTCATTTTTCCTTTTGTAAAATCTTCTATCAATATATTTTCTAATATTTATTTGTTTGAATTCAGTGTTTTATTTTTCTGTGAACTCACAATGAGTATGCCAAAATTATTTGTGGGTCAAATTTACCAAGAGCATAAAAATCTCATAAAAAGTGTTAATACCAGCAATATACCCACTAATATTGGTTTTATGTTGGTCATTCATGATGCACTGAGTTTTCAGCAGGTGAAAGGTCAATCTGTGAGTGAGTGTAGTGCATGTAAGCCAGATGTGAATATTTAATGGTGTTTTTTTATTATTATTATTATTAATGAGGGACATACACTCTCCCAGATGGCATAAGAATTTATAAATAATATTATTTTTCCAAAGCGAGAAAATTTGTTATGTCTGGTGTGTTCTTGATAAAAATTAAATTAAATGTTTTAAGTATTTTATAGCAGATTACAATTCATAGATGTTTTTTAGAATCCTTAAGTGATAGGTATCAGTAAATTATATTTTTAACTGCATTTTCATTCTGTTTAGGATTAGGAGGCATCTGATTATCATAGAATTGTTTCATAATTTTGTTTGCTTGTGTTATTTTTTCTGAAAATAACACGAAACACCCCACACAACTGCCATACATGTACTACACTCTCTAACAGACTGACCTGTCACTTGTTGCAAATGTACACACATTGATCAGCATATTATGAATGTTCTAAATATAACTATCTCTATAATAAAATATTAAATATGCAAACAAGTAAATAAAATAATAATGAAACAAAATAAGTAAATCGCATTGTTTTTGTGTTTTCTTATTGCCAATAACCGTTGCACATGAAGTCAGCTTTCCCAAAAATATCAAGATGTAGACAAAAGAATTCTAACTACCACACAGACATCTCATTAGCTCTTGATAATGACTGCAATGGCTGATAGTATTTGTACAAAACAATAACAGAATAAGAACTTAAGACACTTTATGAAAAATTTCGAGCACATTACTCAACAGGTTATATGAAACTTGAAAAAAAAACAATAAAAATTATACGGCCAGATCTTGTGCTTTCTTTTAATCAAGCTTTTTAGTTTATATATATATATATATACATGCACACGCACACAGATAAGTCTTTTCTCTATGATACTACATATTCTTCTGCTCAAATTATAGACATGAAATTACATTCTGCTTCCAGTATAAAACAGACAGGCATTAGATGCCAGACCCTGATAGAAAAAAACTCACTCATGATAAAATATGAATCTATTTTTATATAGCCATGGGTGACAAGGACCATAAATTATCTAAATACTTAACCCACAATCACATAAGATAAAATGAATATTGTTTTGATAAAATATCTCTTAGATACAAATGTAAATCTACTCTATGTGAGTTTTACTTGTTTGCATGTATATATATATATATATATATATATATATATATATATGTGTGTGTGTGTGTGTGTATGTGTGTGCATGGTGGAGAAATTGATACCCAAGTAGAAAAAGATTTTTAATGACAACTCACTTTGCCTTTGTGTGCTAGGTTAGCATATTCAAATCAGAAATAAAGACTATTAAAGCCATTAATGTCTGTTGGATTTGAAATTAGTCCACTCTAAATAGATCTCTGTTATTAGTGCTGTTTGCTTGCATACTGCATTGTGCTGCTGTTGGTTTTACAGTTATTAATGATATTATTTATGAGCCTGGTCGTAAGTTTATCATTGAGAATTGTGAGATCAGTGCACTCTCAGTACAAATATCTATCTATGATGGCCTTTCCAATAGTATTAGCAATACAGTGAAAATGACCCTGGTACATATGCATGTTTTCATGCACAAATAAAAACATACATCTCACTGAATATGTATATATATAAGGGATGCTCCAAATAGTTTTTATCAATATTTTCATAGAAATTACAATAAATACAGTCAGCACAATTATACCTTTGGATAGAGCAAATTTTCAACTGCAAAATCTGTTTTTGTCCTCACTGCCTTCTTCATTAGTTGCAAACAAGAGCCTTCATGCTGTATTTGTAAAAATCTGCTCTATGGAATCCAGTTTATGCACATATTATTCCAAACAACACTGAAATGCATTACTCACATCCACTATTTTCTTTTTTTTAAATGCTTTTTTAAATGTTCAGAACATATTAGTGAATGTAATTTTTTTTAACATTGTTTCCCTGTTACTCTTATGTGACAAGCCAAAAAGAAATATAATTATTAGTAAGAAATTACATCCTGTACTTCTATACTCACCAAAAGAAAAATCTCTGAAAATGTAGAAGGCATTACTTTCAGTGCAAACCCCCATATATTTAATTCTTTGTCTCTATCTATTTCTCTGTCATTCATATATATATATATATATATATATATATATATATATATAATCAATTTTGAAAGGGAAATCAGTGAGTTCAAATTTCATTTTGTTAGATTTACAAATGCCATTGAGAAAGTTATGAATCCATCTCTGCTTCTCCCAGATGTGGATTAAATATTAGAACAGCCTGTGCTTGGTCACCCTGCTTGACAACCTAAGAAGAAAAAACAATTCTGAACTCAAACCTGATGAGAACTGTTTGATGATTTTTTACCATTTCTCTGTTATAAGTTCTTTCAAAAAGTGTGGCTGGTTCAACACAAGCCTTCATCATGATAATAAATTCAAATTTGTGGGTATTCTTATGGTTCTCTTCTAAAACTAAACTGATAATCAGTGAAAGAGTCCACAGTATATATATGCGTACACGTATACAACACAGTGAATAATGAAAATGTTCTCAGCTCAGTAAAGAAGCTGTTTACCCCAAACATTTAGAAAGTGGATCAGGCTGAAAACTTTACAGCATTTCATTGTCAGTCAGTTAAAGTGCCATACGTGATACACGCCTGGGCGATCATGTCTCGAAAGAGACATGACTGACTGGGCAGAAGATTATCCCACAGTAGGTTGCCATTGCTTTCTGCGGTAGACTGGTTGCCGACCAAGGCTATAGAACCCAATCTGTCCTGTTATTTAACCCATAACTGGAAGGAAGAGACGGATTAATACCTTTCCCAAGGGTATTTGCGCGTAAGTGAATACAATGGATTCAACTGGAATTCGAACTCGGCTCCCTGGTTTCTCGTTCCGAGCCGATATCCACTGTACTACAACGCACATCCATTGTACTCTTCTCAAAATGCTAAATAGTGCATATTCTTTTAATATTATATGACTGTATATATATTTGGCCCCTTGAAACAAAAAATCCTTAAATGTTTCTTTGATGAAGAATCATTATATTGAGACTCAAGAAAATTCCTTCAGACATTTTCCAGTCATCTCTTTGTGCTTATGAATCAAAACATTTTGGCAAGAAATTCCTATTTTGAAAGCTGTGTCATTTTTGGAGATGTGTTTGATTTTCATCTGAGGATGATCAAAGCATATTACTTGAAACATTCTTTTTGATAAACAAGAGAGAAGCAATGCCAAAAATTCATATCAATAATAATAATGATTTCTCTGACAGATGAACTTGAAAAGACCTGATCTGATATTTAGTTTTTCCTTTTATTTTTTTTTTCAGTCTCTGAAAAACTATTATCAAAGAAAGATACATGCCTTATGACAAATGTGTCTGGTATTGAAAAAATTATTTGATGTTTGCAGCCAAGAAAAAAACCTAGCAGACAAAATGTTATTAATCTGAAAATACCTTTTTAGATTATCATAAACTACTGATGGTTGTTTTTTTTCTACTGCATTAAATTTAATATAGCTCAGAACATTGAAGAGAAGAGAATTTGAATAACCTATACCACACCCTAATATTTGACTAAATTTTTCCACTGATTAATTTTTGACTCCTATTCATTTTGTCTTATTTTCTATTTCTTTGTATGACAATACTTTGGCAATATATAGTTATAAACGACCATATTTCTAAAGAGTTAATAGATTCATTTTTAGTCTGACATTTATATTAATTCAATAATGATTTTTAGTGGACACCTGTGTTTGAAATAGATTTCATTATACTTTTATTTTTTTAATTTTAAAATTTCATTTTTTATTTTATTTTGTGTATTATGACTGTCAGCCTGTACACAAGAGAAAACTTAAAGAAAATGTTTTCCATCATGGTAAAAAATAAAAGAAACAAGGCATCTATTTCAAACATGGGTATCCACTAAAAATAATGTTTAAGTAATAAAAATGTCAGATTAAAAATAAATCCATTAATTCTTTAGAAATTTTTTTGTTTACATTTTGAATACGAAACTGAACAGATATCAGTTTTTTGTGAATAACTGAATGATGAAGTGTCCCTTCCTTAAAAGGAGAAATAAAATACTACTGGACTTTGATACTCACTCTGGATGAATGTTTTAAAACACACTGGATCAAATGGTGGTTTTTTCCTAGAAAGGGGGATGCAGTTTCAAAACCTATCAAAGAGCACATTTTGGCTTCCAATCATTGTTTCTTGTTCCATGATTGCCTGAATTGTTTATGCCTTTCTTCCTAATGGATGGCACTGTTTAAGATCATTATAAAATCAACAGTCACCAACACACCAGCAAAGTGACCCTAAGAGAACTGGAAGTCCTAGCAGGATTTATTATTGATGAGCATAATCTTATCAACATTAGATAAGCAAATGACACCATGTTTATAACTTACCCAGAAAGAAAACTATAGGAATTCCTTGATAACATAGTATAAGAAAGCCTGAAGAAAGGACTATCACTTGTAAGTAAACAGTGTATGTTTGTTAGCAAGAGAGACAGCCCAAGATGCAAGCTATAAATTGGAGATGTCAAAATAAATCGAGCATAAAAATTTAACTGCTATAACAGAGAGCAGATAATGTGACATAAAATGGAATCTGAGGTTGATTGTGCAGTAGCAAAAGAAGCCTCCCAAAAGCTAAACAAGGTATTAAGAAATAGCAAAATTTCATTACAAAGAAAAGAGTGCTGAGCTGCTGTGCAATGCTAATCTTCCTAATGCTGGACAGTTTCCTCACAGATGAAGAGGAGACTTGTAGTAACTGAGATGCAGTTCTGTAGAAATATGTTAAGAATGCCATGGATGGCATGTGTGAGCAATGACAAAGTTCTAAGGAGAATGTGAAGAAAATCAGACTTTTCATTAGAATCAGAAGGAGACAGTTGAAACTTTTAGGATGCTTATTTAAAAAAGAGGACATGAAGAATTTGATACTCATAGGATATATTGAAGGCAAGAAGAGCAGAGAGAGAGATGACAAGTAACTTACCTGATGAACTGGTATAAAAGGATGGTAGCATAGGGACTGGTAAGAATATGAAGAAGACAAATATTGCTTAGATCTGCAAAGGACAGAAACATATGGAGAACCATGAGTGCCTGTGTCTGGAAAGAAGACGATTGCTCAAAACCCATATGACTGTTCCTAACCACAATGAACCACTTCCCATGTAAACAATTCTTAAATTGTTTAGACATAAAGACTTTGGTTTGTAAGCCTTTAACAAACATTTATAACCAAGTTGCATTAAATCCAATCAACAAGCTTTGTTTTTTTTTTATTGCATTTTTCCAGTTTTTCAATAATTTGTTGCATTCAAATCAACATGATGGATAAATTGTTTCAAGATCATGTTTTCATTTTTATTTTTGTATGAGTACTTTAAATTGTTTTTCTCATTACCAAGAAATAATGTCAGTATTGTAAAGTTTTGTTAGTTAACTCAAAACAAAAAACAAATTTCCAGTATTTATTGAAAATTTTGATCTGGATGTGTAGCAACTTATTCAAAAATGGAAAAATACAATAAAAATTTAAATAGGCTTTGTAAGTTGAAATTAAAGAACTCCTTCAAAATGTTTTGCTGCCTAAATAAACTTTTACATATATCCATAAGTACACATTTTGACAGAGTAAGTTAAGTCTTGCGCACACTATACATACATGTATACACACACACACACACACACACACACACACACAGAGGTGCTGAAAAGTTTCTAGTTTGACCAAGATATTTTCCCATCAAAAATGTTATGCTTGAGGAGTGGATCTATCCATTATTTTTTCTGCTTCTCCTTATATATATGTATGTTTTCTATCACTTAAATGTTATTTTTAGTGAATACATATATTTGAGTAGATGCTCTATTTTTTTATTAAACAACTAGCAGTATAGCCCAGCATTGCTCGGGTGTAATGAAAGCTTTAAAACTAATCCATGGTCCTGGAGCTCAGACTCAGCCTAAAGAATATTTGTGTGAAGTTTGGTGAGAATCAGGTAAAAATTGTGGATTTGTATAAAGGACATACAGACAGATAAACAGACACACACACAAACATCTTGCCTTATATATATATATATATATTATTGATTTTCTGCACTATTGTAAGAATTGCAACCTTGAAACTTCTGAATATCGTTTCTTATGTCTTTGTCTATGACTGTATCAAATTTGATTAAAATCGGACCACTCCTTCTATAACCCGATCTTTTTGCTTATCAATTTTCGATATTTATCGGGGGTACCTTGACACAAAATCTAGCTAAGAACACTCACAGATGCTTATCGTACAACTGTGTGAATATTCAAAAAAATCAGTTCAGCCGTTTCGGATTTTATAGGTAATGGATACACACACACAAAGTTCCATTTATAAATAAGTTTAGATACGTTTGTTATTTTTGTCTACCAGCCTGAATATTTGAGAAATCTTATTGAAGAAAAATGTCCGTCCTCTCACAGGATTTAAACCTGCATCCCCCTTGGCAGGAGAAACCATTGTTAGATCATTGCTTTAGAGTGCCTTGTCAATAAAGCAAAATTATAAGTCTAAATCTTTTTCAAACTCTCAAAACAGATATATCTCCTCAGTTTCATATTCGAATGAAAACAAAACAATTTCTAATGAAGTGATGGTTTTTTTACTTATTTATCCAACAGATTGAATTACTTAAACATTATTTTGAGTAGAAGCTTCATTTTTTATTGAACCATATATTTATTTATTTTTTGTGTACCAGCCTGAATATGTATATATCTGTGTGCGTGAGCTTGTATTTATTAAAAACAAATTATATTCATTCACTCATAAATATTTCCATAAATATTTATTTGTCCTTGATTGATTCTCTTTCTTTTTTTTAATGTTGTTCAATCAACAAACACTGTTACCGTAATGCATCCCTCATGATGAAAACTGACTCTAGAAATGCCATCACTACCTGAATCTCAATGAAAGGACTTGAACTTTATAAACTTTTGACCTACTGGGAAATTTGCACAATTTTATATATTTGTTTTTTAGTATTACTTTTCTGCGCATCACCCTGATTTGATCTAAGAGTCAACAAAATAATTTTTTTTCCAGTTTTGGCTTGCTTTCTAAGAACCTTTGCTATCTAAACTGTGCTAACATTGATTAAAATCTCTTCCTATCATAAAGATACATGCACAGAAATGTTTATTTACTTTTATATGCTTACATGTATATAAGTAAGAAATGGCTGGTTACTGATTTTCATGTAAGCCAATTTGCTAGAGTGACTGGCTAATCCTTATTACAGATGTCTGCTCCGGCACATTTTTTATATCTGCAGAGCCAGCCTGTGATTTATACTGCAGTTATGCTGAATTGATTTTAATTACAGTTTCTAGAAAAAAGAGCAATTAATCTGGTATGTCTAGTAGTTGAACAAGGCCAGTTTGCTCAATATCACAATTACAAAGACTTGTGACTTCATTCTAGCAATGTCATCAATGATTTCCAACAGTTTCATCTTCTAAATTTGACCCAATTTGTGGTGCAGTTTTCATGTACTTTCCAACTGTGTTGTACATTTGGATCATCTCCCCAGTCTGACATTACCATAAAGTCAGTCACTTTCTTGACTAATGTCAACAAAGTTGAGATTAAAATCTAGGCATCATGGTTAGAACACTAATCGTCTAACCACTCTGCTACAAGTGTGTGTGTGTATATATATATATATATATATATATATATAATAACTACAAAAACAACAATACCAATAGTAAGAGACCTAACTCTACCAAAACTAGTATTAATCAAGCTATAATTTAAATCATCTTGTATAACCCACCAAGAACAAACTCGGAGGGAAAATAAGAGGAAGCAAAAAAAGAAACAAATGAAGTACATGAACAAAAAGTCAAGCTCTTGTAAGAAAGAAAAAAAAACCCAAGATGAAAACCCTAACACTAAAGCGCTCAATACAAAAGTAGAGCAAACAAAGACAGAAAATCTAAGCAAGAGCCAACAACTGACCACAGTTTCGCCTAACGGATCGTCAGGGAAATTCGCCAATTTCCCTGACGATCCGTTAGGCGAAACTGTGGTCAGTTGTTGGCTCTTGCTTAGATTTTCTGTCTATATATATATATATATATATATATATATATATATATATATATATATAAGTGTGTTAGGTTTTGCATCTTCAGGTTGCAATGAAAGACTCAACTTTGTTTCATCATCTTCACTTAGGTTTTGTGTGCTATTCTTCATTTTGCTAACTGTATATTTATGTATGTATGATAAAACATAGTTTTAAGCTATGCTATGATTATAGTTTAAAAGTGCTCAATATCCAGAATAGACTATTTTTAAAGTCTGAACACTTTTGAAAATTGCATTCAATTATGAAACAAAATGTTATCATTAATGTTCACACTATGTATTTATAAATTACAGCACACACACACACACACACATACACACTCTTACACACCTGTACTTTTGTTTTACTTGATAAGTTATTATTTTAGCCAGTAAATTTTCATCCTTTCTGAAGTTCAAAAGGGTACTGAAAATGTCTCAATGTAACCCACTTTTCAAAATTTGACCTAACATAAGAATTTAATTTTTATTTACTTAAATTTTTTTCATCCCTTTTTAGTCAGAATAAGAAATTTTAAGCATCCCCAGTATTTAAATCATATAGGACATTTTTTAAAATTTTTTAGATAGTTCTGAATCTTAGCACAGAACCAAAGAGACAGATAACCAGTAAAAATCAAAGTTGCTTGCAAAATTTTGTCGAACTTGCTTTCTCACTGGTAAGACTCTGTTCAATATTGTTATCAGTTAGTTAAGTGTCATACGTGATACACGCTTTGGGCAATCATGTCTTGAAAGAGACATGACTGACTGGGCAGAAGATTATCCCGCAGTAGGTTGCCATTGCTTTCTGCGGTAGACTGGTTGCCAGCCAAGGCTATAGAAACCAATCTGTCCTGTTATTTAACCCATAACTGAAAGGAAGAGACAAATTAATACTTTTCCCAAGAGTATTTGTGCATAAGTGAATGCAAGTAATTCAACTAGAATTCAATATGGTTATAACCTTCCTAAAAACAGATCTTCTTCTGATTTATGCTACTCAAATTTCCACTGGTAGCCAGATGTGAACACTCCAAAACACAAAACCAAACAAAAAATTCTGACAACAGCACATTCACTCCACACATAGTTTTTGTTTTACTTACACACTAAAAAAAAAAATGCAATCTGGAATATTCACCCAATAGCACCCACTACTGCCTAAAGAAGCAAAATAAAAATTGAAGCTGATCTGAGCTTAAGAAAAGGATGTAAAAGCCTGTGAAAGTGACATCATAGGCAGTTAGTTGATAGAGCAACCAGGATTCACTGTGCTCATCGGAACACAACCTCCCATCTCTAAAAGATAACTCACCAAAGGCTGTCATCACTGTAAGTCACAACTCCCCTTCCTCTCTTACTGTACACCTCTGCAGATGACTTTTAGGATTTTACTTATCTCTTTCTATCAATAAGAGACATTTGCACCAATTTACCATTTGTTGTATTTTTACATTAATACAGTTGTTAATTTCTTAAACCTCCACTTCTTCTTTATTCTGTCACCATACACTTTATATAACAATATCATCATGATTAGTTTACATTATATATGTGAGTAATAACTTGAATTCAAATGAGTACAAAAGTTGTTCAAATTCATTATTCTTGCTGTTTTTTCATCATGTTTTGGCAGGAGCAATCTTTGTCCTTCTTCATATAAACAGTCAAACCTTTTCTTTCTCAGAAGTTAATTACATTTGTTTGCAGGAACCTTTGCAATTGCAAAACATTCATATTAAAAAAAAGTCAGCTTGGATGCACAAGAAACACATGAACCAAAAAACAGCAACAATAAGGTTAAAACAGCAACAATAAGAATAGTAGTCAGAATAAATTATTGAATGATGTTTTTTTTATAATTTCACCCGAAGCAAGGCAATAAAATCACTATGTTATAAGGTGTTTAGTGAGTGTGAAAGAATATGACAAAAAATTCATTATTAAGGAGAGAGAACAATAAAAGTTGAGGAAATAACAACACAAAAGATAGTATTCAACACTGAAACAGTGAATTTATTGGTAGCAATAGAAGAGTTTTGTATAGCACTAAGATATGTAGACAATGTATCAACAGAAAAGATTCTATACTACCGAAATTAGTTTGAATACCACAAATATAGAAAAAAGAAATGTTGAGAGGGGTTGGTGACTTTTTGTTTACTGGTTTACTCCTTTTTTTTTTTTAATTGTAATGAGATTATTTTAATTTTTAAGAAGAAAAAGGCTAATGGTACTTTTATTGAATGACATTTTTTTCAAATAAATCTAAACTTATTTACAAATGGAACTTTGTCTGTGTGTGTGTGTGTGTGTTTATCCGTTACCTATAGACTCGGAAACAGCTGAACCAATTTTCCTTGAAAATTTACACAGTTGTACTATAAGTGTCTGCAAGTGTTCTTAGCTAGGTTTTGTGTCGAGGTCCCCCCGATAAATATCAAAGATCAATAATCGAAAAACTCAGGTTATAGAAAGAGTGGTCCAATTTTAATCAAATTTGATACACTCATAGACAAAGACATAAGAAATGATATTCAGAGGTTTCAAGGTTGCAGTTCTTACAATAGTGCAGAAAATCCATAATATATATATATAAAAGGCAAGATGTTTGTGTATGTTTCTGTTTATCTGTCTGTATGTCCTTTATACAAATCCACAATTTTTATCCGATTCTCACTAAACTTCACAATTAGGCTGAGTCTGAGCTCAGGACCATGGATTAGTTTTAAAGCTTTCATTACACCCGAGCAACACTGGACTATACTGCTAGTTGACCATATGTCAGATCATATTGTATGCCATGAAATCTGTAACCCATTTTGGTCATATGGATGATACATATGCAACAGCCATTGTATCAGTGGTATGCCTAGGGCAACATAGCCTGACAGGGTCCTCTTCAAGCTGGTTTTGAATTCAATTTTACTTCTAAACTAGTTGTAAATACGCAAGAGAGACAATTTGAACCATAGCTGCAAAAAAGAGAAAAGGATTCATACCTTTTCTAAAAATATTTGTGCAGGAATGAATGCAATGAACTCTCCCAGAATTTGAACTCATCTCACCAATTTCTCATTTGGAGTTATTAACTATTACACTACCTGCACATCTATATGTAACATATGTAAATTTTTTAGAAAAAATATGACATTTTTTTGTATCGAAAATGTTTGTTTTTCTTTATAATTTGTTCTCGGTTATTTGGCACACACTAGAGACAAACATGTTGTACAGGTGTCTAAATGTTTATGGGTTTATTAGATAGAAAAAATCTACTAATACAAGATATTGCAGGTGTTTTTTCACGCAAGCAACACAACACTTTGCCAAAGATTTATTGGCAGTTTTATGTATAAAACACATGCTATAATGGATGATTGGTTTGTTGAGAACAAGAGGAAATAGATTTGATTCCAGCTGCTGGAGTAAGAATTCATTTTTTTGTTGTAAAGGAAAAGAAGGAAACAATCTTGATGAGATGATTTGAAGATGTGCAAATAGAATGTTACAAAACGTTTGACAGGAAAAATAAAATGGAACATCTGTATGGACAACATCAGATAGACAAGGTAAAAATGAAAGTGTTCATTGACTGAACAGCTGAAAGTTTTTTTTCAAGAGTGTCATCAGAACATTCGGTTGTTACAGAGTAAACAAAAAAAAAGGGCACATTTTCCAAATTGAGAGAGAGAGAAAGAGAAAAAAAACTGAATTTTACTGAATTAGTATACTTGCTATTATTGCATAATGGGTAAATGAATTTATGATTCTGGTAAGAAGATTTAGCAATACAGTTGTGTATCACAAAGGTTATCCTAGTGCCAACTGTAGAAGTGACCACCTCCCAGTTATTTGTAAACAAAGGATAAAACTTTAAAAGTAGAGGAAGCCTACTGAGAGACAAGAAAATTTAGCTAGAAACAAAGAAGAGAGTACTGGATTGTTATGTAATGTCTGTCCTTCAAGATGGCAGCAAATGCTGGACAATCTCATCAAAGATGAAGGAAAGACTTCAAGCAAGTAAACTGTAATTCTACAGAAGGATGCTGAGTATACTATGGATTGAAAATGTGAGCAACAACAAGGTTTTGGAGAGGATAGAAACAAAAAATAAACTGATACA
This sequence comes from Ascarosepion bandense, assembly GCA_037127315.1. NCBI lineage: Eukaryota > Metazoa > Mollusca > Cephalopoda > Sepiida > Sepiidae > Ascarosepion > Ascarosepion bandense. The sequence continues at coordinate 355,981 of JBBBDQ010000133.1, read as the reverse complement.
TAACATTTGGAAAAGCCAGCTAAACTTTCTGGGATAAGTAATGAGGAAGGAGGGCTTAGAGAATCTGATAATCCCAGGACAGATAGAAGAAAATAACAGGGGAAAGCAATGAGTGACATATTTGATGGGCTTGAGCAAATGGATGGCAGAGCAGAGTTTGGGAGGGGTAACAAGAGAAAAGGGTGTGAAGAACTACAAGGGATAGTTAGATGTAGAAGGCCATGATCCTCTACATCCTGAAGGAATATAGCACATGAAGAAGAAGGTAATATTTAACCAAGAATTATATACAATTTGATTAGATTGTTCTTTTAATTTTACCCAAATTCTATCATTGTGAATAATAACCTTATTGAATAGAAATTTAGTTTTTTTAATCACTTCTGTTGAAACCTCACAAGAAAAAAGGTGCTTGAAGTATAAATATTGTCAAGAAAATGGAAAGTCATGATAGAGTGTTCCTCTGTCTTTTCTACAAATATTTTCATAGCAATTGTTCTGATGAATTATCCTTGTTAGTACCCCAACTGCCTGAATTTAAACATGTGACTAGATTGGCAACTAGGTCTCACTGTTTTGCTGTTGAACTAGCTAGATGTAACTATAATTTCTCTTCTAATAGTTTCTTTACTTAAACTTCTTACCTCTGGAAATCCCTTCCAATTTCTTGCTTCCCTGCCATCTATAATTTTCAAAATTTTAAATGCAATGTCAATTGTCTTTTTCTGCCCTCTTGAATTCTGTTTATTGTGCTTTTCTTTACTTCTCTTCATTAAAGTTTTCTTATTCTCTTTCACTCCCTGTAACCTATTGTGTCCAAGTGACACTGTTACCTTTCTGGGGTGAAATGCTTAAAAAAAAAGCATTTGATGATTGGTTCTATTAAACCAAAGAAAAATTATATTGTGTAATCCACCATTGTAATTGTTGAAATTGATCAACTACTTATGTAGTATTTCAAGTCAAAACCTATTTTGGATTCTAAGGATATACTTTTTTTGTGTGCGAATATTGCATTCATAATTTTTTCAAAATAAAGATTTTTCCAGATACAAATATAAATTGGGGTGGAAAGGCAAGATGGATTCATGCTTTTCTCAGGGGTATTTGTGTAAGTAAATGTAATGAACTAAACTGGACTTCAAATTTGACTTTCCAATTTCATATTCCAAGTTACCAACAATTGTAACACCTGCATCTCCCATAAAATCTTAAGGTACTTTTTTTACAGAATGATTCACCTTTAACAAGGCCTGGGGCCACTCAAGGTTGTGGGTTATGTTAAGGGGTAGTTTGAAAGAATAGGAGGTCAAGACAATGATTAACTTTAGACTTGAAAATGTCAAGATTGTAGTGATCAAGGAAACATCTTTTTAGGAGTCTGTTCTTTAGAGCAGTAGTTTGTACAAAGAAGCTGTTTGAGTGGAACTTCTTGCTAATGGAATATGTAGGGATTGTGGGTGGTTTGCTACAATGTAAGTAGCATGGTGAGTTCTAGCTGTTGAACCAGCAGATACAGTTTGTCAGAGCACTTCCATGATAGTAGCTATAATGTAGGGAGTGACTCGTCATACCCCACCTGTGAGAGGGAGTTGGAGCGTGGAAAATAATTCTTCAGCAATAAGGACTCTGAGATGCTTTTGAACTTATCAAGACAGGAAAGTGAGGTTTGGACCATGCCTGCCTAAATATGGCAACAGTGTAGAAGTAGGGAGATGGTTAATGCTTATTAAATTGGCCATGTGTCATACATAACCAAACGCCCTACAACTTAGGATTATTCGCTATCATCCGAAGGTTAGAGACTGGAATGTGTGGAAGAATAAAGAATATACCTTTTGTATGTATAAATAGAAATTTATTAATAGGAGAGAATAACATGAATTGGTTAAATGTTCAGTAAGAAACAGTATTAAAAAGATGAGAGTATCAAGAGTTCGTAGTAGTAACATGCAAGAGAGAAGTTGTGTACATAGGCAGGAACACTTGTGTAAAGGTATCCACAAATTTTTCCGCCTGTCCATTTGATCTTGGATGATATACTGGCATTGTCACGTGATCAATGGACAATGATGAATAGAATTCCCTGAATTCTCTTTCTGTGAACTGCGTTTCGTTGTCACTGACTAAAGTTTTAGGGAGACCAAAGCGACTAAAAGTTTTATTAAGTGCGTTTATTGTATTTGTTGCAGTCAAATGTCTGCACTTAACAATTTCTGGCCATTTAGTGAAACTGTCCACAATAATTAGGTAATAAGATCCATTTATGGGCCCTGCTTAGTTGATATGCATTCAAGTCCATGGGACATCTGTCTTTGCCCATGGTTGAATCTTTACTGGTGGATCTTTTACTGCCAGTTGATATCCTCTGCACTGTTTCATCAAGTTTTCTATGTCTTGGTCAATCCTCGGCCACTAAGTATAGCTTCTCATTAAAGATTTCTTCTCGAAATCCCTGGATGGCCAGCGTGAAATTCTTTCAGAATGTTCTTTTGCAGAGTACCTGGCATTACAACTCTATCTGCGTATAGTAATACCTGTTTACAGATTGGAAACGGTGACACACTAATTCCTTTTTTAGTTTTCTTGCTCAACCAGACTTTTTTTTTATTTTCTAATGAAATCAATTTTCTCTGCTGCTTTTTTTCACATTTAGCATAACCAGTAGTTCTCTAATAGTGTTGTATAATAGACCCAACGATTCACTTTCATCTCTTATCCTCGTTATTAGTGTTTCTTTCAGTGGTTTATTCAGGTATCAATCTTGATAACCCATCCACATGATCTAGCTTCTTTGAAGGCACATATTCTACTTTGGAATTATAATTTAAAAGAATTACACTTCAATGCTGTAGTTGATTTGCCGTGTGAGTTGCTATACCTTTTTTTTTGCCAAATATTGATAACAGCAGTTTGTGATCTGTTTGCAGAATAAACTCTCTTCTGTATAGAAGCCTGTAAAATTTTTTCACACCGTAGATTATTGCTAAACTCTCTTTTTCAATTTGACTGTAACTTTGTTCAGTGGGCAGTAACGTTCTCAAGGTATGTGCTATTGCCTCCGTAGATCCGTACTCAAATTCATGAAGTAATACAGCACCTAGTCCTTCATTACTGGCATCTGCTACAATAATTTTCCTCTGCAGGTCAAAATGCACACACGATAGGTCTGTTAATAGACAGTTTTTATTTTTTTAAAAGCCTGTTTACACTCTTTTGACCATATCCACTTTCCACCCTTTTTTAACGACTAATTTAAAGGAGCTCTCATATCGTACATTTTAGGGATATAAATGCTATAGTAACTTACTAATCCTAAGAATGCCTGGAGTTTAGCCACATTATCAGGTGCTGGTAGATTTTTCATAGCTTCAGCCCTTTCTGGATCAGGTTTTCTTCTTTTACTGTCAATGATCTGTCCTAAATATTTTATCTTCTTTAAGAAGAACTCTCATTTTTCTTCTTTTACTCTCCTAAATTTTGTTTTTCAACAAAACTATGTTCATCTTTGTTTGCGACTTTGATTTTACTTTTCTCTGATTTGCCTGACAATGAGAACTTTGATGGCCAACATACCCACAATAAAAACATATTTTATCCCTAAAGAAACAATCCTTCTTTATATTTTGTCCCCCACACAAATTGCATATAATTTTTCTTTATTCCATATCCACTTCTGTTGTCTTACAGTTTTTACTCGTGAAATACTCTTCTCCTCAATTCTGAGTATTATCATTTTTATGTTTATAAGTCACTGACATTCTTCACTTATTTTTGTAGCATAATCTTCGGATCCTATTCTATGATAGTGAGGATTCTTGACCTAATTTCTTTGTCCTTCAGTATCGTTAGCCTCTGAACAAAAATTAGACACTTAAACATGTCACTTGACAATTGCTTTAAGTTAGACACCTTACACTGTGTATTAACCATATTTGCATACATGACAAAATCATCATCCTCTTGTTTTATGATATTCAGACACTTGTATCATGTATGGAATATACTGTCTCTTTTATCAAAAAATTTCAACAAAATTTCCACCGTTTTGCTGAATGTAATTTCTTCTGGTTTCTTTGGGAGGATTAAATTCATGTATTTCAAATTTTCTTTCATTCTCAATTTCTGCAACAATAGTGTGATTTTTTCTTCGTCTGACCATTGTTCACATCGTTTTGTAAATAATGTTTCAAATCTATGAAAATAAGCTGGAAATGTTGAACCACTGTTGGGGTGGTATTTAAATTCAGAATTTGCAACTCCTGCTGCAGAAAAAAAATCTAGACTCCAGTTCTTTTGTTGTCGTTGATAATACGTCTTCCAATAGTAATTTATTATCTATTGCCTGTTGTTTGAATAACTTTTCAAACATTTCTTGTTGCTGTAGTTGGAATCATTACTGAATAAGTTGTTGTTGTTGCTGTAAAGTGGCTTGTAGCACCTTAATTAATTCAGCAATTTGTTCCATTCTGCCAACATATCCAATTTATGTATACAATGAATCTTCTAAATCCAACAACAGGTGTTTGCAATTTCTTACTTACTGGAAGCATGCCTAAGTTTTTCCTTTTCCAACATTCCTCGTTAGTAAGTGTTCAAACAAAAAATGAGGAAAAACTTACTTACTTGTCAACAAGTCTTTTTTAACGTTCTTCATTAGTAACTGTTGTCAATTATTTTTTTTTTCTTGTGAACTCGTTTCAAATTCTTTGTTGCCAACTGATATGTCCCAGAAAGGGATATATATATCATTCAAGATAGTTAAGTGTTTTAGGCAAATGTAACAGGGTAGGACAATCTAGTATGTAGACACAATGGATGGTACTCGTCATATGCAGTATCTTGAGATGTAGGCATAGTCAATAGCTGCAGACCAATAGTCATAGACCTCTAGTCCTCCATTCATATAGACGTATGGACGTAGATCTCTATGTGTCCTCTCCTTCATCTGTATTTATGGCTGACACCAGCCAATCACATTACTGTGAGGGGGAACCAAGGTGTATGCATATTCATTACATCAGTACGTATGAGCATTTATTGTTGAGTAGAATTGTCTTTGAAGTTATCACTCAGGATGAAGGGTGAAAAGGAAGGAGATGAGTGGTGAGAGAGAAAGATAGAGATAATAGTAAAACAATCACTTGATGTTTGTCAAGGGACGTGTTAATTACACTTGTCTCAGTTTTCTCTGGTGAAGTTCAAACTTGGCCTGTCTTTTATTTTGTTGGAGAATTCACTCCTGCATGTGATTTTGGCCTTTCCATTGGACAACAAACTTTTCACATTGAGGTGTAAAATTTTGCAAGTTTTGTGCATGCTAAGCAAAGTTTGTAATTAGAGAAAATTTCTAACAAGATCAATGAGTCAGTGCTTAGCATTTGAATTTTAAATCTAGAACTTGTTTTTTTTTACTACAGCAGTACTTCATTTTCAGCCTGACCTGGCTCTTATGAGGATTCAGGTACTTACTGTAGTAGTACAGGTAGCTGATCATTTTACCTGCATCTGTAGTGATGGATCATATATACGAATTTCACTTGAGGTTGAATGTGAGTCTGAGGCTCAATATTCTTTCAAGACATGGTGCCTCCTTGAGGGTACATCTGTTCACTGTGACTGACAGTAGTTTGGGGTTCAGTCAGTAGTGATATAATGTAACCAGTTTCCTTTTAGAGGCATTGAATATAATCAGTCTGTTTTTCCCCACTTAGAAGTTAGTGTTATATTGGAAAAGAAGTCAGCTACCATTCACTGTCAAGAACTTTCAGAGGTGTGCCCATATTATCCTTGTATCATCAGCAGAGACATTTACAAATGATCAGAGTATATTCTGGCCATTAACTACTCTCAAGACTGACTGTTAATAACTATCTTCAGGGATTTTTCTCTTAGGAAGGATTTTATAATAGAGAAATGCAGACAGTTCAGAAAGCAGTACGGATCAGACTACACTGCACATTGCATTAGATTTTGAAGTAGTATTTCTAGTGAGCTATGGCTCCAGCACATTTATGAGTGAACCAAGGCTGACTGGAATTTTTGGTGGAGCATAAAACACTCCATTCCAGAAAAGATCAATTTGAAACTTAGAGCAGCATTTTTAGGAGCAGAATGTTTTTTATAATATGATTATTTCTGTAAATGTTATATTTACTAACTATACACTCTTGAGTATATAGCCTTCTATATTTTACCATGAAATTAATGTCTTTCAGTTTCAGATAAAAAGTTTTATGAAAGATAATCCATCTCTAGGAAAGTCAGCATTTATTTCCCTTTTTGAAAAGAGCAGGGATGTTTACTGAAAATATGTTTCCATTAAATGTAAATTTACAGTAATGATGGATTAAAAAATGAAGTAATTATTTGTATATTGTTATCTATCTAAATCTAAATCTAAATCTAAACTTATTGATAAATGAAACTTTGTCTGTGTGTGTGTGTGTGTGTGTGTCCGTTACCTATAGACTCCGAAATGGCTGAACTGATTTTCTTGAAAATTTACACAGTTGTACTATAAGCATCTGCAAGTGTTCTTAGCTAGGTTTTGTGTCAAGGTACCCCCGATAAATATCAAAAATCAATAATCGAAAAAAATTGGGTTATAGAAGGAATGGTCCGATTTTAATCAATTTGATACACTTATAGACAAGGACATAAGAAACGATATTCAGAAGATTCAAGGTTGTAGTTCTTACAATAGTGCAGAAAATTTGATATCGATACCAGGAAATCAAAATTTGACTTACATCCATTCAATTGTTTTTCAGTCTACGGTTTTGCTTTAACTGGAAACAACTATTGCTTTTTAGTCTTTCATGCCAACATCCAAAGAGTCTGAGCTCCAGGACCATGGATTAGTTTTAAAGCTTTCATTACACCTGAGCAATGCTGGGCTAGTCTAATAAAAACAGCTCAAGCAAATTTCAAACATTTTAAAAATTTGTTGAGAATCTATCATAAACACTTTTTCATCTATTATAGAAATATATGGATGTGCATTGTGCTGCATTGGATATCAGCTTGAAATGAGAACTCAAAGAACTGAGTTGAATTCATTGCATTCACTTACATGAAAATACCCTTGGGAAAGGTTTTAAGTCATATCTTCTCCCTCCAACTATGGCTGAATAGGAAGACAGTTTGGGTCTTTTAGATTTGGTTGGCAACCGGTCTACTACAGAAAGCTTGTGTGTATCACATATGAAACTTAATTGACTGACTGATATAAAAATATGATAGCTGTTAATGAATTAAGTAGATTTATCTGACCCTAACAATAAGTGTATCTGTAAAAGTTGAAATTAGATAAATCTTTTGTAATTTTACACTTGGGTTTTTGCCTAGTGAATTAAAGTGCTGGTTTATGAATTTGGTGATATAGTAATTATAAGTTCAGTCCCTCGGGTAGGCAATGTGAAACAACAGAAACATGGCAAGTAATAACTGAGCAGTACTAAATAAGAACTGCATGAGATATTCCTAGACATGGGCAGTAAAACAATTATAATCTATCCTTCATAGATTAAATGAAGAATTTATTAATTTAATATTTGCCTATAATTCTGAAATGTGGTTGTATTTACACTATTTACATTGTTCAGGCTATTGTCCTCATTTTTAATGCCATGTTTAGAAGGTTTCAGTCATTGTACACCTTGGCCTTCTTCAGTGGATATAGATGTTAGTTAGTTTGAGTGACTTTACCCAAACAGTTGTGAGTTCAATACCAGGCTAAAGCAGTGGTGAACAAATAATTTAGAGAGTTAAGTTCAAGGGAGATAACTACATGGCTACCAAAAGTCGTAGAGCACATGGAATGAGAATGATATAACCCAGTGATTGTAATAAAGGGTTCAGTTCAAAATTTCTAGCACCTGAAAAGGGCCAGAGAATACAACAGCCCAAACCTTGTAAACATGGCAGTAAAAATGAGAACAATAGTCTGAACAATTTAAATAATGATTCACTTTTAAATTCCCTGAAGGTTATCCAGATTGATGATGACTGGAGAGCCCAAGAGTTAAAATTTGTGACAACAACAAAAATGAGGGAAATGGTCTGCATACACAGGCTTACTGCCACATCACATTGAAACATCAGTCCCTGTACGATAACCAAAGTCAAGCAACATCAAATTGTATCAGTAACTACATGGGTATCTGCTTAGTAATACCAGCTGAATGTACAGGTAGTATAATAGATAATAGGTTGGAATTGTTAATTGTAGAGTTGAGTTTCAATTCCAGTTGGGTTTATTATATTTATTTACGTGCAGATACTCTGAATGAATCCACCTTTTCTACCTCCCAGTTTTGGGTTAAGTAGTAAAACTTGTATCACTATTATTATCTTCCTCACTAAAATTCATAACATCTAAAATTATTTTCTGGCTTTAAATATCCTGAAAATTATTGATAAGCTGGAGAAAATGAATGAGTCAATCTCCACTACATAATGTAGGTAATGATAATTCCTCATTCCAGAAATTCAGATTGAATTTTTTTTTTACCTATTGTTGCTTTGTTTTTTCAAATTGAGTATTTTGTTCGTATCATAAAAATATACTGAGATTTTGACACATTAAACACTGATAATTTATTGTACTACGTTTTGTTAGCCATTAACAATCTGTGTGCATGCAAAAGAGAAAAGAGCATCATTTTTTTGTCAAGAAACCTTTTCAATGACAAATCAAAAATGCAAAATGTGTTACTTATTGACTTTCATTTTGATTAACTATTTATACGTTAAAAGGCAAACTAGGCAATTGGAAAAAGACATTTGGTGCATCATGACTCTAAGCACAATGCTTTGTGGGGAAACAAATCAGCTGGTTGCTCAAAGTAGAATGTCTATAGAGAAGATAAACAACTGATAAGATTTTTATTCATATAGTATGTCAGTAATTTGCAATGGTGGTGCAGAACATAGTTATTGCTGGCTGTTGATCAGTAACTGGAGCATGATATCATGTGCCGTCATATGACTTTCTTATGCTTCCTCCATTTTCTTTTTTTCTTTCTGAATTTGATACACCATTTTTTTCTGAAACTCTGAATCTTTAAAGAACAAAAAAAAAAAATGAAAAAATACAAGTAGAATAATGTATCGCCTTTTAATGAGAAGGACAACCACTTATAAATGATGAAGATGGTGTTTTGACACACAATAAGGATTGATTGTTGAAAAAGATGAGGTTGGTGGAGTTTAGTAGTGATGATAGATGAAACTGTGGCAAAATGTCGGTCTGGACAGGTTTGTGTTCTTGATGAGGGTGGTTGCATTTAATAAGGGTGATGGAGGATGCTTGTTCAAGTAATGAAAGTCTTATTATTGAAGTGAGTGATTATGGCAGAGATTGGGAATGGAACTAATATGAAAATAGAGAAATGTCTATTGATGATAGAAATGTTGATGATGGATACTATTAGGAAGAACATTAAAAAAAAAGATATTTTTAAGAGAAGGATGGTGATAGTTCTTAAATGATGATGTCCATGATAGCTTGGTATTAATAATTGCAGTAGTGTGGTGGCTATGAAATAAAAATAACTTTCTTCTTCATGATTTGCAAACTCGTAACACCATTGGATAAAAAATTACAATTTAGCTATCATAGGACAATTTACAAATCGCAGTCTAGTGACAATTTACGTATCGCTTTATTTTCATTAATCAGATTTCATGCATTTTGGTAGAAAGATAGCCCCAACTAGCTTCTTTTATTTTCTTACAAACTTGCAATCTGATTGGATAATTCTCTTCAAAAAATGGTTACATCATGCTGTGTACACAAGCCATGTAGTGCAACAACAATTGCCCACTTCTTTTGCCATGTGCCATTAACTGGAATGCTGCTAACAGAATTTATTTCACCCAGTTTAATAATCATGACAAAAAGGTGAGTTGGCATCAGAGAGATGAGAAAGAAAAAAAGGCTGACACTACACTTCACCGATGTCAATTTCTCACTATACTTTATTAGCCTTTAATGACAATTGATGATGGCAAAAACTCTTTCTACTGTTGAAGCTAAGTATTTAAAAATATATATTTAAATTGTATTTGACTGTAGTATTTTTAATGGAAAAAATAAATTTTTTCAATTTGTTTATATGGAATTCAACTTAATACTCTTGTGTGAAAATGAATTTTAAAAATGTACTTTGTGTCTAATATTTTATTATGAACATTTGCTCTGTTTATCAAATGTACAAACTTTTAATGTGATTACTTATCTTGAAATAATCTACTGACAATAAAAACTGTGTAAATTTGAATAAATTTCTTATTTTGTGTTGTAAAATTATGCAACAAACACCACCGCTTCAGTAGTGATGATGAATTCTGTAAAGGTGGTACTCTGATGGTTTGAGAAAATGATTAACAAGATTGTGGTATTAGTGATAGTGGGATCTTTGATACTGGTAGTGCAGCCTTGGAGGATTGTCACTAAATTGATCTCAAATGAAGCTTATGGACATATGTTGAAACATTGGTTCTCATACAATCACCAGGGTTAAGCAAAATTGAGACTGGCCATTACCTACATGGGTAATCTTTTAGGAATACAAGGTACTCTAGGTTAGATATATGGGTAGTGTAATAATAATTCAAAATTGTTAATCAAAGAGATGGGTTTCCAATCTCAGTTAGGCTTTTTTATTTTGTTTTTTGTAATTGTTTCACCCCCAAGCAAAGCAGAACTGCCACTGGTACACAGGGGATTACATAGTAGGAGAGTGAAGAGAGAGGAGAACAGGGCACAGTAGGTGTTGGAGAATGGGTAAGAGAAGGATGGATACATTGGTGTAAAGAGAGCTGTATGAGAGCCAAATGGAAAGTGAGAATAAGGTTGGGAATTAAGGAGATAAGCGATGACAGTTGACATTGCATATAAACTCTTGGAGATTGTAGCTATCAGGGAAAAAAGAATACTGAAGATAGTTCCACAGCTAGGAAGTGTGAGAAAAGAAGCTGATAGAGTAGAAGTTGTGGTTACACTTGATTGTTCTCACAGTAAAAGGGTGGGACCTTGTTGCCAGTCTAGTAGCTCGAGTAAATTCCCATAGGGTGGGGGGCACCAAGAAGCTAGGCTCATCAAAACAGAATTCGTGAAAGTATTTGTAAAAGGGACAGAAAGAAGCCACATCTCGTCAATTAGAGAGAGACTGGGGTTGGGCTGGCAGGTTAGAATCATTGCAGATTCAATTTTGGATCTTGCCAAGAACCCCAAGGTAAAAAACAGGGATGCTTAACTAGATATGACAACAGTATTTAATGCACAAATTGATGGTAGATTTGTACATGTGCATGATGGATTCAGAGGAAAAGAACTTCCTGGTCTGACACAGGAACCCTACCTTCTTATTAGTAGATTTAGCTATTAATTCAGTGTAGACGTTTCGCTTAAGGTCAGCTGAGAGAGTGAGGCTGAGGAGGTGCAGTGTATTCACTTAAGCATAGATATCATTGAGAAGGGTATGAATCTGCCATTTCTTCCACCAATTATGGATTGATTAGTAAGACTTGCATCCTGATATTATTATATGAAAAAAATAATTCTTATGAAAATATTTTCTGGCTTTAAATAACTTGCAATGGCTTGATAAGCCATAGAAAACAAATCAATGATTAGAAATGATAAGAAAGCTATACTGCAGAATGGTAGTAAGCTTTAAAAAAGTTAAAAATAAGAGTGGCAATAAAGTATTAAGGGATAGAATTGTTTTCTTAGAAATAAAATATATCTGAACACCTGAACAATTTTCACCACAGGTAAAGAAGAAACTCAAAGTAACATAAATATTGTTTGCTAGAATATGATAGACTGAAAATGTGAATAATGAGGAATTTTTACTGAAAATGGGAACTAGGAGAGCACATACCTAAAACCAGAAAGAGGCAAATGAGATTTCAAGGACACATAATGAGAAAATATAGCTTGAAAACTTTTGCACTCACAGGGAGAAGAGGAAACTAAATAAAGTACGAAGAGATAGAATTGCATTAGAAAAGAGTGCTAAACTGATCTGTAATATCACTCCCCCTATATGGCAGTGAATGCTGAACAAATTCTTTATAAATGAAGACAAGACTTGCATAAACAGTGATGTGTTACTGCAGACTGTTGCTGAGAATAAAGACTGAACATGTGGGCAAGAGAAAAAGATTTAATAAAAATACAAACTAAAATGACTCTTACATTCAAAAAAAGAAAAATGAAATTTCTGGAACACAAAGAAAAGAGAGTTTGGAAAATTTAACACACAGAGGATATATTGAAGACAGGAGAGGCAGAAAGAAACAATACCTACCAAACTAATTTTTGTGAATAAATGACAGAGTGAGGATGAAAAGAGATGGTAAAAAGTTAAATGTTGCTTAGAGATACAAAGGGTGAGAAGCTGTGAAGTTTCATAATCGCCCACTCCCTGAATGGACAGAGCTTGTAAAAAAGAGGTAAGAAAGTGAAGATTGTCTGATATAAATTTTTCAAGTTAGGAGAGCATGCTTAGGTAATCAGCATTTAAAATAATGATTTTTATCGAGGTTTAGATATCTCTCCTCCTTTGTACAAGGAGAAACATGCAACTATCTCAGCAACCAAAGCAATTTGTTTTTTTCTTTGTTTAATGTCTCTTCAAAAAGAAGCTGACCATGACTTTCCACAGATTCTTCTTCTATATTATCTGTCAACTGCTATACATTGTTGGGAATGATAATACACTAGCTTCTTGTTAATTGTTGTACAGTTTGGAATTTAAAACTTTACTTCTTTTAGAGAGGTTGCTACCTATAGCCAGAGAGTCCTGTCTACCATGCTCTTTAACCCAAAGCTGACAGAAGAAGAAAGAGTTCATGCTATTTCAAGTATTTTTGGATGAACGTGAAGGCATCTAAGTAGGTGGAATTTGAACTTGGCTTGCTGATTCCACTTTAAGTAGAAATATTATATTCACCACCCATACATCTCGTGACACATTTTTCAAGGGAAGCAATTTTTTTCTCTCCCCACACATTTTAAAAGCTTTAAATTAGGATTTAAAGTAACTGCTTTGCTTTCTTTCCATAACAAGTTATCTACTAGTAAATATCTTAAATGTATGTATGAGCAAGAGAGTGGAAGAAAAGAAAAGTTGATTTGCAATGCTGATCATCTTAGGTAATAATAATTCTATCAGTCATTTTTAGCTGACGCAATGTCAGGCAATGATAGAAACAAGAATTTATACCCTTGCAAGGTTTTATCAGAGCAGGAAATAAATCTAAATTAATATTTTTTATCCTCTATACTAATTTGCATATCAGTTTCACATAGCTTTCTGCAATCTTGTATATATATATATATATAGTGGATAGCTCATTTATATGAAAGCATTACCATTTAACACATAAGGATATAATGGGAAATGATTTATTGGTAAAGGGGGTGGAAAATATATTGGTGTCAATATAGCCACTATACAGTTACTTACAGTAACAATTAAGACAAAACAATTAATCAACAGTCCAGAAATTTATTATTGAAATCGTTCTGGTTAATAACAATAAAATGTTCTGATATGGTAAACAATAGGAAATTAATTACCAATACTGTTTGAATTGCAAGCCATCTGCTCAATGCATTCCCTACAACATGAGAGAATAGTTTGACAAATATCATGACACAAATGGTTCTGACAACTTAAGTCTGCTATTGTGTTTCAAATAAATTGCTTGAGATTATCAATATTTCTTTTTTTTTGCAAAAATGGAATCTTTGATTATTACCCATGATTTTATATTATAAATAACTGTATAGTGAATTTATTGTTATGCATTATATATATATATATATATATATATATAAGATACAAAATAAAATAAATATTTGAGAACAACAAAATACGGATTTATTGTGGGTTAGCTAACATTATAATGTTTTGGTTGTTATAATCATCATCAGGGCTTATATTTACTATTGTGAAGTTTTTTGTTGTTACAGCCTGTGAATAGATTTAGAAATGTGATAAAAACTTAAAATTTTAAGGCTGTTTGAAAAAACAAAATGTTATAAATATTTCATGACTGAAGTCATAGTTTACTACAATTCTTTCAAATAATATATATATATATATATATATATATATATAAATGGTGTGGGGAAATAAAGTCACGATACAGTTACATAACAATTACTGCAAAGCAATTAATCCACAGTTCAGAAATTTATTATTAAAATTGTTCTGGTTCATTCTGGTTAATCACAATAAAATGATATGGTAAACAAGAGAGATAGATTTTTCTCTCTCTTTATACATAAATTTTCTCTCTCACCCTGTCTCTTTTGCAGAAATATTTGTATGTCTTCAAAAAAATGCATTTCTTTATATTTCATATACGTTATATATATATATATATATATATATATATATATATAGATAGATAGATAGAGAGAGAGAGAGAAATTTTTATCTCTTGTTTTACATAAATTTTCTCTCTCATCCTGTCTCTTTTGCAGAAATATTTGTATGTCTTCTAAAAGAAAAATGTATTTCTTTACATTTCATATACATTATATATATATATATATATATATAGAGAGAGAGAGAGAGAGAGAAATTTTTTTTCTCTCATCCTGTCTCTTTTGCAGAAATATTTGTATGTCTTCAAAAAAAGTTCTATTTCTTTACATACAATTACTTCTCTTTTACTCTCTTAATACGTAAAGGTTTTTCTCTGTATATGGGAATATTTCTCCCTCATTTTTTACTCATAATTTATTTTCTTGCCATCTTTATAGATTTATTTTATGCAAATGACCTTTTCTTTCTATATGGGTAGATGTATTTACTATTCTTATTCTCTGTGTGTTGAAGCAGAAACTTAATTTCATTTACATATCTAAAGAGAATAATACATTTAATTCTTTCTCTGTCTCTTTATAAATCAGATTTTAATCGATATACTAAAAAAATATATATATATATACTTTGGATAACGTAATTATTCAATACATGCCATAAAAACCATTTTTATTATTACACCTGTAATATTATTTACTCAAAAAATATGTAACAAATAGTTTTCATCATTTCAAGGATGTATATGTGTAAAAAGTTTAGCACATATAATATCATATACAATATTCCAGAGAAACACAAAAAATTATACGACAATTCACTATGTGAACTAATAGAAAGACAACAGATCTGCTCAGATTGGGCTGTTTTCAAATCCAACAGATATTAACAGCTACAAAAATCAAGCTTTCCACATACAGTAGCCGATAAGGATCTTTCTAATGGCATAAAGGGGACAAATTTCCTCAAAATTTATCCTTTGCTTAGAATGAAAAACATGAACAACAGGTGTTACCAAACCATTATCCTGCAACTGTATGCAACAAACAAAAAATAACTCTTGGATCATTGAATGTTTGAACTATGAACAATTGTGGACAGCTGGAGAACATGAAGCAGGAGATGACTACATTGAACATAAACATTTTAGGCACATGTGAAACAAGATGGCCAAACAATGGAGACTTCATCAGTGATGACCACAGAATTATATATGCAGGAGGTGAAAATAATGAAAAAGAAAACAGCATTATACTGGATAAAGGCACAAGAAAATGCATTATGGGATACTGCCAGATATTTGAAAAAATTCTAGTAATTAAAAAGAAAAGGAGGCCTCTCAATATATTGGTAATAGTGGGATATGCATCAACACCACAAGGTACAGAAGAAGAAATCAAATCCTTCCACTCCGTGCTAGATTATGCCAAGACACAGTGCAAATCACAAGAAATCAGAATTATCGTGGGAGATCTGAATGCCAAAATTGGCCAAGGGAGAGAAGGTGAAATGGTTGGCAAATTTGGAATAGGATATCGCAATGGCTGTAGTAAGAAATGGATCCATAATGCATAGCAAATGACCAGATAATAAATAACCTCTGGTTCCAAGAGCATCCAAAAACTATGAACATGGAGAAGTCCAGGAGAAGAAATTAAGAGCCATATTGATTATATTACTATAAACAAGAGATTCAGAAACACAGTTCTTCACTGCAAATCCAACCCAAGTGTAGACTGTGGAAGTGACCACCTGCCAGTCATATGTAAACTAAGGATAAAACAAAGGAGATTAAAAAAAACTTAACACAGCCCTAAGACTGTAGTACTATAGCGAGTTATCCATTCTTTTCCAGTTTATAGTGGGTGTCCATTCTAGTGAAGGGTAGTAGTATGTTGTTGCAGATTAACGAAATTTGGCCTCATTGTAGATAGCTCACTATAAGTTATAAAATGATTATAAATCAAGAAAAGCAAATTGAGTTGAAAAATAACATTTTATATATACACATATCAATTAAGGTTTTTACAATTAAAGTAATCCTTTACATATGGATCCATTGGACATTAAACTGTTCATGGCAATAAAATGCTGAAAAGAGAATTAATGCTTAGGAATGTGGGAGCGTTGTAAGGAATGTCTTTGATGTAGCTGCTCCTTAGGTCAGTAAGTAGTTTTGAGACAGCGAAAAATAAGATGAGAGGGGTAAGGGAGGCTAGCATAGTAAGCCACCCGACTTGGGTCAAGGGAGCTACTAATTACACCTGTCTCTCTTGAGTCTGGGTCTGTCTGTCTGTGTCTGTCTCGGCTTTTTATTTCGAATTTTTACATCGCAGCAGATCATTTGGGAATTCATATCCATATTTTATTCTGGTCTTCCCATTAACCAATAAATAAAATTCATGTAGGCTCATGAGCTTGAAATTTAATATTTAATTAATTTTTATTTTTCAACCGGAACATCTGCGTGAATCCAGCTGCGCACCGACAACTTTTGGTCATTTGCTTTTTGGTCGTGATAGTGCAAACATCTGGTCCCTCACTTTTGCTTGTTCGGTATCACCACAGTGCAATAAACTTGTGAATGCCTTGTACCTGCAGAAAATATATATGGAGAGCATGAAAATGAAATAGAAAGAACAAATTAGAGACAAAAGCTCAAAATGGAACACACTAAAAGTAGCTCTAATAACATCAGTCAACAACGTCATCCCAAAAGAAAAAGCACTTTAGAAGAAAAATGAGTGGATTGCCAAAGAGATTCTTGACATAATGCGAAAGAGACAGAAAACAATGCCAAAATATGGAATGATATACAAGAGGCTACACAAAGAAATAAAGAGCAAATGTAGACAGGCTAAATGCACTGAAGTAAGAAGACTGAGCACAACAAATGTATTAAAAAATAAAGGAAGTAACAGGGCAAAAAACCTACTCAGCAACAGGATGTATAAATACAAAGGGTGATACACCAATATTATAAAAAGAAAAAATACTTCAGAGATGGGACGAGTATATTGGAGATCTTTTCCATGACAAGAAAAAGGAACCAGCAATGCACAAAAATATGGATGGAACAGAAATATTAAAAACTGAAATGGAATTGTCAATGGCCAAACTGAAGAGAAATAAAGCAGCAAGACCAGACAGGATTATAATAGAGATGTTGATGTGCTTAGAAAGCTTTGGTATAGACAGACAGTGGCAATATACCGAATGACCTAAGCTGATCAATTTTCATCACAACCTAAGAAGTCAGGTGCAAAGGAATGTGAATTCCACTGAACAATCAGTTTAATGAGCCATATAACAAAACTCATCATCCTGATTCTGATGAACAGAGTGTACGGCAGAATTGGCCCAGAGATAGAAAAAGAACATTGTGGCTTCATTAAAGATACTGGAATGAGGAATGTGATATCCATGCTCAGAATGCTATCTGAAGAAGCAATACAAATGCAGAGGACCCTTTATCAGTGCTTTATAGACTATGCAAAGGCATTCGACAAAGTACACCACAAAGACTTGACAATTTTGACATTTTCAGAAAAGATGTTAGGATAATCAAGAATCTATATTGGCAGCAAACCGCTTATGTATGGATAGGAAGAGAACTCAGCAGGTATACAAAAGTAGAAAGGGCTGATGACAAGGATGTATTTTCTCATCGGATCTATTCAACCTGTACAGCAAAGCAATTATGAGAGAAATAAAAGCCTTGCTAGGATTCATCATTGGCAACCACAATTTCAACAATATAAGAGATGCAAAAGACAGAGTGCTGATAGAAGACATGGAAAGGAAAATGCAGGACCTTCTATAGAAGGTATCAAAGGAAAAAATGAAGAAAGGGTGGGAAAAGAGACTGGAAGGCCTTAGTAGACCCATTTTCATAACACTGCCATAAAAAACATGCAAATGAATGCAAGCTCTATTGGTCAAACAATCTAATATAACAAAATTTATCTTCTGAATTCTTATGAATAGAATGCATAGTATACCAGGAATAAGACAAGAACAGTACAGTTTGTTAAACACACTGGAACAAGAAATATAATATCATAGAATGATATCAGGAAGAGTAATACAAGTGCAGAAAGATGTATATTTGTCTTATAGATAATGCAAAAATATTTTGTATCTTTTATACAAAAGAAAAAATTGTTTGAATCACCTGGAAATTTTGATTTATTTTGTGGGGATATTAGAATAAGATAGAACTTATACCCGGAGTATTCAATCTGCATGCGGAAAGAAAATAAATTCAGTAAAGTAACAAAAAATTAGAAAGGGACATAAGATAAGGAAATGTCATTTTGCCAGAGTTATTCAATCTTTACAGAAGATGATCCTGAGAAATCTAGATGTCCTAACAGGATTTGTTATTGGTGGCCATAATCTTAATAATATAAGATATGCAAATGGTACAGAAAATACAGAACAATCATAAGAGAATATACAGTTGTAGAAAGAAGAACATCACAAGATGTGAATGACAAGTTGGTGACAGAAACAAAGTAATAACAAAGATGTAAATAACTGGGGAATGTTTTTTAACAGAGGAAGAAAAAATGTATCACTGAAAAATAGAGGTACATTGGAACAGCAAAACTTGCTTTTATAAAGTTAAACAAAGTATTCAAAACTTGAAAAGTTAATTAGAAAAAAAAGTGTGGTAAATTGTTCATATGACTCCTCTTCTAAGACAGTGAATGTGGGACAATCTGCACATCGATGAAGAAGTGATTTAAGTTAACAGAAATGTGATATGGCAGAAGGATATGGAGGAAACCATGAACAGAGCACATATGCAACAACGATATATTTAGGAAAATAAAAATAAAAAAGATGCTTATACTTATAATCAGAAAGAGATCATTGAAATTTCTAGGATACATAATGAGAAAAGGGAGCTTAGAAAGTTTGACACTCATGTGACATATTTAAGGCAAGAGGAATAGGGGAAAGCAGCAATTAACCTATCTAACAAGCTTGTTTAAATAGGTGAAATAACTATGATTAGGAAGGATGAGGTATTAAGATTACAAAAGTTAGAAAATTATAAAGTGCCATGATCATCCACATCCTGAAAAGATATAGTGGGTTATCCATTCTTTTCAAGTTTATAGTGGGAAGTCCGTTCTAGTGAAGGGTAGTTGTATATTGTTGCAGATTAATGAAATTTGGCCTCGTTGTAGATAGCCCACTATCAGTCATAAAGATTATAAATCAAGAAAAGCAAATTGAGTTGAAAAATAACATTTTATATATACACATATCAATTAAGGTTTTTACAATTAAAGTCATCCTTTACATATGGGTCCAACAGACATTAAAATGTTCATAGCAATAAAATGTTGAAAAGAGAATTAGTGCTTAGGAATGTGGGAGCATTGTAAGTAAGGAATGTCTTTGATCTATTCTCTCCTTAGGTCAGTAAGTAGTTTTGAGACAGGGAAGAAAGAAAGGAGAGGTGAAGGAGACTAGCATAGTAAGCCACCTGATTTGGTCAAGGGAGATACTAATTACATTCGTCTCTCTTGAGTCTGTCTGTCTTACTGTCTGGCAATGCTTTCTGTATTGGCTTTTTATTTCGACTTTTTGAATCGCAGCAGATCATTTGGGAATTCATATCCGTATTTGATTCTGGGCTTCCCATTGGCCGATAAATACAATTCGTGTAGGCTCGCGAACTGGAAATTTAATATTTAATTAATTTTTAGTTTTCAATTGAAACATCTGTGCGAACCCGGATGTGCACTGACGAGTTTTGGTCATTTGCTTTCTGGTTGTTAGAGTGCGAACATCCGGTCCATCACTTTTGCTCGGTCGTTATCACCATAAAGACACAGCTCATAGAAGAACATATATGATGGACTCTGCCGTCATCTTCATTGTATGAGGGTTCAGTAGTTAAGCTCCTAGAACTGAACAGCCAGACTACCCTATACTTATGATTTGATTATAGTGGTGAAAGCCTGTGCAGAATAATCCATCTTTTCAGAAGAACTGATTACAGAAAATGGGGGCACAGTATGTTATTAAAATAGCCCACTTCAGATTCTGAATTCAGATTTGTTCGTCTCAAAATACATCTGCTAACCATAGACAGAGAGTCCAATCTGCCCATTGTTTAACTCATAATTTGAGAGAAAAGATGAAGATATACTTTTTTTTAATAGTATTTGCTTAATAGTGAATGTAACAAAATTTGAACAGTTTTTACACACCTTCTGTCTAGAAAAGAAGAAACTTATATGAACACAAAAAAAATAAAATACTTAAATACAGAACCTTGTCAGTTGACTTTAATGAAAAAAGTATAAGACAGGGATTTCTGCCTAAATACATAATGATATATCAGACAAGTGTCATGCATAATATACACTTGGGCGATCATGTTTCTTTTGAGACATGACTTAACAGAAGATTTTCTTGAAGCAGGTTGCCATTATTTTATGTCATAACCTGGTTGCCAACTAAGGCTGTAGAACCCAATCTGTCCGACTATTTAACACATAGCTGGAGGAAGAAAAGATGGATTAATATTTTTCCAATGAATGTACATTTGTGTGCTTCTTCTTCTTCTTCTTCTTCTATGTGCCCTGTCCCTTCAGGACGTAGGCGATCATGGCTCTCTACGTCTCCCTATCCCTTGTGGCTCTTAGTATGTTTGCTCCTGTTGCTCCTGGCAACCCCCGTTCCGTCATCCACCTGATCAGGCCCTGCAAATATGTTATTCGCTGCCTTCCTCTGTCTCTCCTTCCTTCTATCTGTCCAGTCAGTATCAGGTTCTCCACACTCTCCTTCCTCATTGCATGTCCCAGGAACTTCAGTTGTCTCTTCCTGATGCTCATCATCAATTTCCTTTTTGTTGCCATTCTTTCTAACACCTCATCGTTACTTGTATGCTCAGTCCACGATATCTGTAGCATCCTTCTGTAGAACCACATTTCGACCGCTTCCAGAAAAAAAGTTAATTCAGAATTCACAATGCAAAGAGCTTAAAAAATTGAGTCATAAATAGTTTCAATGTTTTGGAAACCAATTGTAATGATAAATATATCATCCTAACAATTAATCAAATGTGACACTTGGGAAGAAACTTGTAATGCACTAATATATCTTAATTTTGGTATGGCAGTGTACATCATGGATTAAAAAGAGAAGAATTTCTTAACATTGCTTAAGAATGAATTAAAAATGTATTTGCTTCACATAATGCTATGCAAACATGTAGAAAAATATG
Source organism: Ascarosepion bandense (assembly GCA_037127315.1). Taxonomy (NCBI): domain Eukaryota; kingdom Metazoa; phylum Mollusca; class Cephalopoda; order Sepiida; family Sepiidae; genus Ascarosepion; species Ascarosepion bandense. Next base: position 334,381 of record JBBBDQ010000133.1, on the reverse strand, counting down.
TTGCATTAAGAAATCATAACTGTCTAGTAAGTATGAAATTCGTTTGCAAAGTTTCATCCTGTTAGAAGATGAATCATCAATGTTAGAAGTTGAATCTAGACAAGAGTATTCGTCAGACTTTGATGATAAAGCTCTAAAGTCATTTTTTTGACAGCGACCCAAGGAAAAATTTTTTTTTACTTCTTTTTTTCTTCTTTTTTTTATTCTAAAGAATTATTTCACAGAATATGTGAAAAAACTCTAAAGAACAGGAATTCAGGAGACAGGTGATAATGATTGACATTCCATTTAGGTTTTTGAAAATTAAAGTTATCTGGGATGCAGGAAGTCGGAAGTGTACCACAGGTAAGAAGTGCAAGTGAAGAAACTGTTAGCATAGAATTTATGATTACATCTAGCCATTTCAACTGTAAAATGATGAGATCTGCCAATCTAGTACTTCATTTAAATTCATAAAGTCTGTTGACCATAGAGGAAAAGTTCATCAGAAAAAGATTATGAAAGTATTTATAGAAAAGAAAATAATATTATAGCTATGAAAAAATGACTGAAGCCAATATGCCAGGTCAGAACAAATAAAATTGCATGTTTTTCTTTGGATTTTATCAAGAATCTGTAAATGTATAGCAGAAACAACACTTCAGATATGGCAGCAGTAGTCAATATCTGAATGAATAGTGAACTTAGGGATATGTAAGTCATGTGAATTAGCAAGTTATGTTGATATTTTAACATTAAATATAATCTGAAATAATTACATTGTTGCAAGATTAAGCCAGACTGAGGTATTCATTAAAATTTGTTGATGAAGCTCTAAAGTCATTAGTGGAAATAAATCCACAGCAAAGTGTTTGGGATAATTGCAATATTAATCCCTTCAAGTCTATTGTCAACAGTTATCTTTCCTACATATCCTCATAATTTGTGCTTCTTACCTCTTTGACTTACATTCACAAAACATTATTTAATAACCCACTAGCTTGAGGGGTTCTTGGGCTTTGCATTGGTTGAACAATTAGTGAAAAAAGAATTAGAAAATATATTAAGCATATTACAATTTATCCTATGCTGACATTCAGAGATAAGGAAATTCATCATGCTGTGAGTTTAGGTTTGATGCACTCATAGAGAAAAGAACAAAAAATGTAAATTATATGACGCACCATAAGCAGAACTCAATATTTATAAACAAATCAGGAAGGAAATCTTTTTGATATATTAGTGCTATTCACCAAAAATGAAAATAGGAGAAAAGACATTGGCAATTATGGATTATTTCTAAGTATGCCTAATGAAGGTCTTTTTGAAAATAAATGGACAGGTTTCTGTCTATTTGTGTAAGTGTCTGTAAATATCAGCTGCCGATCACAGTGTCAAGCTCTCATCTTAACTGAGAGTCATACATATGTCTGGAACACATATATCGACTTCTAGATCAAATTTCTATCTTGCGTTTTGTATAAGTTTTATTGATTTCTGACTGACTCTCTCTAAAAATGGCTCCATTTGATGCAGTTGTCAATATCAGAGTAACTAGAACTTTGTCACTTGTTTCCCTGTCTCAACACACCCACTCTGACAAGCTTTCAGCATCCTTTCTTATTTGATGCCAACTCCAACAGCCTCACTTCAATTTTACCTGCTTCATCACTCATCAGAAAGAGATGTACATACAAATAAAGTAGACCTGTGTGCAAAATGGAAAGGTTTTATTGTCTTTCTTTCTTTATATATCTTTATATATCCTCTCCCCTATTCACCAGCAAATACACATGGATTCCTTTCAGCCAGTTGAAAATTTTTAAAAGATTTTTCATCCTTGCTTATCATTGTTTTGGCCTTGGACTTTTCAGTTAAATGCCTCAAAGAATATTATGCAAAAATTTTTTTTCTATAATTCAAATTATAAGACAGGAGAATAAGAATAAAAAATAAATGCATTTCAAAATGAAAACAAAATAATCTTTATCTCCTAAAGCACAACTTTTCTCTACCCAAGCTTTCCACTCACCTGATGATTTTTATAATATCTGTTACTCTATCAGATTTTACATACCTATAGTCTGGTGAACTTGAAGGTTTTCAAACACAGAGCTTTGTGTTGGAACATGCCTGAAAAGAAAGAAGTCATCATTTTGCTTTGTGTCAATTCTGAAGAAAGCAAAAAGGTTACTGGGTCATGGCATCCTGTGATGAAACATTGTAATTTTAAAGAATTTTTTCTTGAATTAGATATATTTGCTTGTATGGCTAGCTACCATTTTTCTGTGTCAGTATATATGTAAATTTTGTAGATTCCACTTTCATTGTATAGGATCGTAGTCTCATCACCGGTTTTGGATTCAGAGTAGCTTTCCCTCAGACTGTTTATTAGCCAGGGCTAGAGAAGCCACTCTGCTCTGCTATTAATCTATAGGCAAAAGTTGAAAATTCCATTTGTATGAAAATGGATGCAATGTTATCAGCTGAAATTTGAATTCTACACATCAGTCCTATTTGCTGCACATACAAGTGCTACTCTATGCACACCTCCACTATTTTGGTAAAAGTAAATCCGATCATCAAATTATTTGATTAGTCAATTAAAATCTAACTATTAATAATACTTATCTTGAGTTGATGTAAAACATAGCCTATAAATCTGATGTTAAAATATTGACATATTGAATATTTTGTGTTGATGGAAAAGTTACCCACATTTCATTTGGCAAAACAATTATTCATTTATCAAAATATTTTTTCTGGTTTTTATAGATTTTTGCTACCTTTTTGCTAATTTTTGTATTCCATTTAAAACCGACTGCACTAGAGGTAGTTTGGGAAAAAAAATTAGATGCCACAAAACCAGAACATTAGCATAAGAACTTCAAAATAAAAATGCTTTTAATTATCATAAAGAACCATTGTTTCCTTCCATTAGCATGGCTAATGCTAACCTCCATGAAAGCAACTCTTTGTACTGTATTCATCTCAAATTTCTGACTGACCTGTAATGATTATATTATGTCAATTGCTAGGTGAGCTGCTAGAAAAGTTGGTTCACAGAATCCTGACAGATCCTTCATCTTTCCAGAATTCTCTTTGTACACTTATAAATCTACTATTTGTCCATGCACTAAATATTGCTGCCATATTTAGTTTGGTGCTTCTGTTATATATTTCAAGATCTGCAACAAAATCAAAAGAAGGGATCTCTAATTTTATCAGTCATGACAAGGCATCTTTGTTTTAGTGAATTTCTCATCACTATGATGTGGCTTATTTATGTTGTTTTATGGTAATTGTTCAAATGAGCTTTCATTCCTGGTACCTCAACTGCATGAATTACAATTCCTGGTACCTCAACTGCATGAATTACAATTTCTGGTACCTCAACTGCATGAATTACAATTCCTGGTACCTCAACTGCATGAATTACAATTCCTGGTACCTCAACTGCATGAATTTAAACATAACACTAGATTGGCAACTAGGCTTCCCCATTTACTGTTGAAATAGCTTGAATTAAGCATTTCTGCCTTCCTTGCAAACTACAATCTTCAAAGATTTACCTGTAACATCCATCACCATTATTTGTCTATACTTCTGAGATTAGGGAGTATTTACATTGTTTAGATTGTTGTCCTTATCTTTATTGACATTTATGTTTTTGATGTTTTGGACAGTGTATGCTCTGGCCTTCTTCAGATATGTAGTCTGAAAAATAATTTTGTTGCTAGGTAATGCCTAACCCTAACCCTAACCTCATACAATAGAGCAAACTATTATAAAACAGGTTCTAATATATACAACATTATCAACATTTGTTTCACTCTGTGCAAAATTCCTTGTTTGGTCAGTTGTTCAAAATACAGAAAATGTTTTGAAGAATTCAAATAATAGTGTATACAATTTTTACAGGTTTGTGGTATAGGAGCACCTAAATGTGCCCACAATTATGTATTACTGCATTTCAATATACAGCATTATCATGCATCACATAATCTACTGGGGATGCCAGAAATCTACAATGTTTTGGAAATCTATAGCTTTTATTAAGTTCCAGATTTCCAATATCTCATAGCAAGTAATAATTAAGAAGGCTCGACTAGTAATAACTAAAAACGCTAAATTTTGTATCATTTTTAAAGAGAAATGAATTTTTTAATGAATACGAAATAATAACTCTCCTCCCCCACTCCTTTTAAATTTGGAAGACTGAGGAAGAAAAAAGGAAAGGAATTTGTGAGCCTGAGCGAAATTATTTTTGAACCAATGAAACCCTTGCCTTCACAGAAATTAGCTGGTCAGCTGAGAAGAAGAGAAAAGAAAGAAGCAAGAATATGGGGAAAAATTAAATTAATCTGAAGAATCTCTGGAGTCATGTAATCAGCATTAAAGTACTTGCCGGAATATAATTACTCACCAATTATATTATTGGCCTCTAACCAGCATGTGACACTTCAAAGCAATAATGGCACTAAAATTCAAGGTGTTATTGGGAATAAAACACTTTAGAAGGTACCTGGAAACCTGATCCTAAACAAGAAACAAGAGATAGACATCTACTCTTGTTTAAAATTTTACTTTTATATCATATCAGCTTGTAGTATTTGATTTTCAATGGTTTTTGAGAGATCACAATTTACTTGCACTTACATCACATATCTAGATGTTTAATAATTCATTCAAGATTGCAGGGATTTAACAATTGAAATCTTTTAAAAGCTGATAGGGCTAAAAGAGGCCAGTGTATCATTGTCACATGTTTTCCCCACTTTATTATTAATTTTTTGCTTTTCAACACTTCTTCACTACTACAACACCTAGAAATTTCATAGTCTGAAAAATATCTTTTTTTCTGCCACTTTTTTAGCTGTTAGCCATTAAGAACTGGTCATGATGCTTTCAAAGAGCACACTGCAATAATACTCATACAGCCAACCGTTACTGCATAAAATTACTTTAAAGTATGACTTGGCTTTATAAGAAGAGGAAAAAAATAACCATTTGTGAATTGGCTTTGATATAATTAAACGCAGTTGAGATCTTTCGGCAGTCATTGTATTCCCTTCAGGGCAATTCTTAGATCTTCATCCAATTCCTTCTGGGCAGAAGACAAACTGGACACTGGCCAACTAATTCAGTCCTATGGACCATCATCACATGGTGCATCTCTGGTGGCATCAAAGGATATCAGTTCACTGCTGAGAACCTGACCCTGGTCTTGTTCAGATGTCTGACCATTGACACCATAAGGACAAGTGTATGGTCACTACTGATTGTTCATTAAGTGAATTTTGTGTCATATGTCATTTTTCCCTCTTCTTGTACACAGATTTGTCCAACAAGCCATATTTAAAGATGAGAAAGATCTCTACAGATATTTGATTAATCAACAAGAGGTATTAAATTTGAACCATATTTTAATGCTGATTCTCATATCCTCAAAGCATTAGAAATAAAAGTTACTTACCAGCAACACTAGTGAATAGATTCACACAATAAAAAGAAAATAAATAGAAACAAAACAGAATCTCAAGAAAAGTTTTTAATGATAAAAAGACACATTCTCAGCACACTTTTGATTTCTGATGGTCATAGGCTGGTAATTTTTAATAATTTGATGAATTGTCCATACATACACTGCCAGTTATACAAAATGACATTTTTTTAGGATATTTTAGAAAACATATTTATCTGCCTTGCTTGCCAGTCAATCAGATACACATTTGGGCAATCATGTCTCAAAAGAGACATGACTGACTAGGTAGAAGATTTTCCCACAGTAGGATGCCATTACTTTCTGCAGTAGACTGGTTACCAGTCTACATTGGCTACATAACCCAAACTGTCCTGCTATTCAACCCATAACTGGAGGGAAAAGAAATGGATTACTAACTTTCTTAGGGGTACTTGTGTATAAGTGAATAAAATGAATTTAACTGGAATTCAAACTCGGCCTTCTGATTTCTAATTTCTATTACACCACAACGCACACACATCCCATCCGCAGACATTGCTAGGCTTGTGTTAAAGAGAATGAATGTAAAATTTTATAGACATGCAAAATATGTTTGACAATCAATTTCATTATGAAATGTACAAATGTGAAACTTAAAATGACAATGAATTTTATTTAATAAACTGGAATTGAAAGCAGTATTGAAAGAATAAATGCCATTCCTTTGTCAAGTAACTATGAAAGTTGAATGCAAATGTTTGTTTATGATGTGGGAATAATATAGAACCAGTAAATAAGCTGACTTTAAGTGTAAGTCATATTGTCTTAAGCAAGATAAAGCTAAAACTCTGTCATGAATTCATTCTAATAAAAGATTAGAAAAATCAAAATAAAATAAAGCTATGTAAATACAGTGCCCACTACAAAAGATTAATTCCAATGATTTAAAAATGTAGAGTGAATTCAAACTGAGCTATTTTTTTTCTGATTGGTTAGAAAAGATCAATGACAAAATTGAAATTTTTATTGACTTTATGGTGAGTGGGAGATTCATGGCATAAATAGTCACTAATCTGGTGTGGTGATCAATTAAGGAGTGAAAATGCTAATTTCATACAAGTTTAATTTCTTTGTCTAGTTTCTTTCTCTCTTTCTTTCTTTGTTTCTTTCTTACTTTCTTTCTTTGTTTCTTTCTTTCTTTCTTTCTAAGTATATCAATCATCCATTCATTGAATGTCTGAGATTTTTGATAAATCAAAAGAAATATCTGCAATGGTATAGGTCTTAACCTGGCACTTTGCCTTCAATCACAAGGCTTCTCTGTGCATTTTCTATAATGGTTTTCATGGTAGGTCTTCTGATGAGCACTACTCTTTGATGCATGAATTTAAGCACAATACTAGATTAGAAGGTAGGTATCATCATTTTACAGGGAAAATTGCTACGTTATTCCCTTGTTTTGGATTTAATAAAATGATTAAAACATTATCTGTCTACCTATGGGTATTTTTTATATTTTCTTTGAGCAATGAAACACGTAATCAAATCTAGTTTTTATAAAATGTTATCCATTTGTCAAATTTTCTTAAAAACTTTGTTTCTAGATTCCTTTTTAAATGCATATATATAAAGAGAGAGTGTGCAATGGATAAGTCTTTGTTTAAATTATACAAAAATAAAACTGATATGTCATTTTAACAGATATATTTATTAAAATTACTCTTGAAATATCAAAGAGTAAATTTATTAATATAGACTTGTGACAATTTATTTGTATATACAGGGTGCAATGAATAAATTGTGCATGTGGATTGTTTGTTTTAGATTTTGTTGTCTGCACAGTATAGTAGGGTTAGTTGGGCACAGTCTGTGAGAAAAAGAGCACCATGACACAATACACTCTGCCAGAAATTTGGAAACAGCATGCTGCACTGCTTCGCATTTGCGCTGGAAGCTACAATACAAACATTTCAGGCTTACAGCCATATCATGTTGAATATACCGGTTATCGCTTGATCACCAAAGTTAAGTAATGTTGAGCCTGGTCAGTACTTAGATGGGTGACTGCTTGGGAATACCAGGTGCTGTAAGTGATTAGTGAGGGATGTGCATTGTGGTGCAGTGGATATCAGCTCAGAAAGAGAAATCGGTGAGCCGAGTTCGATTTCCAGTTGAATACACTGCATTCACTTAAGCACTGGTACCCTTGGGAAAGGTATTAATCCATCCTTTCCCTTCAGTTATGGGTTAAATAACAGGGTAGGATTTGGGGACCTTATTCTTAAAAAAACAAATCCCAATGAATCTTGATACTCGAAAAGAAAAAGTATTACTAGACACAAAACTTATATAAAAACAACAATAAATTGTTGAAAGAAAAAGGTCTTACCAGCAATAAATAAATAAAATTTAGTTGGCAATAAATGACCCGCCGAGGTTGATATGCCATAAAAACAAAATAACCAACCAACAAACATTTCCAAGTGTTTAGAAGCTCAATCTGAGGACAGTGCAGAGGATTTGTAAAGAGTTGTATGAGTTTAATTGTGATTACAAATTTACAGCAGGTCATGAAACTCAATCTGATTGTTCTGATAAGATCGTTGGAATTTGATGGTGAGGGCCTCAGACTCAACATAGAAGCCTACATCAAGTGCTTTGAAGAGGTAATGCTGTCGTAGGTCAAGAGGTGACTGCTGGAAGACCCTATGTATGTCAAGAGGACTCTGTACCATGCCACACAAGTAAGAAAACCCTGTCATATCACCCCTTATATCTGGCCACCTAACTCCGCAGACTTGCAACCCCCTTGATTATTATACAGGGGGTGCAGCTGAGTAAGAGTTCAACAAAACTCCTTGTAATACCAAAGATAAACTGGAGGCAAAGATTATGGCAGCATTCACTGAGGAGACCATGTAGAAGAGATGCAGGAGATTCCAAAGTTGTCTGGATGCTGTGGTTAAAGCCAATGGCAATTTTATTAAATAAATTTACTCTTTAGTATTTCAAGATATTTTGCTGCAATTTTGATAAATAAATCTATTAAAATGAAATGTCAGTGTTATTTTCATTTTTGCATAGTTTAGATGACAATTTATCTATTGTACCCTTTATATATATATGTGCATGTATGTAGATATTTGCATGCTTATAGTTTTGGGCTTCTATTGGTTTTATGAGAACTTGCAATAAATTAAAGTGTCTAGTCAATCCCTATTGCAGATGACCACTCTAGTCATATTTGTGTTGCTTTAACACCCACAGAGCAAACTTGTAGTTAGTGCAACCACTATACTGAGCAATTTCTGGGAGAGAATGTATAAACTGGACCAAGACCAGTACACAGTACACACCTTACTCTTTTTTTTTAATCGTTTCACCCCAAGCAAGGCAGTGACACCACTGATGCACAGGGGGCTATATAAGAATAAAAGATTAAATAGGAGGAGAGTAAAGAAAAAGACGAACCAGTTACAGGTGGATGTCAGAGATATGGGCAAGAGAAGGATGGAAATGCAGGTGTTATGACAGTTGCAAAGATAGAGAGAAAGGAAATGATATACAGGGTGATGTAGAAAAAAAACTAAAGTCAAGTGGATAATAGATGGGTATTGACATTGCATTTAAATTCCTGGAGGTTGTAGCCATCAGGAAAGCAAGAATAGGGAAGAGAGTTCCACAGACGGGAAGTGTGAGAAAAAAAGCTGCTGAAGTAGAATTGTTGGCTGCATTTGGTTTATCTGTGAATGGGTGGGACCCAGTTGCCAGTCTGGTTGCACAAGTAAACTCCTGTGGCAGGGGAACTAGTTGCTTATGTTCGTCAGAGCAGAAGCTATGAAAATATTGATAGAACAGACACAGGGAAGCCACATCCCGTCAATGAGAAAGTGGCTGGAGTTGAGCAGCCAAGTCAGTACCTATCACATTACTGATTCTCCTTTGAGATGAACAGCAAGGGCACCTGACCATATATAGCAACAGTATTCTATGCACAGCTGGATGGTTGGTTTGTATATGTGCAAAATGGATTCAGGCAGAAAAAAAACTGCCTGGCCTGACACAGTGACCCAACCTTCTGAGCAGTGGATTTAGCTGTTGACTCAATGTAATGGTTCCACTTGAGATCAAAAGATAAGGTAAGGTCAAGGAGGTGCAGTATATTGCTCTCAGGGAGACTCGCTTGGTCCATGCTTATGGGAGGCAGGATAGGTTTCCTGTGATGATTGACAGATCGTAGTTTCATTTTAGACGCATTGAAATTTACAAGCCACTTGTTTCCCCATTCCTCCACTGAGTGTAGATCTCTTTCAAGATCAGCAGCAAGGTTATGTTTGTCCACCTCGCCGGATTTCTTACTGGAGTAAATTGTAGTGCCATTTGCGTAGATGCCTACTTCAGACTTGATCACATCTGGAAGATCATTTATAAAAGTAAAGAAGAGTGTCGGACCTAGGAAGAGCCTTGAGGGACACTAGCATTTCTGCAATAGGATGTGGAGGCATGCCCATTCAAGACAACCTTCATTATGTGGTTAGACAGAAAAAATTGAATCAGATCAAACAAGCATCCAGTGATACCATAACCCCATAGCTTGCATAGAAGGCCAGCATGCCAAACCCTATCAAAAGCCTTGGATATGTCCAGGGCAACAGAACAAGCCTTGCTGGACTTATCAAGGGCTTGGTATATGTACTCCATGATGGTTCTTAGCATATTGGCCATGGCCCTGGCAAAGCAGAAGCTTTACTGCCTGTCTGAGAATAGTCTACAGGCAGTGAACTATTTCAACATTGGTAATGGCCTCGAACACTTTTCTGAAAATTGGTAGAAGGCTAATAGGGTGATAGTTGGATTAGTCCAAGGGTTCCCCTGAGTTCTTAAATACAAGAACCACAGAAGATGACTTCCAGCATGCAGGAAAACCTGTAGCAAAAAGGCAGTAATTATAGAGTTTATAGAGGACAGAGAAGAGTGCAGGGGCACATTTCTTAAGGACAATGACCAGGATTTTATCACCTTCGCTCGCCTTATGGGGTCAAGATGGAGGATTTGCTGTTGTTCAGCACACATTTGCACAGCTGCCAATACTTCTTAGAGCCGAAGGTGTAGTCAGCTCTGCTTATGATAACTTGGGATTTTACACTAGTGCAATTATCAACATCAACACCTTGCAAACTGTTTTGTTTATTCAATTTCAAGATATAGGTCAACTTGTGATGTTGTTCCCTTGCACTTCTGAATAGTGATGCATGCTTGGATCAGCTCCCAAACAAAAACTGACACACAAAATATATATATATATAAGTTTCAAGTTGACAAGAAACTGCAATTATGCTTTTTACTCATTTATCTTACGTTCACATAAGCAATCATGTCTTGAAAGTGACATGACTGACTGGGCAGAAATTTTCTCACAGTAGGTTGCCATTACTTTCTGCAAAAGACTGGTGCCAATCAAGGCTATAAACTGCAATCTGTCCTGTTATTTAACCCATAACTAGAGCAAAGAGACAGACTAATACCTTTCCCAAGGGTATTTGCAGGTAAGTGAATGCTGGACATACAGTGTGTAAAAACTGTTCAAGTGTTTTCTACATACACTGGATATATATATATATATAATTACAATAAAGCAGCACTAATTATTATAGACTAATGTCCGAAAAACCAATGCTAACCTATCAGTAACTTAAATTGGGGACTACCTTGTAGGTTAAATAAAGGGGAAGAAAAAAAGAAACAAACCAAGCACAAGAACAATGCGTCAAGTGCTTGTTTGAAAGAAAAAAAACCCAAGACGAAACCTTAACAGTAAATAATAAAAAAATGCTCAAATTAACAGTGAATAATAAAAAATGCTCAAATTATAAAGTAGGTAGCAAGTTCCGCCAGCTACGTGGTGAGGAAAAATGAGCCATAGCGCTGTTTGAACCTACGCAGAACTTGCTTAATTCTAAAACCAAAATCCTTAATAGATAAAAATATATAAAAAATTACGTACTAAAATAGGTGTTTTGCTTTTAATTTTTTTTGTTGTTGTTGGTTTGTAATAAAGGTTGTTTTACTCTGATTTAATTTGGTTTCTTCTTTTGAGCTCTATATATTTGCCGTTTTTTATCTAAATTGTTAGCCTGGCCCTGACAATCCATTGTATGAAACCACAGTTGGCGTTGGCTCATTTTTAGATTTAGTGTACTGTATATATATATATATACCTCCCTATCTGTGTGTGCTTGTTTGTCTCTATTTTAACAAACTCTACCCTTCCAAAACCCTTGCTTTAATTTCAACCAAACTTGGGTCACTTGTCAATCATAACATGAACCTTTGACATACACAGGGTGCAATAAAAGTTAATGGAAAATGTTGCTTTTTGTGATCATTTGTTTCTCTGAAATGCTTAGTTGTGTTCTAACAAAAATTGGGTCTTTTTTCTAACTTCTAACTTATCATATTCCATAACAATTTCATGTTTTCTATAATGTGCCAATCCCTTTAATGTTGCAGGAACAATGCATCCACATTGGCATCGCATTACATTACAGGCTTCTATAACACCTGTCTCCATTCTTCCAATTGTACATACAGCATTCCCATTTATTGGCAAAATTGACCAAACATGAATCCCATTTTACAAATACAACAAAAACCAATACTTACTTCACATTTTCTTTTAATTTACATGTCACAGCAACCTCGTACTGGAGCTTTTTGAATAAGCACTTGACTTTACCATTTCAACATAACAACTAAAAACCTCAAGCAACTCTGGCCTATATTGCTAGTGTATATATATATATAAATAAATAAACATATATAGTTAAAACATTTGGACACTTTTTATCCATTAAAGAATTGACTTATAAAAACATATTTCATAAAACTTGTCTAAAAAGATTAATTGCTGCCCAAATATACAATCATATATATATATATATATATATATATATATATATATATATATAATGTATATTGCCCACTTATACTCATTTTCCAAAGCAAACCTGTCTGCTAGAGTGGCTAGCCATTATCTGTTGTAGACACCTATTTAGGCGCATTTGTATTTGTTTAACACTCACAGGGCCTACCTATATTTTATGTTGTAAATATGTTGACCAAACAATAGTTACAGTTTCTTGGAAATAATAGATAATCTGTCATGATTAACAGTTTGAACAATACCAATAGACTTAAATTCTTGGTCACAATGACTTGTGACTTTGTTAGCAAAACCATCAACATCTTTGAAAGTGTTCTGTCTATCCAGTTTTACTCACAAGTTTAGGATAAATCCAAGCTATGATTTTCAAGCACCTTTCAAATTTGCTGCATGCTGGGATTGGATCCTCAGACTGATAACATCAAGAAGTCACTCTCCTCATAAATCAACCCTGGCAACTACTTGGACACACACTCTTACACACACACACACACACATATGAGACATGTCAGATTAAATAAATTGCAAACATTGCGTCTGTTTATTTTTATAAAATCTGTTCATACTCACAGATAATCTTTCTCATATTATAATTGAAAGATGTCAGAAATGAGCTGTAGCATTGACAGATGTTATTATCATTCATTTCTCAATGTACCCAAGTACTTTCAGTCTCTTTTCAAGAACATCTTCAGGAGTGTGAATTATGGTAACAAAAATAACTGCAAAACGGTGTTGCTAAAAATTACTGTAAATTTTTTTTCTGCTTTAAATATAATGGTTGACAAATTGCTTAGCATTCATTAGAATGTGAAAATTATCCAAAACGGAATTTTTTTTATATGCTGCAATGTCCTGGTCATGCATTTGTTAAAGCATGAAAAAACTGTTCTTTTTACAAACATTTTAGAACATTACTACATTATTCATAGCGGATTCTATTAATTGGCGGCTTAAGTGTTTTAACGAATATTGCTTTGAGAATATGTAGTTTGCTTTTGTTGTTTTCTTGGGGTAGGAAACTTTTTATTCCTGCCAGTACTACAGATAACAACTACATTATGGTGCATTCAAACAAACAAAACCTGCAAATTTTAAATTCCTAACAGCTTAAACAGCTAGCTGCAATAATTTTGGAATCGTAATTTACCTGTCTTTATTCTTGCACCAAATTTACATGTGCACAGGTAACTTCTGTCTGAGCAGATAAAAACATCCATACATTGATGCATATATATATATATATATATATATATATATATATGCAGAGAGAGAGAGAGAGAGAGAGAGCAAATAGTATGTCTTAAATGAAGAAAAAACAAAAAACTTTTCACAACACAGACTATTTTTTTTTTGTTTTAAATCTTGATCTGTTGTGACAAGGTGTGATATGGAACCTGGAAGAAATGGAATTTGGAAAAGTGAAAGAAAACTGTGGTATGTCTTGGTGCCTCTCTCTCTCTGATAAAGCCATCTCAGCAAGCAAGCAGCAGGTGAATTCACTGTAAGCTAACTCAGTGTTGATGGCAAAATTGCATGCTGTTCAGAAAAATACATCTTTAGTCAGCAAGAAATAATTTTTCAGAACAACTTCATTAATTCTTTTCATTGAATGTCAGAGATTTTACACTGTGTGTGCAAAATTTCTGAGTGATGTTTTTAGACTAGAACTTTGAATTCACAATTGAAAGCAATTTGTTTTTTAGTGGAAACTTCTGCTTACATGTTTGCACACATATAATAATGAGGTCATTAAACTTTAGTAAAACATACAGCAATTGTTGACAACATAAACATGTAGTATACAAGCAGGTTCAAAGTATATTTTGCACAATATAAATGCATGAAAGAAAAATAAATGAAATATATAAATTTTAATAAATGAATAATGTGTGTGTATGTGTATTGTATATTTGGGCAGCAATATCTCTTTTATGCGGGTTTCATTAAAAAATGATGGACAAGGTAAGTAATGGAAACCTTCTTAGTCTGTGCTTCTCTAACTTTTATATGCTCCATAAAGTAGAAAACATGATTTTTAAAAAAGTTACCAAACTGAAAATATATGCTCACTATGTAGAGAATATTTTCACTTTAGCTGAAAACAAAAATAAAATCTATCATATTAAAACTACATTTAAACAAATTCTCTTCCAGACTTCACATGTTTGCTTAGCCAAAAAAAAAGAAACTCTCATTCTTCAATGTTCTCATGGAGTCTTGTAATAAAGATTTCACTACTTCACAATATAAAAAACCATCAGTAAAAATTCTTGCTACCTTAATTTTATTAGTCAGCATCTTCTTAGATATAAAATTGTGCTATGAAAATTTATCTTATGAGAGTGAACAAGAATTCATCTTTTCACCTGCTTTTCTTCAAAGAACTCCACGACTTGAAACAAGCCCTTGTAAACAATGGCTTCTCTAATAATTTTATTGACTATCATATTAGACTTTTTCATTCTAACATGATTAATAGCAACAAAAAACACACATAAAGAAACAATAACATTAATATTTTCTTCAGGTTCTATAAATTTCAAACTAAACCTTTTATTTCAATTACTGGGGTATATCATTATCATTCCATTTTAAGTCCATGTGCCATGCCACTTCTGGATGCCATTTAATTATCTTTCTTTAACTTGACTCTAAGTTATTAGTTCACCACTGCTGTAGCCAGGTATTGAACTCACAACTCCTTGGATCAAGTCAATCAACATTTATATCCACTAGACCATGTGTCCATGTGGCACATGGAATGAGAATGATATACTCCAGTGATCAAAGTAAAGAGTTTGGTTCACAATTTGGTAAAAAGATGAGAACAACAGTCTGAACAGTGAAATAATGTAAATACTACCTCATCTTATATGTGTAAACAATTGCAGATTTTTTTGTATTTTTATTGTTGTTCTGTCAGCATTCTGTCGGAAAATGACATTTCTTATTGTAGCATCTTGACGAGAGTCATATTTGTTCTTTTCTTACCTCTAGTTTACTTCTTCTTTGTTAAAATCATAATATAATTAAAATCATAATTTTTTTATATTCCTCATCAAGGTTTGATTAAATTTATATCTATTCCCATCTGATTTCTTTGGTAGTAAAATGAAAATTGATCTACTTAGACTGTATACTTTTTCACCACTGTTGTATATATTTTTATCACATTATCAATGACAAAGTTATCTATGATCATCAAAATTTCTGATAATTTTATCATCTTGCTGCTTTATTCCTCTTTATTTTGGCTGGTTATGTTCTAATCTCAGATTTTAACACCATAGGACTTTTTATGTTTTATGTATTGTTGATTTTTTTTTATTTGTAAACATGAAAGAATTCTCTGATGGATTTATTGTTATATCTTTTCATGATCAATAGTAATCGTTTCTTAAAATTTTATACATTATTGGGAAGAACGCATTTTAAGTCTTACTATATATTTGATTCTTTTAGGCATACCTGATGTGTCTATGTTCTTCAGTTTTGCAATCTCTGCCTATTTTATATTTCAGCCTTCACTTTTTGTCTGCTTGAAATTATCTCTGAAGGTTTTGTCAAGTCTTACATAGTTTTCCCCATCGCTAAACATTATCTACAAACACTTCTTAATTTACATGTGAATTTTACTTGTCTTCTACTTCTCACTTCTTTGATCTCTCTTTCCTTTGCATGACTTCTATTGTCATTGTTATGTGTGCTTCTCTTGAGGTGTTTTGAAACTTCATTCTTGTTTTTAACTTCAATTGCTTGTTTGCAAATGGAGGCACTGTTGAGTTTTTCATGTTGTAGTTTAGATATTGCTTAGAGATGCCTAAATATCTATAATCCAGTATACTATGTCAAGCCAAAATCATGCAATAGGTAACTCGTATTGTAGAGGACAACCTCTAACCTCTTGAAGTCTACGAATTCAGTGTAGTATTAATTTGATAGGCAATCATAAAACATTTGAAGTGATGTTGAGTTATGCTATCTTGATAACTGACCACAGTTCCTTGTTATTTTTAATGCCATACTAAAGCTCTTGAAAAAAGCATAAATGCATTTCTTTCCCCTGTCCCATACTTATAGTTTAAATAGTGTAGACTGGGTTTTCAAGCCAGTTTATGAAAAGGACTACTCTGAATTTAAAACTACAAGTCATGACATGACATTAGAAATGATATTGTTTACAAATGGCAGTAAGATATTTTGAAAGTGATATAATTAGTGATATTCAGTCTGAAATAAGTAAAAATGATCAAATTTCCTTGAATCAGGAACCAATCACTGTGGGGCAGTTCATAAATGCTTACTTGAATAATACTGTTACTGATCTTCAAGCCTTGACATTTTTGACAACACCACATTTTTGGATGATCAGGAAAGTTTCCGAATATAATATTGAATGCATTGCAAAGTGTAGAATATTAAAAACATGACATGAGAATAACAAGGGCTACAAATGTAGACATAATATTGTAAGTAGCTTCAAGCAAAAGAGATGTGGTTCTATAGAAGAATACTGAAAATACCATGAACATAGCATGTGAGCAACAGGGAAGTTTTAAGGAAAATGGGAACAAAAAGTGACAGCTGAAAATTTAGGAACACATGATGATTAAAAAACTTGGGTAATTCTCTACTCACTGGAAAACAAGAATGGAGGGAAACAGTGTGTATATTTCCTAATGAGCTTATGTAACTAGTTGTGGTGTATTGGATATCGGCTCGGAACGAGAAATTGAGGAGCCAAGTTCAAATTCCAGCTGATTCATTGCATTCACTTACACGCAAATACCCTTGGGAAAGGTATTAATCCTACTATTCCTTCCAGTTATGGGTTAAATAACAGGACAGATTGGGTTCTATAGCCTTGGTTGGCAACCAGTCTACTGCAGAAAGCAATAGCAACCTACTGCAGGATAATATTCTGCCCAGTCAGTCATGTCTCTTTCGAGACATGATCGCCCAAGCATGTATCACGTATGGCACTTAACTGACTGAACTAGATGACAGAAAAGGGACTAGGAAGGATAGTAAGAAAGAAAATATTGCTTAGAGCTACAAAGTATAGGAAAATTAAGGAGAAGTAAGAATTCCAAATTGTGAAGAAGAATTTTATCTCAAAGAGTCATACCAATTTATAGACAAAGAAAAAGGATGTGTAAAGATCCATGATCGTTCATGATCTGAAGTAATATGGCACATAAAAGAAGCTCAGTAGCAAAAATCTTAGAGTAACAAATGATTGAACTAAAAATGTTTCTTTCAATACGTCTTGCATCCAAATGCAATTTTCTTTGTTTCTTAAAAGTCTTGATGCTACTGATTATAAGATATTGTTTTTAAAATCTACAACTTTTCTGAGGCAGTGTGTAGTTGGAGTCAGTGAAAACAAAGTGAGCAGTATTAAAAATAAGAACAATATACAGGAAATTGAGTAAAGTCAGAAATGGCAGTGTCCTGAAATGATATGGCAAGCAGGAGAGGTTTTTGCCTTCTGAAAAAATTATTTTATTGAATTAGTTTTGAATGAGATCGCTCACTGATGACATGGATATTTCTTTCAGAGTATATACTCTTTTTTAAAATATTCTTCTTTTATCTGCTGTGTCCCTTCAAGACATAGGTGATCATGACCTTCCACATCTTCCTGTCCCTTGTAGCTCTTAACATTCTTTCTTCTTTTATCCCACTCAATGCCCCTTCACTCTGCCAATCCATCTGCTCATGTCCATTAAGTATGTCACGTGTTGCGTTCCCTTATCTCTTCTTCTCTCTATCCATTCCATGAGCATTAGATTTTCCAAGCCCTCCTTTCTCACTGCATGTCCCAGAAACTACAGCTTTCTTTACCTGATGTTCAGTATCAGTTTCCATTTTTTGTCCATCCTCTCTAAAACCTTTTTGTTGCTCACATGTTTGGTCAGTGGTATCCTCCACATTCTTTATGGAGCCTAATGATTGTTACAGGTAAAATAGTGATGATTTTCATTTCTTTTCTCATCTGGGTCTAATAATTGCTGATTTCTATGGAGTTTGAAATCTTGTGCAAGCTTCTAAACACTGGTCTCATAGATTTCTTTAGGCTAAGGCAACCTTTGACATTCATTCACCATAGATTAAGAACAAGATATTGTACAAAATGAAGGTAAATTAAGATTTATTTTCAAATAATCTTATAATTCAGAAAGGTCCATAATGAATTTATTAGTATTTCTTCAAGTTCAGTCATTATGAACTTTGACAAGAGTTGAAGTAATTAGGAAAAATAAGAAAAAATATATTTGTTGAATTTGCATGTTAAAACAAGATTTTGTACAATAGGCTTAGCCCTGAATTAAAGAGTACTCTTAGATGGCTAAGATACAAGGTAGGGTCTAAATAATTATTTCTTTTTATCATTCCCATCTCCTAGCAAGGCAATAAAGCCACTGAAACACAAGGGTTACTGAATGTGAAAGAATCTAAGAAAAAAATATTATTATAGAAAGAGAACAATAAAAGAAAGAGAATTAAGGAGACAGGTGACAACTGACAAAACAATTGACATTGCATTTAAATTTTTGAAGAAAAAAGTTGATTGGGAAGCAAGAGAACAGAAGCTTATGGTTGCATTTAGCCGTTTCAACCATGAAATGATGAAACCGAGTTGTTAATCTAGGATTGTGCTTAAATTCATAAATTCAAGCTAATAAATAGGAAACTAATTACCATCAAAATGTTGGTAATAAATGAACTGGGAAGTTACATTATGGTAGTAGTAAAATTACTGACTTCAGAATTTTTCTCAACATATAATAAACCAAAGTAGGAGTCTCAATGATGGGGTAATAGAAAAATTGTTAATAAATGTTGTGGTCTTAATAAACTCACAGGGTTAAAAAAATTTCTCAAAAAGAAAAAAAAATTCTCAACTTCAGTTAGAAACCTAAGAGTATATGTCAACCATTTTGGAGCATCTGACAAGAGATGAGAAAAATTATTCTTGGTTTTTATGACTATGGCAATGAATTTGATCAGGACTTAGGATCATTTATCACTGGTGATGGGGGCAGTAACATTATTGATTGTTTTGAGATGGCTGATAAGATATTTTGTTGATATGATGTCAAGCAAAAATAATCTATTCCTAAGTAATTTATAATTCTTTGGACTGGAATATGAGTGCATGTTTTCCTATTTAAACTAAATTCCTCTTCCTCTTCTCCTTCTTCTTTTTCTATGTATTATGTTCCTTCCAGATGTAGATGATCATCTCTTGCCAACCTCTTCGATACTTTTTAGCTTTTTAGTAAATGTTAGTAAATTATGTCTTTTCTTACCCATTCTCTCAAACCTGTTCTGCCATTAATTTGCACAAGCTTGTTAGGTAGTTTTATGCACTGTTTTCCTCTGTCTTTTTTGTCTTCTATCTTTTATGTGACTTTAAAGTTTTCCAAGCCTTCTTTCCTTATTATTTGTCTTAAAATTTCCAAATGACTGTATTTTCATATTGTATTTATATGATGTGAATTTCAACAAAAAGATGTAACAAGTTATCACATTTGGCTGTACCTGTTTCTCTTTTAATGTACAAAATATAAAGAATTTCTCACTTTCTCAATTTTGGTTCTACATTTGTTCCTCTCCAACAAAACTGCAGCAACAAAAAATGATTAATAAAATATATTATTCCTGTAGTGTGGTGTTACTGACTCATAGGAAGTAGTAGGTACTCAACTGCCTCATGTGTAATAGATATAGCTATTTATACACTTGGTGACTTTTTATGTAAATCCTATCTCGCCTCACCTCTCTGTACTGAAGAGGTTTTTATCCCCCTATTTCCCCTGGTACTTCTGGAAGCATTTGTTTCCTCATTATCTTCCCCCCACCTCTATCTAGATATAGGAGATCATGGTCTTTTTTCATAAGAGCCTTTTTCCCACAATTGTTCATCTTCAGAGTCTATATTGCTCTCAGTTTCACTGTCATGATTGTCTTATATTGAAAAGAGAATTTACCCCCATTACTCTTAGACTCACTGTAAATTTCTTCATCACTATCATGTTGCAATCTAACTTGGTCTGCATGCACTAATAACCCATTTCCATTTTTTCTTTTATCATAGTGTTCTGTCCAGTTTCCATTATGAATCTTGCTTCTTGTCAATTAGATTCACTATTCTTGTCATCCCATGGTTTTTTGTTAGTGCCATAAGTCATGGTCAATGGTGCTCTAATTTGTCTACTCATGAGGGCAGACAGGTTTTTTGATCTTCCAGCATGAGGTATTGTCCTAAAGCTTAGCAGCAATCTGGGAAGAAATGTTTTGGTCTTTTCTTTCTGTTATATATATATATTTTCAGTTAGTTGTTTATAGTTTGTACCATTCTTTCTGCTAACCCATTTGATTACAGACAATATAGTAATGATACTAGTGTTTTCAGAATTCCATTTCTTGGAAAAATGATCCTTAATGCTTGTTTCATGGTTGAACTTCTTTTGTTGAAGACCCGTATTACTTCTGGTTAGCCTGAATAGGCATCTAACAGTAGTAGTAATAATTCTAATCTATTAATATGAGCATGTTCCATGTGTACTCTGTCCCAAGATTAAAACTCTTTAGACCATGTATATGCTTTTGTCTGTCTGAATTTTCTTCTTTCAATGCATGTTTTACACAGTTAATGTACTCTTCTATATCTGTAGAATAACGTGACCACCATATGTCTTCCTTAACCTGTGGTGGAGACTTACCTCGCCGAAGCAAAAGAAGGCGGTTTGTCTGCACGTGCGTTCGTAGATGTAATGGAACCGCGAGGCGAGCTCATGCAAGGCAGTTTTTCGAATGACACGGCGCATGCGTCATTGGTGAAAGTGAGGCTCTCCAAGAGTGGGAAATTACGAGACCAAAAAACACATAAAAAGAGCCTACTTCTGTTTCGGGTTCACTTCGCTGTTGAAGACTCGAGAAGGCTACACCGGTGTTTGGGAGACAGCGTTTTGCTTACGGTGCGCAGGAAACAGAGTCCCTAGTGAAGCAGTGTTCCGGGTTCTACAAGAAGCAGCTGGGGGAACAGTTCCAAGTGGTTATTAATTTGTCTACGAACTACACTCTGAGAAGACACAAATACCCAAAATACCTTTTGCATATATGTTATTCTGCAATGAACATCATCATGTATGCTTTTCATAATTTTGCTCCTTTGCATTGCTGGCAAAACAAATGTTTCAATTACAAATTACACCCTTTTCTACAGGTAATTTGTATTTAACAACTTTAAAATTCCTTTCTGTGCATGAGCATTTATTCCAGTTATTATTTTTTTTCATCTTGAACAATATGCTGTTCAATATGGGATCTCATTTCATATCCTCAGTTAATTAGTCTATCAACGAAATATCAGCTTCTGCCTAGTATAAGAAAGTATCTTTGAATTTTTCCTCCTCTTTCTCACTTTTAGAAGTAATGAGCTTCAATCTTGACAAAGCATTGGCATGTGAAACGGTATTACCTTTCACACACTCAAAATCAAACTCAATAGTATTAAACTATTAGTATTAAGGTCCATCTTAGAATTCTAGATGATATTACGTTACAAAGTTCCTTCTTATAATTAAGTATGAATTCAAAAAGTCTTTGGTTGAACCTTAGTAGAAATTTCTTTCCAATCAAAAGCTGACAAGCTCTATTTATCATCCATATTATGCCCAAAGCTTCTTTCTCAATACTTGAGTAGTTTGGTTAAGATTTTGGCAGTTTTCATGGAAGATACATAATAAGATCACCATGCTGAGCCAATATGCCTGAAATTGAGTGAGGACCTGCATCAGTTGTTACTACTATTCCCTTTTTAGGAGTGAAAATTTTTTCTGTTCTCTTTGCCAGAATTGCTTTGAAATTTTGAAATTCTACTTGTTCTTTTGTCCAAATAAATTCCACATTCTTTTTCTTAAAAATGGTTCTGTCACTTCAGAGTATTTCTCTATATATCGTTTGTAAAATTTACAAGTCCTAAGAAAGATTCCAACTTTTTTGTTCTTAGTTTTCTTAGTTTTGTTTTTTGATTTTTTAATATTTTTTCATTTGATGATTTGTTTAGTGATATGCTTTTGTTAGATATGGAATATCCCAAAAATTATATTTTTAGTGCTATGCGTACATTTTTATCATTAATTGTTAATCAAGCATTTTTTAACTGATTCAAAACCTAACTGGTTTTCCATTTCAGTTTTTTTTATCATTAATAGTGCCAATGCAGATGTTATCTGTTGTGGCTTGGTTAGGGGCCAGAAGCAAAGTCACAAAGATGGAATAGAGTTAAACAAATATATTAACAAGAACAGTAGTACAGATACAGCATGAGAAGATCAACAGTGTGACTGTATTGGTCAGCCATCAGAGTGATCGACCTCTCTCTGCTTTGCTCTACTCAAAGCAGAAATTGCTGCTTATTGATATCGTTCAGAAAAGTTCATTTGTGCATGAGTAATTCACCATAACACCCCTCTTCTAAGTATCCACTCCGCAGGAGTCTTAATATTTTTTCTTTTTGGATTAACAATAAGAAAGTACATTATTTTTCTCTTTTTTTTTAATGGTGCTGTTTTGGGGCTTCTTGTGGTATTGCCATGTCAAAAGTATCATAAATGACATCAATTACTCTTTTCTCTTCAGGAGGACTGCTGTCAGCATCGTTTGACAGGTGTTTCCTAATTTGATCTAAATGTCTTTTGTGAGTAAACTGAGGACCTTTCATTATGTAGACCATATATCCTACTCTCTTCCCAATAGTACCAATTTCCCAGAAAAGTTTATTATCCCAGAACATCTAGAAAAAACCTTTTTCTCCAGGTTGGTAGTATTTTGTATGTACTGTGATTCTTTGTTTGGGTTTTGTTTGTTTGGGAAGTAGCTTGTCAAACACAGACCTGGTTTTATGTGCAAACATTACCTCGGTTGGGGGTAATGATGATGGTGTGCTGTTGTTGAGCCTGATTCTATACACCTGAATGAACTGTTATAGGCCTTTTTCTGTGGATGTGCCCCCAGCTTTCTTCAGAGCTCTTTTCAGCATGTCATTGAAGTGCTCGACCTATTGGATCTTGGGTGATATGGAGTGATCATAATATGATTGATCTGAAAGATCTCACAAATATCCTTATAATCATCAGATATAAATTGTGTTCTATTGTCTTACACTAGACAATCAACTACCCCAAATCTGGCAGAATTTGTGTAGAAAATTTATTATCACTTCTGTAGTGGGATTTTTACATTTAAAGATTTCAGGCCACTTAGAAAAACTATCTAGTAGATAAAATAGTAAAATCTCTCTAGTGGACTTGCAGAATCTATATGAATTTGAGACCAAGGTCAGTCTATTTTAGGCCAAGGACTATATTTGATTGGAGGTATCTTAGCTGTCAAGACACAGCCTTTACAGGGTTTTATAATGTTTTCGATATTCTTATTCATGTTTGACCAGTATACATAACTGTGTATAAGGCTTTTCATCCTTGTAATCCCTGGGTGACAGGCATGGAAATCTTTCAGAATTCTTCTTTATAGTGTTGTGGGAATGACAATACTTACTATACTTCAGTACTTCATCACATATAGGGGAAATATCTGAAGTTTGTTAGTCCTTTTCACAAATTTGGGTTTTGGTTTGCCTGATACTCATCATTTTGAGCTTCCTTAATGTGTTGTATAATGCAGTTTTAAATTCTCCTTCTGTCCGAAGAGAAGCAATCACAGTATCTTCAAGAGGTTCCCTGTGTTTCAGGATTATTCTGGACATTCCATCAGCATAACAGAGTTTTTAGATGGTAGGAACTTAATTTCAAAGTTATAATTTAAAAGGATTTTTCCTCATCTCTGCAGTCTATTTGCTGTGTGTATAGGCAGACCATTTTTAGAACCGAAGATGGTCAGTAATATTTTATTGTTCGTCTGCAACATAGTCTTTATTCTGAATGAACAGATGAAACTTTTTTATTGCAAAATTAATCCCTAATGACTCCTCAATTTGCAATTAATTCTTTTTTTGCAAGAAAACGCGTTCTTGATGCATGAGCTATTGGTTTGTGCGATTAATCTGGCATCTTGTGCATAATACATGCTCCAACATCATATGATCTGGTGTTGCTGGCAACTATAATGTCCAGGTCTGGGTTATAGTGAGTGAGAAACAAGTTTGATGTGAAGACTTCCTTTATTTTGACAAATGCTTCATGGCATTCAGGTGTCCACTTCCAGTTCTTGTCTTTTTACAAAGGCTTGTTTAATGACGCACATAAATTGTGCATATTCAGTATAAATACCTGGTAGAAGTTTGCCAATCCTAAGAAACTTTGTAAGGTAGAGACATTTTCGGGAGCTGGCATGTCCTTGATTGCTGGAGCCTGTTCTAGATCTGGTTTTAAGCCCTCTTTATTGATAATGTATCCCAAGTATTTAATCTTTTTCATAAAAAAGTCACATTTGGATTCTTTCAAGTTGAACCCATATTCCTGAATTCTTGAGAAGAGTTTATGATCATGTTCCTTATGCTGTTCTACATTTTGATTGATCATTAATGTCCTCCAAATATGCAACCATGAAGTCAAAGTCACTCAGCATAGTATCCATCACTTGTTGGGAAATTGCCAGCACAATCTGAATAGTAGATGTTTGAACTTGTGCAACCCACAATAGGTTTTGATACAGAACAACTTAGAACGTTCTTCCTCCACTGGGGTTTGAAGATATGTGTCACTGAAGTCAATTTTTGAAAAAAATTTCTCTCCATCTAGTTTTGCAAAAATTTTTACTGGTCTAGGTAAAGAATAACCATAGTCTTTGAGTGCCACATTAAGCCCTGTTGAGAAATCAATGCAAACCCAGATCTCTTTTCCTTCTTTTTCACATAGATGGTGAAGTCCATTGACTGTGCATATTTTTCAACAAAACACCAGTTCTTTCTAGTCTGTTGAGTTTTTCATTTATTTTTGTTAAAGAAATAAATGGCACATTTTGCTTTTACTTAAACACTAGCTGGATGTCACCTTTTAACTCGAATTTTGCAGTCATCTTATTACACCAACCAAGACCCCAGAAAAAACTTTAGGAAAAGTTTCTTTTAAATCTTTTATTAAATTATTTGTCTCGGTGGTCAGGTTTTTAAGTTTTGGCAAAATGAATTAATTGGCATGTCCCACAACTTAAATTTCTCTATCCAGTCAGTGCTGAATAAATTTTCTGTATTCTTTAATACAAACATTTTTAGTTATAACATTTTTCCTTGAAAGTTACATTTTTAATAAGTTCTCATGTAAACTTGATTTTCTTCCCTGTCACAGACCTGGCCATTTTATTAGTTCTTAGCAAAGTTGGTTTTTCCAAATTTTTCCAAGTGTGTAGATTTATGATTGTTAAATCTGAACCAGAATCCAACTGTAGTTTAATATTTTTATTTAGGATTTGCACTTGCACATATTTCCTAATATTGAACCTGTCTTGTTTATCTGATTTTGTGTTTTTATGCAGCTATTAACCTTTTTTCTCACCCAACAATGTGAGCGCATGTGCCCAACCCGACTACAATTTAAGCACATTTTATTCAGGTAACCATTCAGGTGACCCACAACCATAACATGGGTTAGGAGGCAAATTGTCTTGTTTCTTTTTTGATTGGTTTGATTCAGAGGGAGAATTAAATTGTTTTTTCTTTTAGCATTCTTTCTAATGTGATCTATGCCAAATTCCTCAATATTTTTTTAATCTTGGCATATGCTTACAAATCTCTGACAGCCTTCTACTATTTGTTGGAGAGTAAGGTTTGGCTCATTTTCCAATT
Organism: Ascarosepion bandense; assembly: GCA_037127315.1. Lineage (NCBI taxonomy): Eukaryota > Metazoa > Mollusca > Cephalopoda > Sepiida > Sepiidae > Ascarosepion > Ascarosepion bandense. Next base: position 308,176 of record JBBBDQ010000133.1, on the reverse strand, counting down.
TATCCAGAACTCTGTCTGATTTCAGCATCTTTAGATAAATGAGTTCCTGAACAAATATCAAACACTTGAAATTATTCACACTCAATTCTGACAGTTTGAAATTGTCATAATGCTTGTTTATGACCGATGCAAATGTAGTGTAATCTTCACTATCCTTTCTGGTTAAATTCATACACTTTCATCTCTTATGAAAGAGTGAAGTTTTAGGACTAAAAAGATCTGTAAGAAGTTTAACTGCTTCAGTAAATGTCAGTTCACTTGTTTTATGGGGTAAAATATAGTTAACAAATTTGGTGTGCTCCGTAGTTCCCAGTTCCCAGTTTTCAAAAAAGAAGGCAAACTTTCTTAGAGTCTGACTAATTTTATGCAATCCTCTTAAATAGGAGGTCAAAGTTATATCCTCATCTGGAGAATATATAAAAGTGTCTTTTGCATCCCAGATTGTGTTTAGTGAGAAACCATTTTCATTTTTCCTAATTTGTCCCCTGTTTGCCAGTTCAAGCAAGTTTCTTTGTTGTCGCTGAGTTTGAAGTAGAATTTCTTCAAATTTTTTATATCTGATTTCTGATTAAACCAAATACAATTACAAAAAAACTTTAAAAAACCTGAAATAAAAAATGAATTGAAATGAATAAAAAATAGTTTTAAATTCTTACTCACCCAGGGAATCACAAGTGCTTTTTTTTCTCTCAAAACACATGAATTCTTGTAGTTTTGCAGCTCGCGTTCAAGTTTAATGTAAGTGACACTTTTTTTATTCAGTTTCCTTTTCTGGATTGCCAAGTACTGTTGAGTAGAACAAAATATGATGAAAAACAGAATTCCTTGTGTCCAATTTTGAACTAATATTGACATGCAGTCCTTTTGGAGTTCTGAAGGGTCTTTAAGAGTCTTCATTGGCAAGTTGTTGTAGCCTGGTTAGGGACCAGAAGTAAGGACATAAAGACAGAATAGAGTTTAAAAATATATTAACAAGAACAGTAGTACAAATAGATACAACATGAGAAGACTATTGGTTTGGCTGTCAGAGCTATCTACTGGAATAGACCTCTCTCTGTTATGTTCTACTCTGCTCAAAGCAGAAAGCTGCTTTTTTATACAATTTGGAAGAGTTCATTTGGGCATGAGTAATTCACTATGACATTATCCTAGCAGCATATTGTATTTTTTAAGGATAAAAGAGAATATAACTGCTTTCTCAGATCTATGATTAAAAATGGCAACAAGAGAATGAATACTCTACATCTTCCATACTTAATAACCATTTCTCAGATCATATAGACAAGTGCCACAGAATTACAAGGAAAAGTCTTTACCAAGTAAGAAAATCTATGTTATTTGAATACTTTCAAGAGCAGCAACAACTAAAATAGACAGCATGTATAACTAAAAGGGAAAATAATGATATAGGCAAGATGTTGACTTTCCACACTATCTCAAGCAAAAGGCTAGGAAGCAGACTTCAACTAATATTTCTAATATTAGTTGAAGTCTTAGAGTGATAAATTAGTAGACTTGACAAAACAATTTTCTTGAAAAACTGTTTTAAGATAAATATTTTATAAATTTCAACCAATGCTAATGTTAACTGCTATTCATTAAATGTTGAATGCTTCCTGTATGGAAGCAGCTAGTTTTCCCATGATCAATACCTATGCTGTAAAAAATGATGGCATATTTTTTAAGCCTTTACTATTTTTAGAAAGTTTTCATATGTGTATTCTGATATTTTTTCTGATTATATTCATCTGTCATAATTATTTTAGGGGCTCATTTTATTACTTAATAACTAACACAATTAATTATTCAAATGTCACAATAAAATCACAAGCAAAGAGCTTTAGCAACTAACTAAAACACATCACATTTACACTTCCATCAATAGCAGCAACACAAATTGTTGAAATATGTAACTTGAAATGAAACAAATGATAGAACAAAAGAGGAGTCATTCTATGTCAAATCAACAAGAGTCTGACCATCACAAATTAAAAAAAAATACAATTTCATGATAGGAATTGAATGGTACCTATTTTATGTATCTTGATTGTATCTTTATTTAAGGTTATTTTAAGAAATTCTCTTTCTTAAAATATTTGAATAATTTTCCATTTCATTTTCCAAAATTTATAAGTTCTTTTGGTGTTAGTTATTGAATAAATTAAACTAAAAATATCAGAATAATTTAGAATTAATATATCTGGATGTAATGGATAACAGAAATATGGGAAAGTGCTCTTCATTTGTAAAAATGTCAATTCAACATCTTCATTATCAGAACATTTTTCAAGTAGACATCCTAACCATCAATTTCTATTATATTGAGTTGTTTAGAAAGTTCATACCGTTAGAACATGTAAAATTTATCAACAGATATAATATGCTTACATTTTTTATTAGAGAATACTTCAAAGTATTTTTTGAGAAAAAAAAATTAAAATTACTTAATTCCTGTCAACTTTGTTTCTCTATAAAAATGTAAGATTATAAGGTACATTTTAGACACTTGATGCTTTTTTTATTACCATAAAATCAAAAATGCCTTTCAAGCATGAAAAAAGATTTGTGCTGTGTATGGTGAAGGTGTTTTAACTGACAGAACTCTATGGAAGTAGTTTGCTAATTTAGAGTTGATAATTGTAGCCTTAATGAGGAAGAATGCTCACATAGACGTCCACTACAGATGACAACCAAATCAAGACATTGTTTGAGAGTAACTCACATTACACAATGTGGGAATTGGCAGAGACACTAAATTTATCAAACTACACCACCCATTAGCACTCTAAACTTGTGTGCTCAAATTGCTAGGATGTTTTGGTATGAGTAAAAAGAATCTTTTAGATTGCATTTCTATCTCTGATTTGCTGTATAAATGCACTGAAAATGCAACCTTTTTGAAGTAAATTGCAATGGGTGATGATGGGTGATGAGAAATTAATAGTTTATAACAATATTCAATGGAAAAGATACAACTGTAAGTGACATAAACCAACTTTAGCCAACCAAAAAGTAGGTTTTCATCCTAGGAAAATCATGATCTGCATCTGGTTGGATTAGAAAAGAATCCTGTACTATGAGCTTCTTCCAAGTAACCAGTCAATTGATTTGGAAAAGTTCTGCTCACAACTTGAGGCATTAAGGGCATCAATTCAAGAGAAATTGCACAGAATTGATGAGCAGGAAAGATATTTTTTTCCATCAAGATAATGTTAGACCTCACATTTCTTTGACAATTCTGCAAAAATTATTGCAGCATGGCTGGAATGTCTTACCCCACCCACCATATTCACCAGATATTGATCCTTCAGATTTTCATTTCAAGTTTTTGCAAAATAATCTCAATGGTAAAAATTTTAATTCTTTGGATAACATAAAAAAAATAAACCTTAATGAGGTTTTCTACTGAGAAACCACTGAAATACTGGCAGAACCAATCTTTAAGTTGAAGGAAAAATAGAAAAAGGTTGTGCAACAAAATGGTTCAGATTTAGATAAATATTTAATGACATAATTTTCTTCTGTGTTTTAATTTCCCTTAAAAATCAGCATGAACTTTCTGAACAACTCAATAGATTGATGTAACAAATCAGTTCATGTTTACAACTTTATACTATCTCATTTTATAATTTGAACTATTTTTCTTTCATCCTGAGTTGACACTATTTTTACTCTTGCCTCCTCCTGAGACACAGGAATAAAACTTTGTTCTTTTTGAGTTCCTGTAATTGTTGAGGAATTTTAAAATCAGTTTTTTTAAGATTCCTGCTTTATTTGTCCATTTACTTCTTGAGGAATACAAAATATTTATACCTGAAATGTTTTTTCTTACCTAGTCAAACAACTCTTTTGGTGTCATTATTTGTTTATTATAGGGTCACTGCAGGTTTGCTTTTGATGCTAATCTCTTAATAGTGCTACCTAACCCATCACATGATTCTTTCCCATGAGATCTAGCAAAAAGTGCCACTCTACATCAAAGTCAACCTTATAGTTGCACAAATTGATAATTTTTTTATTATGTGAGTTAGCACCATAAGAGAAACAGATCAGATTTTTTTTTTATTGTAAAATTAAGATTTTTTCAGTACTTCTATAAGCTTGTGTCAAGCTTGAGACTATCTGATATAGTTACAATATTAATATGCTTTAGCTCTTTCTCATTTTTTTTAATATAAAACAAATGGATTCAGTGTTGCTTGAGAATTATTCCAGTAGAAACATTGTGCAGCATCTTGCAAAATAAAGATATAATTCTCAACAAAATCTGCAGTAACTATGACTTCACCAACCATAAAAGAACTTTTCTCATTAGAACAAAATTTTGATTGTTCTCTGCTAATGAAATCATGCTTTTTCAAGTTTTGCAGGCCTGCATAAAAGGTTTCAAGAAATTTTTCTGTAGATTGTCCTGGGTATGATGATAAACTAAATCTGGCAGTAAGTCCTCTGATCAGAAAATTGAAGGTTTTGATGAGCATGACACCAGCTCTTAATTGCTGTTGTTCCCAGGTTTACCATAAACCAGAGTGGCAACATCTGTTAGGATCCCAGCTATGGACAAATAATTAACCCCAAAACTGGAGTCATTTAAAAGAAAAAGAAAACGTTAGGTTGGGTAAGATATTTTAGCTTTGGATATCAACTTGTCTAAGAGAAGGAAATGTTTGAAATAAAAAACTCTGCATTTACCTCTGTGTAGAATAGAGTAGTCTGAACTCTCTAACCTAATCTTCCTAGAGATAGTGTCTCAATAAAAGTACTGAGTTTCCATTCTCTAAAACTGATTGGTGTTAGTAAGGGTATACATCTGTCGAATTTTCTTCATTATTTTCATGCTGGATTAATTATGGAGCCATCAAGAAAACCGCATTCAACCCATGCTAACATGGAAATGGACATTAAACGATGATTATGATGATGATTGTGATACAGTTTGCAGTGCAGTTGTATCAGTTCATAACCACTGTTCATAGCTAAAATCTTCAATTAGGTTTTTATTTAGAATTTCTTTTATACATATATAAAACAAACTCTCCATCAAATTGCTACAAATTGAGCATTGAGCAGTCACCCAAGTGCATGTAAAAGCAGCTATGTATAAATGGTAATCTATTAAATGACATTGTTCATCTAGAGTTAGTGTTCCAAGATGAGCCCCCACAATCATCAGGTTCATATTTCGATGTATTGTACAGACAGAGTGTGTTCCAGCACCACCTCCTAGAATACATTCTTTTGGTTTGAGCTCAGTGAACTGTGAAAAACTTTTTCTGCTTGGATTTTTTTATTTAAATAATTAGTATTCCTCTTGCAAGTTACACAGTAGAAACTACTTATTTTTTAACCCTTTTAGTATTCTTTAAGACTGTCTCATAGTCCCTTTCCTAGGCATCATTCTGTTGAGTTCTTCACTCTTATAAAACAACACAACTTCACCAATTGTCTCTTTTGGGAATTTCCATTTTCAGGTAGAGTTTACATTCCAAGTTGATCCACAGATCATATACATATTAGGAGAGACATCAATCCACTCTCATTTTACAAGGTACCACTTTAATTACAATAAGAAAAGGAGGCAGGAGAGAAAAAAACATTGGTTTGACAATATCATTGTGTGGACTAGAAGATTCTTCACAGAAACTCAGACATTGGCACAAAGCTGTAACACATGGAAGGAGCTGGCCAAGTATTCAGCTGTGCAGCAATTCTAAGACCACACCTGGTCATGGGACTCATGATAAAATTAAATCTTTTATAAAACACAGTCCCTTAAAAGCATATGCAATTTTGTTTCTCCATAAATCCTTTTACTTAATCTATGAATTGTTTTACCTTCTTGAGATAGATAGTATCCAATAACTTTCTCCACAATTTTGAAATCATGTTTCTCAAAGACTTGTTATACTTTGTAGCTTTTGGCAATGTTTGTTTCCTTACTAACATTTTGAGCCCCATTAATTTATATGAGCTTGTTATGTTGGTTACTCACTATTTCTCTCTGCCCATCCTTGCATTCAAATGCTTTTTGGTCTCATTATTTGTCCAAGAAATTTCAACTGTTTCTTTTAGTGAATGCAAGTATCTATTATCCTTAAATTTTCCTCATTTATCACATGTCCATAATATTTTCAGTAGTCTTCTGCAGAATTTTATCTCTGCTGCCTCAAGTTGCCTCTTCATTTGTGCAGATCACCAAGGTAGGAAAGATTTCCTTAGATTGCTAGCTTGACAGTATCAAAAAATATTAAACTTTATTTCAAATAGTCTGTTATTTCAACTTGAAAAAAAATGTTTTATTCCAGATTTAATCCAAGACTATTTTTGAAATTCCAGATTAACTTTAACATTCAGTTTAAGATAAGTTAGTGATTCTTTTTTCTAAGATTAGGGATCTCTAGAATGTTCTGTATGCAGTTGTGTAGAGTCTTATTACTATTTCTGTTCTCTAGCAAACCAAGAATAAAAAAAAGTATAGTTCAATTTGAAATAGAAATACTGAGGATAAAATTAAAACTTGCCTCACAGGTTTTATTTTGTGCATGACCAGTTGGCTTTGCAAGGGATTAAGTGGCTTGATCGAGACTTTGTAGAGTCAGACTTAAGCAAAAAAAGGAAAAAAGAATCATAGAAGAAAACATGATTGTAATAAATTATACTGGGTGAGTTTTGACTCCCAGCCAAAAAGGAATATCTATAAACTATGACCTATGCGTGAAAAGAACTTTGAATGGGCATTAAGAGCAAGACTGTTGCATACAATGAAATCTTATGAATGAGTCACCAGGTAATGTAAATATGAAACGCAAATATTACCATGAAATCTGCTTAAAAATTGGTATCAACCATAAATATTATAATAGGAGATAATGAATTTTATAAATACTCCAGTCTCTCTTTCTCTCTCACAGTGTGTGTGTGTGTGTGTATAAGGAAGTACATATTCCATTTTTTTGTGTATTATATTTGCGTGTGCACTTGTTTCAGCCTCATGCTTTTATTTAAGATTATTTTGCCATTTCACCTATAGTGAATTTCTTTATTTTACAATCTCTTCTTTATCTTATCAAAAAGAGAGAAAAAACATAAAAGTTTTAAATATGACTATTCATAAATGTATGACGACCTATTTTTTCCACTCTAAGCTAACTTTTCTTAATGTTCTTTTGAGCATTTGTGTGTGTATATATATATATATATATATATATATATATATATATATATATATAATGTCATATGATGGGTAAATTGTCAGAATTTAATATTTTTATTTTGTGCTTGTATGTGTTGTTTTTTTTTTTTCAATCATTTTGGAGAAAGGATAAAACATGAATGTGATTCAAGAAGACAGAAGATGGCAATTGACATTGCATACAAATGTTTGGAGATTGTAGCTATCAGAAGAAGTGATGGTTATATTTAATTATTGCAATGGTAAAAGAGTGTGTCCTAGATGTCCATCTATTAACATGCTTAAATTCATGGTGATAGAGCATCAGGGAAAAAGTCTCATCATAGTAGCTGTCATGAAAAATTTTGTAGAAAAGACTATGAGAAAGTGACTGAAGTCGAGATGCAAAGTCAAGATTACTTACATTGCACTTCTATGTGTGTTGTTTGTTTTTGATTATGTTGATTTCACAGTATAGTAGGGCCAATTGGGTACTGTCTGTGAGAAAAAGAGCACCATGACACAATTCCCTGTGTCAGAAATTTAGAAACAGCATGCTGCACTGCTTGACATTCATATCAGAAGCTCTAATATGAACATTTCAGAGTGTTTAGGTGTCGATCTGAGAACAATGCAAAGGATTCGTAAAGAATTGAATCAGTCTAATGGTGATTACGAACGTGTTTGGAGTGATCACTGGTGATGGTGACATTATGCCTCCATTCATCTTCTCACAGGGACTCAGATTCAACATAGAGGTCTACATCAAGTACCTTGAGGAAATAGTATTGTGCTGGGTCAAAATAGTGGCTGCTGAAAGACTCTGTGTCTGTCAACAGGACTCTGCATTGTGCCACAAAACCAGGAAAACCCATTCCTGGCTGTCAGGCAATTTCTGAGATTGCATCACCCCTTACATTTGGTAACCTAGCTCTCTAGACTGTCTCTTGATTATTATGTATGAAGCACAGGATTATGGTAGCATTCACCAACTTAAACAAGGAGACCCCCTCAAAAGAGCTGCAGAAGATTCAAAAGTCGTCTGGAAGTTATAGTTGAAGCCAATGGTGATTTTATTGAACATATTTACGCTAATTCAAGATGTTTTTATGTAATTTTGGTAAATATATCTGTTAAAATGAGATTTCAGTGTTGTTTTCATTTTTATGTCATTTAAATGGCAATCATCTATCGCACCTTATATATATACATATATATAGTTTTAAACTTGTTGGGGCGCCCGCGCCTATTCGGCTATAATGGACTATTCCATTACTATGTAAAGTAATGGTGGCATCTACGTAGGAGAGTGTGCCGAGCAGCCAATCAACAAGTCAGTCGTAGACTTCCGGTGATGACCCAGAAGTACCCATTGCTCATACTAGGTCTTACGACGGTTGAGACGATTAACCTTTATTCTTGTATTGGATACTAATAACCTTTGTAAATACTATTTTCACGGAATACAACGATTAACCTATTCCTGTTGTTGAGTTATTTATTCTTTCTCATGACATAACAAAACTATGGTATATTTATGGATAAAAGGGCTAAATATTAGTGATAAAATATATAAGTTAACAATGATATCAACACTAAGTGATGATAGTCTTTTTCATTCTTGAATGCAATTTTCAGGTCATGTGTGTTGTAATTTGACCTATTTATATATGATAGTCAATAGTTAATTAGGTGGAGCAACAGATATTGGGTACATGGTAACATATATATTTCATTACCATTAGTGTTATGTACCTACCTATATACAGTAATGGGATGCTTCTATTCTCTTAAATATGTGGATACTATTGGGAGTAGAGGAGATTGATTATACTGACTAGCAGTTCATTAGCAGTGTATCTACTACACACAGCACGCGAGTCTTGTATTTGTTGATATACTATTATTCCCAACCTCTGTTTTGGGGATTACTTATACAGTAACCTTTTAGGGTTGCAATAATTAGGATAATACAACAAATTTTTCTACCTGCAATGTGCCATTGACCAGCATATATAAATAGTGGAGCTAAAAACACAACCGACATGATATAAAGATTGCATTCAAGCATCAAGTAGATAGTTACTGCTTTTGACATTAGTGTTCACACACACACACACATATATATATATATATATATATATATGAGAAGTAATCCTTCTTTTATACATTTTTTGTTCTTACAGTTTTTCTTTTTTGAGGATGGAGTTTGTGGAAAAATTGTCCATAGATTTAATTGTCACAAGAACTTTCATCTAATGCTTTTACCTAATGCAACTCTTCTGGATGGTCTCTTTGTTTAAGCTGGTGAATGCTGCCATAATTTTTGTATTCAATTCATCTTTGGTATTACAAAGAGTTTTGTTGATTGCTCATTCAACTTTGCACTGCACATAATAATAAAGGGGTTGTTGTCTGGGTTAGGGTTAGATGACCAGATGTAAGGGGGTGACATGGTCACAGAAATGACTGGGTTCTCTTGCTTGTGTGGCATAGTGTAGTGTCATGTTGTCAGACACCCAGGGTCTTCAAGCAGCCATCCTCTTGATACAGGCAGCACTACCTCTTCAACGCACTTAATGTAGGTTTCCATATTGTGAGAAATATATTCACATAGCTTAGCGCTTAAGCAGTGAAAGGAAATTATCAAACATAACAAGACATACCTGGTATAGAAAAAACAATTTATTTGTCTTGCAAAAATATGCTGAATTTTGCTGCTACAGTGTAGCTTGGTATAGTCTCTTTTCTCTGCTTAGCTTGGTATAGTCTCTTTTCTCTGCTTAGCTTGGTATAGTCTCTTTTCTCTGCTTAGCTTGGTATAGTATCCTCCGTCTAGGAGTGGGATGAAAAAGACACAAGGAACTGCGATCCGCGACGTACAAGGAACTTTCTTCTGGGTCAGCTTCTTTCACAGTTTCTTATCTTGGTATAAGATGATAGTGCTTAGAGAATTTTTCTCTAGGAAGACAAGGCTTTGCCCATAGGGTATCCTTTTTAAGGTAAGAAGGGTAACAAGAGATTTTCTCTGTTACAAAGTTGTGGCATTAGCCTAAAAGATTACAAAGAATTGGTAAGATGGTCTCGATATAGCGAGACAAGTGGGCGCCAATTTAGGCCCTGCTGCAACAAAAATCCGGAGCGGCACAAATACGTCCGATACTGTTCGTGCTAGCTGAAAAAAGGAGTGAACAAAACCATCGTGTAAAAAAAACCATAAAACCTCTGGTAAAGCCCGCCTAAAGTTCAAAACGAGGTTCGGGTTAAACCAGCCAATCAGGAGACCCGTTACATCTGTAAATTTCCGACAATATTGAGTCTGGGGTCCTCACCAATAAATTCAAGTATTCTTTATCAAAACGATCAGTGTGAGTTTTCAAAACTGCTGTATTTTTGTAATCACCATTAGACTCATTCAACTCTTTCCAAATCCTTAGATTGACCTCCTAAATACTCTGAAATGCTCACATTGAAGCTTCTAACATGAATGCCAAGCAATACAGTATGCTGTTTTCTAATTTCTGGTGAAATGAATTGCATCATGATGCTTTTTTTTTTTTGCAGACCATACTATAACTGATCATATTATACTGTGCAATTGACAAAATCAAAAAGAGACAATATGCATGCATGAAATTAAAATATAAAATGGTGACAATTTACACATTGCACTCTGAATTTATGTTTCAGAGAGAGAGAGAGAGAGAGAGAGAGAGAGAGAGAGAGAGAGAGAGAGAGAGTGTGTGTGTGTGTGTGCGCCAGTGGGTATGCATAAATTTCAGCTAGAGTATATCTGTAAAAGAAAATTATGAATAAAGACAAAAAGAAAACTTAGCTGACATGATTTGTACTTTGTCAAGGCAAATGTAAGAGATTTATTTTATAACAAGTATTTATATACAAAAGCTATTGTTATTTACTTTCGAAAAATTTAAATTTCAAAATGCTTATAAATATTCTTCAGGTTAATTGAAAAGTCAGGCAAGATATGGAGGATACCAAGTGACACTATTCAATATCAAATAAACAAAAAGGAGTAAATGAAGCTTTTAATTTTTGTTTTTTTAATTCAAATTAGTAATTAAATTAATTTAAGATTGATATTTTAAATCACATGAATTTTACATCTTTTTTTGCATTTCTTGGAATTTTTGTAGTCCTGCATCTTGGCTTGGAAATTACCAATTCTTTCAGGAATATAAACATTTGAAAAAAGTTTGTGGTGCAAATTTATATTTTGATAAGATTCAATAACAGAACTCCTGAGAATTTTCCATCTAAGTAAATTACTTTCTCTTTTAATAAGTGTGACATTCTTTAGATCAAAATTGCAGTTATATATATGGCACAGGTCATATCATCATAATACGGTTCTGGCATTCATGACTTTGGCAGTGTCTTACCATCAGACTATTCAAAGCATATGTGACACAATTTCCAGTTATACTGACTAGATCTTGTCATTTGATCAAGGCTGTCTCAAAAGAGTCTACATTATGTAGAGCAATATGCATAACTATAAATAATTACATTGACGCTATCAGGTTTCTGGATATTGGAGGAGACATCCTTGTGCAGTGAGAGGACAGCCAAAACACATGCAGACTCTCTCTTTTCATCTGAAAACCTTGGCAACAGATTGATTATAAAGAAACTTAAGTGGTGTATGATCCTGAAAATTTTGAACAAAAAAATCAGACACATATGCAGCCTTGTTCATAAATGTATATATGCATAGAGAACATAAAAACAGTTATGAAGAATCCTGATTTATTGAATTAGTTTACTTTTCTATTTTTCCTTTTACTTTTTTTTAATTTATAAGACAATATCTGCAAACTAATACTGCCTTTGGATATCAAACTTCTTTTTTTTAATCCAGTAAACTCTTCATTTGAATTTGAGTTAGCCTCCATACCAGCTTTGCCCACAGTTTGTACCTTGTCTCCTTCCCCAAATCTAGGTGAATAAAATCACTAAATATATAAAACAAATGGAACCTTTTTCCCTTTTATTGTTCTAAATTAATATTCTAAGCACTAGTGTCATCATACATCAACTGTTTAATAACTTTTCATTTAAAAGATTAAAGTTTTTGTATAACCATGTCTACACATACAGATAACAAAATGACATTGTCCTTTTTTATAAATAATTTTAGTTTTCATTCTTCAGATTATTTTCTTATTGGATGACTGGATTGAAACTAAATAGACACTATTATGATTTGAACTTGCATTCAAAATCATTGGGAGCATATCTGTAAACAAGCAATAGAGAATTGATGAACATCAGATAAGAATATAGCAATATGATGAGATTTTAAAGCCATTTGCTGATTCAATAAACTAAATGCTTCTGAAACAAGTTACATTTCATTTATTAATTAATATCTTAACACACTTTTAACTGGTAATACATGTTTTGTACATCATGACAAAACAGTTTACCAGTTTGCAATAAAATGATTTTTTATTCAATACCTTTAAATAAAACAAGACAATAAACAGTGGTGAGATGAATTAGTTTTTTTGCAATGGGAGAAATATTATGACAGGTAAGTGAAATCCATTAATGTTTTCCAACTGTTGCAAAGATCTTAAGATGCTGTAGATTCAGAATGGAAGCAAGAAGATTCCAATTAAATAAAGATGGTTCAATGGATACACCTATTTTTTGTTGTTTTGTTTTTTGACATGAAGATTATTTAGCAAGATATTACTGGTTTTTCAGTCATCTGACACCTTTCAAGTCACTTCATAATTCTACCTTCCATGAGAATTTTCTTTTATCGGAGCAAAAAAAAGCAATCCAAATGCCTCTGGTCATAAAAGTGAATCTTTTTCTCATGAAGTAATTTTTTCAAGAACTGGAATAAAATAAAAACTACTTGAATACAACAGATGTGTAAATATTTGCCAGCGATGCTGTAAAATGTGGTATTATCCTGATAGAACATTTTGCATCTTTTTGTTGTGTTGTCTATTTGGTTTCTCAGGGTCTATTAAAAATTTCACAGTAGAGACCCAATTGCTATATCAACAGACTTAATCAATGAAAGACAATTTTCTTCATATTTCTTTTTACTCACTTTATTTCAAGGCAGACATAATCAGGCATCATTTGGTGGTGGTAGACAGAGAGAATGAATGTCAACCTATTGTCTCTGCATGCATGACTTGTCTTTCTAATCACACTACTGACACACAGAGCAGGCACAGATGAGCATCAAAGCTCCTGACCTCTCTACTGTTGAAACTGTACTACCTATATTCATTCATTTTTCAATCATAAAAACTTTGACAAAACAATCTATTCAAGATTTCATGCCAACAGGGTTTAAAACATCTCCACTGAGTTTGAGTTGTCAAAGTTTTTACCATTTTTATAGGGTTTGGAATTGCATTCAAAACAATTATCATTTACGATTTTTGTCAAGCATACACATTCTGTAAAATTTTCTTTTAACTAATTCTGAATGTTTTTCTTTGATTACTGTATTTCTGCTAATCTACCTGGTGGCAATATGTTTTCATGACAAAATTTTTGTTTCTCCAGAAAGATTTTATCCTTGAAAACTCCCTTATAATGCTATCATATAAAAAGCTTTAATTTCTTTAGATGCAGGCATACCTTTCAAATGGTTCCTTTTATTTGCTTCACTCTTATGATATTTCCTTTTCTTAACCATTGTAAATAATGGGCATAGTTCATTCACTTCTGCTCCTTCATTCTGAAGTGGACTGTTCCTATCCCAAAGTTTATTTATTTAGTCAGTTTTTATTTTCTTATTTTGTAGAGTATATAACAGATTGTGTTAGAATAAAGCCTTTAATTATGGCTTTCTTTATTTTCACTACAATTTATTCTAACAAATGTCACTGTTATGATGGCATGTTTATTACAACTTGAGAGATTGGATTTGGATACTAGTTCCCTAACAATTGCCCAAGAATAGGAACAAGATGATTTTAGGAGTTCTTTCTAAAGAGAATCTGGACAAGGTGGGATTCTGAGTAAACTTTATTTCATCCCCAATCTATGACTCTTTCAGAATGCATTACTTAGAGAGATGTTAATGCTTTACTGAAGTCACAGTATATCAAACACATGAATGACATTTTTGCAAATCACCCTGCACCTCAGTGTCAGGAGGTTGTCTTATTTCTATGCAAGTATTTTCTAGTGTTGAAAATATTAAATAAAAATTGTAAGGATTCTATCAAGGATGCCTTTATTAGTGGTCTGCAGTCCTTGCTAATAATTCAACACCTATTGGAGAATAAAATTTGACCACCATGTTTAACCAAGTGAGAGATTTGAATTTGGCTCAGAGGAATTCTGTAGTGTACACTATTTATACAATCTCCTCAGATAGTAACTGTTGTAACTCCTGAGCAGAAAATGAATAAAAATATTACTTTAAAACTGTCCTTATCATTATTTCATCAATATTATAGATGAATACTCTAGGTTTTCTTTTGTGTTAGCTTGTGTAGATATGATTGCTTCAGCCATTATTAATTTGTTATTTAAGTTGTTCTCCATTTTTGCTATACCTGCCTACATACATTCAAACAGGGATCTGTCCTTCATGATCAGAGAATGTTGAGCTTTTCAGATCTGGAAAGAGTTTGCTTGCAGTAAGGCTATGAGTTATAATTCTCAAAGTAAAGACCAGGTAGAAAGATATATTGGTATTATATAGAGAACAATTACCATGGCTTGGAGATTACATGGTATGTCTGCACAACATTGGCAAACAGACTTGTCTGACACTTTACATTCAATTTGCTTGTTACTTTGCACGGTGCCTAATACAGCACCATATGAGAGGCTGTTTAGTTATCCCTGCCATTCTTCCATTAGAGATACTATCCTCTCCTGGCTATGCAACCCTGGAACTGTTCTCCTAAAACAATATGTTTAAGTGAACAAAACTGACCCATTGGTCAAGGGATAGAACTTATTGAAATTAGTCCACACTACACCAATATTTGCTACAAAAATGGCTAAGAAACAATAGTAGCTACTAAACATTTATGCCTGGTTGAGACCCTTGTTGATAGGGAATCCCGGAAGATACACAATGGTAATAACTCCCCAGTCCTGCCCAAAGAAACTATTGAAGTTAACCCAACCAAAATGAATAATACTATTAAGTATTTTTCAATTGGAGTAGATAGATCTATCACCCAGTTCACACTCCACCCACGTCTGTTGAACAGGTTAAGAGGCTCATTCCTTGTTCCCTGTTTAGGAGGTGATTTCCGGTTTTTCTCTTTTCCAATATTTTCACTTTGGTTCCTTTCTCTTTTTTTTTTTTTCTTCAATTGGAGTAGATAGATCTATCACCCAGTTCACACTCCACCTATGTCTATTGAACAGGTTAAGAGGCTCATCCCTTGTTCCTTGTTTAGGATGTAGTTTCCGGCTTTCTCTTTTCCAATCTTCTCACTTTGTTTTTTTTTTTCAATTGGAGTAGATAGATCTATCACCCGGTTCACACTCCACCCACATCTATTGAACAGGTTAAGAGGCTCATCCCTTGTTCCCTGTTTAGGATGTGGTTTCTGGCTTTTTCTTTTCCAATCTTTTCACTATTACATAGCCCCCTGCACATCAGTGGCATTACTGCCTTGCTCGGGGTGATACAATTAAAAAAAAAAAAAAAGTATACCACGACCCCACCTCCAACCCCGCTGACATTGCTGAGGACGCTGAGGAGATCAGAGCAGATACATCATCCACCCAAGAATTTGGATTTATAACAAGAGTTAAGACTTTTATTTTCACTACACCCACCATTTCTGGTATTTTACATGGTTATAAAGTATTTACTTTTCATCTTTTCAGCATTTGAAACATATTTATACCTTTTCCTAAAATATAAAGTACAATATTCTAGAAATGCTGTTTATTTTGTTTAATTTCAAATGTTTGAATCAATAAAGAAAAATGCACAGTAATTACATTATTTATAGTAAGACATATCTTCATCGCCATTATTACTGCCACAATTTTTCAGCCATTCTGCTCTCAGACCTTCTTTAGGTGAATATCAATTCAGGCAACTTTCAGGGAATTTCATGCTGAAAGTTTTATTTAATTTACTCAGGTATATTGTTGGCATTTAATGTAAATAATGATAACTGCTAAACAGAAGTTCAGACAAAAAATTATTGTCATATTATGACAAAATACTTTAAATTGATAACTCAAGTTGTTGCAATCTGATCAAAAGTGTTTTTGAACAAAGGTGAAACAAAAATTATAAAAAAATAAATAAAAATAAAACTTTATAACAAAATTTAAGTTTGACATTATATTAGTAGACATTTCTTTTTCATATAACACAAAATAGAAACACATGTAATTGACCAAGCACACAACCTTAGAAGAGTATAGAGCAATATTATTTTTTTTCACTTGCTGTATAAAATGTTAAATTCTAACAACTCGTGAATAACTATTTTTGTATCACACTTGTGCATTTCACTTCTTGGTGATTAAAAAGATTGTTAAATTTTACTATATTTGGTTAATTATATTTGCTCTCCTAGAGAATTACTGTCTATAAAAGCAGTATTTTTCTAGCAAGCCATAACCATCAGCTTTTTTGCATAATTAATGAAGTGCTTCTCTAGAGTTGCAATCTCCAGAGACTATGTACATCTGCATCAATTTTCTGTTATACTTTTATGAAAGACAAAAGCAGCCTTGATCCCAATTCCAAAAGTAATACTGAGGATCTAACTATAGAGAAAATCAATATTTAATATCCAAGACTTTACTCTGGCAAAAGTATAACTGATCATAAAAACAATGAACTGTTCCTCACACAATCTTTAAGCTTATTGTAAAAAAGTTTGTAATTTATTGATTTTAATTGATGAAAAATATATCTCATATTGAAAATGTTTTAGTCTATCAGAAATGATAATAATGTTTATAATTCATTGATTTTAATAATTTGAAAAATATGAACTATTTCTAACATGTTGAGAATGCTTTATGATGTTTATAAAAATGTTATGTTCGGAGATAAATAACTGTTCTTTAAAACAAGGTATTGCAACATTACAGTTAATAAACCTCACTTTACTTTCAAACCAAGATATTCACCTGACTTTGCCTTGTTTTAATGAGATAAAATGTTTTATAATATGACTTGATTTTGTTAATTTAGTATTGATGAGGAAGAAGATTTTTCTTGTCATAGCTTTGTTGACTATTTTTAACTTTTACAGTCAGAGATAATTTCAAACATTCTAAGATAGTCACTTAATGCCTGTACCATTTAACTATAATTGTCAAAATTCTCATTGAAAATTGTCATTAATTTAAAAAAAAAAAACATGAACAAATTTCTCAAAGAGAAAGAGTATTTTTTCCTTGCTATACAACCAGAAAAGCTTATAATGATATTTTTGCAGTTTGTTTGATGAACCAAAGGCTGAAGGTGCTTAATCTATACTTTCTAGCTTTGATAGAAATGAAAAATTGTTTATGTTGGGGTGGACTTATCTTCCATTCTGTAACCTCTTTCCCACAGACACAATGCCACAATTCTATTGCTAACTATTGCTATTGCCAGGAAACTTCTGTCCTGTTTTGAATTGAGTTAATAGTGAAATTAACTGTTTCTTTAAAAAAACTAAGAAAACATTCAGCATGCCTTGATCAAAAAAATTTCTCTAGATTGAAATTTATGAAATGTTTTCCTTAAAACAATTTTTCAGGAAATTAGACGATACAAGTCCATTATTAACACTCTAGTTTTAATGAGAGTTTCTTCCAAACATTTTGTTTAAGATAAGTGTGTAAAGTTAACATCTTCATGATATCATCATTTTTCCTTAAATTTACATGTAGTTCTTGTTTTGCTTGTTGTTGCATTTGGAAATATTGAAAAGATATGATTTTGTTAGTAAACCTCTGTTTGTGATTTTGTAGTACCAGTCTACAGTTTTGAATGAAGAATTGTTGATAATGCAACAGTTATCAGCATACAAAATGAAATTGGCAAGCAAAGTTCAAATTTCAATCAGTTCTGTTCTGGTCACTTTGTGCTGATGCTCTTAGAGAAGGTATTAATCCATCTTCTTCCAGTTATGCATTAAATATCAGGGCAGACTGAGATCTCTGGCCTTGACTGACTACTTTAGAAGTTTATTCAAAACCAGACTGAAAACTCTACTACTGCAGTACATGACTCAAATGGATTATAAGACTTATTACATAAATGTCATCTTGGTTGGTTTGTAGATTGGTTGATCTCATGATCTTGGGCAACATTTACAATGTTATTTCTGGCATTACATTTTAAAGAGACTGACTTAGTGGAACATTTCTCTCTAAACAGAAAACATGCCTATTATTTACTAGATTTTTTTCTGATTAATTGATTACCTTCTAGTTATTGACATATCAAAAAGCTTGCAAGTAATGCTTTTTATTTTTAAAGTTATCATTTTTACAGAATTATCAGCAGCCAAGTGTTTGATTAAATTGGTTAAATCCCAGCTTCTAATTTAACAGCTGTGTTTGACAGAACAAAGTGTCTCAGATATGAAAGGAATAATTGAAATGAAAGTTTATTTTTATTACTTTTTATTCTTAGAAAAATATGGGCTGCTCAAGGCAAATGATTTTATAAAATGACTAATTTTGCTGATAGGAAGCAACCATGTGTGCAGAACAGATGCATTGATGAAGCCTAATGTAAAAGGATGGACTGGAGGAAAAAATAAAACATTTTCTTTACTGGGGGAAAATGTTGTTAATCTGTAAACTGAAAATAGTCAATTATTAATTGTAAAATCACTGGTTTATTAAATAAGAAAATTGATTTTAGCAATGTGTTGTTTTCTTCTGTTCAAATGATGTTGCAACTAAAACTTTTCTAAAAAATGTATTGTTACATATTTACCATTTTTTTTCTTAGTAGGATTTGATACTCAAAGTTGAATTCTTAATGATTTCTGATGGTCTAATTTTGTTACTACAGCTCAGCAATTTGCACTAGATTAAAAACTAGTTGAGAAAATTTTGCATCAGTAAAAGTTTTCATAAGATTTTCAGGATTTGTTTCATTGAAAGCAGCTGACCTTGATGATCATGTCACCACACTAGGTGAGGTCTCACATGTCTGCCTAATATGTGTGTGTTTCTTTTTTTCTCTCTCTCTCTCTCTCTCTCTTTCTCTCTCTCTCTCTCTCTATATATATATATATATATAGTTATCCGCAGACAGATCTGTTTTGCTGTATTGCAGCTCATCAGTATGGTCAGACATCCAATTGTTTTTTACCCAGGATTGAAACTCAACCGAATTGGCATCAGTCAGCGATAATGTGCTAGTTATCTAAAAATCATGAGGTACATGAAACTTGAGTAGTAAATCAAGCTATTCTTTGCTATGTGTTGTTATAATGCATGTTTTGTCTAGATAGTTTAGCCATTGAGCACTTTAATTTACTGAGTAGGTAGATGTTTTGGTCTTTCTGTTCAAGATTTTTTCTTGTCAGACATTAAGTTGTCTGGCAAATTCTCTGCTAGTGTTACCAACAGAGAATTTGCCAGACAAGTTAATGTGTGTGTGTGTGTGTATATATATATATATATATATATATATATGCATGAATCCCTTTATTAATTCATTGTTGATTAGTGCACTAAAATTTTAATTTATTAAAATTAAATTAGTGCATACATAATATAATACTCGATTAGTGCAGTAAAACATTCTTCAGTTTAACCATCCTAATTGAAAATTGCTTTTGTTAGAGTTATTAATTAAGAAAAATTTTCTAAAATTTAAAAATAGGAAATGGGTAACTGTTTTGTTTGTTATAGATAGATTTAATAATATGATATAAGCTGATAATAAAAATACACCTTTGAATATTTGTCGCTATTAAAATGTTTTGATTATTTTAATTTTTCCTGTTTATTTTTAGAGGTTTTTTAAGGAAATTTCTGAATTTTTCTAAAAAATATGGACAATTTAATTATAAACAGAAATTTACATTCATTAAAAAGATGTTGAAATATAAGATATGTATGCATTTACATGGAAAGATTATAAATAAAATTTTCAGGTTAAAATATTCATGATTATGACGACATGTTTAGAAAAATTGAAGGAACAATTTCTCAGTACCACCAAGTATATAAAGAACAGAAGAATAGCATGCAGCAAACCACTCTGAATAATATTTTTTATAAAAAATCAGATTACTAAACATTACTTCATAGCATTTTTATTGTATCTTCTTATGTATACCTATATTTTAATTAAAATATACACAAATTAGAAATTGTGAATGAGACTAAATCTGAGGTACAAATTACATAATATCTTTAAATTAGTGGCACTAATCAAGGAACTCCTGTATATATGAACTGAGATCAAATATTTAAAATTTGGATAAGGAACAAAATAGGAAACATATATAAATTTAATGTGTTTCACTTTTAATTAAACTTCATCAGAAATGGGGAGTGGGGTGAAATATGCCATCAAATATATCATTTACTGTTGACAGCATTTGAATCCAGTATACTTTTCACTTTCAACTGACTTTGTAGAAAAAATCATTATATATAAAAAGCAAGCTAATTGTACAGCTAAACATGATGCAAGAATTCAGTGTAAGCACTTTAGTCATAAAATGCATTTACAAAAGTAATATTTTTAGAGTCAAAGAAAGGAATGTATGAATAAAAATTTGTATGAGTTTGGGTGAAATGTAAAATGATGAAGAAAGAGGTTTTCCACTTGTAAAGAATGTAAACATCACTGATATTTATTTTACATGTTCAATCAATAATTGTAAAATATATTGGTGCAACCATTATCAACCTTATCAGGTGTAAGACATATATGAAAGCAGGAAAGAACCATGGAGATATTTACTGCAGACTATGCCAAGAAGAAAAATTGGTCATAATAATTTTTAGAAACAAAGACGAATTGTTGAATGTGAAAAGTGAAATCATGTCAAGATGTAGGCATCTTAAAAAGGAAATCCTGGGAACTTACAAACCTGGATGAATCTTTATTTTCCATCAATCTGCTCTTTGGTAGTAAACAAGTCCAGTTTCCATCTTCAATATTTTTTTCCTCCAAATTATCTCCTCCTTCTCTTCATTTATTCCAACTCTTCTGGTATTAGTATATTTGGGAGTGACCTCTATTGGATTTCCATACATGTGCTTGAAAAAAATCTAATGGTTGAAACCTAGTAGCTAAGAATGTATTCTAAAATTTGTAAGATATATAAGCAGGTTAGAAAAATTCTTGACCAATCAAGAAGGTTTTTAAAAAAATCTTTTATCTTTTCCTGGTCAGGCCAAGAATTTTTCAGCACAACCTCATGCTTCTTCTTCTTCTTCTTCTTCCATGTACCTTGTTCTTTTTCAGGATGTAGGCGATCATGGCCTTCCATGTTTCCCTATTCCTGGTGGCTCTTAGCACACTTTCTCCTGTAATGTCTCCAACCCCTGTTCTGTCATCCACCTGCTCAGGCCCTTCAAATATGTTATCTGCTGCTTTCCTCTGTCTCTTTTTCTCTTGCTTATTTTGATTAAAATTACAAAGGCTAATTATTAAATATAACATCTAAAAGATTGATAATTTTTAACTGAAACCAAGTAAGTGCTTATAGAATCAGATCTTCTTCTATGTGATTTGTCCTGTCAGGACATGGTCAATCATCATTCTTCTCAGTTTCCTGTCCTTTGTAGCTCTTACTAAGTTTCATTTTTTTTCTAACTGTTCTCATCCCAGTTCTGCCAGTCATTTACCCAAGCTCTTTAGGTAGGTTCTGCACTGCTTTTATCTCTCCCTATTTTCTTCAGTGTCCAGGGAGTGTCAAATTTTCTAGGCCATTCTTATAATATGCCTAGGAAATTTCATCCATCTATACCAGTGTAAGTGTAAATTGTTTCCATTTTTACTTAAAACTTGGTCATTGTGTTATTCGAAGCATCCTTCTGTATAACCATATTTCTGATGCCTCAAGTCTCTACTTCATTTGTGAGAAGATTGTTCAGCATTAACTGTGCTTGTCAAATTTTATTTTATAGAAGTCAGCTGACTACCTATGGTAAAAAAAATAACTGACAACATGTGTCTCATATACAAATGGGATTGTCAAGTGTCATCTTCTGTCCTTTTAGTGTCTTTCACTATTTCTTCACTCTCAGTAACTGTTAGGGTGCCACTCCTATTTGACTACAAATGGACTCTTCCCATTGCTATATATAGCAATGGTGGATTCTCTACAAGAGGGTCATAGAGAGTCACTTGAGAGTCTCTAATGAGTTACTAAAGAGTCAGTGCGAGTCAGTGAAGAGTTAGTCACACTTCCGGTGACATACCGGAAGTAATCACGTATACACACGTCTTACGACGGATTGGACTCTTGTATCTTTCTATTGTAAATATTACTAATCACTTCTGTACATACTAACCGTTTTTCCGCGGAATACAACTTATATTCTGATTCTGTTGTTGAGTTATTCATTTATATTTGGCGACATAACAGTAACCCTTTTCATCTTAGTAGATTTTATTGTCTTGCTTGAGATGAAATGATTAAAACAAATTCAAGTTTGTTGATGATTACTCCACACAAATAATTTTAAAAAAGCATGAATCCAATTTTCCTTGCATTCTGTTCCAGCATCAGGTACTTTCACAAAATTCTTATCATTTTGCAGTCAAAATGAAGAGACTGAGCATTTGGTGAATTATTCCTCTATAACTACTTTAGCTAGAATATAGGTGGAAAAGAACTGTTATTTCCATTGTCAGTGTTGATAAGTTTCAGTGTGTGTCTATGTTTGGAAAGGACTTTAATTGAATTAATTCTGTAGGTCTCAGCAAGAAGCATCTTTCTCCATACCTTGTGAACTGATGCTACTGAATCACAAAGAACTGTGGCAAACAACAGAAACCACATCAATTGAACACTTTCAACATGAGCCACAACTGAAATAGAATACACATGTAAGTGCTGACGTTTCACACTATTTCAAACAAAAGGAAGCCTTTGTCATAAAATGTTCTTAATATGGTTTAAATCTGATAAAAGTACAAGTCTGATTGTCCTCAAATTTATTAACTTACCTTGAGATGTGTACAATGAATTTCCTTGATAGAGATAGAATTTCTCAATTTACTCTGCCATCTGGGGTTTCAGAATATGCTGATTGCACCTCTGCAGAAATGTAACCCCCACTACTAATGTGGCATCCTGGGTAGAACAATAATTTTATCCTGCTGCTGTAAGTTACTCAGGTGAATGAATGATAGCATGTTTGGATTTTGCAGTTGTGTTGTCATATCCTGCTATGGTAACAGAAAGTGATTGACTGAAATTAAACAATGCAGTGGAAAGGAAAGTAATGAATAATGCATTGTGTTGAATGGTAAGGAAAGAAGCCATTCTACACCCAATAATCAAATATCTCAGCCAGAAATAAGTAACAACAAGAGTTAAATTCATAGCTTTCATCCTGAATGGTATCAACAGAAACATTGGTCCTGCAACTGTAAAGTGAAAAATGCATTGTTTTGCTTCATATATCCACTTTTGGGGCATGATACAATGTGGACAAAACATGGTTTTGGCAATAAAAACAAAATACAAGGAAAAGCAGAAAAAATACATGAAGACAAAGAAGCATATTGAAAATGTGGTTTCATTGTCACTTTTACGAAACTTAAATATTAAGAAGAAACTTAGTGAGGCATAGAGAGTTTCAATCAGTGAGCATAACATGAAGGTTAAAAAGAACAATGAAATTTTATCCAAAATAATAAACTGTATTTTCTTGTGTAGGAATTTGAAACTCTCTTATGTGGACATGATGAAAAAGATTCAGTAAATCCATTTTCATTTTCACATATTTCAAACTATGAAAGTAATAAATAATTCTTAAGCGGTTGGACTGTGTCCTTTTGTTAGTTGTTTCAATACATTAGTTTGACAGGAAGTTTATTTTTGCTCATAAACTTTGATTATAGCAGATTAGCAAGTCCTTAGTTTTGGGAAGGTGACTGAACTTTGCAAGTATTAACAGGATGGTCTCAAATATGATTGCAGAAAGAATGTAAAAGATATAGGTTTTCAATATTTTATGGATGGGAACAAACATATACATCTATCATGGAGATCATCCAAGAAGTATTTTTTCTTGTGTCTTTTATTTTGTCTAGTTTTACATTGTTTTTTCAAATCTTCAGTAACCAAAATACTCATAGAAAAAAAATATATTTTGGATGATTTCCACAAAAGATGTTTACATAAAATATTTTATAAAAGATCTATTTTAATACATTATTAGTTCAGTCTGTTGTTTTCTTTCTTTTTCTTAGTTTTTGTTCCTTCAATTATTGTTTTAATTTTATTTCATTTTTTTAACTTTTTTTCTTCTAGATGATGAGGAGAGAAGTTTGTTTATTTTCTTTTTCTTTTAATTCTTAGTTGACTTTTGTTTTGTTTTTTTTAAGTCTCTGCACATTATTTTGCCAATATTCATATATCAAAAATATGAAACATTTGGAAACATTGTAGAGCCACATGAAAATTTTCCATCCTGTTTCTTTTTATTTTTTTAAATCATTTTAATTTTACTTCTTTAAGATAAAGAAACTTTCTTTTGGAGATTTCTCATCTCAGTGTACTTACATATTTTTATTTGCTTCAAGATTTTAACCATAGTAAAAAGGAATAAGGAAGAATTATGACAAAAGCAAAACTAAACAATAAACCAGTAAAGGAATCATTTAAAAGAATAAAGCCAGAAGGAAAACAGCTAAAGAAATGAAAAAAAAAACAACTATTGATACCTGAAAATTAAGTGTTGAGACTGTTTTAAGTATGAAGGCAAAAAGCTGAAACACTTTCTGGAGTATTCAAGCTAAAAAAAGAAGGTAATAAGTAAAAAATAATTCTATACAAATGTTGTGTTTTCAAGTTAATTGAAATATTATAAATTAAAAAATAATCTTTTAAATATAGTGAACAAAAATAAGTTTTTAAAGTTATTTATATTATTTATTCTGTCTGAATTTCTGGGTTGAAGGTTAAAGAGTTAACATTTTTTACATGTGAACTGTTTTCCTCATCTTTATTGTTTCTATCATATTTTAGCTGTTGTGCTCTCTGATCTTCATTAGATGCTTGTCAATCTGGGTAACATTCTGAGAATTTTGAACTGAACCCATTTTTTAATAGATTGTTCTCCTTCCACTGACCATGTCCAAGGATAATATCATTTAGTTTTTATTTTAGTACTGTTCAGTTATTGCTTGATCTGTTTTCTAGCAATTGAACTCACTATTACTGTGTCATCAATACACAAACCAATACTTTAAATCACAAGGTTGTTTTCCCTTGCATAAAATAAGAAATAGTTGAGATCATTTTCTGATTTAAATTTCTGATGAATCATAATTTTTGATTTAATCATTGCAAGTTCCACAACTATAAAATATTTGTGTAAATTCAAAACACCCTCAATAAGATATTACAATGACAATCATAAGTATGAATGCAGGTCATTATTTAAAGAAGTAAGAAAAAACAAATTAAAAGATTAAAAATTAATGTATTTTTCTATTTCACTGAAGCTGACATTATGAATTTTTTTTCTTTAAAATTAATGTATTTTTTCACAAACACAACCAAATGGTCAATTATTTCTCTAAAGTAATGACAGGGCATAATGAAATGTGTTAACTCCCTTATATACTAATAAAAAGACAAGCAAAATTATAATAGGATATTTTTTGGCAAGCCCTTGAAATAAGAGCATAAAAGAGAATACCATACCATAAAAAAAACTTTTGACTTAATTAGCATATGAGAATTTATGTACACACATACATACAGACAAAAACATCCCCAAAACAACAATCACTTCAATTAGAATATGAACAACTGCTCTAACTAAAGGAAAAAAACTTTTGTTCAAAACATCATTGTGTTTTTCTATTTGATCTGTAATCATTGGCTTCAAAAGTCACGTCATTTCTCTTGTGCCTCGGTCTGTTTTAAGTTTTTGGTGTGTAATTTTTATTAATTAGATTTTCATTCTTGTCAAGAATTTTCATTTTTTAATGTTTAAAGCCAAGATATTAAATATTCAAACATTACTAACATTACTGCCACTCTGCACAATACACGTGAACAAAGTTCAAAATACTATCCAAGGAAGAGAATTAAATTTTATGAATATTCAAGATGAGAGTTAGGATTAATGTTTGCAAGATTTTATGAAAACTGAAAGTGAATACAAGGTTTATTCTGTTCTAATGAGATAAAATGAACCAGAAAATTTCCAAGAATACATGAAAATACACTCAAAAATGGGTTAAGAGCATAATTACATTAAACTTTTTTAAAAATCTGGTTTATGTGTTTAAAAGGAATATGAATCAAAGAATATTTTTGAGGCATTTGATTATTTATTGTCAAAATAGAAATTAACAGAATAATTGCTTGGTTTTATAAAACTTGTAGTCAAAGATGTTTTTTTTTAGTTACTTGGTTTCTGGCCACACTAGAAATAGTAAGCATTTTCTATAAGATATATTATTACTAATTGCTGTCAGTAGGCAACAAAGGTTGTTGACAAGGTCACATGCTAACATAAGATCTTTTTGACAATCTCTCTCTCTCTCACACACCACAGAGGAAAAGACTGCATCATAAAAATGGTTCCCCTTCTAATTGTTAGATTGCCTGTCTTGCATCATTCTCAGGAACCATTCGATATTTTGGAAGTAGGTCAGGCTAAGAACTTTTCAGCATCCACTTAAGTGTGGGGATTTGGAAGAATACTGTCTCTGTTAAATGTTATTTGTGCAAAAGATGCAGTGTTGCTTGCAAAAGCAGAGTACGGTTTAGGGTCACACTGAAGGGATGAACACTAAAATGTGAAAAGTAAGTTATTGGCTACCATGTGTCAATAACAATGTGAGAATCCATCATAAATGTATACAAGCACACAAACTTTTATTAAATTCCAATGGCAACATATGTTAGTCTAACTTACGGTATTTTTTTAATTTTCAAGTAATCTGTTGTTTGTCTGAATAAAAAGCTCATGTTCTTTTTTGCTTTTGCTTGAGCGTTTCTAAGCATTTTTTTGTCATTATCAAGAATTAAATGTTGTTAGTATCATAGACAAAGGTCATGTTATAATCTGTTTTTTTTTTGTTTGTTTGAATGTTACATTTCAAATTTATACAATGTATATAAGTGATTTCCTGTGGAATGGTTTCACAAACTTTGACAGCATTGAAAAACAAATTTCTAAATACATTAATAATTATAATTGTTTTATATGCATTTTGAATATTTTACATACATTTTAAAATACCGTCACCTGTGGTGAATATTTGATATTTCTATATAGTAATTTTAATTTTATAATAGTTATTTTATTGAATTTTATTTTTCTCTCTGTTACATAATAGCACTAATTATTTTGTATTTTTCCTTACTGTATGTGCTGTATAAAAATTTGGTGTCCTTTACTTATATTTGTCATATTTGGTTGTTAGTGATGTAGTCATTGATATGTACATAACATGCACAAAGTTTTTATAGATGAATATTAGAAGTTTAATATCCACTTATTCAGAATTCCTTAATCATAAAAATATTTGACCAAGAAGAGAAATATATTTTTCATTATAGTCTTTTTTATGAATATAAAAATACTTACAAAAATACTACATGATGAATACTTGTTTAACTCTCTTTCATTTGATTATTTACCTCTGAGCTGTTTTACTGTTGAACTAGATAAATGCAACTAACACTTCTACTCAAACAGTTTCTTTTTTTAAGCTTCCCACCTGTGAAAAGCTTGAGAAAAGGTATGTATTTAGAAATTTGTTTTTCAATGCTGTCAAGGTTTGTGAAACTATTCCACAGGAAATCACTTATATACATTGTATAAATTTGAATGTAACATTCAAACAAACAAAAAAAACAGATTATAACATGAACTTTGTGTTTTATTGTTTCCCCGAATAATCACAATCTTCAAAAATTTAAATGTAACATTCAAACAAACAAAAAAAAACAGATTATAACATGAACTTTGTGTTTTATTGTTTCCCCGAATAATCACAATCTTCAAAAATTTAAATGTAACATTCAAACAAACAAAAAAAACAGATTATAACATGAACTTTGTGTTTTATTGTTTCCCTGAATAATCACAATCTTCAAAAATTTAAATGTAACATTCAAACAAACAAAAAAAAACAGATTATAACATGAACTTTGTGTTTTATTGTTTCCCCGAATAATCACAATCTTCAAAAATTTAAATGTAACATTCAAACAAACAAAAAAAACAGATTATAACATGAACTTTGTGTTTTATTGTTTCCCTGAATAATCACAATCTTCAAAAATTTAAATGTAACATTCAAACAAACAAAAAAAAAACAGATTATAACATGAACTTTGTGTTTTATTGTTTCCCCCGAATAATCACAATCTTCAAAAATTTAAATGTAACATTCAAACAAACAAAAACAGATTATAACATGAACTTTGTGTTTTATTGTTTCCCCGAATAATCACAATCTTTCAAAAAATTTAAATGTAACATTCAAACAAACAAAAAAAAACAGATTATAACATGAACTTTGTGTTTTATTGTTTCCCTGAATAATCACAATCTTCAAAAAATTTAAATGTAACATTCAAACAAACAAAAACAGATTATAACATGAACTTTGTGTTTTATTGTTTCCCCTGAATAATCACAATCTTCAAAAATTTAAATGTAACATTCAAACAAACAAAAAAAACAGATTATAACATGAACTTTGTGTTTTATTGTTTCCCCCGAATAATCACAATCTTCAAAAATTTAAATGTAACATTCAAACAAACAAAAAAACAGATTATAACATGAACTTTGTGTTTTATTGTTTCCCGAATAATCACAATCTTCAAAAATTTAAATGTAACATTCAAACAAACAAAAACAGATTATAACATGAACTTTGTGTTTTATTGTTTCCCCGAATAATCACAATCTTCAAAAATTTAAATGTAACATTCAAACAAACAAAAAAAAAACAGATTATAACATGAACTTTGTGTTTTATTGTTTCCCGAATAATCACAATCTTCAAAAATTTAAATGTAACATTCAAACAAACAAAAAAAACAGATTATAACATGAACTTTGTGTTTTATTGTTTCCTAATAATCACAATCTTCAAAAATTTAAATGTAACATTCAAACAAACCAAAAAAAAAACAGATTATAACATGAACTTTGTGTTTTATTGTTTCCCCCGAATAATCACAATCTTCAAAAATTTAAATGTAACATTCAAACAAACAAAAAAAAAACAGATTATAACATGAACTTTGTGTTTTATTGTTTCCCCCGAATAATCACAATCTTCAAAAATTTAAAATGTAACATTCAAACAAACAAAAAAAACAGATTATAACATGAACTTTGTGTTTTATTGTTTCCCTGAATAATCACAAATCTTCAAAAATTTAAATGTAACATTATTTGCCATCTTTTAGCTTTTTAAACTCCATTTATTTTTTGTCCTTCCCTCAGTCTTCCCTATTTTCAGACTTCATTTTCTTTCATTCCATGTGACTCCCTGTGTTCTAGTGGCATTACCGCCTTGCTTAGGGTGAATTAAAAAGAAAATTGATTTGCTTGATCAATGATCCTCAAGTGCTTCCTTGACAAACTGTAGCATGATATGCAAATGAGATATGCACATAAATATAGCAAACCTCAGGTGTCAGAAAAGGAGAAACCATGTAGATTCCTATGAGATTTACACATCACAACAATGGCATTGCCTATAGAATGTCTGACCAACTTGACGATCAAAAGCATGTGGATATATGGATTAGATTCTTTGCAGTGTTGACCAGGGTAAAGAAACTAAGAGACATGAAACAAAAGAGGACAAAAAGAGGTTATGGATATGTTCCTCATGATAGCAGGATGTGAAGCAATAAAGAAAGTTTTAATGATGACATACCCCAAAACTTTAGAAGATATAACCTTTGAAGTAATCATCATAATAAAAATAAAAATATCTGGCCAAAGAGGGGGGTTAGTCATCACTGAAAGAACAAAGTTTCTTGAGATGAGACAACAACCGAATGAATCTGTCATACACCAATTAAAAGAAAAAGTCAAGCACTGCAAATTCAAAAAACTTAGCAATGGCAAAATGACCACAGAAGATAAGCTGAAGAAGATAGAAGTGATACATGACACCATATTTAGACATAAGATACTGGAAAAGCTGCAAAGGATTCATTAGAAAGGAGTATAGAAATGGTGCAGCAACTAGAATTGATAAAGCAGTTCAACCAATAACAGGATGAGAGATAAACATATCGCACAAAGAAATATGAAGTTCAATGTAAGTTCTGTAGTGAACAGTATGTAAGAGAAAAAATAAATGCCCAACTTTTTGTAAAACATGCTTAATATTAAAAAAAAATCACTTTCAGAAGGTATGTAAATACAAAAGGAAATTGCTAGAGAAAAGGCAGAAATATACACTGACAAAAACCAGAGAAGTAAGAATAAATCTGAAATATTTTCAGAAACAGCTAGATACCTCTAGTGATGTTACACTAATTCCAATGAACTTTTTGCAGGACATGGGAAAGCCTTGACTAAGAAAGTCTACCTTACAATTAAAACAATTCAATGGAACCACAATTAAAACATTCAGCACATTCAAAGGAACATTCAAAAGAAACAATCATTTCAAAATCATAGTCAATACATCAAAATTGATTAATTTGATTGAATGTGAAGAACAAAAAATAGGGTTACAAAAAGATTATAGCATTTGCTTGAAGGAGAATCATCATCCAAAATATATTGGATCAAGGAAATTGCCGATACATATTTTGAATGTTGTGGTGGCAAAGTTAAAAAGAATTATTCAGCAGGGCATTTTGGAAAAGGTCACTCATGGGGAAACAATTGGGCTTCACCAAAAGTTATGATTAAAAAAGACAATGGAGACATATGAATATGTGGCGATAACAGAATTGGGGCTAACCATCAGATATGTTTGTATTCATTTCCTCTACCAAGTATCAAAACCGCGAGACATGAATTATCAAGCATAAAGTATTTTGCAAAGACTGACTTAAATTCAGCGCATAACCAAATTGAAATAGATAACAAATTTAAGGAGGTTACTACAATACACTGTTGGGATTATTAAGATAGTCTTACCTGCTGTTTGGAATTAAAATGGCAATTTATGTTTTTCAGAAAGCTATTGATAAGATCTTATTAGGGAAAGTGAAGGACATAATAGTATGTCAAGATGATATACGCATAGGAGCTTGCACCAAGGACAAATTAAAGTGTAAAGTAGAACAAGTCCTATGTGGATTAAATCAGGCAGACAAATGCGAGCTAGACTGTGAAAAAATATCCTATCTAGGATATCAAATATCTAGAAAAGAAATATCCCCTGACAAAAGATTAACAGACAAAATTGCAAAAGTTCACAAACAAGAAAGAATTGGAATCTTTCTTATCATTAATTTCTACAGCAGATATCTTCCGAGATATAGTGAACTTATTGAACCATTTGTAAAAATGCATTAAAAAATGTAGAGTTCACATGGATGCAGAAGCAAAGTAATGTTTTCAAAGTATTAAAAAAAGCTTTGACAAGTAAGCTAGTAATAAAAATCTTTGACCTGAGAAAAGAAGTTACTTTAATGATTGACACAATTGAACATGCCATAGTGGCTATTGTATCTTGAGAGGGTCATCCAATCATGTATCTTTCTAGAAAATTGTTCTTGGCAGGATGTAATTTTTTCTAATATAGAAAAGAAAGCATTGGCCATAATCTGGAGTATGGATCACAAGCCCTTGGGATTCTTATTCAATCCACGAAAAGAATTACCAAAAGTAATGTCATCAAGAAGGGTAGGCTATTAGAATCATGGCGTTTGATTCTAACATTATACATGTTAAAGGAAGCACCATTCTTCATGTGAATGTATTATCAAGAAAAAGACTTCAGAATGAAAATGAAGAGGAATGTGAAAATTTGAATGATAGACTTATCAGCATAGAAATCCAAGAGGACCCAGTACTAAACAAAATACTAGAGTGCATAAGAAAGAATGTGTAGAGTAACTTCACCATAGCAGAAAGACCTTTCAAGGAAGCAAGACATAGGTTAACAGTATTACATGTAATGCAGATGCAATTGTGTCTCCCCAAATTTTAAGGAAAGAAATAATTAAAAGTGTGCACATTGTAGCATCAGATTGACATAAAGAAGGATAAGACTGCAAGCTTAGTTGCCAGGATATTCTGAAGATATTGAAGAACACATAAAAAGATATTATAAATGTACAGAAATTAAGACAATTAAGCAAAACAAATTACACAAATGGTCTGAAGAGAGGGAGCTATTGACCATGCCCACATTGGAGATATTGGTTTATTTTTAATCTTAGTAGGTACATTCTGGGGTTGGCCAGGAGTGATAAAGGTGAGGGATAGGAAAGCTGCAATCATGAAACAAATGTTTGCAAAAAATGATGTACCTAAGACTGTTATCAATGACAATGCATTGGAATACTGTAATGAAAATTTAGTGTCTTGGTTAAAAGCAATAGCAGGTATACCATGTAAAATGCCACCATATACCCACAACTGAATGGCATAGCAGAAAGAATGGCTCAAACAGTAAAAATGGGACTAAAGGCTTTTCACTTTTTAATGAGAATATAGAGGTGTATAGAGGCTCTAATTTACCTGCCCATTAAAACTCTGGTAACAAAAATACAGGGAGACAGAGCCAGAAAGTGCAAGGTTCATCTTACGAAAAAGACTGAAGATAGCTGTACCAGAAAAAAAGGGCAACCGATATTAGTTCACACTGATCAATTTAGAACCAGGTTCAAGCCTGAAGATATATGAATGCAAAACAAAGATCAAGAAGAGACAGAGGATGGGAAAACTGAAACAGAACAGAATATGGAAGGAAATGGAAATGAGTTAACAGACAAAGAAAAGGAAAATGAATTTAGGGCAAGATCTTGCCCTAAATTAAAGAGATTTTATAGAAAAATATACATTTTTGAAGGAAAAAAAATGATTACCAGCAATACATTTTTTTAGTACAAAACTAGAAGACATCTTTAGTTTTTTAAAATAAAAAAAAAATTTTTCATCAAAATCTAACTAAATCAACCTTCTCACTATAACCGAACGTTAAAAAATAGTCCTGTAAAATCCTACCTTTTTGGCCTTAAATAACCCACAGAGGTTGATATGGTATTAATCAAAACTCGAACTCAAGCACTAGGAAAGGAGAAATCATGTAGCGTTCTACAAGATTTACATATGACAACACAATGAATGATCATAAAAGTTAGAGAAACTGTTATATTACAGTATGTATCTTGACTATTTTATCATAACACTTATTTTTTATTAACTGTTCTACTGCAATTATCATAAAGTGTTATAAGTTTTTAAAGATCTTTTTTGTAGATTAACCAGTAAGATCAATAATTTATAAATTCTATCTTTTTTACATCTGGTTCTGCACATCAATAAGTTAACAATGTTTCAGGAAATGTTAAAAATTGTTTTTCTTGAACTTGATTCATCAGTTAACAATGACTGTGTAAAAAGAAATCAAACATGCAAAATAGCTGTTCTTTGAAGATATTTTCTGGTGGAAGAGACAAGATCTCTAAAGCTGTATTGGCCAGTTATATTCTTGGGTGTGTATGTGGTGCAGTGCATATTGACTTGAAATGAGAAATCAGGG
Source organism: Ascarosepion bandense (assembly GCA_037127315.1). NCBI lineage: Eukaryota > Metazoa > Mollusca > Cephalopoda > Sepiida > Sepiidae > Ascarosepion > Ascarosepion bandense. The sequence goes on along the minus strand of JBBBDQ010000133.1, from coordinate 274,142 downwards.
AAACGAGTTCAAATTCCGGTTGAATTCCTTATGTGCAAATACTCTTGGGAAAGGCATTAATCTGTCTCTTCCCTCCAGTTATGGGTTAAATAACAGATTATGTTCTTTAGCCTTGGTCAGCAAACAGTCTACCATAGAAAGTAATGACAACCTACTGTGGGATAATCATCTGCCCAGTCAGTTATGTCTCTTTCAAAACATGATTGCCTAAATGTGTATCACGTATGACACTAAACTGACTAACTGATATTCTTTTATCAAAAATTATTGAGAATGCAAGATACTTGGCCTTAATCAAGAAATATTTGTAATTATTTTTATTTTTATTATTTCTCATAGCAAGAATAACCTTGTCTAACCTACATGTCTTTAATGGCAAATTTCAAAATGTCAATATAAAATATACTCCAAAATGTCTCCATTCTGCCAATGAATCTAATCCTGCAGGTATAAGAAAATCTCTATGTTGTTAAGTTGTTTAAAAAAAATACTAACGTAATACCTAAACATTTTGTAAAATATTTAAAAAATATTTACATTCTTTCTGTTGGTAATAAAACTTAATCTTAAGATTATCAGTTATTTTAAATAAGAAAATCCAAAGTAATTGATGGACACATAAAAGATACATTTTCAAATTAAAAAACAGAAATAAGTTCCCATTTTTGGAAAGCATTGCACATAAATTAGAATCATCAGTTTAAATTTATGATTATTTTTTAAAGTTTCAACATTCTAAGATCAAATATTCTTGAACTGAATTTTATTATTTTTAAAAAGACATGGTCTCTCATTAATTTCTACCCATTTAATTATACATTTTATTTATTTTAAATAATTTCATAAGGATCTTCTCTTCATTCCTATTTTTTGAATTTGTTTTAATGATCATTTTTCTTGTTCAGACCTAATTATCTGCGGGTGAAATTTTCTTGTGATTCTTGCTTTGAGTATCCAATATGTCAGTTAAACTTAAGAGTAAGTAATTTTTACGGCCTGGAATAAAGAAATAATAATCTCAAAACTGACAGTGTGTAATAGTGAAGACAGTCGCTGCCAGATCCAAGAAGGGGTTCATTAAATTGATGAATGACAATGATAGGAAAGGAAGACATTGTATTGTAATCAGGAAAAGTAACAATAAAGCACCATGCAGTATTAGAATAATAATTGAGTCTCACACACAATATTGAATTGTGCTAACAGAGAGGAGCTAAACAACTTTTCCCAATTAAAACAAGATAAATTGCAAGTGACAGAAGATTACAGCACAAGTAACAGACAATTATACACACAACCTCTCAGAAATAACCTATTCATTTTTCATCTGTTCCAATTAGACCTTATCTGTTTCTTTATGCTTGTTAGAAGAGAGGGAATGAAATATCTTATGGTTTTATCTTTAGTTATAGCTCCACTGGGGTAGTATTGCTATTCACTTGAGACCTTGGCAACCATTTTTGATACTTGGTAAATTGCAAAGTTCTGACACTAAGTTGAAGTTCTGACTCTAAAGAAAGAAAGAGAAAACTGAAACATGTACGACCTCAGATAGAATGATAAATGAAGAATTTATGCAAATTAGCTGCTTAATGCATTTCAAAATAAAGTTAAAAGAAATTGGAAAAATCATGCTGGGATTTACTGTAGTCTAATGGCAGGTTGTTGGTAGCAGATGAAATCCCACCTAAGGGCAGAGAGCATAAAAAGCAGTATTCCAATTCCAAGAGGTTTACAGTGGCCATCATGGGAACAAATTTGGAAACAAAAATAAGAATACAAAAAGACTAGATGAAATATATACAAAATCGAAACTATGCTAGACATATATAAAATTAACTACTTAATGACTTGGCACTTAATCTTGCTTTAATGAGAATTACTTAGCTTTATGCCTATTTCACCAAAGACAAGAAGAAACTCTGTTTTTCTTAGAATTTGTTTGGTTTCTGTCTAAATTGCTACGTTATCATTATTTACAATTGAATCACTGACAATTAAATAAAGCATAGCTGACCATGTATGGAGGGAATAAGGTAGTCATCACGTGTGTAATTAAGTAAAAATACTAGACAGAGAAAAACATTGGAGAATAAGACATCTGACGAAACAGCATATAACAGCCTTTTCAATAAGTCTTGTATAATTATAAATAACATATGGTAGCCATTAATAAAGTAAGAGAAATGATGGCTGAGGGAGTCAAGCTTGATATCAACATTTTAGCAGTAGCAACAGCAATAGAGACAGTAAAACATTAGATTCAGTCAAAGTGAAAACAGGAGTAACAATATCCAAGCAGTACTAAATGAATAAGATGTGTTATTGCTAGACACAAATGAGAGAATGAGAAGTATCTAGTCCCATAGCTTAAATAAAGGGTTTAAAATTACCTGAAGAATAACTGGATTGACAGACACCTGTGGAAGGATGAGGGACACAGTGTCCAAAATGTTGGGATAATAACAATAAAGACATTAGTTTGATTGTAAATAATGTAATTTTTTTCTTTTCTTTTTGTTATCACTGTGCTTGGTTAAAGCAAATACCTTTCTTTAAAGTCACAATTCCATTCCTAATTACAAATGACAGTAATACTGCTAATAAAGACACACTTGGTGAAATACAATGTTTACATTTAATTTATACTGATGTCTACTGGCTGGGATGCATGATGAAAAATGAAAAGTACAGTTCTTAACAAACATCTCTGAAAATAGTGAAGAGGTACATTCTGAAGGAGCAGATATCAGTCACTAATTTTCAGGTGTTTTTTTTTGTCAGTTCTAATCCAGTAATATTTCAGCTTCATCTATCACAAGGTCATTGCCGTGATATAGTCAATGAAGATGAAAATCACTTCAATCATGAATCAATCTGCAAGATGTGCTTGTTAATCATCACATTATTTGTAATACTATTAAACTTGAGAAAAGGCCTATTTGCACCCAATAATGGCTGTTGTCTAGCATCATTTTCATTTATATTTGAATAGCTGTAACTTTGTTTCTTTTTCGTTTTTTTTTTTTTTTTTGGGGCCTGCACTAAAATCATAAAATGGCAGTTAAAAATATGACCAGCTATAAATAAAAAAGAAGAGAGACAAGTTTGTTAGCATAATAAAGTGAGGCAAAAATATTTATGAAAGTCCCCAAAGAAAAGCCAAATAATAATGTGGAAACTGAAAAAAAAAACTCTTGATTGTCTTTAGTTGAAGTGTTTAAAATATAGTCAGTGCCTTTAATTTTTTTTAAAGCCTCTTATGAGAAGTTTATATATGTCTAGTATTTTTTATGAGTTCATGTGAACAAATACTGTATGTTTTTTTGGTTTATCCTACTCTCACTTGCACTTATGTAAAAAAAACATAGCTATTCACTAACACTTGTTTATTCACAAAATGTTTTTGCTAATATCATACATGAAAGATCAGCTGATGTTTTCCAGGAAAAAGTAACTCTTAAGTTTATCATTATTCTTTGACTGGCTATTTTTCTATGTGATCAAAATTTAATATAGTTAATAATTTAATAGTGTTTATCTGTTGTAAATATTTTAGCAGGGGCACAAAATGTAAGAATGATGAAAAAAGTTATAATATAATCTGTTATAAGTGATCAAGGCTAAAGACTTACTCTTTACAACTGACTGATAACTTTCCTGATAATAACGCTTTCAGCACATAACCTTTCAATCCTATAAACTGCAACATTTGAGAGGGCATCAAGCAGTAGATCAACAACCAGCTTTGAAGAACCAAAAACTCTTTAAAGTACACCATGGTGCAAGTGATATCGAGCATAAACAAAATCTACCTAATCTGAACATAGTCACTTCAAGCATTGAGATTCTCTGTCTTATTGAATCATTAAAAAAAATAGACGTTCAATTTAAAAAAGCTGGATGTTATTATGTTTGTGTTGAGAGATTGCTGCTTTTTTCCAATTGAATATCTTTTGCTTTATATTATAGTTTCTTCTCAATTACGTGATGCAATAATTTAATAGTACATAATGCAAAAGTAGTCTGATTTTTGGCAAAGGATTGAATATTTTTGCTTTACTTTATATTTTGTTTTCAATGACCACATACTCAATATATAAAATATAGTATTTATTAACAAAATATTTAGAATGGCAGTCAAGAAATTGCAGTCTAAATCAATAGAAATATATAAATGAATCTGTAAATGGTTCACACACAAATTCTATAAAAATAAATAACAAGAAATCTTATGCTTTACTGTTTAAGTATGGAGCACTGCTTTTGGTGTACTATTATAGCACTCTGATAGGAGTGATTTTTTTTTATATACATGAGTAGGCTGAGAGGTTTGTAGGGTGACTATGAAGGGATGATGCAAGAATTATAAAATCTTGCATGAATTAATTTCATCTAGTTTTATTAATAACTGCATTGATTCTTTCCAGCCCATGAACTTTTCAGCCCACTCTTTTATATATATATATATATATATATATATATATATATGGTGACCCTCTTTTTCCTTTCATATGTGGTTGGCTATGCTTGATTTTCTATCTCTCCTGGTGTTATAGCCTTGCAATCTTCTTGCAGCCTTGCCTGAAGCGGGTGTCCTGTTTCTCCTCTATATTTCTTTCTACAGCTACATGGAATGGTGTACACACAATTCTTAGTCATGTTCTCTTCTGTTGGAGGTCTTACTTGGGAGAGGTATCTGCGAAGTGTAAAACTACTTTTAAAGGTCATCCTGATATATGGACTACAGATCCTTTGTATTTTTTCCAATAATCTCTTCACATAGAGTAGACAAACCAAAGTTGTTTTTTTAGAGTTGTTATCCTTATGCACTCTCCTTTATTTATTTGTTAAAGCTGTTGTCATGTACCCTGGGTAGATGTTACATTGTATGGTACTGCCTATACTGACTATTTTTCTGTCATATATCTCTGGGTCCCTGCTTATGACTTTTGCTCAGTGTTGCAAGCAGCAAACGATCCCTTTCTCTACATTGTATGGGCAGTGGAGTTGATGTTGAAGTATTGTCTGGTGAATGTTGGTTTGCGATACATGGATATCTTGAACTCATTCTCTATTTGAGATATTAATACATCCAGGAATGCTAGTTTATTGTTCTCTTTTTTCATTCTGAACTGTATCAATGATCTTCTTGAGTTCCCATGGTTTATTTATTTATTGTTTTGTTTGTTTCAAGGTTTAACAACCTATCAATCCTTATGGGATCATTTAAGGTCATAACCAATGAATTTTGGTTAAGGTTATTTTATTTTTACAATGTTATTCTTTTCGAGTGTCAAGATTCATTGGGATTTGTTTTTAAGAGCAGGGTCCCCAAGTCCTACCCTTGTTATTTAACCCATAACTGGAGGAAAGGGACGGATTAATACCTTTCCTAAGGGTACCAGTGCTTAAGTGAATGCAGGGTATTCAACTGGAATTCGAACTCGACTCACCAATTTCTCTTTCGAAGCTAATATCCACTGCACCACAATGCACATCCACCACTAAAGGCTTACAGCACCTGGTATCCCCAAGCGGTCACCCATCTAAGTACTGACCAGGCTCAACATTGCTTAACTTCGGTGATCGAGCGAGAACCCATGGTTTAGTAGTGTCTGGACCTCTTCCTGGTATGGCATGAGTATGAAGATGTAAACGTATCTCGGCCATGAGTTGGCTTTAGAGCTATGGATTCTAATGCCATCTTTTTGTAGTATTTCATGTTCTCTTCTGTTGGAGGTCTTACTTGGGAGAGGTAAGCCAATAATGGTGATAATGGTGAGCCCACTGCTAAGCCTTCAGCTTGCCGATATATGTCTGATTTCATGCTGAAGTGTATCGTTTGTGTGCAGAAAATCAGCATCTCAATCAGGTTATCTAGTGGTAAACATGGCAATAAAGATAAGGTCAACAGTCTGAACAGTGTAAATTATGTGAACAAGATATGTTCATTTTTTAAACAGGTTAATTTATTTTCTATGCATTTTGTAAATTGTGTCAGTTTTCCTATTTTAATAACTTGCCATAATTATTTTACTTTGAATCATCTCAAGAAATATTGAATTTGATTTGAAATTATTGAAATGCTGTATGTGATTAGTTTTCATGTTTTACTATAAATTTTGATATAAATTTTGTCTGGTTCTTCGTTATTTCTCTGACATCCTCGTCCATCAGTCAATTTCTGGACAAACTGAATGAAATTAACTTATCAATATTTTGATACCTTTTTAAATTATCATGTTAATTGAATATTCATTGTCTGCTAGTATATTTGTTTTTCATTACAAATTCAATATTCAAATTTTTATGAATTAAACATATAACAATTCAGTTCTGTCAATAATAATTGCATTAATTATTGACCAATGAGAATCCCATTTTTCCCAATTTTAATGCATTTTTCTATCAAAGCAATTCTGAAATGCATTTCTCTTGTAAAAACTTTAACCCACCAATTCTATAGAAAACCCACTCACAATGTCTTTACACAATACATATATTAACCCTATTCTATCAATAATGCTTGCATTCATTCCAAATCTAGGGCATGTCCCCTCATTTTTAAATCTGCTTTTAGAGTAAAATTACAAATGTATTTCTATTATTTATAGCATTACTATTTTTTCAGTTTTACTTGCTTCAATTTCTCACTAATGACCATGTCCGTATCTGACTACCGGGAACACCGGGCACAGGTCTGGGCCGATCCGTGTAATCATAGTGAAAATCTGGGCAAAGAAAAATGTCTTTGTCAGAAATCAAACTAAATAATTCACAAAGAAAGAAAGAAAAATGAAGAAAACATCCAAATGAACGCAGTAAAAATCTGTTTGTCTATTTATTAATTTTGGGAGAAAAGACTGGTTATACTCAGAAAGTCCGAACCCGATTTCCTGCTTTCGCTCATGTTCTGTGCCTAATTTCCATTGGAATAGCTGAACAAATCCACAAAAATCATAGTTTCTGGAAATGGATGACACTGATGACATCATCACATTGTCAACTCATAAATCCGGGCAATTTTCTCTGTGCCCGGTGTTTTTTTTGCGTCGGCTACGGCCCTGCTAATGACACTATATTTCTTTCTGATTTTCTATGTATTTCTGTAGTGTAGTAAAATTAATAATATGCATTATGCTTACAATTGCTTTATTTTATCAGTAGTATTTGCATTAATTCCTAACCACTAACAATACATTTTTGACTTCCAGTCCTGAAAGATGTATTGGGTTAAAAAATGTTAAAGTTGATGCTTATTGATAAAATGTCTCTTTTTATCAGGAGAAATTTTTTTCAGAAAATGACTAAAAGATTGATGTGGAGCAGCTAGAAAGTCAATAACACTACATAAATAATGTCTGCCTACATATGTTTCATTAAAATATTATTAATATTGTAATAGAATAGTGATATTTATTTAAATTTTCCCTTACTAAAATTAGCAGTTTTACAATACATGTGGCAATGGTTAAATTGTTGTTTAAATTATGCAAAAATAAAAATAACATTGACATCTCATTTTAAGATATAATTACTGAAATTACAATTAAAATTAAAAACAGTTGGCGAATGTTGCCATAATCTTTGTTTTCAGTTCATCTTTGGTGTTACAAGTTTTGTTGGTTTCTTACTCAACTGCATCTCACGCATCAAGGAGGTTGCACTCTGGGAAGTTAGGTGGCAACCTGTAAGTGGTGATATGGTTGCAGAAATTGCCTGACAGCCATGACTCTGTTCTCCTGATTGTGTGGAATGGAGCAGAGTCCTGTTGCAGCAGCCACCCTCTTGATCCAGGGTGGAACTACCTTCTCATGGCACTTGATATAAGCCTTCATATTAAGTCTGATGTCCTGTGGGAAGATGAACGAAGGCATAATATTGCTGTCACTAGTGATCACTCCAAACATGTTGACTGGACATATCATCTAACTCATTTTGAATCCTCTGCACTGTTTTCAGATTGACACCCAAACACTCTGAATTGTTCATGCTCGAGCTTCTGGCATAAATGCTAAGTAATACGGCATAATGTTTTTAAATTTCTGGTGGAGTGAATTTCATCATAGTGAATTCTTCTCACAGATGGTTCCCAACTAACCCTACTACACTGCGCAGTTAACAAAATCAAAACAAAACAAAGTGCATGTGCAAAAGTAAAAATATAAAATGCCAAAAACTTATGCATTGTGCTCTGTATTTCTTATTGACACCTAAAGTTTGTCTTTCAACCTTGTTGAAAACCAGGATTTTAAATGCTTATTTAAAGGAGCTTCACTTTTTTAGTTTAGATTTTTGTCTACAACTGGATTGTTTTTTTTTTCTAAGATTTCAATCACTAGTAAGTGTTCGAATTTAGGTAAAAACCAAAATTTAAATGCACATTTTCAAAACAATAATCTCTTCCTTTTTACTTGAAATTGTCCTCCATTTTTACCAAATAAAGCACATTTGTAAAGATTTCACCTTAGAAGCTGATTTGTGTATTTTTTATCCATTAAAAACACTATTTCTCTAGCCTTGGGTAGCAACCAGTTTAAAAGAAGTTCTCATAATTCTGAACTGTAGAGAAACCAACAGGAAACCACTTCACTATTCTTTTCCAAGAAGGCATAACACTTCACACATAATAAAAACTTGTGGTAAGCTATGTTTGTGCATCCTGAAGCAACACGGTATTTTAAAAAAGAGGATGTTGACATTAATTCCTCACTATTGACTAATGTTTTCTTCCTGATTTGTAATGCATTTTTGCATTAAAATCATTTGCAATGCAATCCTACATTAAAACAATTTGCAGTGTATTTCAATAGTAATTCACAGATAATTAAGAAAATTACTTGTGGAAAACTATGATTGCCCATGTCTTGAAAGAGCATGGTATTTTTGTTTTTGTAAAAAGGTTTGTTTGCTTGGAATTAGAGGAGCATGGGTTGTAAATATCTGAAGAATTAAATAAAATATAAAATATTTTGAGCCTTTTGTTTGGTTTTGTAATATTCTTAAATGTGTTTATGTATTGTAAATAAACATCTTATGACATGGTTTGAATATTTAAAAATATGCTTTCTTTATTTCTCAACAGGGCCCAGATTATTTGATAATAATTCACTGGTATGTTATTTTTAATACTATTTTATTGAATTTCAAACAAATATTTTCACAGATTATTTTTAAAAAGTATTTATACTGAAAAAGATATTGTAAATCTAGAAAATTTCTTCAACAAAGATTACCCTACTGAAATCATAACTTAATTATAAATTAATTGTCTTTTATGAATCTAACAATCAAATTGATTTATAGTTTCATGTTAACCTGAAAAAGTTGACTAGGAAAATTTTTTTCAATAATCAAAATACAGTAGAATTGTTCTTTTTTTTAAAATAACTGATTGCATGAATGAATAAATAACACCTTAAATTTTGATGTGGCTGTCATATGAAAACAAAAAATATTAAATTGATGATAAAGTTTTGAAGAATTGTTTTGCAAAATCTTTCATTCATATAAATTCATCTGATTATAAATCACTAAAGTATTTTCTTTAAGTATGACTTTAAGTGACTTTCAACTAAATTATGTATTGCATCATAAAATATTAATGTTGTTTTTATGATTTCTGGAGGAATTAATATTTTCATTTTCTTGGAGCCACTGGCAAGAAAATTAGCATAACATGGAAGAAAGTGATAGTGTGAATAAAAGACTGTAGGGAGAATAAGTTTTCATAAATTTGAATTATTGATTAACCCTTTTGGCAAATAAAATCTTTGTCTATTATAATATGCTATTCAAATAAGCCAGTTGCTCATGGTACAAATACTTTTTTTTATCCGTCCTAAGACAAACCAAAATAAGTTTTATACTGCTGTGATATATGGGCAGGAACTGCTCACCCTTCACATTTCTGTCTTAATAGAATCCAAGAGCATCTTCACATTCTTGCGGGTAACAAATTATGTTCCATTCAACAACCCCTTTCTCACAGACAAACCATTACAAGCCTCTCACTCAAATCTAGTTTCTATTACCACTTGTATAAAAAGGAGCAAGAAGAAAATTTAATGTTAATTTTTTTAGTTCATACAGAATCCTTTTTCATAGCTCTTGAGTTTTTCCCAATTCTTTGAAAATATTGCATTGTGGTTGACAGATTGCATAATAGAGATAAAATACTCTGGACAAAATAAAATCAGAATTTTGCTAGTAATATGTTACTATTAAAGCAAAGCAAATATCATATCATCCCTAAGGTAGTCATTATTTCTGACCATTAGGATATGTTATGGTTTATAAAATGGTGAGTGTTCTAAAAATAGGAAAAGATAGACACACTGACGCCAAGAATTCAAAATTGGATGGCAAAATAAGGAACCGTTTCTTTTGGTAGGAGTTGGAGTAAGATTAGGAGTAAGAAGTAGGAGTTAAGGACAGTAGTTTTGTGTAGGAGATTTGAAAAGAGGAAGATGTTAGTCAGTTGACGACAAGAGTCCAGAAGGGACAGGCTCGTTTACTACTAGTATCCCACAGTGAAGAGAATTTAGCTAGTCTGCTCCTGTATCCACACAAAATTTAAAGGTTGTAACTTGATGTAAAAACCTAAAGTTTTATACCAAAAATAAACATCATTAATTCAAGTTTGTGTTATCTTCTAATTATACCAAAATGAAGCAACACAACAGATATATAGCTTAAAATTTTAAAAACTGTTGTATATAGTAAATACTAGATATATATGGAAGGGGTTATTAGAAATATATAAAGCCTGATAGAGAACTAAACTGTGATTAGATCATCTGCTACCAAATTCAGTTAGGTACCTTCAAAACTATAGCTAAAAAAAAAAAGAAGTATTCTATGATACAAAAAAGGCTCCAAACTTGATAAAAGTAAAGTTTATTACATCTTTTAATCATTTCTATCATGTTCAAAATTTGGTTAAAACTATTTTTTTAACATTAGTGAATTGGCCAAAGTTTAGCATTTTTTTCATTGTAAAAAACATGTTATTTGGAAAATTCTTACAAAAAAACAAATAAATATCAGATTTTAATTAAATTTTTAGGATTTATTCATAAATGAATGAAATTACTTTTGGAATTTATTTTTAGAAAGTCTTGGTAAAAATACATTATTTTTTATATGTTACCTCTCTTTTTAATTAATTTTCAGAAATTAAAGTTCCACCCTCTTCATATTCATTATTATGTACTTACCTATGAATGTTCCAATCCTTGGACTCTGTTGAGAGAGTGATATTTTTTTACTGTCTAGCAGTCTTCTTCTAGCAGTGGTTATTCACTTCACACAGCTTGCGAGTCTTGTACTTGATGATATTATAAATATTACTATTTATTTCCAGCCTCCGTCTTAGTTATTACTCATTCACTAGCCTTTAGGTTACAACATTTATATCAGTTAAAAACAGAACTTCTTAGGGAATTTAAATCATCAATTTGCTTTTGTGAAACAGAAATGCAATTTACCAAACATCTGCTATGAATTGTAAAATAAAAAATGTAATAAAACTCTGATATTATTTAATTAGAAAAGCTTTTAATTACTTTTATAAATATGATATATTAAAAAGACTATTGTGTTAACAAAACCATTTTGTTAAAATTTTGTTAAAATTTTAATTAAAATAATTTATTAAGATTTAAATCTTAAAATTCTGTATTAATTTCATTCTTTTAGATGATATTATTAAATAAAAACTATATATACGAATGATAAATAGAAAAGCTTAGTATATATTATCAAATAGTAATATTTTTAAAAGTTTTTAATTTTTTTGTCTGTATATGAATGTGCCAATGTAATTTTAAATACAGGTTTGCAAACACAACCTTATTAGAAAATATGAGTGATAACTATAATAAAATTAAAGCCAGAAAGTATTTAAAATTCAATAAAACATTAGATTTTGGAGAATATTTTCTTAAACATTTAAGATTACTGAGTACTTAGAAATTATATATAAAATGCATTCACATTATATTTAACTATTTTTTGGCTAAAGCCTCCCTAAAACAAAATTAAACATCAAGCTGTCAATCAAAACCAAGCAGAAGAGATGTCCTGGACTGGAAAAAAAAATCCATACCCCATTCTACATCTAAGGAATAAAAAATCTTTCTTCAGATATAAACATTAACAAATAAGGATGTAAAGAAAGCTACAAAAGAACTAAAAAATATTAAATCATTAGTTGATATTGAGACTGGACTTTTGAAAATAGTGTAATCTCTCTCTCTCTGAATTTAGAACTAACTTTCTAAATTTTGTAAATGAATTCTGGAATTTGAAGTACATCCTGAAAAAGTAGAGTTTATCATGCATTAATGCAGTACCGAAACAAAAAGAGAGTATCAATATTAACGAACATTGTATTAACAGGCTTTCACTAATTCATGAAAATCAACTTTTCACAACCCAGTTTGGATTTCTCTCTTGGAAGGGGTATAATGGTTGCATATATGTCATCAAAAGAAATTGCTTACCTCAATAGAAAATTGTACACCTGTCATGTTGGCTTCACAGCATCATACGATCACATCAATAGAAACTTACTCTTCATCCATTTGGAACTGCTTTCTGAGCTCTGAGTCAATAAAATGTCTAGATCTGATTGAAAAATCATATAAAGTTCTACCAAGTTGTACTTGTCAGTTGAGGACCCTAGTAGTCATCGGAAGTACAACAAGTAGACAATAAGAGCTCCAATCTGTACATATACAAGTACAGAAGAGATAGGCACTGCTCACTTAACCCTCTAGGGCCATTCGTATCATATTTGATACAGTATTTCCCTATAAGGAAACATTTAGTATTTCCCTATAAGGAAACATTTGGTATTCATTGACTGAGCAGTCAGTACTGCTTTCATTTGAAATTTATAAAATATTTCTCTTAAAAAATTTTTCAAGAAAATATTTCTTTCAAGGCTTGTTTTCATACTGTATCCAATATGATACGAATGGCCCTAGAGGGTTAAATATTTCATATCATATCCTAAATGTATAAAATACTGTATTTCTGCTTCCCTTCCTGAGGTTAATATGCAGAGGATGATGAGGGGTGATGCTGATGATATAGGTATTCATAGTTGGAACAAGAATGATCTTGAACAAAAGTTTGGCATCTCCTACCAAGTATTTTAAAAAGAAGAACTTAAGATGAACATTTCCAAAACAGAAACAATGATTTCGAATTTGAATGAAAGCAGTGGTGGTATCTACCCTGAATCCTTCATTAAAAATTCAGAGGGTAAAATTAGTAAATACTCAACATTTTGAATATGCCAGTATATCGTTCAGTTATAACAAACTTAGTATAGGAGATAAGAAATTTGAACACAGAACAGGCTGTTTTACTCTACAACAGAAAATATTAATCTAAAACCAAGTCAGGTTCTTAAATAGCCTTTAATATGGATGCCATGCATGACACCAAACTTATTCAGAAATATTTCAACCTCTAATTTCTCAATTGCTGGCCATCTTCCCCTCTTTAGGAAAATCTCTAATGTCCACATGCATGGCCTGGGAGTTTATGCCTGTGAACATCTCCTGCTGGATAAGGTACTCCCTCTTGAATCTTCATATCATTCTTACATGTGTCTCTTATTCTCCACTGTTCTTCTTCCTCTTATTACTGTTGTATGCTAGATAGTATTTCTGATAATATAGACAATGCCATCTCTCTACATCTGTTTGCAAATAAATTTGTGTTCAGTGAATTTAATGCCCATCATTATGCTTCTTCTTCTACGTGCCCAGTCCCTTCAGGACAAAGGCAATCATGGTTCTCCATGTCTCCCTATCCCTGGTGGCTCTTAGTATGTTTGCTCCTGTTACATCACACAACCCCTCTTCTGTCATCCACCTGATCAGGCCCTGCAAATATGTTATCCGCTGCCTTCCTCTGTTTCTTTTTCCCTCTATTTGGCCAGTCAGTATCAGGTTCTCCAAGCTCTCCAAGCTCTCCTTCCTCATTGCATGTCCCAGAAACTTCAGTTGTCTCTTCCTCTTATTTCCTTTTTGTTGCTATTCTTTCCAGCACCTCATTGTTGCTTGCATGCTCAGTCCACGATATCTGCAGCATCCTTCTGTAGAACCACATTTCTGCTGCTTCAAGTTTTGTCCTCATTGTTGATGATATTGTCCAGCATTCACTACCGTATTGAAGAACTGACATCACATAGCAATTCAGTACACTTTTCTTTGTTTTTGCTGAAATTTTCCTGTGTGTTAGTAATTTACTCAACTTCTGGAACACCTCCTTTGCCATGCCAATTTGCCTTCAGATCTCTGTGTCACACTTTCCATCTCCTGTTAGAGCACTTCCTAGGTATTTAAATTTTTGTACTTGCTTGATTCTGGTATCCCCCACCTGTATTTGGCATTTTGAGTTGCTCTTTTTGCTGATGACCATGCATTCAATTTTCTTAAAGTTTATTTGTAGTTCATTTTTGTAACTCTTCACTAATACCTTTTGTAGGAGGTCTTGTAGTTTCCTTTCCATGTCTGCAATCAGCACTGTATCATCTGCATACCTTATGTTGTTCAAGTTGTGGTCTCCAATAACAAATCCTAGCATATCATCTAGGGTCCTCAAAATATTCTTGCTGTACAAGTTGAACAAATCCGGTGAAAAGACACATCCTTGTCTTACGCCTCTTTCTAACTTTGTAAATCTGCTAAAATTGTTACCTGTCCATAAGCAGGCAGTTTGCTGCCAGTAGAGATTCTTGATTACTCTGATGTCTTTCCCAAAAATGTCGAGGCTGCTGAGAATCGCCATCAATTCTTTGTGTCGTATTTTATTGAATGCTTTCGCATAATCAATAAAACATAGGTACAAGTCCTTCTTCATTTGTATTGCCCATTTGGAGATCATCCTAATCATAAATATGTCCTTGACAAACCCACACTGTTCCTTTCCTATCTCTGGCTGGATTCTGCTTCTCGCTTTATTCATCAGGATTCTGGCAATCAGTTTTGTAATGTGACTCATTAAGCTGATAGTTCTATGTAGTTTGCACTCGTTTGCACCTGGTTTCTTCAGCAGTGCTATAAATATAGACTTGCATAGGTTGTCTGGTATTATTCCACTATTATAAATTTTGTTTATTATGTCGGTAATTTTTTCTATGCTATATTCTTCCAGGGCTATCAGCTGCTTTGTTTCTGTTCAGTTTGGCCATTGCAGTTTCCATTTCGGATTTTAATATTTCCGGTCCATCCTCCTCCTTGTGTATTCTTGGTTGTTCTCTCCTGTCACAAAAAAGATCCTTTATATACTCTTCCCATCGCTGGAGTATTTCTTCTTTCTCCAATTTGATTGTTCCATCCTTGGATTTTATGCATTCTGTTGAGGAGCAGGTTTTTTGTCCTGTCTTTTCTCTTGTCTCTTTATGCATCTCTGCTTTATTGGTCCTGCTCAGTCTCTCTACTTCTGCACATTTGTTGTTGAGCCATTCCTCTTTAGCCTGTCTGCATTTGTTCCTTATCTCCCTATGTAGTTTTCTGTATTTTCCTCCATGTCTTGGCGTTATTTTTTGTCTTCTTTGCATCATGTGGAGAATCTCTTCAGTCATCCACTCGTTTTTTCTTCTGCATCTGATTTCCTTTGGGGCAATGTTGTTCACTGAGGTCACCATCGCTTCCTTTAGTGAGTCCCGTTTTGAGTGTCCTTTTCCAATTTGTTCTTCATATTTCTTTCTCATGTTGTTAGTGTATTCTTTCTGCAGTTTGAGGTCATTCATGAGAGTGTTATATTTCAGCCTTGGTGCTGTGTTGGGCTTCTTCATTCTCCAGAGTTTTATCCTTAGTTTGCAGATGACTGGCACATGGTCACTTCCGCAGTCGGCACCTGGATATATTTTGCATTGAACCACTGCATTCCTGAATCTCTTGTTTATAGTTATATAGTCTATTTGGTTCTTTGTATCACCTCCTGGGCTTCTCCATATCCATAGACATCATGGATGTTCTTGAAACCAGGTGTTAGTACTTACCTGGTCATTTGCTGTGCACCACTGGACCCATTTTTCTCCTCATTCGTTGTGATCTCCTAGTCAAAAGTTGCCGGTCATGTCTCCTTTCCTCTCTTTACCTACCTTAGCATTCAAGTCACCCATTATGATCCTAATTTCTTGGCTTTTGCACTGAGCCTTGGCACTGTCCAGTATGGAATAGAATGATTCTATTTAGTCCTCAGTGCTTTGAGTTGTCGGCACATAAACTACTATGATAGATATGTTGACGGGCCTTCCCCACAGTTTAACTCTGAAAGCTGACAGTAACCAAGAATGCATTTTTTCACTTCTTTGTCTTGTATTAAGCCAACCCCTTTTTTGTTGTTTTTGCCTCCTGTATAAATTATCCTGTTGGTGTCACGACTAAGGTCTCCATTGTTAGGCCATCTGGTTTTGCATATGCCTAGGATATTGATCTTCAGTCTATTCATTTCCTGTTTGACATTCTCTAGTTGTCCACAATTGTTAAATGTTCTGATATTCCATGCACTGAAAGTAATTCTTTCTTTGTTGTGCACAGTCGCATGGTAATGGTCCAGAGACACCTGTTGCTCATGTCATTCTTTCCCAGGCAAGGGACAAGTTTTGGAGTAAAATGTCCCCTTTACGCTGTTGGTGCTAACAGTCGCTGGGTGACAGTCAGGTGGCACCTGTTGCCCATGCCGATCCTTACCGAGCGAGGAGTTGCTTCCTTTCGAAGCAACCCCCTTCACGCTGTTGGGTTTCATATATTTGTTTTGAATAACCATGATTGAGCTGGGTGTAGATAGTAGAGTGATATCTCGTTGTCTACTCCACGGTGATTTATTGAGACACCACCTCTAGTTAGCTGGACGTTGACTCCTTAAAAGTTCTTCTGCTCTTTGTAGGTTCAATTTTTTTTTTTAACCTGCAGGGTTGTTAATATCTCAATTAAAAAAAAAAAAACTTTTCAGTCACTCAAACTCTCATGCCAGTGGTAGACTTTGCAACACATTTCCCCAGTAAACCTATTGAACATTCTTCTCTTTTAGATCTCTTCTTCCTCTCTATCTTTCATTCATGTTGTACTACACAGCTCTGCCCTCTTGACAACACTGATCATGGTGTCTGTAAGTATCTTGAGGCAAATCTAAGGATTTTATTTTGCAACAAACAGATAAACAGAAGTAAAAAAATTTCAGGATTTTAGAATTTAGAACACAGATGTATATACTTTAGGCGAACTGGATTTCCAGGTAGATTATGAAGAATGGTAAGTGATATATTATTTAATAAACAAAAATGAGTAAATGTTGTGGATATTTTTTATTATTATTGTAATGAAATTATTATTTATATTAATTTAGTTTGAGATTAATTAATGTATTATATATTTTAAATAATGTCTTGAATTTAATTGTTTTCTTTTAATTAAAAAATTGTAGTCATATATGTTGGCTTGGGAAAGAAGTGTTCCTTTGCAGAAAGAAGATATTTGAAAAAATTGTGGTTGCGGACTTTTTTGTCTCAGTTTCTTTCTTTTTTAATAAGTGTGGCATTCTTTTAGATTGATAGGATGGTTGAACTTATTTCTATGTACAACTACTGTATTTTATAAATTGTTTTGTATAAGATCCTGCAAGTTTCCCCAATATATTGTAAGAAACAGTTGTGACAGTTTATTTTATATAATTTTAGAACTATTTTTTGTCTTTCAGAAGTTGAAACATTTTAACTAAGTTTTCCTTTTGTCCTTATTCATATTGTTCATACATATGTTTAGTTATAGCTAAGTTTTCACACACACACACACACACACACACATATATATTATACAATTCAGTCAGTTACAGTACACACTTTCAGTTATCTAACTCAGTGTCTTAGAGTAAAGATTTGAATTTTAGTGCTGACAAAGACAAGTTTTCAATCTCACGCAAATTATCAAAGAAAATATATTTTAAAATATCAGTTATGATCTTGAACATCCCCATCTTGTGATTCTAGTTAAAATTTCAAACCTTCTATAAGTTTGTCTCCTTTAAACTGTTACTGAAACAAACTTGGAGGCTGAAGCTGATCTCTGAATGTTTGTAAATCCTGAGTCATATTTCTATCCAACTTAATGAATATGCATTTCTACCAGCTTGAAATCATTGATTCTATTGCTTCAAATAAATTGCCATTATAAAAACAACAAAGACTTTCTATCTCAGCCTATGAATACAGTAAATTAAATTCCAAGTGGCATTGGTTTGCATGATTGTATCACTTCCAGTTCTGTCTGACAATAATCTTTGATCTGAGATTAAATTTCTTGCAATTATACAGGCAATGAGGGCAGAAATATTTCTCCACTGGGATAAATTAGTCATTGGATACTTTCTATCTTGAATAGACTGCCTCAAGTTTTAAAAGACTAAGATGCTCATAAGATTGTATTGTTCATGACAAACCAATAATTTATCTTAGTTGCTTCAAGATCTCCATCATGTACTTGCTATCTTATTGTAATCAGAAATTTATAACATTGGTATTGGACCTTTTCCCCTGAGCGATTAGAGTAAGACATATATAGCTTTAACAAAATTAAAAGTTTTCAACAAAATTCAGTGTTTGGTGACAGTGTGGAAGACATTATTTTTATGTCCCTTTTTTTTTCTCGGGTTTTTCTTTATTTAGCAGCATATCAAAATTCTCATGAGCCATTTAATGCCGAAATTTAATTTGCTTGAGAGTATTAATAATTTCTTTTACAAAAATCTGTTTCTGGAAATTTTTTTCTTTGTGTGTTGACCCTATTTTGGGGTTAACTATTTTCCTATAGTTGGGACTATAACAGGTGCTACCATAACAAAGTTGATCTGGCAATAATAGCAATTAAGAGGTGGTTTCACGATTCTCAAAATCTTCTGACCAGAGGTCTTGCTACCAGATATAGTTTATTGTACCCATGTTTCCCTTTAAATATTGCATCTGTTCAGTTATGTATGTTAGCCCTGTAGACATTTTCTGTTGAAGTATAAGGATGTAATGTCTCATTGATGTAGTGGTTTCTATAACAAACAGCTTTTTATGGAGTGGAGTAGCTATCCTTCTCTTAGACTAGCTGCCAACCAAAGCCCAGTTTTCCCTGTTATCAGCACTTAGGAGAAGCTCTGGATTCATACCAATCTCATTTTATGTGCTAATAACTACTACATTATGCACACATTCACTGTTCATTTATAAGAAACAGGCAATTTATTATATATTATATACATATGATATATGTATAAATAGATTAAGTTCTTCTGAAAGCAATGGAAAATTTTCAGAGAAATAAAAACCTGTAACTTATTTAAATTTACTTAGCAATATTAGCATGATGAAAATCCACTCTTGATAAAATCTTGGATTCTAAACAAAATGACAATAACTAACTTAAGATTAATCATTTGTAGTCTTGGTGAGCAGTTGATGCAACATGGTAATTTTTGTCTATTATTCATCTGCATCCATCCATCTATCTCAGCAGACAGATATATGGTATATCATCGACTGCTATAGGCTTTGGCTGCAACTATGGAGATCTTTCATTGTACATACATAAAAACTCTCCTCTTAACATTGCCAATAGAATTTTGAGTAAAAAAGTGAATGCAGTTTAGTACTTGTACAACTGCAAAAGTTTCCTGGAAATGATACTTAACTCCACTATCAACTTTTAGGGCTCTATTCCAGATTAATGTAAGACTTTAGATTTTCATTTTTCAGAAAATAACCACAATGTAATCAGAGGCTTAATTTACAGTTTTTCTTCTTGACTGGCTACCATCCAAGGCAAGAGTATCTAGTCTATCTTTCTACTTAACCTATAGCTGTAGGAAGGTTGTCATATGTTTTACAAGGGCATTATTGAAAATATCAGTTAAAAAATAAAAGTTTTTTAAGGTTTAAATGT
The DNA here is from genome assembly GCA_037127315.1 of Ascarosepion bandense. NCBI lineage: Eukaryota > Metazoa > Mollusca > Cephalopoda > Sepiida > Sepiidae > Ascarosepion > Ascarosepion bandense. The sequence goes on along the minus strand of JBBBDQ010000133.1, from coordinate 254,190 downwards.
AAAATGTTTGAATATTTTGTGTCTTACCCATTCAAAGCTCATTTTCAATTGAACCATTCAAACCTGATTGTCCTTAATGGTTTATAAAGAAAATGCCTGGATATTTTGTGTCATTCACCATGACATGCATTTTCAGTTTACCTTATAAAAATTGAGTATCCCTTAAGATTGTCAAAAATTTGTCTATGAACTGTTAAAATGAAGCAAAATGTATTCTTTCAAACTTGTTATAATTACAAGTTTGAGCAAAAAAGAAATTACCCTGCTTTGTTCAACAAGAATTTGACACAAGTCTACCTGTTATCAAATAAACATAAAAGAGCTAATTGTTTACATTATTTACAATGTTCGGACTGTTGTCCTCATCTTTCTTGCCATGATTACAATATTTTGGCTGTTGTATGCTCCAGGTGCTAGAAATTTTGAACCAAACTGTTGATTTTGATCCCTAGAGTATATCATTCTCATACAATGTGTGATGCCATTATCAGATGCCAACTCTCTAAGTTATTTGTTGTAACCAGGTATTGAGCCAACTCTACATGGAATGGCATACACACAGTTCATACACACATTCTTGTCTCTTACTCGGGAGAGGTGTCTGCAAAGTGTAGAACCACTTTTGTGGGTCATCCTGATGTTATATGGACCGCAGATACTTTGTATTTTATTTGATAACCTCTTCACATAGGGTAAGCATACCGAGACTGTTTTCTGAGAGTTGTTATCCTCATGCAACCTCCTTTCCACGTTCGTTAGAGTTATTGTCATGCACCCTGGGTAGTTGTAGAATACTGCTTATACTGACCATTTCCTGCTCATATGTCTCTGTGTTAATGTTTATGATTTTTACTCGATGTTGCAAGCAGTGGACGGTCCCTTGCTTCACATTATATGAGTTGTGGGAGTTGAAATTGAGGTAGTGTCTGGTGAATGTTGGCTTGTGATATATGGATATTGTGAACTCATTCTCTGTTCGAGATATTAGTACATTCAGTAATGCTAGTTTATTGTTTTTCTCTTTTTCCATTCTGAACTGTATTGATGATCTTATTGAGTTCACAAGGTCCAATTGTGTCTGGACCTCTTCCTGGTGTGGCCAGATTATGAAGGTGTCATCAATGTTTCTCAACCATAGAGTTGGTTTTGTGCTGTGGATTCTAATACTATCCCTTCAAAGTATGCTATGTATGTGCTTGCCAATGATGGTGATAATGGCAAGCTCATAGCTAAGTCTTCATCCTGCTTATATATGTTTGCTCTCTTTCCAGAGTGTTTTGTTTGTGTGCAAAAAGTCAGCATCTCTATCAGGTTATTTAGTGATTCTTGTTACAGTGCACTTTTTCGTTTTACAATATGAGTGCAGAAAAAATATTGCCTCAAAATAAATCATTTTATTACAGTTGAGAACAAGTGACAACAACCCTCTTAAATCTTATTGATATGCAAGCTGTGGGCTTGTAATGAGACAATGTACTGAACACTGATTGGTCAGTGTAAATCACACTATTTCTTTGAACCACTTTTCCTAGAATTTAAATAATTCATGCCAAAATCATCCTATGCAATTGGTGTGTGGCCAGACAGTATAAAATAGAAAACGCACCTAAAATCCAACAGTTTTGGAAATGGACCCTAGTAGAAAAGGACCTCAGTAAAGAATTGACAACATGTCTAAATCTATCACTTGTAAAAATTAACTACTTTGAAGAAATTCACCAAATCTTTAGTGAGACTCATTCTTGAGTGAGCAGAATTCAACTCAACAATTTTCAGTTTCTTAAATGTCCATCAACCAAGAGATGAATTCTCAATTTCGTACAAACCAAACTCAACCAACAGAAATATATGAATTAATATTCTCACTATTGCCTAAATTTCAACCTTGAATCTAAATATATTCAAACATCATTCGACTTTACTGAAGGAGAGAAGTTTATGTGCAGATAACACATTCTTCTCAGTACAAAACAAAATAATAATTTTGAACACAAATCATCATCCTCATCACTAATCTCTAGTTATGCACAATTCTCTTCAAATTAAATTCAAAGGTAGCAAAGTCTTATCAACATATTTTTGAATTCATACACTTAACTCAAGAACTTGATTGTGACAAACTTTTATTCATTTTAACAGTCATTTTGTGCACAACATTTTAACTCTTAAATTTATCAATTTAATCCTAACATAAGAACTGATTTCATATTTCATGAACATTAACTTTCACATTCAACATTCACCTGTCACATCTGTATACCTTTTGAGATAAATTATCTATCCATTAAATGATCAAGTGTTTTTTCAGTCAATTTTCCATCTTCATTCATTCTTTTTCATGCAAAATACAAATTGTTTGTAGAGGAATATTCTTTCATGCACATTAATTCAACATAGAGCATTCTGACAATTTAAACAAAAGTAAAATCCCAACATCTCTACAACATTCTCCTAGAGATGAGTCTGAAGCCAGTCTGTCCTTGACTACTGATAGTACTTCAACTGTGAATACCTTGGTGAAAAGCCTCTTTACATTCAGGATCACCATCTGGTTGCATTGGATGGGAGCATCTTTGATTATTTCCACGAAATGAGCAGAGTTTTTGGACATATAATGGTGTCTTTCCTATCAGTGGGTTAATTATATCCACAAGAAAGTGACTTAGATGGTAGCACACTATTCCTTGGCTGCTAACAATCAACCTGAGTTGTATACCATCTTTGTGAATTTTGGCTACACCATACATGTGAGGTAGCTTGCTGTAGCATTGAGACAACTGCCTGTATGACTGAGGCTGGAAGTGATCCTTTTTCTTGATTAGGAACAGCGACAACTGTTCTTCTGTTTTCAACTTAGGCTTTTTCTTTACTTTGCTAGAACTATTACTTCTAATGAGGTCTTCCAGGTTCTAGGTGTATTCTGTTTTGTTTGTAACTACAGTTGCATTGCCTTTGTCAGCTGGTAGTATGATGATGATGTCATTTACTTGATAGTCAGACCCTCCTATTTTGTGATGTTTGATTTAGGTGGCTTGAAGACAACAGTTCAACCAGTGTAAATAATGTAAATACTACCACAGACAAATATCAAATCATTTCTTTGGTTGAATTTCTTTGACAATACTTTTATTAATGTAAAAACGTAAGGAATTATCATCTTTTTTTTTACAAGAATTCAAAACTTCTTTAATCTGGAATTAAGTAGTCTTTTGATGATAATATTAGCTGCTTCCAAATCATAAAACATTTGACATGAAGTGCGACTTTCAATTGAAATTTGTAAAATTTTTCTATCAGATTAATTTTCCAGGAAAATGGCATACTCAACTCAATTCATTGCCCTTTCCATTAAAGATAGGAGCTGACTTCCTAAATTTAAAAAAAAATACTCTGGAATATTAATATATTAGTTATTGATCTTTCTATTATTGATAGGAGCTGGTTTCTTAACTTTTTATTTGACATAGTATGGAATATAAACATATTTGTCATTGCTTTTTCCATTATTGATACTGGCTGTCATCTTAACCATTTCTTTGAAATGGCATGGAATGTAAACATACTTGTCAATGCTCTTTCCATTATTGATAGGGGCTGCCTTTCTAAGGTTTTCTTTGAAATAGTGAGGAATGTAAACATTTCTTATGGCTCTTTTCCATTATTGATAGGGGCTGCCTTCTTAACCTTTTCTTTGAAATAGCATGGGATATAAACATATTTATGACTCCTTTCTTTTATTGGTAGGGGCTGTAATCTTAAACATTTTTTTGAAATAGTGTAGAATGTAAATATATTTGTTATGGCTCTTTTTCATTATTGATAGAGACTGTTTACTTAACGTTGTCCTTTAAATAGTGTGGAATATAAACATATTTGTTATTGAAATTTTTGATACTCATAAGGGCTGCTTCCTATCATTTTCTTTGACATTGTGTAGAATGGTAACATTGAACTTTCTATTATTGATAAGGGGTGCTTTCCTATCATTTTCTTTGAAATAGTGTGGAATGTAAACATATTTGTCATTGCTCCTTCCATTATAGTTGAGGGCTACCTTCTTAACTTTCTCTTTGAAATATTGTTGTCAATATGTATGTTATTGCCCCTTCCATTATTGATAAAGGCTGCCTTCATAATCTTATTTTGAAATAGTGTGGAATGTAAACATATTTGTCATTGCTCCTTCCATTATAGTTGAGGGCTACCTTCTTAACTTTCTCTTTGAAATATTGTTGTCAATATGTATGTTATTGCCCCTTCCATTATTGATAAAGGCTGCCTTCATAATCTTATTTTGAAATAGTGTGGAATGTAAACATGTTTGTCATTGCTCCTTCCATTATAGTTGAGGGCTACCTTCTTAACTTTCTCTTTGAAATATTGTTGTCAATATGTATGTTATTGCCCCTTCCATTATTGATAAAGGCTGCCTTCATAATCTTATTTTGAAATAGTGTGGAATGTAAACATATTTGTCATTGCTCCTTCCATTATAGTTGAGGGCTACCTTCTTAACTTTCTCTTTGAAATATTGTTGTCAATATGTATGTTATTGCCCCTTCCATTATTGATAAAGTCTGCCTTCATAATCTTATTTTGAAATAGTGTGGAATGTAAACATATTTGTCATTGCTCCTTCCATTATAGTTGAGGGCTACCTTCTTAACTTTCTCTTTGAAATATTGTTGTCAATATGTATGTTATTGCCCCTTCCATTATTGATAAAGTCTGCCTTCATAATCTTATTTTGAAATAGTGTGGAATGTAAACATATTTGTCATTGCTCCTTCCATTATAGTTGAGGGCTACCTTCTTAACTTTCTCTTTGAAATATTGTTGTCAATATGTATGTTATTGCCCCTTCCATTATTGATAAAGGCTGCCTTCATAATCTTATTTTGAAATAGTGTGGAATGTAAACATATTTGTCATTGCTCCTTCCATTATAGTTGAGGGCTACCTTCTTAACTTTCTCTTTGAAATATTGTTGTCAATATGTATGTTATTGCCCCTTCCATTATTGATAAAGGCTGCCTTCATAATCTTATTTTGAAATAGTGTGGAATGTAAACATATTTATCATTGCTCCTTCCATTATAGTTGAGGGCTACCTTCTTAACTTTCTCTTTGAAATATTGTTGTCAATATGTATGTTATTGCCCCTTCCATTATTGATAAAGGCTGCCTTCATAATCTTATTTTGAAATAGTGTGGAATGTAAACATGTTTGTCATTGCTCCTTCCATTATAGTTGAGGGCTACCTTCTTAACTTTCTCTTTGAAATATTGTTGTCAATATGTATGTTATTGCCCCTTCCATTATTGATAAAGGCTGCCTTCATAATCTTATTTTGAAATAGTGTGGAATGTAAACATGTTTGTCATTGCTCCTTCCATTATAGTTGAGGGCTACCTTCTTAACTTTCTCTTTGAAATATTGTTGTCAATATGTATGTTATTGCCCCTTCCATTATTGATAAAGGCTGCCTTCATAATCTTATTTTGAAATAGTGTGGAATGTAAACATATTTGTCATTGCTCCTTCCATTATAGTTGAGGGCTACCTTCTTAACTTTCTCTTTGAAATATTGTTGTCAATATGTATGTTATTGCCCCTTCCATTATTGATAAAGGCTGCCTTCATAATCTTATTTTGAAATAGTGTGGAATGTAAACATGTTTGTCATTGCTCCTTCCATTATAGTTGAGGGCTACCTTCTTAACTTTCTCTTTGAAATATTGTTGTCAATATGTATGTTATTGCCCCTTCCATTATTGATAAAGGCTGCCTTCATAATCTTATTTTGAAATAGTGTGGAATGTAAACATATTTGTCATTGCTCCTTCCATTATAGTTGAGGGCTACCTTCTTAACTTTCTCTTTGAAATATTGTTGTCAATATGTATGTTATTGCCCCTTCCATTATTGATAAAGGCTGCCTTCATAATCTTATTTTGAAATAGTGTGGAATGTAAACATATTTGTCATTGCTCCTTCCATTATAGTTGAGGGCTACCTTCTTAACTTTCTCTTTGAAATATTGTTGTCAATATGTATGTTATTGCCCCTTCCATTATTGATAAAGGCTGCCTTCATAATCTTATTTTGAAATAGTGTGGAATGTAAACATATTTGTCATTGCTCCTTCCATTATAGTTGAGGGCTACCTTCTTAAATTTCTCTTTGAAATATTGTTGTCAATATGTATGTTATTGCCCCTTCCATTATTGATAAAGGCTGCCTTCATAATCTTATTTTGAAATAGTGTGGAATGTAAACATATTTGTCATTGCTCCTTCCATTATAGTTGAGGGCTACCTTCTTAACTTTCTCTTTGAAATATTGTTGTCAATATGTATGTTATTGCCCCTTCCATTATTGATAAAGGCTGCCTTCATAATCTTATTTTGAAATAGTGTGGAATGTAAACATGTTTGTCATTGCTCCTTCCATTATAGTTGAGGGCTACCTTCTTAACTTTCTCTTTGAAATATTGTTGTCAATATGTATGTTATTGCCCCTTCCATTATTGATAAAGGCTGCTTTCATAATCTTATTTTGAAATAGTGTGGAATGTAAACATATTTATCATTGCTCCTTCCATTATAGTTGAGGGCTACCTTCTTAACTTTCTCTTTGAAATATTGTTGTCAATATGTATGTTATTGCCCCTTCCATTATTGATAAAGGCTGCCTTCATAATCTTATTTTGAAATAGTGTGGAATGTAAACATATTTATCATTGCTCCTTCCATTATAGTTGAGGGCTACCTTCTTAACTTTCTCTTTGAAATATTGTTGTCAATATGTATGTTATTGCCCCTTCCATTATTGATAAAGGCTGCCTTCATAATCTTATTTTGAAATAGTGTGGAATGTAAACATATTTGTCATTGCTCCTTCTATTATAGTTGAGGGCTACCTTCTTAACTTTCTCTTTGAAATATTGTTGTCAATATGTATGTTATTGCCCCTTCCATTATTGATAAAGGCTGCCTTCATAATCTTATTTTGAAATAGTGTGGAATGTAAACATATTTATCATTGCTCCTTCCATTATAGTTGAGGGCTACCTTCTTAACTTTCTCTTTGAAATATTGTTGTCAATATGTATGTTATTGCCCCTTCCATTATTGATAAAGGCTGCCTTCATAATCTTATTTTGAAATAGTGTGGAATGTAAACATATTTGTCATTGCTCCTTCCATTATAGTTGAGGGCTACCTTCTTAACTTTCTCTTTGAAATATTGTTGTCAATATGTATGTTATTGCCCCTTCCATTATTGATAAAGGCTGCCTTCATAATCTTATTTTGAAATAGTGTGGAATGTAAACATGTTTGTCATTGCTCCTTCCATTATAGTTGAGGGCTACCTTCTTAACTTTCTCTTTGAAATAGTGTTGTCAATATGTATGTTATTGCCCCTTCCATTATTGATAAAGGCTGCCTTCATAATCTTATTTTGAAATAGTGTGGAATGTAAACATATTTGTCATTGCTCCTTCCATTATAGTTGAGGGCTACCTTCTTAACTTTCTCTTTGAAATATTGTTGTCAATATGTATGTTATTGCCCCTTCCATTATTGATAAAGGCTGCCTTCATAATCTTATTTTGAAATAGTGTGGAATGTAAACATATTTGTCATTGCTCCTTCCATTATAGTTGAGGGCTACCTTCTTAACTTTCTCTTTGAAATATTGTTGTCAATATGTATGTTATTGCCCCTTCCATTATTGATAAAGGCTGCCTTCATAATCTTATTTTGAAATAGTGTGGAATGTAAACATACCCTCTATTGCTTTTTCCATTATTGATAGAGGCTGCGTTCTTTACCTTTTTTCAAATAAGGTTGAATGTAATCATATTTGTCATTAGTCTTTCCATTATTGATAGGGGTTGTCTTCCTAACCTTTTCTTTTGAATATTTTAGAATTTCAACGTATATGTCATTGCTTTTTCAATTATTGATGAGGGATCTCTCCTTAAATTTTTCTTTGAAATAGTGTTGAAGATAAACATATTTATCATTGCTTCTTCCATTATTGATAGTGGCTGATTTTTTTTAACCTTTTCTTCAAATAGTGTAGAATGTAAATATATTTCTTATGGCTCTTTCCATTATTCATAGGGGCTGCATTCTTAACATTTTTCTTGCAATAACGTGGAATGTTTAAATATTTGTCATTGCTCTTTTTATTATTGATAGATGCTGTGTTCCTAATTTTTTCTTTGAAATATTGTGGAATGTAAACATATGTGTAATTGATCTTTTCATTATTGATAGGGGCTGCCTTCTTAAACTTTTTTTGAAATAAGGTTGCATATAATCATATTTATTATTTGTAATAAAGGAATGAAGTGTTACTACTGACACTTGGTTTTGAACATGGATTGCCAGAGAGTGAACACAGTCAACCTCACCTTGGAGTAATTAAAGGTATTGTTTCACTAAGATCACATGAGACATAAAAACTATATATATATATATATATATATATATATATATATATATATATATAACTTCAATGTCAAAACTTTCAATGAAAATAAAGAAAATTACAACAAGGCCCTTCAGAAGAGTGGATACAAAAATAAATTAACATATGTAAAACCAACTATTAACCCTGAACCATCTAATACCAAAAATAAAAATAAATGTAGAAAAAGGAAGGTAATATGGTTTAACCTCACCCATACTATAGACTAACTAATATTAATATAGGAAAATATTTTCTTAAGCTAATAAATAAACATTTCAATAGCAACAATCCTCTACATAAAATCTTTAAAATAAAATCTTTAATAAAAATTAGCTATTCTTGTACGCCAAATATGGATGATATTATTAATTCACACAATAATCAGATTCAAAAGAATTTATATAATACCAACTCAAAGTCAGGAATTTCAAATGCTTGTAATTGTAGATCTATGAGTATCTGTCCAGTGGAAGGCAAGTGTAAATCCACCCAGGTAATCTATGAAGCTCAAATCTCACCAACCAAACTTACCAAACTTACATTGGTATATCAGCTGGGGATTTTAAGCAACGTTACAATAACTATAGGCATTCTTTTTCCAACCTCAATCAAAAATATCAAACAGTCCTTTCCCAAAGATTTTGGAAAATGAACAAAGAAGGACTAAAGCCCATAGTTAGTTGGAAACTGATAGGCTCAGCCCGTACTCCCAGAAATTTTAACAATAGGTGCAATCTATGTTTAGGGGAAAAAAATAAAAACATTAAAGTACCCAAATCAACACCTACTTTTAAATTTACGTAAAGAATTCATAAGCAAATGCCACCATAAGTCGAAATTTGTGAATTTTAAAATTTAAGATTTAAGTTTTGAATTTAATCTATGAATTTAGTAAAATAAAAGTTGTTTTCTTTAACCAGTAAATTTAGGCCCCACTACCAAATACTAATCCCAGCCTTATAGATACCCTCCTTCTTATCTTTTCCTTTCTAAACATTTACTATTTAACATGTAAGAACCTGTAGACCAACACTTTAGCCCTCATTTTTTCTGCACCTTTATAATATTTGTTTTGTTTTTGTGACGATTTGTAATTCCATTTTGTTTTTCCATGACTCTATTACTCATATAACTTCCCTGCGTCTTGTTATAATTGTAATGTGTTTATATACATGTGTATGTATTTTTGTAAGGACTTGTGTGTTCGTACATGTATATATATATATATATGTGTGTGTGTGTGTGCGTATATGTATATGGATAGGTATGATTATGTGGATGTGCATTGTGGTGCAGTGGATATCGGCTTGGAACAGGAAATCGGGGAGCCAAGTTCAAATTCCAATTGAGTTTGTTGCATTCACTTATGTGCAAATACCCTTTAATCTGTCTATTCCTTCCAATTATGGGTTAAATAACAGGACATATTGGGTTCTATAGCCTTAGCTGGCAACCAGTCTACCGCAGAAAGCAATGGCAACCTACTGTGAGATAATCTTCTGCCCAGTCAGTCATGTCTCTTTCGAGATATGATCACCCAAGCGTGTACCACGTATGGCACTTAACTGACTGACTAATATGTGAATATGTGTGGGTGTGGATATGTATATGGGTTTATAATTTTCTAAATATATAATGTTTATGGGTTTATAAGTACGTATGTGTGTGCATATGTATGGGTATATGTATGTGTATATGTAGGTATGTATATATATATATATATGTGTGTGTGTGTGTGTATATACATAGAACTTTGTTGAACCCAACTTAAAATAAAATAAAATTTATATTTTTTTATTTTTAATGCTAAATCTATATTACCTTTTACACAAAAAAGATTAATTTTGGTTAATTTTTAGCCGACCCCTTACAATATATATAATAATTTGGTTCCTTTCATACTAAGCAGCCTTAAATTTAGTTTCTTAAATTTTCAAAATAATTAAAATTAAATTGAACTCATGAATTGTGAATATCCTTTAGGTATTTCAGTAAATTATGTTCGGGAATGTGTGTGTGTGTGTGTACTTGTAGCAATGGATTCTTTTGAGAGCTACCCTTGAAGTAAATATTTTTAATTTTAAATTTAAAATTTAAGATTTATATTTAAATTTGTATGTCCAAATTTTTTCTATAAAATTTGTCCCAGTCATTATTTATTTAAACTAAAATCACTTTAGTAAATTTTTCAATGTTTTTTTTCAACATTGATGGTAGCAGTTTTCTTTTGTTTCTATGGGAAAAAAATTTCTATTTTTTTCTTAGCTTACTTCCCAGTCAACCAACCCTTCCCCCTTTTTTCCTTTTTTCCTTCATTTCCCCTACCACTTTTATTCCTCTGACATGCCTAAATTTTAACTTTTAAACTCTAGACTCAGGTATGGGGGAGGGGTATGTCTTCTAATATGAGACATAGGTATCTGTCTGTGTTCCCCTTTTTACTTCCTTAAATTAAAAATTTTTTAATCCCACCCTATTTTATTTTCCTGTGGATGGATCGTTTGTTTAGGACTTCTGCCAGTATAAAATCTTTTAATACATTTGAATTTGAGTAAATAAAATTTTTGTTTCACCGTTGCTGAAGAAGCGAGGATTTCCTCATAAAAATGGCTATTCATTGGATTTAAGTATCGAAATTTTTGTTTTATTTTATATATATATATATATATATAAAATAAGTATTTGGAGATTAGCATTGAAAAGAATAAGTGTTTGACACAGAATTGTTCAAAGGTATTATTCTTGTATCTGTGACTTTACAAAATTGGCAACGAGTATTTGTTGAACCTACACAGGGAAACTGAGAAAAAATATATGTATTCTACTCCTACACTTCGTAATAGGATATTCAGTAATATTTACCGCTTCACTAAAGAGGCATCATAAAAAACAATAACCAGGTGAAGTTATTTAAAAATGAATCTACAAAATGTTCATCAGAGTACAGCAAAGCAGAAGAAATAAAATGACTCTAATGTTAGCACTACAAAAGCAACAACAATTGTAGCAATAACAACAGAAGTCTTTGAGTTATTTACCAAATCTACAGAAGAATAACTTCAGATTTATTCACTCCAGATGTTCTTTCTAATTCAATTAGTGAATTTTTATAGAATTCAGATGAAGGGATAAATTTCCAGCTAATTATAGAAGATAAGATACAAAAGGGTTTTCCAAATTGAAATTATGAAAAGAAAGTTTATGACACTGAAATTATGAAAAGAAAGTTTATGACACTGAAATTATGAAAAGAAGGTTGCCTGACACTATGGAAAAAATTATGAAAGAAAGTTTATGACATAGAATATGAAAGAAAGTTTATGACGCTGAAATTATGAAAAGAAAGTTTATGACGCTGAAATTATGAAAAAGTTATGACACTGAAATTATGAAAAGAAAGTTTATGACACTGGAAATTATGAAAGAAAGTTTATGGCCAGCTGAAAGTATGAAAAAGAAAGTTTATGGCTGAAGAGTACTGAAAGAAAGTTTATGACGCTGAAATTATGAAAGAAAGTTTATGACGCTGAAATTATGAAAAGAAAGTTTATGACGCTGTGAAATTATGAAAAGAAAGTTTATGCAAATTATGAAAAGAAAGTTTATGACGCTGAAATTATGAAAAGAAGTTTATGACGCTGAAGTATGAAAAGAAAGTTTATGACGCTGAAATTATGAAAAGAAAGTTTATGACGCTGAAATTATGAAAAGAAAGTTTATGACGCTGAAATTATGAAAAAGAGAAAGTTGCTATTATTGTAGAGAATTATATGAAAAGAAGTTGTATTTTCATTATGAAAAGAAAGTTTATGACACTGAAATTATGAAAAGAAGTTTATGACGCTGAAATTATGAAAAGATTTATGACGCTGAAATTATGAAAAGAAAGTTTATGACGCTGAAATTATCTGAAAGAAAGTTTATGACGCTGAAATTATGAAAAGAGAAAGTTTGTAGCTGAAATTATGAAAAGAAAGTTTATGACGCTGAAATTATGAAAAAAAGTTGCAGCTGAAATTATGAAAGAGAAGTTGTGACACTGAGGCAACATGAAAAGAAAGTTTATGACGCTGAAATTATGAAAAGAAAGTTTATGACGCTGAAGTATGAAAAGAAAGTTTATGACGCTGAAATTATGAAAAGAAAGTTTATGACACTAATTATGAAAGAAAAGTTTATGACATATAAGAGTATGAAAGAAAATTTATGACATGAATTATGAAAAGAAAGTTTATGACACTGAAATTATGAAAGAAAGTTTATGACACTTTAAATTATGAAAAGAAAGTTTTATGACGCTGAAATTATGAAAAGAAAGTTTATGGCGAGTATGAAAAGAAAGTTTATGACACTGAAATTATGAAAGAAAAGTTTATGACACTGAAATTATGAAAAGAAAGTTTATGACGCTGAAATTATAGAAAAGAAAGTTTATGACACTGAAATTATGAAAAGAAAGTTTATGACACTGAAATTATGAAAAGAAAGTTTGCTGAAGCCTTTGAAATTATAGAAAGAAAGTTTATGACGCTGAAATTATGAAAAGAAAGTTTATGACACTGAAATTATGAAAAGAAAGTTTATGACGCTGAAACATGAAAAAGAAAAGTTTATGACACTGAAATTATGAAGAAAGTTTATGACGCTGAAATTATGAAAGAAAGTTTACCAGCGCTGAAATTATGAAAAAGAAAGTTTGTGACACTGAAATTATGAAAAGAAAGTTTATGACACTGAAATTATGAAAAGAAAGTTTATGACGCTGAAATTATGAAAAGAAAGTTTATGACACTGAAATTATGAAAAGAAAGTTTATGACACTGAAATTATGAAAAGAAAGTTTATGACACTGAAATTATGAAAAGAGATTTATGACACTGAAATTATGAAAAGAAAGTTTATGACACTGAAATTATGAAAGAAAGTTTACATGACACTGAAATTATGAAAGAAAGTTTGAAAGCACTGAAATTATGAAAAAGAAAAGTTTGTGACACACAGAAGACTAACCAGAAAGAAAGTTTTATGGCTGAAATTATGAAAAGAAAGTTTACTTAAGCACTGAAATTATGAAAGAAAGTTTGCAGCGGCTGAAATTATGAAAAGAAAAGTTTATGACACTGAAATTATGAAAAGAAAGTTGCATGACACTGAAATTATGAAAAGAAAGTTTGTGACGCTGAAATTATGAAAAAGTTGTGACATTAGAGTATAGAAAAAGTTTATGGCGTAGCTGAAATTATGAAAAGAAAGTTTATGACACTAGAATTATGAAAAGAAAGTTTATGACACTAAAATTATAAGAAAAGAAAATTTATGACGCTGAAATTACTGAAAAGAAAATTGTAGCTAAGTATGAAAAAGGATTTATGACCTGAAATTATGAAAAGAAAGTTTGTGCACTGAAATTATGAAGAAAGTTTATGACACTGAAATTGAAAAAGTTATGACACTGAAAATTATGAAAGAAAGTTTATGACATAAATTATGAAAGAAAATTTGTGGCCTTTGAAGTGTAAGAAAGAAAGTTTATGGCCTTGAAATTATGAAAGAAAGTTTGCTGAACGCTGAAATTAGAGAAAGAAAGTTTATGACGCTGAAATTATGAAAAGAAAAGTTTATGACTTTAAAATTATAGAAGAAAGATTTATGACGTGAAATTATGAAAAAGAAAGTTTATGACACTGAAATTATGAAAAGTTTATGACACTGAAATTATGAAAAAGAAAGTTTATGACACTGAAATTATGAAAGAAAGTTTATGACGCTGAAATTATGAAAAGAAAGTTTATGACGCTGGAAATTATGAAAAGAAGAAAGTTTATGACATGAAGGTATGAAAAGAAAGTTTATGACACTGAAATTATGAAAAGAAAGTTTGTTTATTATTAAAGAAATTGTTCCTTGCTAAACATGAAAAGTATGTGAATTTTACTTTGCTAAAAAAAACAGGTGGAATAAATTTTGCTGAAACTCTTGTAATACTATCAGAAACTTTCAGTAATACAAGTTCATTATTTAATACACAATAGCAATGTCTTAACTTAGCAAAGTGCAACAATGAGGATTTTGTCAATTATGCCAGAGTTGTGAATCAAGAATGTTTGAAGTTCAAGTTAAATGAATTAACTCCAGATCTCTTTAAATGCCTAATATTCATATAGGATTTAACTTGTAATAAGGACATGGAAATAAGATCCAGGATACTTGCTAAGTTAGAAATGGATCAAAATTTACTTTATAGGAAACAGCGAAAGAGTGTCAATGTATTGTAAATCAAAAACTCTATACCACAACAATTAAGGAAAGAGACATATCACAAGTACATAACATCTGATCATCAAAGAAAAAAAACTATAGACATTTTTCAACTTCTAACAGAACATTAAAAAAACATAATAACGACCCCCACCTCAATGCCTAAAACTTACCTTGATTGTGGAGGTAAGTATTTCAAAAGTAATTGTTTTTCAAGAAAAAAAAGGAGGAGGGTAGCACACAAGAGTACTTGTTGCAGATACAAATAATAGAGGAAAAATAAAATGTATGTGAACATGAGAAATTCACGGAATAAAGACAAAATGCATAAAGGAAAAATTAACAAGATTTTGAATGTGTTTTTAACTGAGTTAGAAACATCTCAAATAGGAAATTTGTTTTTGTGAAGATTGATGATGTAAGAAAATTACAACTAGGAAAAGATCAGATATTGCTATTATAAATGAACAGACATAAAGAAAAATAGGTAAACCCTGTTTAAAGACTTCTAATAAATTTGCACATAGAGTTTCAGGAAAGAGATTGAACTGTTTAGGTGAATTCCTCTAGGCATCTACGCAAATGACACTACAATATACTCCTGCACCAGTAAGAAACCTGTCGTGGCAGACAGACATGATCTCGCTGCTGACCTTGAACGGGATCTACACTCTGTGGTGAACTGGGGCAAGAAGTGGCTTGTCAACTTCAATTCATCTAAGACCAAGCTGTTGTCTGTCAACCATTACAGGCAACCTCTCCTGCCTCCCATAAGCATGGACCAAGCGATTCTCCCAGAGAGCAATACACTACGCCTGCTCAGACTTACCCTGTTCTCAGACCTCAAATGGAACCACTATATTGAATCCATAGCAAAATCTACTGCTAAGAAGGTTGGGTCACTATGTCGATCCAGGATGTTTTTTCTACCTGAATCCATCCTGCATATATACAAGTCAACCATCTGTCTGTGCATGGAGTACTGCTACCATTTATGGTCAGGCACCCCTGCCGTTCTCCTCAGTGTTCTTGACAGGCTCTAAAGGAGAGTCTGTAATGTGATAGGTACTGATCTGGCGGCTCGACTGCAGCCACTTCCCCACCGTCAAAATGTGGCCTCCCTTTGTCTGTTCTATAAATACTTTCATGGCCTCTGCTCCAACGAACTTAAGTCACTGGTGCCTCCTCAACAGGTGTTTACTCGTGCAACCAAACTGGCAACTGGGTCCCACCCATTGACAGTCAGGTTAGCCAAATGCAGACGACAATTCTACTCCTGCAGCTTCTTCTCTCGCACTTCCCGCCTGTGGAACTCGCTCCCGTATTCTTGCTTTCCTGATGGCTACAACCTCCAGAAATTTAAATGCAAAGTCAATACTCATCTACTAACCACTGGACTCTAGCTCTCTCCCCACCCCTGTATAACCTTCCCATTCTCTCCACCTATGTATCTGTCATCGCACCTGATTTCTCAGCTTTCTATTGTTCCTTTCTAACTAGTTTGTACTCCTCACTCTTTTCTAATTAAGTTAGTTTACAGTTATGTAGCTCCCTGCACATCAGTGGCATTTCCGCCTTGCTCGGGGTGAAATGATTAAAAAAAAAAAAAATTTCTTTTGTTGGAAAAATCAAGAAAGCAGTGCTGTTTGTATTAAAGAATACTGCTAATTTATTTGAAACCAATTGGATTGCATTTTTTGATCTTTAGAACCTTTTAATTAACTCTTTTTTGCAACAAAATAAATATTGTTATCTCCACTGTTAATACAGATGCTTAAAAACTAAATAATGAATTGAAAATGAGTTTTCCAGAAGTTTTCGAGACATGCACAAGAACTAAATGTACATTTGAAGTAAAAGAGAATATAACACTGACATTTAAGACAAATAGGAATGTAGCTTTAGAACCAATTAATAAGGAATTATAGACTAGAAAAAGTAGGTTTAATAGACTATTTAAAATGGGCATCACCAAAAATTTACGTTAAAAAAAGAAATAATAAAATCAGTATATGTGCTGATTTTTTAAAGGGTTTAAATAAATTTTTGAAACAAATTTTTGTTACCAAGTCCAGAAGAAATTTTTGCTAAATTAAATGGTGGTAAACTTCCTTCTAAATTGGACCTGTCAAACAATTACCTACAAGTACTAATAGACAAATGGTGCTCAAAATTATTAACAGTTAACATTCATAGAGGTCTATAAAAATTTAACTGACTTCCTTTTGGTATAAAGGTAGCATCAAGCATATTCTAACAGGTTATGAATACAATGCTTGCCGGTTTAGATTTTTTACAAACATATTTAGATGATGTACTTATTAAAAGTGAAACCCAAAACCAACATACAGAAGATTTTTAAAAAAGTATTTGAGAGAATTAAAGAGTACAGTTTTGAGATCAGTGAAAAAAATGTGAATTGTTTATGTTCAGAATTAAATATCAAGGGCAAATTATTGATGAAAATGGGAGATGACGATATCCTTCAAGGTCAAGCACAATAAAAGACATGCACACACCAACAAATGTAACACAGTTAAAAGCATTTTTACCATTTCCTAATTACTGTAATGCATATATATCAAACATACATAAATTAAGGGCACCCTTGAATAACCTGCTACAGAAAAGACATGAAATGGAATTTGTCAGATAAATGTCAAAGTGTTTTTAAAGAAATCCAGTAAGTTTTAATGTTGGACTTGTCACTAGCTCATTTTTACCCTAAATTAAAAATTGTGGTTGCATCAGATGCAAATGATTTGGGTATTGGAGTGGTGATACTACACAAATATGAGGACGGAAAAATCAATAACTTATGCTTCAAGATCATTAATAACAGTTAAAAATACTATAGCCAGAGAGAAAAGGAAGCATTAGCCATCATATTTGCTATGAAATTGTTTCATAAATTCATACATGGTAGAGAATTAATACTACAGACAGACTATCATCTATTGTTGTCTATATATGGATCAAAAAAAGATTTTCCCACACATACATTGAATAGAATGCAGTGCTGGGGAACTATCCTATTAAATTATAATTATAAAATAAAGTTTCTACCATTCAAAAATTGAGTCATGTGGATAGACTATCTAGACTAATACCAAAATTCTGTGAACCACTTGAAGACAGTAATTGCAGCGATAAGGGCCAAAAATGAAATTGATAATTTATTATACAACACTGTAAGAGAACTGCCCATAACATTAGAGGAAATAAGAATTAAGTCAGAAAAAGTTGACTTCATAATAAAAATGAAGCATCAACTAAGATTAAAAAAAAAATAGAAAAGTGAATATTACTGGAAATAATGCATTTTTTATTATACGGTATTGTACTTATGTATGTACAAGGAATTTTGATACCAGCATCGTTGCAAAAATGTATGCCAAAAAGTTTCACAAAGAATTTTACAACTAAGAATTTCTAGAATTAAATCCTTAATGAGGTGTTATATGTATTGGCCAAAAATGGATCAAGTTAATGAAAACATGCAGTGGTTGTGCTCTGGCAGTGAAGTCACTGTCTATAAAATTTCAACCTTGGACAAAAATTGATATGCCATGGTCCAGAATACATATAGACTTCGCAGGACCATTAAACAAGGCATACTCTCTAATGGTAGTCAATAGTTACACTAAATGGCCAGAAATATTAAAATGTAGAAGACCGACTATCACAGTAATCATAAATTTCCTACACACTTTTTGCAAGGTTTGCCAGGAAGGTGAAGTCCATTTTTAATCAATTATTACCAGAACATAATGCAAGAGTATCAAGAAATAATAATATAAGTAAATACTTCAAACCTAGTGATAAGATATTTTTTAAATGTATTAATGTGGAAAAGAATTCTGGGAAAATGACATTATAAAAAAAACAGATTGGCAAAATGACATACATGGTACAGAGACAAATTAATTCAAGACAATATAGGAATATATAAGAATAAAGTGTTGCTGCCAACACTTAGTTTTGAACAGAGATCACTAGAGAGCAAGCACAGTTGACCTTGTCTTGAATTAATTAGAGGTATTGGGCTGCTGGAATCATATAAGCATTCATAGATTAGTAATGAGAAGAATAAGTGTCTGACACAGTATTGATTAAAGGTGTTGTTATTCTTCTGTGACTTTACAAAATTATTGGTCTTCCCATTGTTGATATAGGCTGCCTTCTTTGAAATAGAGTGCAATGTGAACATATTAGTCATTGCACATTCTGTTGTTAATAAGGTCTGACTTTCTAACCTTTTCTTTGAAAGAGTGTCGAATGTAAACATACCTATTATTGCTTTTTCCACTATTGACAGGGGTTGCTTTCTTCATTTTTTTTTCAATAAGGTTGAATGTAATCATATTTGTCATTGCTCTTTCCGTTGGTGATAGGGATTGCCTTCCTAACCTTTTCTTTGAAATATTTTAGATTGTTAACATATATGTCATTGTTCTTTCCATTATTGATAGGATCTGCTTTCCTATCATTATTTAAAATACTGAGGCATGTTAACATATTTGTTATTGATCTTTCAATTATTGATAAAGGCATCCTTTCTAACCTTTTCTTTGAAAAGGAAGAAGCAGCATGGCATTTATTGTAGAGAGAAGAGGAGCCAGTTCAGGAACACATTTTTAAAGACTACTGCAGGAATACCATCATCTACATGATTTGTGAGCATCCAGTTTGATATGATAGCAGAAACTATGAATTGAGTTATATGCATATCACTCAATAGAGACTCAGTTCTGTGGAAATTCAGATAATGATATTACTGATGAATCAAATGTGGAACAGAAAGAGAATTCAAAATCAAACATGGACTGTTAACAATTATTTCAAGTGATAAGAAATAGAATGATAAGATCCAGACAAAGTGTAATTGAATTGCTCAGGCATGAGATCATGGATACTTTTAGTTGTGCAATTTCCATGGTTCCAGCTAGTTATAATTAATACAGTACAACAGAGAAACTCAGTTTCTTCTACATACCAACATTCCAAAATCTGTTTTGATGATTGTATTACCAATGTTGTTACTCCACTATTTCATCAGATCTATGCTACAGCCTACTTCAGGTGAAAGATTTTGTTCTTTTTTTCTTTCAGAGAATAATTTTTTTAATGCTGTATCTTAGTAGATGGATGATTATGGCTCTCCATAAATGTTCTTTATTACTCATGAACAGATATTTTATGAAAATAGTGGAAATGTTTCTCTTTTGTTATTTCATGGTTTTAAATGCAGGGACCTCCTTCTGTGATATTCATTGTCACCTAAGGCTAGAGAACCTGCTCTACATTGTTAGTCAATACATAGAGTATTCAATAGTGAATAGAAAATCAAATCCAATATGCCAATCAGTTTGTATGTTTCTTTGTGAGAGTATTAAGTGAATACATTCACCAACATGATATGGATGGTTCTGCATTATATATGAGAATTTTATCCAATTTTGTCTCATTTAAGCAAAGAAAATACATCATGCTGAAATCCTCTGACAAGCTGATGTAGGCATTTATCTTATTCTTCCATTGGATTTCTTGTGAATTGTCTTGATTGCATCTCATGAAAGGTAACACCATACAGAAGTTTACACAATTTGCATTTGGATGATTGTTCTCATTTTTATTGTCATTGTCACAAAGTTTCAGTTATTGTATCTTCCAGCATTCCAAAAATAACAATTAAGACAGGTCTCTAAATATAAAGAGAACTCCTCATCTCAGAAATTCATATAGAAACCATGCAGAGATTTTTCTACCTTCTCTTTGGATACAACTTTTTGTAGGTAACTTGATTCTAACTTTCAACAAATAGACAGATTGGATTTTATAATTCTTCAAAATCATGTAGAAAGCAAAGAATGAGCAAATTGGGCAAACAAATCTTGTAATATAAATGGCTTTTATGAAACTTCCAGATAACACTTGTTTGCTTTCCAAAGATATTGTTAAGCTGTTTTGGAGTTTTGTCAAGCACAACCAATTTGCAAACAATTAGACATATTCACATAATTTTTTTCTATTCTGAAGCAATGACATTTGGAATATCCAGCCAATTATGGAAATATTGCTAATTATAGAAATATTCACTGATAGATCAAAACATCAACTCAAAATTTATTGTACTTGTTATTGAAATGTGTACATGTCTTATATTATACAAAATATATCTCATGTGATCAAAAGTGGAAAAAAATGAGCCTTTTTAAAAGCAAAAGAGCATGAACCCATTATCATCATGTTAATTTAATATCTTTGTTTTCATCAGTCTGTTAATTTTGTTTGCATTTTTAGTTCCTTTGTATTTCCTGAATTTCTTGTCTTTGTTCTCCTCTGGGAAAGCTTGCTTATGATAACAATTTCTTGCAACCTCTTATAATTTTGTTCTGCTTTAAATCTTCTATTTAATAAAATATCTAAATAGTTTTTTTAAATATTTATATATCATTTCACTACATACAAGGCAATAATGCCACTAAGACATATGGGGTTACTGGGTGAAAAAACTTTTTGAAAATATTAAGGAAAAAGACCAATAAAGGAACAGGAATTAATATTCATAAATATTTAACAATAATGAATATTTACAAAATTAATGATGTAGATTTTACAAAGCAATGAAAGGTTATATGATTTGATGTATATAACATGAAGGTATTTGAGATTATGCTGATGAGTACATATTTCTCCCTCACATAGCAATAGAAATACCTCTATCTAAAATTATACAATGTGTATTACAAACTGGAAAAAAACAGTAGATATCTGGAAACTTTACTATTTTGTTTTTAATACTTAAGTTCACCCGTTACAATGCTCAATATCCACTCAAAGTAGAGGGTTGCAATTAAAATATTACTGCTGAATGAAGTGTGAATGAAAGAGGTGGTGGTAAGAAATGAAGATTATAAGAATAAGAAGATGATGACTGACCCTTGACTTGTAGTATTTAAGAATAAATTGATTTCTAAAACATACCTCTTATTACTAGCTGTTTATAGAATCCTGTGATATTATAGATAGGATTATAGAATCCTGTGATATTATAGATAGGATTATAGAATCCTGTGATATTATAGATAGGATTATAGAATCCTGTGATATTATAGATAGGATTATAGAATCCTGTGATATTATAGATAGGATTATAGAATCCTGTGATATTATAGATAGGATTATAGAATCCTGTGATATTATAGATAGGATTTCTGTCATAGTGGCTAGAATAATGGCAAGAAATCATCTTCGAGTTTCTCACATCCCTGCCATCTACATTCTTCAAAAATTTAAATGTAATGGGAAATACCATCTTCCTGAACTGTGTTCTTTTATTTATTTCTCACTAAAGTCTTTTAATTCTCTTTCACTTCCAGTAACCTGCTGGCATTCTAGCAGCATTATTGCCTTGCATTGGGAAAAATCATTAAAAAGAACAGTCCATTTTTAATCTAATCTGACTCTTGTAAAGGTGAAGTTCAACATCTTTGAGTGACAGAATGAGCTGATTACATTTTTAGCATCTGGATATAAGCACTCCAATTGAGGTCTAAAGTGATATGGAAACCCCAGAGATGTTCAAAGCATAAAGCCTTAGTCAAAATGAAACCATTAATTGTGACTGAAGAAAATTTAGGATCCAGTTAATCATCAAGAAATAACTACTTGCTTGGTTTTTGAAGCATTGAAATTTAGAAGCCAGATATTTCCCCACTGTGTTCTTTGAGTAAAGTCAGAAGAGAGATTATCCTTACAGTCTTTGATCATCTCAGTGTTTATGCATCCATAAACAAAAGCAGCATAGATATTTACCAATGATTTCAAAATGATACTTGAGAAATTGTTAAAGAAAAATAAATGATGAATAAGAGCAAGGTGGCATAAACTCTATTTGAATTTCTGGGATTAGGAGTGATCACTATTTATACTTTTTACTGCCATGTAAGGATTAAAGCATTGGTTCATGAAATTTGGGACCATAATAATTGTGAGTTTAATCCCTGGGCTGGGCAGTGTGCATATAGCCTCAGTAGAAATGGGCAAGCAATAAATGGGCAGTACTAAAAAAAGAAACTAGATGAGATATCCCTAGACGTAGGTAGTGGCATGAGAACCGTCTAACCTCATAAATTAGATAAAAAGTTCAGACAGAATTCCTTGTAATTTACCCAGGTTAATATACATCTAAAGAAGGCTGGAGGGCAAACATTGATAACAACAACAAAAATGAGGACACAAATCTGTGAACATGAAAGGGCGACTAGCGGCGGCTCTGGAAAAAAGAGAGTTCGTTTGTGTCTGGCGTGTAGAGCAGTAATCTGTTCCAAAGAAAGAAAATAATAATAATACTCACCGCGGTCTTAATAATCCACCTTCAGCTCATTCTAAAGGAAAAAAGAGAGGAGGCCCTCGAGTGGAATTTTTATAGACTGAGGAAATGGATTATGGGTAGAGAAATGGATTATAAAACTGACCGACCAAGTTCACTCGAAAATCAGTGGCGTCAATTTCTTGGCGAGAAGCTGACGCAGAGAGACGCAGTGAAAAGGTGGAAGGAGGAAAGTGGAGTAGGAAGAGGAAGAGGCGTAGCAAGAAGCCAGCTGGGAGAGCGTTGAATTGAAATCCAACGGTCTGCGGTTCGATCCCTGGTTCTGCACTCACTAGAAGAAAGTGTGCAACAAGCTACTTCGGCGTAATGGGGGACAGGTTCGACCTGAAATTGATTCCAGAGTTCAGTGGCTCGACCCCAGTACTTGACTGGGTGGAAAAAGTGGAACTGCATTGTCTCTTGTCTGGTGTCAAAAACATTGAACATGTGATTCCTCTGCGTTTGTCCGGTGGGGCTTTCGCTGTGTATCAACAGCTCAGTGCTGAGGAAAAACAGAATTATGAGAGGATCAAGGCAGCCCTATACAAAGCGTTTGCTATCGACCCCGCCACTGCCTGGGAGCAATTTGAGGCAAGACAATTACATCCTGGCGAAACTGTGGACGTATATTTGGCCGAGCTGACGAAGTTGACGGTGTTGTTCGGTGGGCTGCCCGAGCGGGCCTTGGCATATAAATTTCTGGCGGGGCTCCCAACCGGAGCAAAACAGCTCCTGCGGGCGAGCTCAAACATAACCTCGTTGCCCCTTAATGACCTGGTGGACCGAGCCAGAACCGTGATGAAGGATAATTCCGAGCTGAGAGATCCGATAATCGCCGCTGCACAATCCACACCGAGTGATGATAAACCGTCTCAGGGCCTTAGCCCGCGTGGTGGGGTCGTGTGTTATAGGTGCGATGGCCAGGGCCACATTGCAAGGAACTGCAGACGGCGACCGACAGCTGTTCGCTGCTACCGGTGTAATGAAACCGGACATATGGCCCGGGATTGTGCGGGAAACGGGGCCGGGGACAAGGTGCCGGCGTCGACCTTTCCCCAAAGCAGAAATTAGAGGCGCTTCCGATCATTCAGGTCTATGTCAACGAGACATTGTGCTCAGCACTCCTCGACTCCGGGTGCTCCCGCACTATAGTGTTCGTAGACCTCTGCCACACTTGGAAGGAGAAGGGTGTCAGGGTAACCACCATCAGTGGAGAATCGCGGACATGTTGCGGGGTGGGTGCGATAAACATCCGTACAAGAACAGGAAACTCGGTCAACGTCGAGGCGCTAGTAGCGCTCAAAAAACCACTGAACTTTGACCTGCTTCTAGGCTATGATGCCATCAGAGCCCTAGGTGGTGTTCACATAACGCAGACGGGGGAAGTGCAGTTTCAAGAGAGGACCCCAGTGTGCGCAGCGCTGAGGATCGACCAGCCAGACTTTAGTGTCGAATTTGACCAGCACCAGAAGGCTTGGACCGCCTCATGGAAGTGGTCGGGAAATCAGGAGCCAGCAAAATTGCGGAACGAAGTAGCCGAGTACCATGTGCCCGACCAAATAAGGCCTGCATACGAAGAGGAGCTTCGTGAATGGATCAAGGATGGCTGGTTAATTCCTTACCCCTATGAGAAACTTGGACCTCCCAAAGGTTTGATCCCGCTGATGGCGGTTACTCAGCACAACAAAGCAAAAGTGAGGCCAGTGATGAACTACCGCGAACTAAATGCGCATGTTGATGCATTTACGGCAGATGCTGATGTTTGCGCCAGCAAGCTACGAGAATGGCGCCAGCAGGGTTCCAATGTGTCCCTGCTGGATCTAAGAAAAGCGTATCTGCAGGTCCGGGTCAGCGAAACGATGTGGCCGTTTCAGACGGTGGTGTTTGCCGGCAGAAGGTACTGCCTTACCAGACTGGGCTTCGGGCTGAACGTGGCACCCCAAATAATGAAGACCATAGTCAACGCTGTGTTGTCACAGCAAGAAACAATGAAAGAGGGGACATCGACGTACCTTGATGACATATACGTGAACGAAGACGTTGTATCATCATCACGCGTAAGGACCAAACTGGCCGAGTTTGGCCTGATTTGCAAGGACCCGGAACATTTGGAGGATGGCGCCCGTGTCTTGGGCCTGAAAGTTCAAAAGGAGCGGGGGACCTTGAAGTGGGGGCGCGGAACTGCAGTTCCTGAAGTACCCGAAGTCTTCACGAGACGAGTGGTCTTCTCCCTGTGTGGAAAACTTGTGGGGCACCTACCAGTGTGTGGATGGACTCGTGTAGCAACAGGCACCATAAAAAGGAGGGCAAGCGCAGTCACCAAAGACTGGGATGATGAAACGACGGACGATCTGTTGGTTCGCATGGTGAAGGAGACCATCGCAAGGGTAAAGCAGGATGACCCCGCAAAGGGAGACTGGTGTGTGCAGGGAGACGAATTGAGCGTGTGGGTGGATGCGAGCTCTGTGGCGATTGGTGTGCTGCTTGAGGAGAACGGAGCTGCGATTGAGGACGCCTGCTGGCTGCGACCGACGAATGACGCTGCTCACATCAACCTGGCAGAGCTCGATGCGGTGACGAAAGGCATTAACCTGGCACTCCAGTGGAAAGTCAAGAAATTACACATAAACACAGATTCGCTGTGCGTGTACCACTGGATATCAAACACACTGACAGGTAAGGCCAGGGTGCGCACCAAGGCGGCCAGCGAGATGCTGATCAGACGGAGGTTGGAGACCATAAGAAAGCTAGTAACAGAGTACAATCTGTCTGTGGATGTGGTACTTGTCACCTCAAACTGCAACCTCGCTGATAGGCTCACTCGGGTGCCTCAGAGATGGATTGATGCCGTGAAGAAAGAAGCTGGGCCAGTACCGTTACTATGTGCTGCCTCTGTGGAGGCGGCAGACAAAATCAGGGAAATACACCACATCAGTGGGCACCCCGGAGTGAGACGGACATGCTATTTTGTACAATTGACCAATCCGTCAGTGTCAAAAAGTGCAGTGAGAGCGGTGGTCAAGGAATGCCAAACATGCCAGTCAATCGACCCCGCCCCAGCGAGATGGCGGAGGGGTCGGCTGGGAACAGACATGACTTGGAGCCGACTGGGTATGGACATAACCCATTATGGCAGCCAGCACTTCCTCACACTGATAGATTGCGGACCGACGAGGTTTGCGATCTGGCGCCCGTTGGCACGCCAGGACTCCTCCAGTGTCATCCGTGAATTGGAATCCATATTTTACGAAAGGGGGCCGCCTGAAGAGATCCTCACGGACAACGATACTGCCTTCTGCAGCGTAGAATTTAGGCGTTTTGTAGACGAGTGGGGGATCAGGCTCAGACACCGATGTGCATATGTGCCGAGTGGCAACGGCATAGCAGAGCGGTGCCACCGAAGCGTGAAGAGGACCGCGGCCAGGAAGGCATGCACTATTGCAGAAGCGGTCTATAGATATAATGCAACACCGAGGGATGCTGTGACTGCTGTGAGCGCACCCGCCAATGCGATCCATCGCTACCGACTGCGCATCAAGGGCATTGACGCGCGTCTGCCTGATCGGCGGGGAACAAGAGGGCCGTATGAATTAGGGGACACCGTCTGGGTGAAGCCTCCCAATAGCCGGTGCACCACCAGTTTTCGAAGGGGACGAATCACCGGCATCGTCAGTGAGCAGGCCGTGCTGGTTGATGGTACTCCACGCCATGTGAGGGACATTCGGCCCGCCCTGAATACGAATTCGTTGACAAGTAGCGGCAGTGGTGAATCATCCAATGACGAACTGTGGATTCGACCTACGCCCCGCGAGTCTGATGGTCCGACTGCGAACCCCGACGCTGTTGCCGATAATTCCGATGCCACTTCTGAGAGCTCAGATGAAGAAATCCAGACAATCCCCCTTCGTAGGAGTGCCCGCAACAAGCGGCCACGTCCGCCTTGCCACATGTGTGGTCTTGAGACCAGGGGGGAGTGTGAACATGAAAGGGCGACTAGCGGCGGCTCTGGAAAAAAGAGAGTTCGTTTGTGTCTGGCGTGTAGAGCAGTAATCTGTTCCAAAGAAAGAAAATAATAATAATACTCACCGCGGTCTTAATAATCCACCTTCAGCTCATTCTAAAGGAAAAAAGAGAGGAGGCCCTCGAGTGGAATTTTTATAGACTGAGGAAATGGATTATGGGTAGAGAAATGGATTATAAAACTGACCGACCAAGTTCACTCGAAAATCAGTGGCGTCAATTTCTTGGCGAGAAGCTGACGCAGAGAGACGCAGTGAAAAGGTGGCAGGAGGAAAGTGGAGTAGGAAGAGGAAGAGGCGTAGCAAGAAGCCAGCTGGGAGAGCGTTGAATTGAAATCCAACGGTCTGCGGTTCGATCCCTGGTTCTGCACTCACTAGAAGAAAGTGTGCAACAATTCAAATACTGTAAATAAGAATAAACACTATGAGTAGACTGCATTGATATCATGAGCTTTTGAAAGATTTTCATAGAATAAGCTGAGAGAATGGGCTTGATGATTGTGTAATCTCTTCCAGCAATACTATACTTTTTTAGCATTTATTTATAAAGAAACATTTGGCATATATTGACTGAGCAGCAAGTACTACTGTCAGTTTAAATTTATAAAATCTTTCTCCTAAAACAAATTTTCAGATTCTCATGTCCAATCACCGTTATCCCTATTTTCGATATTTATGGGTTTTTTTTCTTAACTTTTTAATTAAAATAGTCTAAAATGTAAACATCTGGATTATGTCATACTTTTCTCTTCAATCACTGATTCTGTGAATGATGAAAATCATAACATCAGCAGTGGACCTAAAAGAGTGAAAATTATAGTGTTTATCTCTTAAGAAATCATTTCTGGTGAGCTAGCTCCTTGTCAATAATAGACTTATAAAGTTTGCTGACAACATTAAGAAGGTTAATAAAGTGATACTGGGATAAAAATAGATGCTGAACAACATTCTTGAAAATAAGACAAACAGTTGACCTTCTTTTTCTTTTTTAGGCTCAAAGAATAAAAATACTAATGAAAGTGCTACTGCTCAGTTTCTGAATTTAAACGTGAAAATTGAAAAAGAAGTTTCTAAATGAAATGAGCAACAAAATCTTCCTTTAGAAATTCTCAATTATAATATATGAGCCAAGTTCAAATTCCAACCTAATTTACTAACTCACTTTTGAAAAAATACCCTTGGGAAAGGGATGATGCATCTCTTCTCTTCACTGTAGCTATCAATTAAATAGCAGAGTAGACTGGGCTCTCTAACCTTGAGTGGCAAAGGGTCACAAAAATGAAAACTCTTACTTTTAAACCATGTAATGTAGGTAAGTATAGATTTCATCATAATGTTTCTTCATTGCAGAATTAAGAAATAAATTCGGTTTCACACTTGTACAGTTACTAACAAAATAAAAATACTATGTACAATGAATTTTGCATGACAAAAGTTTCTGCTTAGAGGGTGCCACATCTTCTGATGCTACAAAAGGCTGAACACTTCACAGAAAAATCTGACATTGTTTGAGATAAATTTTGATGACATCTTTGTTGAGTTCACTTTCAGTCAGAGATAAAGAGACAATCCATGCTCCAAAGGGGTTAACATCATTTTCATCTGCAGAGAAGGTGATGGCCTCAGTTTTTTGAGATGTACAAGGCATTGAGTTTATTGAATATCTTCAAAAGAGCCTCATCTTCAATTAAGAGTACAACTTGCTGAGGTATTTGCAAAAAGCTATCAAGACCAAACACCCAGAAAGTGAAAGAGTTCTTGTTTCATCAAGAAAATGCTCCAGCACACAAGTCCTTGAATTCAATGGGTGCTGTGCATGACTATAGCCTTGAACTATTTGGTCACCCTTCCCCCATTATTTTAATTTTACTTAATCTGACTATCATTTGTTTCTCAAAAAATACTTGACTGAGAACCAGTATCGCAGTCATATCTGCTGTTGATGGCTTTTTTGACTAATAGGATGAAAGCTTCTTCACTAATGGGATCCAAGCACTAAAACACTGATGGAAGAAGTGTATGGACTGTAAGGAAAACTATGTTGAAAAAATAACCTCATTTGGTTACATTCCATCAGAATATCTTGGTCAGCCTATGAACTTTTCAGCTAACATTTGTACCTTGCTCAGCTTTTGGAAAGTATCTGTAGCTATCTTTGTGCACTTTTGGATTTCTATGTTATACATTCTTTCCTGTACTAATATGTTTCCCAAGTACTTGCATCTGTTTGATTTTGGTTTCTTCAATTTCTATTTTGCATGTTGGGCTGTTCCTTTTGCATTCCATCATCTTGCAATTGATGTTAATTCTTTCTTCTCGCTTTTCTTCATTATCTTCCGTAAGAGTTCCTGTAATTTCCTTTCAACATCTGCTATCAACACTGTGCTATCTGAATATCATTGTTAAGATTGTTGCCACCAATAATGAATTCTAGCATGAATTCTACTTCTTTTAGAATCGTCTCACTATAAAGGTTGAATAAGTCTAGTAAGACAACACATCCTTGTCTTAATGTCTGATTTAGTTCACATTCCTTTGAACCTGTCTTCTTAGGCAGTGCTATGAAAATTGTTGTGCTTAGTTATTTCAGTATATTGCCACTGCTCTATTAAAATTTTGAATAACACTAGGTAGGCTATAATAGAGTGATCAAAATAAGAATTAAGTTAAAATAATAAATGGAGTACTGACCAGTGCTTTCTATCATAATCATGGACAACCTTCTCTTGTAAAATTATTTTAATACCTTTTATTTTGTTACTCAAAAATGGAATCTTAGATACATGAAGATTAACTTAAGGTTAAAATAAGGGTAGAAGAACATTCTCAGAGCTTTTGTAAATATGTATGCAGATCATACCACAGTGTATAGATGCACCCCCAAATACCTTGATGATGTCCTAACCCTTGTAGCTCAGTGGAGAAAAAGATTGGCGGGTAGCATTCAATACATCTAAAACTGAACTTGTAAGATTTCACTAGTAACCCTAAATCTGCATCAGTCTTGATCAGCAATCATATCTTCAAACAAGCTTCTTGCTTTGTACACCTACTGAGGTTAAAGTTCACTGCCAGCCACAAATGGAATGCATATATTCATGCCATTGTAAAAGATGCTGGAAGAACCGTTGGCTATCACTACAAAAAATGTCTAACTTTCACTGCCATGCTCTACCTTTATAGTAATCATATCAGACCAGCAAATGTCTTCACTGTCCAGCCTCAACAGAGTCCATCAGCTGTGATCGGGGTGATGATTTCTTCTCTACACTGTAACCATTATCCCACAGATAAAATATTTCCAGCCTTTCACTTTCATATTACTATTACTATGGCAGATGTTTCAATTTGTTACATTCCTTAGTTCTAGCAGTTCAGATCTTCTTAGCTAGGAACTACCATGCTATGTTCCACTCAGAATGCTTCTTGCTTCAAACTGTTATTTTGTAGCATAAACTCCTGAGAGAATGGTCCCTGATAACTACAGTCTTGAGTCAACTATTATCTATCCTATCTCTTCTCTTTTCCTTACAACAATCTCACTTAATAACCCCTCGTACTTGAGTGGCCCTTGGGCCTTGTATTGGGTGAGCTAATGGTAAAAAAGGTCTAAGCAGTTTAGGGAGCTTTAGAGCTGTCCATTGTGCTTGTAAAATGTGATTGTCTCACACACTTGGCTTTTCTGTTTTCTTTCCCTTAGAAAGCCAGAAACATTACTGAGTTTTATAACCTTAGGTCATTGTATCTTGTGGACAATTCACATTAAAGGTATTTCTTTTATTCCCATGACTGCTTGATTGTAAATGTCATTTTTATGTTGTATGTAAAAAATTGCATTTGCTACCACACCCTGCTCGCCATGCTCTGTCAGAATGTAACTGGGGTCAGTGGAGCTGAAGTGCTACTGGAGTATGGACACAAAAGTATGAATGAGAATTTTATGGTGCATCTTTGCTTGCTTGCTTTTCATTATCAACTTTCATTGCTTATCTATTTTGAATTAGAGGATTTCAATAAAAAGTTTGGCTTGTTGCAATGTTTTATAGAAAATTCAATATTGAAGATATAGTCTGTATTTGGAAAATGTAAGTATATTTGTGCAAATAAATAGCTATCACTTTGTAAGTCCTGGTATCTATTCACACATGTACATACATGTTTGTATTCTAATGTGCTACACACACAAACACAGGTTTTGAAAAGTACAACAAATGGCTACAACTATATAGGCTTCCTAGTGAAGTTGTTAGTTTTATACATATATACACACATACATATATATATACATATAAATACATGATTCATTTAAGTCAACTGACAAGGTACTTATTCAGTTTTTCTTGTGCTCATCCAAGTGTTTTCTTTTCTGGACATGTGCAAAAACTATTCAAATGTAATATATATATATATGTATATATATATATATATATTGCAGACTAAGTTTGGTAGGTTTCTATGTGTGTTTAAATGGGTCCTAATTGAGATATTATCAGAGAGATGTAACATGAGTCTTTTTGTTAGACATGTAGTGATATCTCCAATATAACTATGAATTTGGTTTGTTGAAATATGCAGTTTCTTAAGAGTCATGTAAATCACTAAATAATATTGGTCATCTGTAATTTGGATCTTGTGGGTGTGTTGGCATTAGTGCTGGTGGTGATGTAGATGTAGTAGTAGCATAAGAATAAAAATCCTTGAATAGCTGAAAGCACTCAGATATATAGAATATTTGGTGAGTTTTTACACACGTTATGTCTAGAAAGGCAAACAGTTACTGTGTATTGTTGAAAACATACATTTTAAGGTTTTCTTCCAGATCTCTTTTTCTTGGTTTTTCTCATATTCTTATTTGCATTTTTACATTTATGCTTCTTTAGTTTTTTATCTTATATTTTTCAGTTTTTTGGCTATTATTCTTCAGTTTTTTATATATTTTTCTTTGCAAATTTTCGTCAAATCCTCTTCACAGTTTTTCATCTACTTTTCGTCAGTTTTACATCAATTCTTCATTGTTTTTCATCAATATTTCTTTGCAATTTTTCTTCTATTTTTCTTTTTGTTCATTTGATATAGAAAATCAACTTATTCTGATTATTTTTTATTCTTTTCATTATATTATGTTCCTTTGGTAAACTATGTAAATACAAACAAAAGTTATGTTTTGCACTGAAGTTTCCATTAATTTTCTGCCTTTTTACCTAAAGTGAATTGAACCAATTTACTCTTTTCTCTTTTAACAAAAACTACTAAGACATTATAATTTTACCCACTGCTTTATTACCTCCTGAATGCTTGCTCTTACTGTGGCTGATTTGGACTGCACAAAGATATGCTGTTAACTTATTTAGTAGTTTTTTCATAAATTCAAATTATAACAATATTTACAATATGCCAGTTTCATTTTGTACAGAAATGGCTTTCTTTAAAACCACTTAATGTTTTTATAGTGTGTATAAATGTCCTTTTACTTTTCTATATGTATGAAAGATCTATTGCCATTTTGATAACCTTTATGATCAATCAACAGTTGTAGATATGTTTTGTCAGTGGCAAAATATCATAACACTTTCATAACCATGTCCACCACACAATATGCAGAATGGAAGTGTTATCTTATTATGGAGGAAAAGCTGTCTATGTTCTATCAAAAATGCACCAACCATCATAATCAACATGATTATGATGGTTGATGCAATGTTAAACATTATAAAGGATAGAAGATAAAAGAAAAGGTAAATAACAAGAAGAAAAGGTAGTTAAATAAAAAGGTAGCCATTGCAACTGTTCAAATTGTAAAACTGATGTTTGCTTGTCATAAAATAACAGCATTTTTACTAATTATGAATGTTGATAGCTATTCAGGTAAGTCAGTATAGACTTCTATTTTTCTCCTTGCTCATTAAATAATACTGTGTGTAAAATATGTAATTATATTCATACAAAGTCTGAATGCCCACTACATTCTTACTTCCTACAAGTAATGTTATATACCAAACAACAGTAACATCCAAATAAAATCAAAAACATTTATATAATTATATACAGGAATAATACAAGTTTTCTGGAAAAAAATACACAAAGCATTATTTAACAATAAAAATATTTATGCATTAAACTCTCACAAAGCAACACAAAAACACAAACCAAAACACACTAAAAATAACATAGAAACAAGCAAAAATACAATAACTTAATATAATAATTGTGTATTTGGCCAGCAATCCCTATTTTATAGAAATTTTTTTTATATGATATAAAACAAGCATCTTTCTGAATGCAGTAGTGTTATTTTTCTGGAAATTATTTAATTATTGCATTACATTTCCCAGCAGCCAACAAGGCAAGTAACACTACAAAATTCAGAAAGAACCTTGTTTTATAAAATTTAACATTTAAATCTTGAAAACCAAAAGCATAATGCAATACTAAAAAACACCTTGACCAAAAATGAATATAATGACGCAGAATATCATATCAATCTAAGTATTAATAATGACAGATCACATGAAAAATGATATAAAAACTTAACCAAAACACCTTGTCCGTCATTTTAATAACAATAAATGCAAGATTGCTGCTTAAATACAATTTTTAAATTACATGGTTCAGCAACCAACAAGGAAAGAAACATTGCAATATTCAGAAAGAACCGTGTTTTAAAATTTATATATATATATCATGTTCTTTAAAAACCAAAGTGACCCTGAACATTACAATAATGCTATCATGAAACTTCAAAGTCAGTATGACTGAATTAATAATGCTCAGTGAAGTGACAAGTTTCTCCACATTAATTTTATTAATGCTCTATCCCTATGTTGGCCTCGAGGACTTGCTTGGCTAAAAATGCCTTTCCATCAGTAAACTGCTAAAAAAACACAAATTTTTGTACAAAATATCATCACAATGTTTAATATATATATATATATATATATATATATATATATATATATATATAAATTATACTCAGTTATGATCTAAGATTAAGGACAGGATGGTTAAACAAAATCTTTGAAATCTTCTGTCCAAGAATTAGAGAAGAAATATTGTGTACTCTTCCCGTAGGACATATATTACAGGAAATTCTTTCCATAAACATGACAAAAATTTTATAAAAAACCCAGTTTTTTACAACAACAAGAAACATATCCAAAAATTGCACACTAAACTAAACAAATTAATTAACAACAGCAATTGTTCCATGATCACCAGAAAAGACCTAGTTACTAACTTATTCAAATTCAGTCTATCAAATATTCAACTAGAAGCCCTAAGCTTTGGTCAAAAGTTTGCCACCAGACTACAAAAATACAACATCACATATTTTACCAAAGGATATATCCAAGGTATAATCACAATGACATACAAAAAAAATGAATGACATCTCAATTCCTTGTAGATATTAAATGGCTCTAAAGGAATTAAAAAACAACAAAAATGTACACATCTTTTCTTCCGACAAGGGTGGGGTAATTGTAATCATGGACAAACACATATACCAGCAAAAAATGAAAGTCCTCATTGATGATGAAAACATATACAAGAAAGTTAACAAAAACAGCATCACAAAAGAGACACAAAAATTTATAGATAATATCAAAAATTATTAAAAGTAGAAAACTCCTCCTGGCTAAAGCTTATCACATACCATTCAAAAACACTCTCACTGTACAGTCTCAGAATAACACATAAACCAAATATCATAATGAAACCGATCATATCCGGAATAGGTAGCACCTCACATAAAATAGCTGGCAAATTAAGCAAAGTTTTAGCACCACTTCTTGGCATAATCAGTTTATCACATATAAAAAAATCTGGTGAATTTTTGAACAAATTAAAAAACATAGACATCAAAAACAAACACATGGCAAGTCTAAACATAAAATCTTTGTACACCAATGTTCCTATAGATAAGTGCCTAAATCAATTAAAAACATACTTAACAAAAACAGAAATAAAATTAACACTATTTTCACAGAAAATCATAAAGCTATGCTAATTACTAAGCAATATTTCTTCACTTTCAATGACCATTTCTATAGACAAAACTTTGGTTTACCAATGGGATTACCTCTCAGTGGCATTCTCACTTGTTTATTTTTAGAATTTTTAGAAAGGGATTGTTTCAGAAACATTTGGCCACCAAACTCCTACTTTAGATATATAGATGATTCTCTTCTAACCTATCCAGAAACTGCAAACATAGCAGATTTTGTCAATAAACTTAATAACATTGAACCTACAATAGACTTTACCTTTGTAACTGAATCTAATCATACACTTTCTTTCCTAGAAACCATATTACACAAAAATAACAACAAAATCAGTTTTGACGACTACCAACAAAAACAACTAGAACAATTTCTATTTTAACCTCTCCTCCAAAACCAAATTTGGTATTATTCTAGGCATCTTTTTAAGAGCAGTAAGAATCTGTAGCCATCAATATTTAGCTAAAGAAGAAAAATACATAGAAAACACTTTCAGAAATTTACAGTACCCACATCAATTTATTCACAATGCAAAAAGAAAGGCACATAAAATAGACAACCACAACAAAAGCAACATTATCAACAATAATAATTTAAACAATAACAGATACATTATACCACCCACCAACATTATTGCATCCCATATCTAAAACAACTTATTCTTTCTAAAAAAACACACAAGTATTAACAACTACATCGAAAACTATTGTGGACATTGTCAAATCTAAAAAAAACCAAAACAATAATAATGAACAAGCAGGTATATACAAAATAATTTGCCAAAATTGTTCCTCAATATACATCGTAGAAACAAATAGAAATCTAAAAAACGTAAATATGAACACAGTAGAGACATCATTAATAATAATCTTACAAATGTATTAGTGATTCACAGAAATAAATACGATCACAATTTTGGTTTAAAAAATGCCACGCTAATCAAAAGAGTAAACAATTTATTCAGAAGGAATGTTCTTGAGAGCACCACCATCCAATACTACCAAAATATCAATTTACACCCTGATTTTTCCCAATTCACCTTTTCTTATTGAATTGATACTCAAACAGACTAACATATATAAAATGTCCAAAGAAAATGCTTAAATTCCCTTCACATTAAATTTCCTAGCACTCGCACTACGCATGAAGGAATTCTAAATCTAAAATTTCTGTTAGTTCTTTTAAATGATTTGTGAGTGTTTTTTATAGTTGCTAACACTGTTTGTTTATAGTTATGTAATTTAAAATAAATCTCATTTCATCTTTTTGCCTTGATAAGGTCCATCACAGGACAAAATGCATAAGCAAGTAAAATATAGTTTTCTGCTTGTCTTCTTTTTATTTAACCATATTAACTATATATATATATATATATATATATATATATATATATATATATATAGTTTGATGTCTATTCAATTTTTGTTGCTTTTTTTTTCAAATTTTCAAATAAGATGTACAGCAGAGCCAAAAACAAAGAACACAATTACTTTCCAATTGCAGAAGTGGAAACACATGCCTCCAGTGCTACCTACAAACATATGACACCAAAGTCTAAAAACTAAAATCTAAGCTTAATTTGAAAGTTTTAATTTCTCTTCTTTTTTGGTTCTCTCTTATTAATGTTTTTCTCTTTCTCATATTTTTCCTACTCAGTAACTCCTTCAATCTTTGTGGCTTTACTGCTTTGCTTGGAGTGAAATGACTGAAAAAAAAAAAAAAAAAAGCAAATTTTACAACTGGAAAATATAAAAAATTAATGATTAATTTCAAAACAGTTTTCATTTTGCAAAAATCAATGCTAAAAATATCTTGCAAATTATCTAATTGTCAAGTCAGAAGGAAAACTTTCATCCTGTCAATGCATTTAAATCAGAAAAGCATTATCATTGTTTCTCCATGTAAGTCCATTTTCCCTTGTAATTATTTATTTAGCACATTTAGCCAATCAATGAATAGTTTCTCTAACCCACCTATTGGCTGTATAAACTCAGAATTCTAATGAGAAACTTGAGCAGTCATGAGAAATCTAAGAGGAACATTTGTGAATTTCATTATTCAAACTTGATAGAGTACATTCAATTCACCAATCAAGAACAGCAATGTGAATTTGGGTTTGCCATAACAATAGACTTTAGATTTATTCCTTTCAGTGTTCTGAATTTACACTGCTG
Organism: Ascarosepion bandense; assembly: GCA_037127315.1. Lineage (NCBI taxonomy): Eukaryota > Metazoa > Mollusca > Cephalopoda > Sepiida > Sepiidae > Ascarosepion > Ascarosepion bandense. Next base: position 216,883 of record JBBBDQ010000133.1, on the reverse strand, counting down.
TCCATATGGACATACATGGAGGGTCATTAGATTTCTTCTTTTATATGCAGGTTGTGGATGATCATGCCTTTCCAGAATTTCCTGTTCTTTTTAGCTCTAAGCTCTCATTTACACAAGCTGATTTGTTAGATTACTCATCGTGTCTTTAACATGTGTTAAATTCTCTAAACCTTCTTTTCATATTATGTTTCAGCTGTCTATTTCTGGACATATTAATATATAAAGATAAACTTCTCAAGTGCATTATAATGTGACTATAAACTTTCATTACCTTATTGCTTGTGAATATTGTGAATAAATTTATTCAAAATAATATTTAATGTCTTGTCTGTTCTATCCACCCTTTTTACAGCCAGTCACTTCTTTTGTCATTATCTTATCAGCTTTCTGCAGATCCATAATTTTGATATTCTTTCAGCACTTTACTGGCTGCATTGTTAAAGCATTGTTGCCTGGGTGTGTTAGCCCATTTTGTGAAAAGTAGGAAATTGCCTTTTACTTGAAGGAAATAACTAAGAAAGCACTGATGCCAATTTCTCATAGGTTCTGCCATTTCGATTTGCAATGCAGACTGAGCTAAACAGTACCCCTAACAAACAATATAATAAAACTATGTCACAAAAATGGTTATATTATATGTTACTATATGTCTTTGTTGGTTTGGAAATAGTAAGTGTTAGCTTATAACACAATGTTAGTTTAGGGATCAAAATTTGAAAATGGATATAAACATAAACAACAAGTAGTGTAAGCTTTATAAAAATGTATAAGTCTTGAAAATATATTGAGAGCAGACAACGTAGTTTTTATAAAGATGTTTTAGAATATTTTTAAATCATATGTATAAATCATGTATGCAATGTAAACTTTTAAAAACTTAAAGTACATCTTAAAACATGCATATACACACACACACACACATATATATATATATATATATATATATATATATATATATATATATACTGTTAAATATAAGAGACAATGAATGTCTATTATGTTTAATCATGAGCCGTTCTAAACATCGTGTTTTGGCTTTAATTTCAGTTGAAAATAAAGGCAAAAATTCACCAACATTTGGATAATTTTTTATTAATTTGGTTCTAAGCTTTTGGAGAATTTTTGTCTTTATTTTCAACTGAAATTAAAGCCAAAATACAACGTTTAGAACGCCTCATGATTAAACATAATAGACATTCATTGTCTCTTATATTTAACAGTATATGTTTAGAAAATTATTTGCTGCCTCGATACACTAAATATATATATATATATATATATATATGCACATAAAGGAAGACCACTGAAAGGCTTGCTAAATGTTGAAATTGAATGGAGGATCATATTTTAATAATAAGATAGGATACAAGAGTATCACTATGTTTAAAATATGCTAGATGTCTTTTGACCAACCCTTCTTCAAGACAAAAATCATCAGCAGTTAATACTCAGTTGATAATATGAAAAATGTTTTATTAGTAACTGGTTAAAATGTAAAGATAAGGAGAATGGGAAAAGAACTCTTCTGCCTTACTACTATCAGGAAACAACACAAACGTATCATCAACATAGCAGAAAAAGCTGTTTCTCATGAAAGCCAACAAAAATGTTGGCCATCAGAGAAGCTAATGGTCTACCCATATCTACTCCATCTATTTGCTGATACATGCAATTATCAAAGCTGAAAGAGACAGACTTAACTGCCATCCCCATCAACACAAAAAAGACACTTTCAGTAAAAGACAGAGACCTTATGGGGCTCTGATACAAAAAGTCCGCAAAAATTGTCACTTGGGACATTTGTGAACATACTCAATATATCAAATGACACAAAATACTCAGTGTCAAAGTTGGGTTTCAATTTTAACATATATTTGAAATGAGTTGGGCACAAAACACACTGAATAGAATACTAACACTGGATCAAGAACTTCAACCAACCACTTAGCCAGGCTGTGTTGGGCTGAACCCAGCATAGACAAAATGCGTCTAAGTAGAACGTCTTCTTGGTAAATTTTTGGTAACTTATGCATCCGAGGATGCTGGGAATCTATGAAATGAATATTGTTATAAATTTCTTTAGTCAAAAATTTTCTTTTATCAAATTCTAACAATTTTAACAAATTTCAGTTCTTAAGGTATTCTCACAATTGATGTCTCTTAATTTTTGGAATTTACTCCTATCATTGAAAATATATAACATTTTACTGATATAATCAAAGTAATTTAATATTACTGCTCCAGCATCTTTTTCAGGTCTGGTAATATAAATATCTGTCTTAGTTTTTAAAAGCTTAGCTGTGTGAAAGTGGTTCTTCTGACAAGTAAACCCAAGAAAATCAATATCAAAATTAACAAAAACATAAAAATGTGCCAAACATTACCCCATACTACCCAATAATGGGCTCTAGCAGAACTAAGTGCCTTGGAAAAATAAATAATCTCATCCCAAAGGAAAGCTCACTCAACACTATAAATGTTACGACACTTAACCTTAGAGATGTTCCAAGCAATATTCCCCTTATCCTTACATTTTAACTTTATTTGCTAATAAAAAAGTTTTCTTATTAGCATCACGGTATTAGCAATTTAATGTTAATGATGATTTTTATCTTGAAGAAGGGTCAGTTGAAAGGCACCTTATATATTTTGAATCAAGTGATATTTTTGTATCCTATTTTATTTATAAATATGATTCCTCCCTTTTTTAAAATATGATATATATATATATATATACACGCACACACACTACTGGCCATATTATTAGGCCACCCCAGTGTTTAAAAAAATGATGTATTTCATACTATTTTTTAGTATTTATTACCAAGTCAATAATTGTAAATGAAAATAGAATGGTTATTTTGTTAATACTGCACAATAACATGTACATCAAATGAATTTATAAATATTTAATAATTACCTATATTGCAGTTTCATCAATGAAAGAATGAAGAAAATTCAGGCTGATTTAGATGAGTTCCTCTTTGCTTTCTTGACTTGTAAAAATTTGCAAAGTAATAATAAAAAAGAACCATTCTATTTTAATTTAGAATTATCAACTTGGTAATAAATACTAAAAATAGTATGAAATACATCATTTCTTCTAACAAACTGGGGTGGCCTAATAATTATGGCCGGTAGTGTATATATATATATATATATATATATATATATATATATATATATATATATATATATATATATATATATATATATATATATATATATATATATATATATATATATATATATATATATATATATATATATATATATATATATATATATATATATATATATATTTTGTGTATATATATATATATATATTTTGTTTCAAATCCTATATCTTTTTATTCCCTTTTATCAATAATTTATGCCTTTTTAAGTAAAGGCTTTTTTTAATACTTCAACGTTTTGGGGAAATTAGATTTTTGAATTTGTCCAGCGTCTGTAATATTTAAAAAAAATTTTTTTCTTTAGTTTCTTTCTTTTTCCCTCCCTTCCTTCTTTTATCTCTCTTACCAACTTTTTTCCGTGTTGCTTTAAATGATTCAACACGGGGTCTGTTAATTTTTAGTTACATTCTCCCCTTTTTTTTGCAAACCCAGACGATGTCAATTTTTTTTCTTTTCTTATTTATTTGATTTTATTCTATCCTTTTCTTTTTCTTTTTCCTTTTCTTTTTCTTTCCCTTTATTTTTATTTTTATTTTATTTTTTTTATTTTATTATTATTTATTTTTTAATTTCTTTGCAATCTATTTAAAAAGGAAAAGTAGACTAATTTTTCTCCAGTTTCTGAAAGGTTTTTTTCTGTTGCTGAGGTGATGTGTCGCTCCCCGTGGGGATCGTCATATCGAAATGGCCATTCAACATCTTTGAATTAATCCTTTTTTAATATATATATATATATATATATATATATATATAATATGTACTTACTAATGGAAGTACATTCCACAGTTAGATATTTACTTTTAAAAAGTGCTCAATACAAAAGTAGAGCATAAATATATGGTAATTATTATTATTATAATAATAGTAGCATACTGCAACTTAATAGCCTTAAAGTTCCCATGTCAAAACACCATCATCAGGCAGTAAAATGTGGTTAATTTATTATGTAATATATAAATAAGGATATTTAAAAAATATAAAATAAAAACTAAAACTAAAAAAATAAATAAAAGCATAAGAATAAAGAGGACAGTCAATGAGATGATTAAGTTTGTATGAGAGGTTACAACATTTTAAAGAATGGTATGTGTATGACTTATTAGACAGTAATGTTTCAATGCTTTGCCACATATCTATGCGGTGGTCCAAAAGTAGCTTGATAGTAAATGAGAAGATTTATTTTGTGATTACATATACAATTATATTTACTAATACAATTATTACATTGACAATTAAATTTTGTTTCTAATGATAAAAAGTGCTTAAATTTTGTCAACATAGGTACTTAAAGTGTTGTTTATCACAATTTACATAGCTTTGAAGTCTACTGCTCACGTTTCAACAAACATTTTGCACAAGTCTCTTTATGTATTAATTTCTTGAAATGCATCTCTTATGTAATTTTTTAAAAAACCAACACTTGGTTTTTGATATCAATGTAATAATTTAACTGATTCATAAACCTATTCCACCTACTTTTTACCTACCTCGTTTATAGGTATATTTGGCAGTAATCTCTCTTTTATGTAGGTGTCATTAAAAATGACAGACAAGTTGTGTAATTTTTCCTGTGATCATACGATTTTTTTGTGGACATAAATGATATAAAAACTGTTCAAATGTTTTGTTTATCTGTGCACTTTAAGCTGAAGAGGGATGTTATTTTACATGTAACAGAATGTATGCAGTTTTATGTATGTTTGTAGAATAGTGTGTATGTACTATGTATCAAACATGGTAGCATGTTGTTAGCATGCTTGTCGTTGGTATTATTGAGGGTTACGTTTTTCTTTTTTATTAGTAATGCCTCCATTATTTTTAGTCTTTTTTTGCATGTGGATGATGCTATCATCTTTGTGTTGTCAATGAGTATATTCCATATAAGGTTTTGGTAGGTCCCCTAACAACATGCTTACCATGTTGCTTACATAACATATATGCACTACTTTACAAATAGGCATAATACTACATACATTCTGTTACATGGAAGATAACATCCATAAAAACTTAACCATAATACCTTGTCTGTCATTTTAATAAAACCTGCATTTATATATATATATATATATATACTACCAGCCATAATTTTATTAGGCCACCAGTGTTTTAAAAAAATGATGTATTTCATACTATTTTTTAGTATTTATTGCCAAGTAAATAATTGTAAATTTTAAATAATAATTACCTATATTGCAGTTTCATCAATGAAAGAATGAAGAAAATTCAGGGTGATTCTAATGTGTATATCTTTGCTTCCTTGCCTTGTAAAATTTTTAAAAGTAATAATAACGAAAGAACTATTATATTTTCATTTGGCAATAAATAATAAAAATAGTATGAAATACATAATTTCTTTTAAAAAAACGGGGGCAGCCTAATAATTATGGCCTGTAGTGTATCATTCATTAATGAATTAGAACGCTCTCATCTATTGGGCGTGTATAATGATAATATACACGCTAAAAAGTCTGCTTCCTTCTACCAAGCGCCCATAGCTCAGAGGTAGAATTGCCGACTGATGCCAATTTGATTGGGTTTCAATCCTGGGTTAATAGCAATCGGAGTCTAACCGTACTGATGAGCTGTGATACGGCGAAACATACCTGTTACCACTCACCCAGTAACCATTAGGATAAGACAATAAACCTTCTACCCTTAATGCAGCAATGACCAAGATATATAAACAGTCAAGCTAAAACACAGCATAAATGGCCTGATGATTGCATTTAAGCACAAAACAGACTGTCACTGCTGGATGTTGATCTCATTTTTATTTGCACATGTTCTGTTCCTGATATTGAGCATCTTAATCAAGAAATATAACAGCTTAAAATTATGTTTTTTATCACTTTTACCATATATATATAGTCATCTCCAGACAGATCTGTTTTGCTGTATCACAGCTCATCAGTATGGTTAGACATCCAATTGCTTCCAGCCAGGATTGAAACCCAACTAAATTGACATCAGTCAGCAAGTCTAACTCTGATCTCTGATCGGTATAGGAAAGCGGACTTTAGCGTATTATATACAATGTAAACATACACCAGTAGCTGAGAGTGTTCAAATTAATTACTGAATGAATGATGCGTAGATGCTTGAGTAGCTACTGTTTTTTGTTTTTCAAAGTCTACCATTCCAAGTTGGATACTGAGATTAGCACCAAATGGTGACTGTCAGTTCTATGTTTCAATGCAAAATTAATGGCCTGAAAATTGTATTGATGCATGAAACAGACTATTGCCACTTGGTGAATGACCTTATTGTCCACTTTTAGATCTACATATATCTTTGATACTGAGCACTTTTAGCCATAAATATAGCATAACTCAAAATTATATTTTTATCATTATATATATATCTATATATAATCTTATATTAACAGTGAGCAATGTAAGTTTTGCAAAGACATATATGAATGTCCACAGCAGTGGAAGTGTTCCCAGTCAGAAATGAAATTTATTTTGAGGGCTAAGTGATCATAAATGGTCATACAAGTGTTGAGGGTTTCTTGTGGTTAATTTAACCTTTTATTTTTGAAAAATTGGAATGAACAAAACTTTGCTGCTGGTGTGTAAATCCTACATGATTATAGCCTCAGTTATTTTCAAGAAATGTATTGGTTAACTGAAGACTTTGCCCTTTTCATTCTTCCTGATGCTGAGGGTGCATGACTTTTGAATGGATGTTCAGTTTGCATTTGATTCTATTGCAGTGTCTATAGATTTCCAATAAAAATCATCTGAATTTCATGTTAGATGTGATGTACTAATTAGATTTGCTTGTTTTATTCTGTGTTCACTTGTAGTTTTCCATTCTGAGCTTGTCTTGCCTTGGGTGTACATTTCACTCTAAATCTCTGAGGCATCGAATGCATAGAATATTTGTGTATAAGATGCAGGTATTGATTGTGGATTTTACAAGTGAACATCTGGGTGTGCATTGACATTGAGGAAAAAGTCTTCACTAAAATTTTGTGATTACATTGGTGTACTGAAATGGTCTCTGCTTGACCTACTTTCCAAATTCTAAACAAACATGCAAATATCTTTTTTAAAATGCTTCTCAGTTTGACTGAAAACTTTTTATGATCTTATAAAGAAGACATTCAGTCTTCAGGTTCAGTTTTTGTTTATTATGGCTACAGGGCCAAAGTAAATATAGTTTTACTTGAAGAATACAGACAGAAAATTTGTTCTGTAAAATTCTGAAAACATCAAAGCTCTCAGTAAACAACATATATTGTGAAAGAAAAATAGATTTGATTCTCAAGGCATATTTTCATAATAAAAGGCATGCCAATAATTTTATTGTTTGTTTTTAAATAAATTCACTTACCATTCTACATTTAAACTGTAATATGATTTATAGTCTAAATTTACCACCTTATGATCTATTTTTATTTCATTTAATATACCATTCTACAAATAAACTGTAATATGATTTATATCGGATATATTATACTTGACTATAGTGGCTGTTTTATTATCAGTTTTTTAAAGGTTAAGCATCATGCATTTTCAAGGACCGGTTGTATTCTTCTTCTTCTATGTGCCCTGTCCCTTCAGGACGTAGGCGATCATGGATCTCCACGTCTCCCTATCCCTTGTGGCTCTTAGTATGTTTGTTCCTGTTGCTCCTGGCAACCCCCGTTCCGTCATCCACCTGATCAGACCCTGCAAATATGTTATCCGCTGCCTTCCTCTGTCTCTCCTTCCTTCTATCTGTCCAGTCAGTATCAGGTTCTCCAGGCTCTCCTTCCTCATTGCATGTCCCAGGAACTTTAGTTGTCTCTTCCTGATGCTCAGCATCAATTTCCTTTTTGTTGCCATTCTTTCTAACACTTCGTCGTTGCTTGTATGCTCAGTCCACGATATCCGTAGCATCCTTCTGTAGAACCACATTTCAGCCGCTTCCAGTTTTGTCCTCATTTTTGATGATATTGTCACAGCATTCACAGCCGTATTGAAGAACTGACATCACGTAGCAGTCTAGCACTCTTTTCTTCGTTTCTATTGAGATTTTCCTGTGTGTTAGTATTTTGCTCATCTTCTGGAACGCGTCCTTTGCCATGCCAATTCGCCTTCAGATCTCCGTGTCACACTTTCCATCTAGTAAATCTTTTATGAAAGGGTTAAAATTTAAAAATTTAGGTATTGTGCTATACATAAAGTCAGCTTAAAAACAAGTATATATGGCAGTTTACTCCATATTTACTTCACAGAGTCTATTTTTATCTCTTTTCATTTACAATTATACAAGTAAATTGTAATATGATTTATGGTCTACATTTACGACTTGATGTCCTATTTTTGTCTCATTTTATTTATGATTGTATAAAAAAACAGTAATTTATAGCCTAAGTCTACCACTTTATGATCTATTTTTCATGAGTCATGTAACAAAACTCATCATTAAAATTCTGATAAATAGAGGCCACAGTAGAATCAGACCAGAAACAGGACAAGAATAGTGTTATGTTGTTAAGGACAAAGGAACAAGGAAAGCAATATTTATGCTTAAAATGTTATCAGGCAATACAAGTGCAGAAGGATGCGTATTTGTTTCATAAACTATGCAAAGACACTTGACAAAGTATGCCACAATAACCTGATGGAGATGCTCAGCAAACTTGATATATTCAGGAAAGACATTAGAATAATCAAAAATCTGTATTAGCATCAAACTGCCTGCATATGGACAGGAAATGAGTTCAGCAGATATTCAAAGATAGAAAGGAGTGTAAGAAAAAGATGTGTCTTTTCACCAGATCTTTTCAATCTATACAGTGAGACAATTCTGAGAGCACTAGAAGCCCTACCAGGATTTGTCATTAGTGGCTGCAATCTGAACAATATAACATAGACAGATGATACAGTGCTGATAGCAGACACAGAAAGGAACCTACAAAACCTCCTGCAGGAAGTAGTTACAGAAAGTAGAAAAAAAGTGCTACATATAAACTATGAGAAAACTGAATGCATAGTAATCAATAAAAGGAGTAACCCAAAATGCCAAATCCAAATAGGGAAGACTAAAATCAAGCAGGTACAAAAATTGAGATACCTTGAAAGTGTCCTAATAGAGGACAGAAGGTATGACACTGAAACATGAAGATGTATTGGTAAGGCCAAGGATGCATTTCAGAAGCTGAATAGAGTATTGAGAGTCAGGAAGATTCTGATAGAAACAAAGAAAAGAGTGCTTGACTGTCATATCTTGTCTGTCCTTCAATATGGAAGTGAATGCTGAACAATCTCATCAAAGTTGAAGGAAAGGTTTGAAGCAACAAAAATGTGCTTCTACAGAAGGATGCTGAGGATACCATGGACTGGACATGTAAGTAACAATGAGATTTTGGAAGAGATGGACACAAAAAGAAAACTGATACTCAACAGCAGGAAAAGACAGCTGAAGTTTCTGGGACACATGTAGTGTGAAAGGACAAATTGAAGAATCTGTTGCTCAGGGGATGGATAGGGGAGAAGTGAGACAAGGGAAAGTGACACATGACTTACTTGATAGACTTGAACAGGTGGATGTTAGGGCAAGGTTTTAGCAGTATAACAAGAAAAAGGTGGTTAAGAGCTACAAGGAATAGAGAGATGTGGAGGGCCATGATCACCTATGTCCTGAAGGAACATGGCACATCGAAGAAAAAGGTCTATTTTTACCATTTTACAAATAAACTTTAATATTATTTATGGCCTTAATTTTCTCCCTTTTATGGTTTATCTTTATTTCTTCATTTAATAATACAGTATACTTCTGATTTGATGACATTCTAGAAAAATAAAATTCTGTTAAATCGAGCAATAAATTCATTTTAAATTCAGAGACTATATTGTTTAAAGTTGATATCATTCACAACCAACCTATTCACCTAGAACTTAATTGTTCTGGTCACACTAGACAACTTTAACATTAACCTTGTGCTGTATCATGTGTTAGAAAAATATAAGAAGGTAGATCATGACAAGATACATACTTATGTCACCTCAACAAAAAGAAATACCTGTAAACCTTTGACTCAGTCATGGGGAACTGCATATTTAATTTGGTGAGTTTCTTTCTCATTTAATACATTCAATTTGATTTTTGTGTGATTAGACATGATGATTATGTATATAGAATTATGCCAATTCTCAATTTGATAAGTTTAGCATTGTCACTCTTTTAGATAATTTTCTCACAAACTGTAGTTTTTTGTTTTGATTTTTTTATTAATTAGAACATAGAATCTTATGAACATATTAAAGTGTTTAATCTTTAGAATGCTCTCTGAATTGGTAACTGTTGATTCTCTTTGAAAACTTTGTGAATGGACTCTGTTTTTTTTTTCTTTCTTTTCAACATCTTATTGTGGATATAAATCTTGTTATGCCCTGATGTAGTTATAATAAATTTATCACAAATCACCAAAGAACTTTGTCTTGAGTTTTTCTCTGATTTTGTTGGATTTAATTTCTTTTATGTACTGCATTTTACTTTATTTCTTTCAAATTGACCATCAGAGAAGGTTGTTCTTGAAAGTTTTAGAATCAGGATCTGATAAACTACATTTATTTTTAATTTATATAGAGAGGAAGGAAAGACAACAGTTAACTCTAGACTTGAACAGGTTAAGATTGTAGTGAATTCTCTTGGGAGTCTGTTCTAATGAATGAAAAAAAAAAAGCTGTTTGAGTGGAACTTCTTGCTGATAGAATATGGAGGGATTGTGGGTGGTTTGCTACTATGTAACTGGCATGGCAATTCATTGCCATGAAGGTTAGATCTGGAAGAATCAAGGAATATAGTTTGTCCAAGCAGTCTCCAACAGAGCAGTGAGAGACTCACTAAATTCTTCCTGTGAGAGAGAGGTTAGAGGGTAAAAGATAATTCTTATCCAGCAAGGACTTAGAGATGCTTTTGAACTCTATACAGACTGGAAACTGAGAACTACGCAGTTCTTGTCCAAATTCTGCCTGATCTGGCTTTTATAAAAGTAGAGGATAGTCATGAGGAGTCAGTTGCTTACTAGAGTGGTAACTAACATGGAGTCAATCATGTTAACTCAATCTTTAGGAATGGATCGTATATAAGAGTTTGATTTGAGGTCAGGTGTGAGTCTAAGGCACAAGATCCTCTCAAGGCATGGGGCCTCCTTGAAGAGACATTCATTCATCATGACTGGCAGTAGTTCAGGGTCTGATCAGATGGAATGTAACCAGTCTGATTTTATAGGCATTGAATGTAACCAGCCAGATTTTCCTCACTGGAAACACAGTTAGTGTTAAATTGGAAGAGAGGTCAGCTCTGATCATTAAAAGTTTTGGATGTGCACCCATGTATTGTCATATCAGCAGCATAGATATTTGCAAATGATCAGAGTATATTCTTAGGCAGATCATTTATGTAAATCAGAAAGACAAGTGACCCCTGGGGAATTTTGGTGTTGACTACCAGAGCTTCAGAGGACTGGCCATTATACTACCTTCAAAGATCTACCTGTTAGGAAGGATTTTATAATTGAGAAAACCCTTCCAATACTTCCATTTCTGGAGAGTTTGTATAGCAAACCTATGTACCACACCTTTTTGAAGGCCTTTAGTCTTAGTGTTGTCTACTCATAAAAACATGTGACAATGAAGCGCTATATTAATTCCCAAAACTAAACTACTATACAAAAGTACAAAACAAGAGATACAAACATATATCAGCATGATACAAAGTTAGACAACTCAAAATTAAACATTGGTTATGTCTTTTGTGAAGACTACCATCCTATAAAATATGAACATAATTATTGAAGCAATGTTTCTAAAAATCTTAGATGAGGCTCTAGCCTTTGTTAAGTAGTCTGCAATCTCTTCACAACCCTTGATCCATTCAGTCTGGATTTCTTTTTTTGTCATAATTTTCTTTGGCCTAGCCACTTCAACTGTCAGACATTGATCACTCACAAGATTTAATGAATTGAAAGTCTCTACCAGACACACATTATCAGTCTTTCAAAGAATTTCAGGCAACTTTGGTAACTGAAATATTTTCTGTAGCTTAGCTGCTATTAAAACACCAGCATCAGCATCTCTGTGGGTGATGTGATATGATTGATATATAAAGATCTTCATCAATATGATGAGTTTCTACCGGAAATATCCTTTGTAATTGTGATAACATTTTTCTGAAATGATTCATTTCCACAGAATATAAAGTCATTCACATGCATTGCCAGAACACTAATCAAGTTGCAGTTTGTATCATGCTAACAAAATACTACATTATCAAACACACACGCTATTCTTTCAGATTTTTTAATTTCAGGTTGATCTATTTGTACCCTGAACAAGGAGTTTCATTAAATCCATAGATGTATCTCTTTAACTTCCACAGTTGTGATTCTGGACAGGCACCAGATGTGGGTCGAAGAAACACCTCTCTCTCCAGCATATCATCCTTCCTTCAGAAATGCTGAGGTGAAATCAATGCACAACCTGCCAATCCATAACATAGATGTCAAGACTGCATGTTGGAGAGTCAGTTTTTAAATTATTAGAGTCCTCTTCATAACCATGTGCAACAAGATGGAGCTTCATTATCTTATTATTATCTTTGTATTTCTCAGTCATCACCTATCTTGTTGATATACATTTCTGACCTGTGTAAGACACACTTTCATATACCTAATGATTTCTCATATTTTCTATTTCTTTATTCTTTGCATCAATCACTTCATTAACTTGTTCTTGTTCAGATGTAAGCAAAACTACAAGTTCTTGATGATTTCAATTATTTACTCCATCTCTCACTTAGAATAGTTCTTTCCATTGATCCACACAATCACAATTAATACAGATAGAATCTTCTTGTCTTTCCAATTCAACCAATGACTATATTTTCCAGTTGATTTTGGCTATATACTCATCATCTTAGAATAGTTCTTTCCATTGATCCACACAATCACAATTAATACAGATAGAATCTTCTTGTCTTTCCAATTCAACCAATGACTATATTTTCCAGTTGATTTTGGCTATATACTCATCATCTTAGAATAGTTCTTTTCATTGATCCAAACAATCACAATTAATACAGATAGAATCTTCTTGTCTTTCCTATTCAACCAATGAATATATTTTCCAGTTGATTTTGGCTATATACTCATCATCTTAGAATAATTCTTTTCATTGATCCACACGATCACAATTAATACAGACAGAATCTTCTTGTCTTTCCTATTCAAACAATGACTATATTTTCCAGTTGATTTTGGCTATATACTCATCATCTTTTCTCTTTTCCATTCATCACTTCCATTTATTTTATACTTAATAACCTTGGCTCCATTTGGTTTTTCAGTGTTGTCTTTTAATTCTCCCATATTACCATTAAGTCTTTTACTATTATATTGTTCTTCATCTTCCTCATTCAGGATTTCATTTTTTCTAATCTGATGATTTTTTTTAATATCATTTATTTTTCATGTTTGCAACATTTCAGCTGTTGTATGCTCCGGCTTTCTTCAGGTGCTAAGAATTTCGAACCAGATTTTTTATTATGATCACTGAGTTATATCATTTCTTTCCATTGATTCACACAATCACAGTTAATACAGACAGAATCTTCTTGTCCTTCCTCTGATATTATATTCAGCCAATGGCTATATTTTCCAATTGGTTTTGGCTATGTATGCCTAATCTTTCTTCTTTTTTCTTCCTAATTTCTATTTATCATATACTCCATAACCTTGTCTTCTTTTGGTTTTTCAGTGTTGTCTTAATTCTTTAATATTATCATTAGGTCTTTTATTATTATATTGTTCTTCATCTTCTTCATTCAGGAATCCATTTATCTCATTACATTAATTTTATTATATTCCTTATTTTTAGTGATTCCCAATTCTTTGTTTTTTTGCTTCTTCTTATTTACTTTCATCAAGTGACATGGACGCATCTTATAAAATGTTCCTCTATGTCCAATCAATACACACTAACTTTCCTTGCTCAATACTTTGGCTGGACCATGCCATTCATTGTAGTTTTGTCTTTTATAATGAACATTATCACGAGTCAAAAGAATCTTCATCTACATAAATCCTCATATTGGATCGTAATGATCTTTGGATTTCTTCACTCACTTCAGCTTTTATAAATGCTTTAATAGCAATTAGATTTACTGTAACCATGTCATTGGTTGTATTCTAGTGCAGGGAACTTAGCAGTCAAAATTGAAGGTATGTTTACATTGAAAACAAATACAAGTTAATTAGAATGATGTCCTAAGTGGTTCTAAAGTGAATCTTTGGCAATAACAGCCCAAGCCAGAGTTGTTTCTCGCTACCATTTCTCATCTTCTAATATTTTTATATAGCTTTAGTTACTATCTGATTGTGGTACTTCTCAGTACCATTACTAAACAGACTTTCTGTAACTGTAGTGTATCTTTCAATGTTTAACTATTCATACATCTGTTAATAACTTCCATCATTAAACTTTCCCCCATTATCACTCAAAAACTGCTTGGGATCTTCAAAATAGGGCATTGACATTAAAGATATGTTGCAAATAATTCCTTCACTCTTTTTGGTTTTAATCAGTCTGGCAGCAGAGTACAGAGAGGGTGCATCAATTTGGTGTAGAATCCGATCTTGATTATATCCATGCTCGTTTAAATCCAAATGTACTGTACAATTGAATTTGTTTCCAAGAGGCAATCCTACCACTGATCAAAGCAGGTGGGGTGTTTTCTAAACTTCAGGCAAACTGAAAAAGAATCATAGACATCCCTGATAAGATTCAGAAACTTCTTTTCTTGAAAAAGTATATAACTTTTAACTAAAGATATCAGTTTCTTCTTTGATGTATGTGTAAATTGCCTATGTAATTTCTCATTCCTCCTTTTTTTCTCCTCTCTAGTGCATTTATCTAGGCTTTATCATATTACACTATATTTGGTGATTTTCAAAACCTCCAAAAACATGTGAGTCAACAGAAGGCTTTCGTGTCCAAAAGTAGTAGTTCTCAAGTTTAGAGATTTATCTAAAATTCAACAGCACTCACTTTTAAAGTCCAACATCATTCCAGTAGTTTTCATTTATTTGTGGATTAGTAACAGGGGTAAATTATTTTTGACCATGTCAGCTTCACTATCAGTTCTGATACCTTTTACACCACCTGTAGTTGCAACAAAAATTTAACTGCTTTAGTGTCTTTTACATCAACTCCATTTCCAAATTAAAAAGCCCGGTTAGACTTAGAAAATTTCACTATATTCTTATCTTGGTCATTTAATGTCTACTATGTTTTGCATTTTTTGTGTGTAGTGTAGTTGTAGCACAGCTCTCTGTGTCCTTTTTGATGACAGGGTTTTCTCCTTCTTACCTCTCCAGTTATTATCTATTTATACTTGCCTGTTAATTTGCATATGATACTACACCTGCCTGAACTGGAGAAGTCATACACCTGTGTTTTTTCTTTTACTACTCCTGATTATTTTTGTATTGTATTGTCCTTCCTCTTGTCTTTCTTGTTTTCTTTTTAATGGTGATCTTGGTCTCTTTTTATTTTCTTTTTTATATTTGGCTGTCTTCTCATTCTCACTTTCTTCCATTTCCTGCTCTGTTCCACTTTTATAACTTTCTGCCTCTTCTTGTTCCTGCCCTTCCATTTCCACATTATCCAGCTTGTTTCTGCTTCTGAACTGATTTGCACGTGCCAATATATGTTGTCCTTTTTTCTCAAGTATAGCCTTGTTGTGTCTTTCTTGTATCTTGAATACTGCTGCCATATCTGGTCGGGTGCCCCTGCTGTTCTCCTCGGGCTGTAATGTGATAGATACCGACTTGGCAGACCGCCTGCAGTCTCTCTCCCACTGGCACGGCGTGGCTTCCCTGTGTCTCTTCTATAAATACTTTCACGGTTTCTGCTCCGATGAACTTAGATCACTAGTGCCCCCTAAATACGGATTTGAACGAGATACTAGATTAGCAACTAGATCCCACCCTTTTACAGTGAAACCGATAAAATGCAGCCGTAACTTCTACTCCAACAGTTTCTTTCCTCGCACTTCCCGACTGTGGAATTCTCTTCCAAACGATTGCTTCCCTGACAGCTACAATCTCCAGGAGTTTAAATGTAAGGTCAATAGACACCTCCTAACACACTAACCTGCTCCCATTCTATCAAATACTCTTCCCATCTGCCCAACCCTCATCCTCGCTATCCTTACTCATCTGTCACCTTCCTCCTGACATTCCCTATGTCTAACCACTACTTCTCTTTACCTTCCCCTATGTAGCCCCATGCGCAATAGTGGCGGTGGAATGCCTTGCTTGGGGTGAGATGATTTAAAAAAAAAAAAATCAGGAAATTGGCTTCTTCTGGATTCGCTTTTTTTATTTTTTTTTTGTATACCATACCTTTTCTTTCATTGCAAAGAACATAATTATAGGGTCTCTGATTGTCATCCCATTAATGCCAAATGGCTCAGTTTCCTTCTCACATGTGTAATGAATCTGAGAAGCATTTTTGGTAGATATGTTTCTATGTTTTCATTAAGTGGTGAGAATGCTTTCCATCAAATATTCACCATTTGTACCATTCTTTTAGGAATGCCATTAGATTGTGGGTGATATGGTAGTGTTTTGTATGGGATGCATCCAATTTGTTTTAACCACACACATAAGATCTCATTGCAAAATTCGGGTACATCATCAGTGACTATTGTTTGGGGTACTCTATTCCTTGAAAATATGCTTCTTAGTATTTGCTTTATTGTGATGATTTTCTGTCTTTTACTCTGACAACTTCTACCCATCCTGAATATGAATCCACTAATACTAAAAATAATCCCCTATCTTTGATATGTGTGTGATCCATGTAGACCCTAATGCATTGCTTTGCTTTCTTAG
The DNA here is from genome assembly GCA_037127315.1 of Ascarosepion bandense. Taxonomy (NCBI): domain Eukaryota; kingdom Metazoa; phylum Mollusca; class Cephalopoda; order Sepiida; family Sepiidae; genus Ascarosepion; species Ascarosepion bandense. The sequence goes on along the minus strand of JBBBDQ010000133.1, from coordinate 199,816 downwards.
AGCAGGAGGGAATTTTTGCTCACTTGAAGATTTTTATTTCCACACATTTGGACATCTCTTAATATATTCCTCTATGTCTTTTGAATATCCTGGCCCCCAAGCTTGTAACTTTAGTCTTCTTTGCATTGCTGTTATGCCACAATGTACATAATCATGTACTCCTTTTAATATGTCCCTTCTAGGTATTTGTGGATCTACTATTACATCTTTATTGCATATTATGTCATTTTCTATAGTTAGTTTGTGCTTTGTTTTATTAAAGGATTGCTATGCCATTGAACTCCATCTATTATTTTTTATCCTCTCTACTATTCTTCTTAATATTGGGTCTTGCTTTGTTTCTATTTTGAGTCTATTTAGAGTAATAACATTTATTTCCACTCAGTGTATTATTTTATCTTTTCTCTTGTCTTTTTTCTGTTTCATTCTTGAATTGAAATCTTGATAAAGCCTCTACATGAGAAATAGTGTTACCTTTTACATACACTCTGTCAAACTCAAATGCTATGATTTTTATTGCCCATCTTAAAATCCTTGACAATGTAACATTTGGTAATTCTTTTCTCAGGTGAAATATGAATTCTAATGGTTTGTGGTTTGATTTAAATAATTTTTTCCCTATCAAAATGTTTCATGCCCTTTCCATGCTCCATACAACTGCTAACGCTTCTTTTCCTATATTGAAGTAGTTAGTTTCTTATGACATTAATCATCTTGAAATGTACATGACTGAGTGTTCTTCTTGTGATAAAACAGTAGTAATTGCCTTATCACTTGCATTAGAGGTTAATTTTATTTCTTTTTTGTGGATCAAAAACTTTTATTATTGGTTTGCTTCTCAGAATATATTTTAGTGTTTGAAAAGTGATGCTTTTGTGTCCTGTCAAATTCATTGGGTTTTTTTTGCATAATTTTGCAAATGGCTCTATTATGTTGCTGTATCTTGGTATGTATTTAATATAAAATTTTATAAGCCCCCAAAAGGATTCTAATGAATTTCTTTTTGTTGGAGCAGCTGTTTCTGTTATTTTCTTTGATAGTCTCTCATTGGGTGATATGCCTTCTATGGATATTTGATATCCTAAATATATCTTCTTACAATCAAAATTACATTTATCATTGTGTATGGTCAGGCCTGCATTTTTAATCTTCTTAAAATTTTGTTTTATATTTTAATTCTTCTTTAGTTCTTACCCTTACACCTACCTCATCCTGGTATATTATAATATTTTTTCTTTTTTCTAATAAGACTCTTTCAATTGCTTTTTGAAAAATATGGCTGGAAGTTGTTACCACAAACAGTAGATGTGTCCATCTTAATAAGCCTATAAGGGGTGTTTATCTTGGTTGTTTCTTTGAATTTCTCATGAATTTCTATTTGACTGCATGCTGGCTTGCGATCAATTTTTGTAAAATACTTAATTTTTGTTAACTTGTGGCTTGCAGGTTCAATATTTGGGCAAAGGAAGTGAATCTTAACATATCTGGTGATTTACCCCTATCTTGTAATCACAACATATCCTTACATCTCTGTCAGGTTTCTTTATCACTACTGTTGGTGATGCCTAATTGCTACCACCTTGAGTTACTCTTTCTAGTAAGCCTTGTTGTATTATTTTGTTTAAATTAGCTACTATCAAAGGTAGGATATGAACTGGAACTTTTCTTGACTCTGTATATTTTGTGTGATTGTTTTTTTAGTTGAATGCTTGCTTTATGGCCTTTTAATAATCCTACTTCATTTCATTCTGCTTTCATAAAATTGATTAGTCTCACTGTATCTACTTTTAATACATAATCTTTGTTTTGCATGCTACAACTGCAATCAAAATTATTTCAAAATGCTTGTCAAATTCAAAATTGCCTTGAAATGTATCTATTGTTTTTATGATAATTCAATCAAATTGTTTTAACTGTACACTACTTTTTTTTAATTTAAGTCATCCTAACTTTATCCAGAAAATTTTTGGTATCAACATAACTTCACTGCCTGTATCAACTTGCATGTTAAATACTTGACCATTTATCCTTATTTTTCTTTACCTCTTTTTTGTATATTCATTGTAAATATTTCAGCTTCTTCTACTTCTTCAGAGGTTTAAAAATTTTTCACTTTTTCTATTTGCTTTTCATATTTGCATACATTCTGAAAATGATCTCTTTTTAGCAATTTGAGCATATTTTTTCTTGTGCTGGACATCTTTACTTGTTTCTCCTGTGATTTTTTTCCACAATATTTACTTTTAATTATGGGTTTGATCTTGCTTGTCCTGTATGTCTTGAATTCTTTAACTGTTGCAAAAACTGACATTAGCTTCCAAACTCATTCTGCTACTCTGTAAACATTCTAGAATTTTTTGCTTGTGGTTTTGGTCTTGCAAGCCTTCAATTAACCAAACAAAAAACATTTCATCTTCTATAGTCATTTCCTGTGCTCCAATTTTCCCAATTTACATTACTTGGCTCATTCTTTCAGTCTATATAAGTATTGTATAATGGACTCATTTGAGGTTTGTTTTGTTTGTGTTGTTTCTAAAAACTTGATTCTTTCTGTGATTATCAATCTTTTTTTGTCCTTATGTTCTTTTTTATAATTTTCACAATTTCTTCAAATGTCATTTCTTATAATTTGCTCAGGTAACGCATTGTTGAAATTTTCTTCACTGCTTCACACCCAGCAAGAAATAGTTATCTTGTTTTCTCTTCTATCACTTTTTGTGTCTCTTAATTTTTTTTATTCTTATAAATACAGCAAAAGTTCTTATCCATGTTTCTATGTATTCTGCATCATCCAGTGAATTTAAGGATCCTATCAGTGATGCCATTGATATGTTTTGCATTTCTTTGTGCATAATGGTAGTTATGGCACAGTTCTCCATGTCCTTTGTGATGACGGTTTTCTCCTTATCTCTCCAATTATTCTTTATTTACACTTGTCTCTTAATTTGAATACAATACTACAGTGTTAAAAAATACATTTTGAACCAAACTTCTCCAGCAACTGTTCATGAACATGCATAGTCTAATACTGTCATACTAAATTTCTCTTTTACAAGACAGAAAGTTTTACATGAGTGTCTGAAACTGTGACATCATTTGTCTATATTCAATAAGGTGTATCATTGTTAAATAAGGTCTTATGAACCTGGTTTGATTCAACAACAGCATTAACATCATTCCAGAACAAGAATAATTTCTACTAAAATGTTTAGTAGTTGCATTTGCATAATTTTCCTTTGATTATCTGTAGAATTCTACTTACTTTGACGATAACTTCCTTGGTAATTTTTTGTCTCTGTCATTATTATATTGGCTAAAATTCACTGTTTTCATTTCCTTTTTAATAGCTGAAATGATATTGTAATTGAACAATGAAATATTAGCAAAAGCTTTTTCTCATATGTTTTTCATAAATGTCTATGTTAGACTTTTACACATGGTTCTTGCTAACTTTTCATTCTCCTCGGATATGTTTGCCACATTTAAAAAAAACTGAACTCCTTCCAGCAAGGTTATTCAAAATTTTCATAATATCTGATACAAAACTCGTAATGTACCAAAAAGTCAATTTTGGTACATCAGGAGTTTTCCAGCTGCTATTCAGTCATGGCAAAAATCTTCAAAAGCCATGTAAGCCATCGTGTTCTCATCAAATAAATAAATCTTGTTCAGTTTGTTCATAATAATTTTTAAACCATCTTCTCAATCAATATTCATTATAGCTAAAGTCAAAAACATTCTCATTTATTCAGAGACAATGACAAAAATACGACTGAGCTCTGTTTTTCCTTTGGCAAGTTTGTATATAGACACCAAGTCTCTATATTCTGCTTCCATTTTGAGTACATGTCCTCATCTTGCATTACAAATGGCTGTTTGAACTAATAGAAGCTAAGCTCTCTTTCTTTCAAATATGTTTCAATGTAATTTGAACAATAAGCATTTCTGTCAAATGAAAGAAGACAGCTCTTGCTACCAATATTAGTATAGTTCACTCATACCAATGTAGAGATAATACCGTTTACCTGTAAAGTGCCATATTTATTCCAAAACTGAGTACAACTATAAATCTAAACAAAGCCACATAAATGCATATCATTGTAATACAAAGTTAGAAAACTCAAATGTAAACATAAATGATTGAGAGTTTAATATGGATGTCATGCATGCTACCAAACTTGTTCAAAAATATGTAAAATGTCAGCTGTATATAAATGTTTCTAAGATCAATGATTAAACATGGCTTTGAGTGAATGAAGCTTATGGGTCTTCATGAAGATTACACTTCTTTGAATCTTGCAGACTGGTGCTAAAGACACTAACAAAGAACTGTACCAAATAACAGAAACCACATTACTTTACAAAGAGCACCAACTAAATTGGATATCAGATATAGCTTGAAGAGAAAATAGTGGCATAATTAAGATGTTAACATTCCACACTACTTCAAATAAAAGGTTAGGAAAAAAGCTATCATCAATACAAAAAATATTTGAAAGCCATGTAAGCCATTGTGTTCTTGTCACATAAATAAATCTTATCAAGTTTGTCTGTAATAGATTTTTAAACCACCTCATCCCACAAGGAGTTGTTCCTATGTATGTGCTCTATGGCCTTTTTGTTAATTAAAACCTTGAAAAGCTTACTAATGATACTGAGCAGATTAATGGTTCTATATTGGGAGGAAGATGATCACTCACTTGCTTTCTTGAGGACTGGCTTAATGCTAGCTTCCTTCCACAGGCTTGGGAATGACTTCTCCTTCAAGCAGCAGTTAAATAACTTTTCTAGAATTAGGGGTTAATTCTGGATCAATATACCTAAGGACAACAATGAGGATTTTACCAGGGTCAAATTTTTTTTTTAGTTGAGGCTTTTGACAAGACCAAAGACTTCCCTTATTTAAATGAATACATTACTGACGTTTTGTTCAGTGAGAGGTGAGAAGTTGGAAAGGGGATGGCTTTTGTCATTTAACACTGAGTTCGAGGCAAAAATTGTGATGAAGAGCTTTGACTTGTCTGTTGAGAAGGATATAACCTTGGGATCATTTACTTTACCTCAGTTCATAATTTGGTTGGCAATCTTCCTGAATTTGGAAAATCTTTTGGTGAATGCTAGTGAAAGTTCATTTTGAAATTTCACCTTGAATGAATACTTGACAAGCCTTACAGCGAGCATGCTACTAAAACAATCTGCATTCAACTGATAGAATCTTCACTTAAAGTGTGACAAATTTTTCAAAGAAGGCAGCATCAAATTCATAATAAATTGCATAATCCTAGCACATACAGTCCTGAATATTTCTGACGCCACCTCATATGATTTAAACATATGAAAAGAAATCATGAATTGAGACATTATATGGATTAAATTTAACATTGTGCTTACAATTAGATCGATAATACAATTGCTTAACTCATAATTCCCTAAAATAGATTTTTACTGTTGAAAAAGCCTCTCTCTGTGTTTGTGTGTGTGTGTGTGTGCATGTTTATATATATGAAAGTGAACACTTCAGGCTTGAAGATTGCATTGAGGCATGAAACAGATCGTTGATGTTGGGTGTTGACATCAGTACTCATTTTCATATTTACAAATGCACTATCTCCTTTATTTATATTTGGCTCCTTTATCCATAATTATTGAATACCTTGAACAGTATTTGTATGTGTTTGTGATTTATCATGAACCAGGTTTTTAACAGGAGTAGTAATCTCTTGTTTTCTCTTTAGGGTTGGGTTTAAGTTAGTTTTCTAAAGTCTTCTTAATCCCATTCACTACTTAGGATTATTGTTATGAGTCCTTTACAACAACAGAAAATCCAAATATGCAACTTTAAATAATGGTAATTTTTAATGTTTGCTTTATCTACATTTCTAAAAGTAACCAAGTGTTTATATATATATATATATATATATATATATATATATATATATATATCAATATGAAATGGTCATTTTCAACATGTCATTTATCACATGCATTCTTCAACCCATTATAAACAGAGAATAAGGAAAAAATCTAAGCCCAGAGGTTTGTAAAGGGAGTGCTTGAGAGGTATTGGTTTTATTAGGATAGGGCTAGAGAAAAATTTAGTAGTAATTCCTCTTTGGTAGTGGGAGGTATGTGGCTTGACCCTTGAGTTAGTAGTGGTAGGTGGTGGGGAAGTAACTGCTTGGCCAATTTTTAAAAAACCTTAGTGTGACTAATGAGAAGATTAGGATAATTATTGTAATTTGTACTTATTATTTCTATGGCGGCACATATTTATGATCTCCCTTCGTTTATTCAGGAGTATATTTTGGTATTGAAATTATATATATATATATACACAAATATTTGGAGGTACAAAATTGATATAATGTTTTAAAAACAAGGAATATATTTGTCTCTAAGGCTCTTTCCAACATCTCATCAGGAGTAAAATCATTGGCAATAAATTATATGAAAGAACAGTAGTAATGAAAGTGAAGAGCAAAAAGTGGGGAAACACAAAAATATATATATATATATATATATATATATATATATATATAAAGGAAAAGGGAAAATCTTGTGTAAATAAAATTAACGTGGGACAGTTAAAATGAAATATCCCCTAACAAATTAAGAGACCTGACAAAATCCTTCACAGGGCTAAGTGGACTACCTATCTGGATCCCATCCACTTGGCTATACATGACATTTTTAAAACTAAACCCCACAGAACTAGTACAAAGTATCATGAGTTCAACAAATACATCCCTAGGAAAAGGAGGTGAAATAAGGTCACCCTCATATAATGAGTTGGCACAATTATCAATGGTTTCCTTTAATGGTACTTTGGCAAAAATATGGACACATCAAATGAGAACATAAAATCTGTTTCAAGGCATAATTGTATGGCATGTAAACACTTAACAAACAAGAATGAATTTGATGTACAATATTTATTACGAACTTAAATCACTGGTGCCCCCTAGATGTGAATTTGCACAAGATACTAGATTGGCAACTAGGTCCCACCCTTTTACAGTGAAACTGATGAAATGTAACCGCAATTTCTACTCCAACAGCTTCTTTTCTTGCACTTCCCACCTGTGGAATTCCCTACCGCATGCTTGCTTCCCCGACGGCTACAACCTCCAGGAGTTTAAATGTAAGGTCAATAGACACCTCCTAACACACTAACTCACACCCACTCTCTCCAACTCTCTCCCTATGTACATCCTAAGTCATCTATCACCCTCCTTCTGACATTTCCTATACCCAATCCCTCTATGAAACCCCCTGCACTATAGTGGCAGTGGAATGTTTTGCTTGGGGTGACACGATTAAAAAAAAAAAACTGGTTGTATAACCAACAGAAGCCATTGAGCCAAAGAATGCTGGGCTGAACTAATCATTGATAGTATGGGTCTCAATGGGACAATTTTATTATGGATTTTGGGAAAGGCTGTAAAGTCTAGGTCTAAGAGAACCAGAAAGGCTAATTGTGTCATAGATTTCTTAAGAAAAGTATTCTTTTCTAAACAAATATAACAGACGTTTCTGGATTTTGATTTCATTTCTATACATGTTATCACAATTTTCTACAGGACCAGTTTTTAGAAACTTCTCAGGATCATTCAAAATAACCAACATCTTTTGAACATAACCTACTTGATTAAGTAAAATGACACCAGTACCCTTATCTAGTTTACAAATATAAATATCAGTAGTGGATTTTAAAGACTTAATAGACTTAAAATGAGTTTTAAACCAAACAAAAGCATCTGAGTTAACAGGGGAATCACTATAATGGTAAACCAAGTTGTTGAGCATAGTAGAGAGGGTTTCCTTATGAATATTTATCGTAAACCCATCTTTACTGCCCTGTACATGAATTGGTATGTGCTTGCATCTACATCAAAGAAAATTAACCTTATTAAAACCTTAGCACACAGAGCATGCAAAATTTGTTTCCTTATGAGATTGTACTCTAAATTGGAGAATATCAGGGAGATTTTTTGGTGCAGTGGTTATCCAGTAGCCCTTATTGAAGTTTATTCTCCTAAAGTCTTGGGGCCTTCTAAGGGTCCGGTATATTTGAAGGTTCCTTGGACTGGAGATAAAAGCCAAAGATTAGTTAAACAGATATGATGGTTTCTAATTGTTTTCTGTTTGTTGCACTGTGTTGCATTTTTCATACTAGGTCTGCATTTTTGTCATTTTGTAAGGATAGTTTGCCCCCCACATCAAACTGAGTAATTTAGTTTATGAATTTAGTTGCAAGTGCCCTCCTGGTTATGTGGGGTGTACCACCTTACACTTAGAAATAAGGATCAATCAGCATGTACCATCAAAAACAAGACTTGGCAAAATAAGTAACATGCGTTACCTTCCCTCTTCAAACATGGAATCAACTATTGCACAACATTTAGTGGAAAAAATAGCATGTGCCGGGTTTTATAAGAAAGAGCGGCTTAGAGTTATTCATAGAGCTGTTCCCAATAATCGTTTAAAAATTTTGGCATCAATCTCTATATCAGTGTGTAAACCTTCTCTCTGCCAACAGAAAGTTTTGTCAAGTCTCACGATTTGTTGAAGGATATTTAATTTAAATTGTCCCACGCTAACTGTATTTACATAAGACTTTTCCTTTCTCTCTTGATATATATATATATATATTGTCATCTTTCCTCCCTTTTTGAAGTTAACTTTCATTACTACTGTTCTTTCATATAACTTAATGCCAATGATTTACTCCTGATGAGATAATAGATGAAAGAGCCTTAGAGACAAATATTTTTCTTGTTTTCAAAACTATATATATATATATATATATATATATATATACACATGGTTGAATATTGCATCAGTTCACAAACAAGAACAATCTCTAGTAAAATGCTTAGTAGTTTCATTTGAAACACTACACAATTTTACTTTGTTTATCTGTGGTATTTGACTTACTTTGACAATATCTCCCTTGTTTAGTTTTTTATCTTTGTTATTATTATATTGGCTAAAATTCAGTGTTTCTAGTTCTTCTTTAATAGCTGAAATGGTATTGTATGTGAATGATGAACTATTAGTAGAAAAAGTCTCAATCACTTTGATATAATGTGCATACATCATTGTCAGTGTACTCCTGCAGATTGAAATTGGTTGGATTTGGTGGGAGATCATAGGTAGATACCACAAGGAATGTTTTTGCCAATGTCTCTATTGCAGTCATGGTATTTCATGATAGCTTCATTGGATCAATACCTCACTATGTAGTCCAGGAACATTGTTTGGATTGGAAAGCAGCTGTAGCTGTTCACTGCTTTTCCTTAAAATATTCTTATATATTTAAATATATATATATATATACTCTGTGTGGATTGATTTGTAAGTCCCTTGCTGGACTTAGATGTCATCAGAGGCTGAAGCATGGATGAAGTCAGAGTTGTCGGAACCTCATACGTCGAGATTGACGGGAGAGTCCATCATATATATATATATATATATATATATATATATATATTTGCATATGCAATTATATAAAAATATTTGTCATATTCAACACATTGTGGCTATGTATATATTTATATATATATATATATATATATATATATATATATATATATATATATATATATATATATGCATATGCAATTATATAAAAATATTTGTCATATTCAACACATTGTGGCTATGTATATATTTAAATATATATATATATATATATATATATATATATATATATATATATATGCATATGCAATTATATAAAAATATTTGTCATATTCAACACATTGTGGCTATGTATATATTTAAATATATATATTTAAATATATATATATATATATATATATATATATATATATATATTTGCATATGCAATTATATAAAAATATTTGTCATATTCAACACATTGTGGCTATGTATATATTTAAATATATATATTTAAATATATATATATATATATATATATATATATATATTATATAAAAATGCATGTGGCAATTATATAAAAATTTAAATTTGTCATATTTCTAACACATTGTGGCAATTATTAAAAATATTTGTATATTAATTATATATATTTAAATATATATATATATATATATATATATATATATATATATATTTATTTGCATATGCAATTATATAAAAATATTTGTCATATTCAGCACATTGTGGCTGTGTTCATAGTTGATATTATTGAGTGTTGTCATTTTCTTTTTTAAAAATAATACTTTGAGTATTTTTGTCTTTTTTACATATGGATTAGGCTATTCTGTTTGTATTATCAACAACTATGTTGCAGATTGAGTTTCATAAGTTTCCATGTCTATTTAAATGAGACCTAACTGAGCCATGGTCACACATATGCAATGTGAGTTTTCTTAGGCAACTATCCAATATAATTGTTTATGAATTTGGTTTGATCAGGAACACAGTTCCTTAAGAGACATGTGAATATGTAAATAATATTGGTTCTCTGTAATTAAGATCTTGTAACACTTAATAACATCAAAAATGAATGCAGTCACACTATGCTGTGTTTGGAAAATAAAGCATTCCTATAACTCTAGATACATACATAAAACAACATGTACATTCACTTAAAAGTAAAAATAAAATAATCCTTGATAATGGCTTAAATATACAGAATATTGGACAATTTCTAAATTAATTTATATCCAGAAAAGAAAATTATAAGAACACAAGAAAAATTAAATAAAAAACTTAACTGTGGTACCTTTTTAACTGAAATTGTGTGTGTGCATGTATATATATATATATTTACATACCTGTGTATGTTTTTCTATATGTATTCAGTTAAATGCATCCTATGTGCACAGTAATTCAGACTAATGTAAATTCACTTTTACATATGCATGCTAAATAATAGTTATATGAGATCTGTCCCAAACATATTCGACTATTTTGAATAACTTGAAAACTGGCAGTGTAATATTGATTTAACTTTGCCCCAGTCTACTGCATATGTATCAGCAGATACTCTACTGTAGGGTTATTCAGTTCACAATGGGATACTGTTAAGTCAGTATATTCTTTAGATCACATATAGGATGCTTTATGGCAGAACATCTCTCTTTCTTTCAACAGAGACCTTCTTATTGTGCCTGCTGTCTTTTACCAAAGCTAAAATTCTCATTGAAACATTGTGGACAAATATTCAGAATATTACCTAATAGAAATCTTGAGAAAAAAACAAACATTGCAGACTGTTTAAAAATGAGGAAGAGGTACTGGAATAAATGCTTGATATCCCACAGGGACCTTTAGTCTAATGCAACGTTACTCTAGGTAGGCTATATTTAATTAATTTATATGACTAGATACTTTCCCAACTAACCTCAGACATGTTTGCAGACAAGACAAATCATAGACTTTTCTGGGTTAGACAATCAGTGTGTGCTAACATCAATTCTACAGGAACAACACTGTGGACAATAAAAACATTTAACATTCTGTTAAGAAAAAATCCTAATTCTGTTTGGGGATTGTATCTAGCTGAGAAAGGGCAAGACAGTAATGTAAGATTTAAAAGGTCCTTGCAAAAACTTTTATATTTAGTCTTGGAAAATTTTCATGTTAGTTCAGTTTCTGTAATTTCAGAAATTGTCTTTTAAAAAACAAACTCTAATCAAAATCTCTCTGTACTGTGATCATTATCAGTATTTAACTAATGGTTCTTTGTTTTGCAAATTACCATATAGCAACACTGAATAAAATGTAAATGATTTCTCCATTGGTGACAGAATGTGTAATTCCCATGACTAAAGAATTTGCATCATGAGGATGTATTTTCATGTATTTTTGCATCCCTATAAAGTTTGCTGGGTAATAAGTAATTTTATCAAGTCACCAACATTGGATTGATTACTTACTAAGATTACAGAAGCCAGTCAGTTCTGTTATTTATTCAGAACAGACAAAAACTTTAAATTAGATTATGTCCTCATAATTTAATTAATAAGTAGTCTTCTACTGTCATGTTCCTTGAAATGTGTTTGATAATAATTTAGCATATGCATATTCTTATATATTTAAGTGTATAACTTAGTATATGTATGGTTTTCCAATAATTGCAAGTGTTATAAATTTAAACCTTTCTCATGGCATACTTCATGAAAAAATTGACTTTTATCTAAAACATTTTAACCCAAAACAGTGTCAGACTTTTGAAAACTGCTTTTGAAAATTGCTGTTTTAACTTGTTACATTCTTCTTTCTAAATGTCATCCAAGTTAAACAAGTGTCAGTTGAATAGCTTGGTCTATTTTTATCTGATTTTGAAGGCTGATAAATATAACAGCAAACTTTATTTCTCGGGCACTGTGTTTTAGCACCTTTAATGAGTTTCTAAAACTATATCACCCCATTTCTCTAAAATTGACAAGTGAAACAAATGTCCTATGTCTATTGCTGTTTCACATGTATAAGGAATGGATGTGTGCTGTAGGTTACTGGAGTAAGTGAGAATGTTTTCAATGAAAAGCCAGTATTTCAAATGCAGATTTGTAAGGCATTAAGCAGGCCATTCTCAACTTCAGAATTCTCTTATCCACAGTAAGTTCAACTATTCAGATTGAAAAAAAAGAGACAACCATGTTCTCTTTCACAGAATCTCTACTGACAAATGACACAATCTAATTAAATGATCCAAGAGTCAGTATTTAGAATAAAAATTCTCATAATAGGATATCATATCTAAGCACTACAATCTTCCAATCTTCTTTTATCTACCAAGTTTTTTCAGGACATAGATAATCATGACCCTCCAAAACTTCCTGTCTTTTGTTGCTCTAAATACATTTTTATCATTAAACATCCCCTTTTTGTCCTTGTTCTCTTATCTATTTGTGCAAACTCATTCAGTAGATTACTATTGTTTTGCCTATTTTTTTGCTTTTATTATGTCCTTGTGAGTGTTAAATTTGCCAAGATTTCTTTCTTCATTATATGTTCCAGAAATTTTACCTGTGTTTCTAATTAAGTATCAGTTTCTTTGTTGTTTTTATTTTCCTTAAAACTTTCTCATTACTCACATGTTATGTTTGGGATATTCTGCATTTGATGGCAGAGCTACATCTCTTTATAGTGTCTTCTTTATCTGTGAGAAAATTGTCTTGTATTTACTGCTTTTTAGACAATAAGACACTACATAGCAGTTCAGCACTCTTTTCTTTGTTTCTAATAATATTTTCCTGTGTCTTCTTTTCTTAGATTCTGGAAGGAACATTTGCTATTCCTATGTGCTTTTGAATCTTTGTGTTACATTTTTCATCATCTGTTACTATGTTATGCTGTAAACTTTTTGTACCAGCTCGATATTTTTATCCTCAGTACATAACTCATAACTTGGTCTGTCCCTCTTTTGCTGATGAAAATGAATTCTGTCTTCCAGTAATATCCCATAATGCAATGCACTTGACAGAAGAATTTATAGAACTGGAAAAAATAGACTAATACACTAGGAATGAAAAATAAAGGCAAAAATGTAAAATATCTCTTCCTCAAGGAGTGAATAAATAAAATTGAACATGGAATTAAAATAAAGAAAATGCAGAATGCATAAAATTGATAAACATGATGCTCTTTGACTGTTGGGTGTCGCCCACAGATTTAATCCCTTTAGGAAGAAGGAAAAAAACCTGCTGAAATATTGTAGAAAAAATTATCACCATAACAATAATCCTTTTCTTGTATAAACTAGAATCGCACTAAAATAAATAATTAAATATTTATTAAAGATATTACATTGAAGAATGAAATTCTAGTTGATGTGGAAATTTACAGAAATATTAATGCAAATTCAGAATCTTTGACTTTTAACATTTCCTTATTATCATTCATCTTTTGCCTATCATTTTATTTTCTGAATATTTTTTGTTCTACTTGATTGATTCTGTTTAAGGAATCATGAAAACATGGTTCAGAAGCACTCCATTCTCCAGTTCCAGTAATTCAAATGTTTACAGCTAGAATACACCATGGCACTTTTGCAGACAAATCACCCTTATTTCTAACCATATTCCAAATGCAAGAAAAATCTTCACTCACTCAGCTTTTTCCATGAACTGCCACATTCTGGAACAGACTCTCCTATGGGTCTATCCCAGAAAAATTCAGTTCAAAGGTTATTCATCATCTTTTCATTCTTATTCTTGTAAACTTTATTTCCTATCACTGTCTCTTAAGATTTTACCAAATAGTTAATTTGTATTACAATTTTGATTCTCTTTAGAATGCACAACTCTTGAACCTTGTATTTGGTAAAATTTAGTCTCTCTCTCTTTCTCTCTCTCTATATATATGTATATATATAAATTCTATTAAAGAAGACTGACAAGGTATTGCAACTAAACTTTTTATTCAGTTTTCTTTGTGTTTGTATATGTTTTTCTTTTCTTTGACATAAATTGTCTAAAAATTGTCTGAATGTTCTATATATCTGAGTGATTTCAACTATTCTATTAGGATGATTATTTTTTTTAACTAAATGTGTAGGTTTATGCCCAGAAAAGAGAAAAAAAGATATAAACACAAGAAAAATAAAAGGCTTAACTGCAGTACCTTATCAGTTGCTCCCCAAATACACACACACACACACACACACACACACACACACACATATATATATATATAGAAAGAGAGAGAGAGATACATATATTTGTATGTATATATAAAATTACCATATTAGGGAAACATATTTCAAAGTTTATACTTTAATTAAATAACTATTATAAAATCACAATAAATTTGAAAAGTGTTAATGTTTGATACTCAATCACATACACTTTCATACATGCAATATTCAAGAATACAAATTTCAAAAGCTTTCATGTTTAATTTGTTTTGCTGGTAATTAATGCTGTTTGAATGCCTCTTATAATTTTCAAAATCTTAAAGCGAGAAATTTTGCTGTAAAGTGAATCAATTTTGAGACTAAGTAATTCTTCCTACTCTCTTTTTGGCGCTCATTGCCATAACTATTAATACACTATTTGTGTTGAAACTTGATCAATCCAGGCCATCAAGCATTAATGTGATGAAATTGTTTGAGAATAAATATCAAATCAATGCATTGCTTGCTTGGCCCTTGGGAATTCTATAATTCATCTTTAGCAATGGCATGTTAATTCCCATTTTGTAATAATATAAAAATTAAATGAAAAAATCTTAAGAGGGAATTATTCATTTACAAATTTATATCTGAAATATCATATGTTTTAATTGTCAAGAATCTTTGTTGTTAAAAAAAAAGAATGCTCCTTCTGTTTTACTTTTGCTTTACTTTTGATTGTTTGCTTCAATCTGTTACCTTTAATTTCATTGTGATCTCTCTTACTGAAAGGTAACTCTGTTTTTAGTAGCGAAATAGTTTTTGGAAAAATATCCTGAAGTCTTCCTGACATTTTGTCACTAACTGACATATCCATTTTCCATAAATAGTAACATTCTTTGTAAAATAATTTGGTATTGGAGAATTTTTATGTTTTTAGAATGTAAAGAGAGAAATTTAAATATTTCCAGATAAAAATTTTTCATTTTTAAGGAATTTCATGAAGATGAATGGCAATGGTAATATTAGCTGTTTATTTATTAGGAAACATTTAGCAATCATTGACCAAGCAGCCAGTGTTATTTTCAGTGCTATTTTTCAATAAAATAGCTCTGTCACGTTCATTAACTGTTATTGCACTTTCTGTGATAATGAAGACTTCTTTCTTAATCTTTTGTTTAATGTTATCTGGACAATCAACATCTTGATGTTGTCATTATTTTCTCTTTCACTTCCACGAGCTATCTATTTTTGTGGTTGCTGCTGTTGAAAATCTACAGATTATGTGGCTTCTGTTATTTAATACAGTTTTTTATTTGCAGTTCTGTAACACCAGTCAATAAGGTTAAAAAAGGATGGTCCTCTTTAAGACCCACAGGATTCATTCACAAAGTTATTTTTAATCAAGAAAGCAGTTGTATACATTTTACATTTTTGATCAGGTTGGCCACCATGCTTGATATTTATATGAAATTCTGAATCTGATGATTCTTGCTCTTAAGTTAATGTTTTGTTTTTATAGCATCTTGTGGTGTTGGGCAAAACTATCCCTTGTGTAGCCTATTCTATGTTGAATTGCCTTATTTTCTATTTTAACACTAATGTACTACATTTTTGACAAAAGAGGCAGTGTATATTGTGCTATTTGTAAAAAAGTGCTCTATGTGTTATGTACAAGGTTCAGTATTTTTGAACAAGTAAAATCATTTGTCTATATTTATGAGATTAGGTAGTATTTACAGTATTTACATTATTTGGACTATTGTCCTCATCTGTGTTGCCATTTGTATGATGTTTCAGTCGTTGTATGCTACGGCCTTCTTCAGGTGCTAGGAATTTCAAATTGAATCCTTTATTACAATCGCTGGGGTATATGAACTCCATTCTTTTATTACAATCACTAGGGTAAAGTAAGGCTACAAGAACATTGCAAGGCCATAACACAAGGAGGATAGAAAAATCAGGTGTAGCTGACCACATATGGAGGAAGAAGGGGGATCACCACCCTCTTTGAGATGAAGTTGAAATAATAGATAGAGAATGCCACTGGAAACTACATAAACTTAAGGAATCAGCACATATACTAGGTTTTAAAATCTCCTAAGTTGACCAAGCATAGAGATAAACACCATATGGGAATCAGTAATACAGAGTGTCAGAGAAAATCATTAATGTCAGAAATTGCAATATGAGCTCTGGTAAAAAAAACAAAAAAGGTTACTGGACATTAGGTTTATAAGTCCCAAAAATTCATTTGTTCTTGTCCTTAAGGACACATGGCCCAGTGGATATAGACATTGGTTATCCTGTGACTTGACCCAAAGAGTTGTGAGTAAAATACCAGGCTACAGCAGTGGTGAACAAGTAACTTTCAGGGTTAGAGGGAGATAACTCATGACTTCAATCGGAGAATGGAGTTCATATACCCCAGTGATTGTAATAAAGAGTTTGGTTTGAAATTTCTAGTACCTGAAGAAGGTCGGAGCAACATAGATGCGGACAATAGTCCAAATAATGTAAATACAATTAAATCATTTGATTATTATTGCTATTCTTATCATTTCTGTTGCATGGCTGTATGACCAAGCACTTAGAACATTCATTATGTCAGCCTAGATGACCCTTGCCTGCAGAACCATTTGATAGTGGTTGAAAACCATACCATGAGTTAACTCTATCATTGTGAGTGATATTGGTTAAACAAAACTGTTCAGCTATCAATGGTAGTTCAAGCACAAAGCCACAAGTCTTCACTTAATAGGCATATACAAGCACTTTGGGCTTGGCTGACAATCTATTTATAGATGGTGTCTTAATAAAAGCACTAATTCTATATATATCTGCCTGAAAAATGACAGCAATTCTTCAAAAAAGTATTGGCAGATTAGTTTGCAATTTGTCACTGATGATAATCATTCCAGTCAGTGCACACATTTTTACTGCAGGAGCAAAAGGCACACAAATTACAAGATGCTGAAAATTTCTTGTCCTAAATAAGAAAGGATTTATAGAAAAAAACTTCTGATATTTTGTTCTTTCTTCAGGTCTGAGAACTTTTCAGCATCTCTTCATAGAAATAATGATGTAGCTTCCATCAACTGTAAAAAATAGTTATAGAAAATATAATAAAAGAATATAAAAAGAATATCTCAATCCAGAATATTGTGATGAAATGCAACAGTAATAAGATAGATCAAAAATGCTTCATTGAAAAGGAAAAGTAATAATGTTAGTAATAGCACTATGATTGGAAAACTATAAAAATGCAGAAAACATTCACTTATACTTTTGTAAATTACATGGCAACAGAATTCTATGCAACAAGCTAATTGATATATATATAAAATTTGATGCACCGTGGAAAGATATTTGAGTAATATGTAACCTCTACAGGGGAAAAAGAGTCTGCATGAAGATAGAGAATGAGTTCAGTAACTGTACAAAAATAGAAAGAATAAGACAAGGATGTGTTTTCTTACTGGATTTAATTATGTAGTGACATTATCACAACTTGAAGATCTACAAGGGTTTATTATTGGTGGGTATAATATTAACAGCATTAAGTATGCGTTCAGAAATTCAAAAACATTTTCATGTAAGGTATTAAAGGAAAGCAAAAAAAAAGGCAAACTATTAACTCTAAGAAGATGGCATGCATGCTTATCGGCAAAAGAGACAGCTCATAATGTGTGCAATGTCAATAATAATTTAAGAAAAAAATTTATTACAGATGATGTAGTAGCAAACAGAAAATGTGACATAGAAATCTAATAGTGCAAAGAGTATAAAAATTCCTTTTAAAAACTAAGCAAAGAATTAAGAGATAGAAAAATGTTGTCAGAAACACAGAAATTATAGTATGACAAGAAAATAGAAACAACAGGGAAACTGACACTTACACCCAGAAAAAGACAGTTGAATTCTAGGATATGTAATGTGAAGGGAAAGAGCCTAGAGAATTTAATACTCACAGTACATACTGAAGGCAAAAGTGGTAGCATTAAGCTGAATAACCTAGTTAACATGTTTCCAGGAAGTGATGTTAGAATAAGGACAAAGAGAGGTGATAAAAGATTAAATGTTAATTAGAACAAAAAGCAGGAAGTTGTGTAAATCCATAATTGCCCATATCCTGAAAGTACGTAAAAGAAATACTTATTTTTTCTCATTAGCTGTCTATCACCATAGTATGTGTTAAATTAATACATCAAAACTTTCATTTACTAAACAATGAGTAACAGCTTTTTCATTAACAAAAGAACAACACAGAAAATTCACATAATAAGAGAATGAAAAACAAAAAGTGTAGTTCTTCAGGGAACAGAATCATGATGTCTAGTTTATTATTAAACACTCATACGTCACATAGTTTTTCAGGGAACATAATAATGTCATGTAGTTTTTCAGGAAACAGAGTAATATCATGTAGCTTTTTTTTTCATGATGTCTAGTTTTTCAGGGAAAAGTAGTTTTTTAGGAACATAACCATGAAGAGTAGTTTTTTAGGAACATAACCATGTCTTGTAAGTTGTCAGGAAACAATAATGTCATGTAGTTTTTCAGGGAACAAACTTATGAAGGGTAGTTTTCAAGGAGCAGTATCATGCTTTTAGGGAACTGAATTATGTATTGTAGTTTCTTAAAACATGAGTCTTTAAAGCCTAAAAATTTATCATCATTGTGGTAATGAAAATGAATCTCTTTGCATCTGCCATCCATAAAACAGATATATTTGATGCTGTGTAATATTCAGAAAGAGATATTTTTAAATGTACATTATATAAACTAAAAAATATAGTGAGAATGGTTATTGGTTCAGCATTGCAGATAGTGTGAAATGGATTAGCTGCAAATGCACTGGGAATCACTTATTTGATTTTGCACATACACTGCATAAAGCAGTTATTGTCTGTCTGTTTCAAAATACCAGATAAATTGTCAATTGTGCATGTTGATAATAAGTAACTATGGAGATTTTCTCTGTTAGATCTGATTATATACAAATATTGGCCAAAACTGAACACTAACAAATTGCCAAAATGTACAGATTTTCTCTTGAATGTAATTTACTAAAGATGATGTAAAAGGATTCACCAAAATATGTTAATACTTTTTTGTATTTATGTCACTATAATCTGCAGCACTAAAACTGGAAACCATCCTTAAGCATCACAAAATAGATTGTTTCCTGATGATGGCTGGAATACTGCTGAAAAGCTCTTGGTAATCATTTCAAAATTTATGAATTGTTTAACAAATAATGTTGAAACTCTATAACAACAGAATAACAACATTCAAATGTAATGGAAGTTAAATTTATCAAGGACATATTCTTTTTTATATATGAGCATTGACATCTTTCCTTTTGTTGCTTGAAGTAACTTTTAACTCTTTACCATCCTTCTTTTGTTTTACCATCCTTCTTTTGTTTTACCATCCTTCTTTTGTTTTACCATCCTTTCAAACTCATTAAGGAGTTTAATTTCTATTTCTCCCACTTTCACTGAGTGTTAAATTTTTAAACCTTCTTTTCTCATTATTATAACTTCCTTCCCAAAGAAGCAACTACTTAAAATCAGTGTGAAATTTATTCTTTTATTCCTTGTTGAAAGAATCTAGGATTCTGAATGAAAAGAATTCTGATAGTGCCGGGTTGATCTTTTGCTTACTTTTAAAAGTTGTTGTCACCAAGAAAGTGTTCTAACAATCTGATTAAATGGAAACCTTAAGTATGCCGAGTCAGGTCAATGCTGTAAAATATTCCAACCTCATGCAATCTTCCAAGTTTCATTTACTGAGTGCATACTTACACTAATCATTCAGAATGATTCCCTTTCTTCTGAACAAATTATAGCATAAATCTCTGCTCTTACCTCATTCACAAAGTGCTGCTCTGATTGTTTTACCTTATTCTATGAGATCATAATGGAGGAAATCTATCATATTCCATTGTTTACCAAGTCCTTAATGAAGGGTAGGGAGGTGTGTTTAAGATTTTCAAATGTCTTTCTATTGTATCCAGTCTTTTAATAAGAAATACAAGATTTGCCAGTGTGATATCAATTGTAAGAAGACAGAATATATTATGGTTGTCAGCAAAAGAAACAACCAAAAATGCAAGTTACAAAATGGAGATATCAAAATCAAGCAAGTATGAAACTTAAATATTTGAGAAAAGTTCATCAGAAACAAGGAAAAGTGTGTTGCACTGATATCAGCCTTCCAATATGGCAGCAAATGCTGGACAATTTCCTTACAAATGAAGAGATGTGAAGCAACAGAGATGTTGTTCCAAAGAAAGATGAGAATACCATAAATAGAGTATGTACATAATGATGAAGTTTTAAGGAAAAGAAAAATGGAAAGAATGTTTATACTTAGAATTGGAAGGAAACTGCTGAAATTCCTTAGGCATATAATAAGGAAAGAAAACTTGAAGAATGTGATGCTCAGAGGATGTATTGAGGCAAGAGACATAGAGAATAACCTACTTAACGAGCTTGTGTAAATATATGGCAGAACAGAGAGAGAGAGAGAGAGGAATAATAAAAAGACAAACACTTCTGGAAGCTACAAACAGTAAGCAGTTGTGGAGAGCCATGATTGCCAATGTTCAGATGAGATGAGACACTTAGAATAGAAAAAAAAATTTAGGCGGTTTTTGATAAATTAGTTTAACTGCATTATTTTTTCAACAGTTTTCAAACTCTAAGTGATATGTTTTCAATAATATTCTATAAATATGATAATTCCAGTGGATAAATTTTGAAGAAATTGTTTTAGCAATTAGGGCTGCTGAAGTTGGCATTCCAGTTGTAAATTCTTAGAGGATATGTGTGTTATTACAGAATGTAAGTAAACATCTCCATTATTTCAAATACTATTCCCTATTAAATCTACAGTACTGTTTAGTTTAATTTATATTGATGTTTTTACTGGGTTCAAAGTTAAGCAATGTTCATCCTGGTCAGTATCTAGATGAATGGGGATACCAAGTGTTGTATGCTTAGATGTAGGGATGGTGGAATGGATAATGACTCAAAAATGTTAATCAGGAGAGCCAAGTTCTTATTCCAGTTGGGTTGGTTATATTCTCTTACATGCAAAAACCATTTGGAAAGGTGTGAATCCACCTGTTCTCTCTTGGCTACGTGTTAATTAGTAATACTTTTATCACTGAAACTATTATTATTTCCAAATTTAGAATAAAATTATGTAGAAAATATTCATATTCTGGCATTAAATAATCCATAAAGGTTGATATTCTGAAAAAAAAAAAAAAAAAAAACAACCAATAAATATCCCTATTACAACTTATTCTATATCCAATTTCCATATTTTTTATCCTAAATTTCTTAAAAATGATCCAACCACTAAGGTATTTGAAGTGATTGGTATAGACTTACAAATATAGATAACAATAAGTAGTAAAAAGCTAAATGAAGTTGACTTGTCTGTGCATTGAGATGCATTGGATTTCAGCAATTTAAAATTTAAAGTGTCCTTTTTCTCTTGATATTTTATTATAACTGACTAGCAGTATAGCCCGGCGTTGCTCGGGTGTTTGAAAGCTTTAAAACTAATCCATGATCCTGGAGCTCAGACTCAGCCTAAAGAATATTTGTGTGAAGTTTGGCGAGAATCGGATAAAAATTGTGGATTTGTATAAAGGACATACAGACAGACAAACAGACACACACACACACACAAACATCTTACCTTTTATATATATATATTATCGATTTTCTGCACTATTGTAAGAACTGCAACCTTGAAACTTCTGAATATTGTTTCTTATGTCTTTGTCTATGAGTGTATCAAATTTGATTAAAATCGAACCACTCCTTCTATAACCTGATTTTTTCAATTATTGATTTTCGATATTTATCGGGGGTACCTCGACACAAAGCCTAGCTAAGAACACTTGCAGATGCTTATAGTACAACTGTGTAAATTTTCAAGAAAATCGGTTCAGCCGTTTCAAAGTCTATAGGTAATGGACATACACATACACACACACACACACACACACACAAAGTTCCATTTATAAATAAGTTTAGATTTAGATTAGATTTTTGTTTACATTTTTGTTCTCTCTTCCTACATGTATATGATTCTATCAATAAAATATTATTTAAACTAGAGAAGTTCTTTTGAGGGAAAAAAAACAAATCCAGTAATGTTTTTCCTATTTTGTCATTGTTACATACCATTAATCAGTTTTAAATCATTTTCTTCCATATAGATATGAATTTCTAGTATCGACAGCAGTGCATGAATGTCAGTGAAATTAACCCAAGGGATAACAGACTGTTGAACATTTTTTTTTTTAGTGGGATTTTTCTCATTTTTATCATTTCAATCAATTCATTCTATATTCTTTTTTTCAGGTATAAAATTTTAAGGAAGACAGTAGTTATCTTAATATAGTAGCAACTTTCTCACAGATATAATATGGCTTCTCTTTGTCTCTTCTGCAAGTATTTTCATGGTAACTACTCTGAAAAGCTTTTCTTCCTGGGGCCCCAACCATATGAATTTAAGCATGCTACTAGACTGGCATCTAGGTCCCACTTTTTTACCATTAAAATAGTTAAATATAACTGCTACTTCTATTGCAACAGTTTCTTTTCTCACACTTTCCACTTTTGGAAATTCCTTTCATTTACTTGCTTCCCTGGTAGATACAACCTCCAAACATTTAAATGCAACATTAATTGACATCTTCTATCTTTTTGAATCTCGTTCATCTTTTATCCTTTTTTCAATAACCCTGTACCATTTTTTCTGTCACTGTAACCCTCTGTGCACCAGTGTTGGCCTCCTTTACTTGGGGGGAAATAATTGTAAAAAAAAAAAATAAAATAAAAATAAATGATAAGGAAAGGCACCAACTAATTCAGGGTTTTCACAAAAATTGTACCATTCACACCTACCATATAGTATGGTTGATTCCACATTTATTTCTCTTTTTGTTGAACAAAGAAAACCACATGATCCTGGAATCCATGCTGGCCTGATTGATACACATATCCGACAGGAGAATATATTTTGCTTCTTTAAATTTGCTCACTTTTCAATGATGTTCCTTGCCTATAATTTGGACTTCAAACCAGATAGAATAATGGATGCTCTTCACTCTTTAGATATGGTTTACAAGACATTTCTCCCCAGAGTTGGATATGCATTCCTCATGTTTTTAGAATGTGGCTTGAAGAGCAAACAAGTCTTAGAATGATAATGACTCAAAATGATAGACTGTAGCCAGATTCAAGGTTGATGGCTTTAAAAACGAGAACATGGGAAAAAATAAGCAAAACAAAATTTATGAAAGCATTTGATTTTGTAATTGAGGATATCCATAAATCTTCATAGACTAATATCTTTTTTTTTAATGGAAATCCAGTCATGGATCTGATAAAACAGGATTCAAAACAACTTTGAGAAACAAAAAATAGTTTTAGTTTGTACTATTGATTGCAATAGGATTATTCTCTCAAAAGTAATCTTCCACCCAATATCACATATATGATGAGCAAGATTACCAATGAGTGTAAGAGTTGTTTTCTGTTACTACCCTAGCAGTAAAGTAGTTATGGGAGAGTGGTTTGTCAATTTTTCTGACATATGTACTTTTTTACTGTGTCAGCCATGATGGTATATCAAGCTATTAGACAATTTGATTATGCATTGGGTAACTGGATAGATCACAATTTTAAATGAAAACAGGTAGCTTCAGTTGACTGATTCTCTCTTCAGTGTTGATTACCACTACACAACTTTTTATCTCAACTGTCATTCTGGAACTTTTAATAATCTTCTATTTGCCATCTTTTTTTAGGATTTATAGCTCTCCACAGTTTCTTATCTACTAGCTCTTAGAAATATTTTTGTTACTATCTGTCCTGCCATCTCTGTGTTATGTATGTTACTTGTTTCTCTTACTTGACTTCAGTATATTTCATAAGTATCAAGTTCTCCAAGACTGCTTTCCTCATTATGTGTACTAGAAATTTAAACTGTTTCTTTATGATTCTATGTATCCTTTTTGTTTCCATTATTTTGAAAATTTCATTGTTACTCAGATATTGAGTTCATGGGATTGTCAGCATCCTTCTGTAGAACTCTATCTTTACTGCCTTGAGTATTCTGTTCATTTGTGAAAAAAGTGTCTATTATTCACAGTTATGTAGAGTTATTATAGTTATTACTTTGTTCTAACAGTTATCCTCATTTTTAATGATATATAGATATTTCCGTTTCAGGAGTTGTACATTCAGGCCTTCTTCGGATGATTGGAATTTTAAACCAAACCCTTTATTTTGATCACTGGGGTATATTGCTCTCATTCCATGAGCCACACAACTTCCAGATGTCTTAGTTATCTCTCTTTATCAACCTCCTTCCTTCCGATCTTTGGCAAAGTGTTCAAAGCCATTATCAAAGCCGAGGTGGTCCAGCATCTCGCAGCCCACAGGCTCCTCTTGGACAAACAGTATGGTTTCCGCTTTACCAGCTCTACTGCTGATATGCTAACGACCATCACTGAATATATATACCAGGCTCTCGACAAGAATAGTGAAGCTCGAACCATTGCCTTGGATATTTCCAAAGCGTTCGATAGAGTCTGGCATGCTGGCCTTCTATGCAAACTGTGGAGCTATGGTATAACTGGACATTTGTTTGACCTAATCCAGTCATTCCTCTCTAATCGCACAATGAAGGTAGTATTAAATTGACATGCCTCCCAAAACTACCATATAAATGCGGGTGTCCCTCAAGGCTCTATCCTAGGTCCTACGCTTTTTCTTATGTACATTAACTATCTCCCCGATGCTATAAGATCACAAGTAGGCATGTACGCCGATGACACCACAGTTTACTCTCGCCTCGATCAAAAATCCAGTGTGGGCGATAAAGCAAACCTCACTGCTGAGCTTTAAAAGGACCTCCAATCCGTGGTGGACTGGGGTAAGAAATGGCTCATAAATTTTAATGCTTCCTAAACAAAGCTGCTATCAATTAACCATCATAGACAATTGCTCCTACCTCTCATTAGCATGGAACAGGCCTGCCTTCCTGAGAGTAAAGCAGTACGCCACCTTGGCCTCACACTTTCAGCGGACCTCAAGTGTAATGACTATATTGAATCCATTGCTAAATTCACTGCTATGAAAGTCAGTTCTCTGTGCAGGGCCCGGAAGTTTTTCCCGTCTGAGTACATCCTGCACATATATAAATCTACCATCTGCCTGTGTATTGAAAACTGCTGCCACATCTCGTTGGATGCCTCTGCTATTCTCTTTGGGGTCCTTGACAAAATACAACGAAGAATCTGTAATGTGATCGATGCCGACTTGGCAGCTTGGCTGCAGTCACTCTCTCACCAGTGTGATGTGACTTCGCTGTGCCTCTTCTATAAATACTTTCATGGCTTCTGCTCCGATGATCTTAGTTCACTGGTGCCCCCTAGGTATGAATTTGCAAGAGATACTAGATTAGCAACTAGGTCCCACCCTTTTACAGTGAAACAGATAAAATGTAACTGCAATTTCTACTCTAACAGCTTCTTTTCTCGCACTTCCTGCCTGTGGAATTCCCTTCCAAATACTTTCTTCCCCAACAGCTACAATCTCCAGGAATTTTATTGTAAGGTCAGTAGACATCTATCACACTAACTTGCATCCATTCCCTCAAATACTCTACCCATCTACCTAACCCTCATCCTCGGTATCCTCATCCGTCTACCACCCTCCTTCCGACATTGCCTATAAGTAACCACTCTTTCTCATCACTTTCCCCTATGTAATCCCCTGCACAATAGTGGCAGTGGAATGCTTTGCTTGGGGTGAAATGATTAAAAAAAAGAAGAAAAATCTAAGTTATTTTTTCACTACTGCTGTAGCTAGGTACTGAACTCATAACACTTTGGGTCAAGTCACTAACCAACACTTTTATCCACTAGATCATGTGTCCTTGAGAATTGATATGACATAGCAGTTCAGCATTCTTTCCTTTTCTAAAGAAAATTTTCCTGTTTCTTTAGCTTTTAGAAAACAAATTTGGCTATTCTAAGGTACATTTGGATTTTGGCATTACGTTATTTGCTATCAGTTAAAACACTTCCCGCATATTTAAATTTCTAGTGACTTTGACAACTCCAATTTGTAGGCTGCATCTTGGGATGAATCCCCTTCTTGACAACCATACAGACTATCATTTTATCATTGATAATTAGTCTAAAAGCAAAACTGTAGACTGGAAGAAAAATGAATGGATGTAAGTCAATTTTGATTTCCTGATATTGATATCAAATGTTTTTTTCATTGTAAACTGAATTTTGAAGGCTAAATAAGTCCTCAGAGTAAATGGTATCATGGCTGAGACTAAGAACTACAATTATACCTACTTAGAGCCAAACCCAAAGCAAAAACTAAAACAAAAGGGCTTAAAAAAATACAAACATACAGGCAGATAAACAGACACACACACACACAAACATCTTGCCTTTTATATATATATATATATATATTATCAATTTTCTTTACTATTGTAAGAACTGCAACCTTGAAACTTCTGAATATCGTTTCTTATGTCTTTGTCTATGAGTTAATCAAATTTGATTAAAATTGGATCACTCCTTCTATAACCCGATTTTTTCGATTATCGATTTTCGATATTTATCAGGTGTATCTCGACACAAAACCTAACTAAGAACACTCGCATCCATCCGTGTTCAAATATATATTGTGTTTGCTCACTCATATATGATGAAAACTGGACTTATATGCATATAAATCATAGTAACATATATCTACATATATCTTCACTAACAAACCTCATATATACTCCTACTTAGACACACACATACATACACATTTCACATACAAATGTATATTTCCATACATATGTTCATACCTATATGTATATACATACAAATGTGCCTATGTGTACACCTACCTATATGTACATACACAAATCTATCCATATCTACATGTGTTTGCACACTCACATACATATTTATATGTATGTGAGTGTGAAAACACAATTATATGTATGTTAGTGCTGATTTTGTATTAAGGATGTAATTGATTGTACCCTCCTGTATTGATCAGTATACTTACGTATGTATATATTTTTTTTTTAATCATTTCACCCCGGGCAAGACGTAAATGCCACTGATGTGCGAGGGGCTACATAACTGAAAGAAAATTAATTAGAGGAGGGAGAAGAGGATTACAAACCAATTAGAAAGAAGCAATAGAAAGATGAAAATGCAGGTGTAATGACAGTTGCAAGTGGGGAGAGAAAGGGAAGGATATACGGGGTTGGAGAAGGGCTAGAGTCAAGTGGTTAGTAGATGAGTATTGACATTGCATTTAAATTTCTGGAGGTTGTAGCAGTCAGGAAAGCAAGAATATGGGAGCGAGTTCCACAGGCGTGAAGTGCGAGAGAAGAAGCTGCAGGAGTAGAATTGTCATCTGCATTTGGCTAACCTAACTGTGAATGGATGGGACCCAGTTGCCATTCTGGTTGCACGAGTAAAGACCTGTTGAGGAGGCACCAGTGACTTAAGTTCATCTGAGCAGAAGCCATGAAAGTACTTATAGAACAGACAAAGGGAAGCCACATTTCGTTGGTGGGGAAGTGGCTGTAGTCGAGCCACCAAGTCAGCACCTATCACATTACTAACTCTCCTTTGGAGCCTGTTGAGAACACTGAGGTGAGTGGCAGGGGTGCCTGACCATAAATGGCAGCAGTACTCCATGCAGGGTCGAATGGTAGACTTGTATATATGCAGGATGGATTCAGGCGGAAAGAACTTCCTGGATCGACACAGTGACCCAACCTTCTTAGCAGTGGATTTAGCTATGAATTCGATGTAGCAGTTCCACTTGAGATCAGAAGAGAAGGTAAAGCCGAGGAGGCGCAGTGTATTGCACTCAGGGAGAATCGCTTGGTCCATGCTTATGGGAGGAAGGAGAGGTTGCCTGTGATGGTTGACAGACAACAGCTTGGTCTTGGACGCATTGAAGTTGACAAGCCACTTCTTGCCCTAATTCACCACAGAGTGTAGATCCTGTTCAAATTCAGCAGCGAGATTATGTCTGTCTGCCATGCCAGGTTTCTTACTTGTGCGGGAATATATTGTGGTGTCATCTGCGTAGATGCCTACTTGGGACTTGATCTCATCTGGGAGGTCGTTGATGAAAATAAGGAAGAGCGTCGGGCCCAGGATAGAGCCCTGGGGGATACCGGCATTTGTGCTGTAGGATGAAGAGGCATGCCCATTCAATACAACCTTCATTTTGCAGTTGTTTAAAAAGGACTGGATTAGGGCAAGCAGGCATCCGGTAATGCCATAACCCCGTAGCTTGCAAAGGAGGCCAGAGTGCCAGACCCTGTCAAAAGCCTTGGAGATGTCCAGAGCAACTGCACGAGCCTCGCCTGACTCATCGAGGGTTCAGAGCATGTACTCTGTAAAGGTTGTTAGCATATCGGCAGTGGACCTGGCAAAGCGGAAGCCATATTGCTTGTCAGAGAAGAGTTTGTGGGCAGTAAGATGTTGAACTATTTCAGCATTGATTATGGCCTCAAACACTTTCCCAAATATTGGTAGAAGACTGATAGGGCGATAGTTGGATGGGTCCGAGTGTTCACCACAATTCTTAAAAACAGGAACGACTGAAGAGAACTTCCAGCATGCAGGATCGGAATCCAAATAATATATGCCGGTATATGTATGTTACGGCTTTTTATGATATATGTAATTTGAAGTATGCCACCTCGTTTGGCATGAAAAAGTGGTGGACATGTATGTGTATACATGTTAGCATTGTTCATGTATTTACACGTATAAGTTTTTATAAGAGAGTACATGGATGGAAAAATGTGAGAGTGTACAGAAATAAGAAATTTATGTGTAAACGTAGAAAAGTTTGTGTATATATATATATATATATATATATATATGTATATACAGGCAGGAGTGTGTATATGTAGGCAGATATATAGGTGTATGTGTGGGTATGTGGGTAAATATGTAAATATATGCGTATTTTCTGAGTATATATGAGATTTATTAGGATACTTGCATAAAAATGTGTTAGTATTATTTATATATTATCAGTAGTTCAACTATTGAAATTTCTTACAATTATGAGTTCGACATCTTTGCATCAACTTATATTTTTTGTTCATAATTTTTGTTAGTTTTTTGATGATGTATATGCCTATAATTTTGCATATTTCTTCACCGGCAGAGCTTCCCATTGTTACATCAAAGTTGTTGCCATTGTTGGTATTGTTGTTGTTGGTGTTACATTTTTTTAGCCATATTTCGTTGTTATAGTATAGTATGAACTTTCTGTAGCGTTTGATAATGTTTAAGTCTTTTTTTCAGGATGTTTATATATTGTTTTGTCAAGTTTAGTGCATTATTTTGTGTTCGTTCATTGATGTATGGGAAGAAGTCTTTTGTATCTAATAAATGAGCATTCCTCTTAGTTAGTAATATTATTGAACCAGTTGATTGTTTCTTTTGTGTTTTTTCGTTGGTTTATTTTTAGTGCACATCTTGAGGATATTTGTTTGATTGTTTTTCTACTATTTGCTTATTTTTCTGATGTTAGATTCTGTGGGGTTTATTAATCTGCATGTTGGTTTCTATAAGAAGCTTAAGGAATGGTTCGATTTTTTGTAGTTGTTTTGATTTTGTCTAGTTTTAGTTTAGTGGCTATGATTTTTGTTTTTCTAAACCTAACAAGAAAAAGACCAAAAAATGATAAACAACTCAGAAAAACCATAAATACAAGCTGATTAATCATAAATGGGTCCGCTCTCAGAAAATATTAAATTGCATCGTGCTCCTTATAAATAGGAAAGTGACTGGTACTCAACAGCAAAAAAAAAAAAAACAAAAAAAAAAAAAAACTAAAAAACAACCAACCCTGATGAGTGAAGACTTCATAATGATGTTCTCATGAAACTTCAAAGTTGGCATGAACCTGATCAGTTAAAGTGATGAATTCTTTGCACTCAAACTATCAAGGCTTTATGTCCATAAGGATATACAGGATAGATATTACTTGGCCTAAGACTTGTCAAAATGAATAGTAATAATTGTGAAATGTGTGAGTTGCATAATGGCTATCAATATGGAAGTTGATAACAGTGAGAAGAGATAAAATTATTGCCTTGTTTTTTGCATTCAATTTTACACCAACACTGTGGGAGGAAGGCATGAATTTATCTCTTTAGAAAAAGTGGGGAGTGAAAATTCGAGATAAGAGACAGTTTTAGTTTAACTTCTGACAAATGATTGCCCCCATAAAGCTAAGTTTTAAGCCCCATACATAATCAAGTGAAGGATAAATGGTCTCAGCTAAATAGTGAATATGCCTGATCATAAAAAGAAAACAAAAATTTCATGTAAACATGATTAAATCATATTTCAGAAGAATAATTGATATGTTAGCTATCCAAA
Source organism: Ascarosepion bandense (assembly GCA_037127315.1). Lineage (NCBI taxonomy): Eukaryota > Metazoa > Mollusca > Cephalopoda > Sepiida > Sepiidae > Ascarosepion > Ascarosepion bandense. The sequence goes on along the minus strand of JBBBDQ010000133.1, from coordinate 168,782 downwards.
AAACTTGTGAGGATGTATATCCTAAATGAAAAAGAGAATAGTATATAGATCGGGACCTTTCCTATAAACTTAAAACCTCTGAGGTACTATCTCTGTTCAACTAATTGCTAAATAGCAGAATTGAATGGGCTGAAGATAGTTTCTAAATTGAAAACCATGGAGAAGGCAGCTGGAAACTACTCTACTATCTTTCCTAACAAATCATGTCAATTTGCAGATAATAAAGAAAACAAATCTGTGAAGAGCCATGATCTTCTATTTCTTGAATGGACATGATGGTTAAAAAAATGGATAATGCTTCAACTAAGGAAAAAATAAAGATCATACTACTGCTATTAACAATTGACGATATTAGATCAAATCTATTTCTTTGCCTGGGCAGTCATTACAGATTAAAAGTCCATTCTCTTTTGTAAAACACTGACTCCAAGGATTAACAAGAAGTTAAGATAGGATTAAAGCAGGTAGATTACCCATGGTTATCAGCATAGAGAGGAAGAAATCCTCTCTGTTATCCACTTCATCTCCATGATGGGATCACTCAGGAGTTTCTAAATTTCTTTCAAATAAAGTCATTGTCTCTTTGAATGATATAAACTTGTGTTTCATTTAGTGAAAAAAATAACCCTAGTTCACAGATTTAACCAGGCTTTTTTTCTCTGTTGACTGTCTACATTTCTTGATGCTTCCCACTAAATCCAATTATGGTTTAGTTTGTTTTACGACATATCAACATCATTGGGTTATTTAATGCCAAAAAGAGTTTTGCAATAGAATTGTTTTGTGTAGAATAGAATATGTATTTTTTGTATGAAATCAGTTTTTAGATCAGGTTTCATTAACATATTTTTTTGAAGTGGGCTCTGTCAAGAGTCAGAGGTATTGCTAATATATAGATATTTTCTTTAAATATATTGCTGGTTATATTTATTTTTCAAAAATGAATTTCTGATAATATTTATTCTTTTGAAAATGTATTTCTGGTAATATTCTTCCATCAGTTTTCTCAAAAAATATATTGCTGGTAATATTTTTTCCTTCAAAAATGTATCGTTAATAATATTTTTTTTCTTCAAAAACATATTATGGTAATATTCTCCCCACCTCTCAAATTTTGCTAGAACTTTTAAAATAAAAGTCTATTTTTATACTGTCATAGTGTTTTGACCCCCAGTTTGGGGGTGGAGTTAGCTATTTGTTTATAGCAGGGTCAGGGTGGACTTAAGAATAACAGCAATTAAGAGGTGGTTCCTTGTTCCCCAAAACCTCCCAACGAAAGGCCTTGCTGCCAGATGCAGTTCTTCGTCATACCCAGAATCACCTGATTATGACAGTATCCTCATATCTATGGGTTACCTACAAAAGATAGTAGCACAATGCAACAGATAGTTTTATCTATAGGGTTTTTAAATTGTAAATTTTCTCTTTAATCAGAAATATTTGTTAAACTTGTTATTATCTCTACTATCAAAGCACTATTAATTCCTGATCTGTATAAAAACAAGTGCTTCTTTTTCAATTTTGGTAGGCATTAGAACTTCTTTGTAATGTGCTCAATTTACAAACAAAAGGTTGAGATCTTCTACTGATAATTGGTAGCTAAGAGATTTAAAATTTAATTCTACATAGAATGTTATTTATGAAAATATGATATAAAAATACGTCTATAACAAATGAATAGCAAGTAAACAAATGATGGGATGGAAAACTATTTTAGTGAGATATTTCATTCTGAGAAGGAATTTCTTCAGAAGGTGACTTCATTGATGAAATCAATGTCATATCTAAAAGGAAGAAAATAAAAAGGCGAGGGGCAAAAATACAACAAATACTGGCTACAGTTGGCATTCTTCTCTTATGTGCCATGCTTTTTCAAGGACAGGGATGATCACAGATCACCACAATTTCCTGCCCTTCATAGCACTTAGTAAACATTGTCTTTTTACTTGTTTGTGAATTGTTTTCTTTCACTCCTGTGTGTATCAAATTTTCTAAGCCCTTTTTCCTCATTATGTGCTCTACAAATTTCTATTGTTCTTGCTGATGTTAAGTACAAGTGTTCTTTTTTCAATTTGCTCTAAAACTTAGAAAAGACAGATTTTCAAAGTTTATTGATCTTCAAAGTTAAAGCTTGATGTCTGATATATTTCAATGTTTGACATAGCTTTTTCAGTAACTCACACATCTTTTTATTACATTTATTTTCTGTGTTTTTCTTTATATCACATTGTTTTAATTATAGAAGAAGGATGAGATGTTGCATAATACAGGATGCAAATCTTGGAGAAAATCCTCACAAGTAAATATACATCTAGAATCATACACAGTAGAATAGAATTTCAATGCTGGAATATTTTTTAATGTGTAAGTAATTGATATGATAATAATAAAATAGTGATTAGAATCAAGTTTTTCTTTTCTTAGTTGAATTTGTTGCATTCACTTGTGCACAAATATGTTTTGGAAAAGAATGAATCCATCTCTTCTCCCTCTAGCTATGGGTTAAATAGCAGGACAGATTAAGTTCTATAGCCTTGGTTAGCAACCAGTTTACCACAGAAAGAACTGGCAACCTACTGTGAAAAATATTCTACCTAGTTAGTCATGGATCAAAAGGGACATGACCCCCAAGCATGTATCACATATGGCACATAACCGACTGAATGTAAATGCTGTGCTTTGCTTATTCAGATCAGCTTGCTCACCAGTCTTATTCACCATTGTGTTGGTAATATACGTTTTCTCTCAATGAATCAGAGCATGTCACTTTTCAGCTCTACCATACCCAGGAACTGAACCTGCAACTGCCAGACAACCAGATATGTTCTATGTTTTGTTCTTACTTTAATGAAAAATGACAATGTTTCTCAAGATACACATTGTTTTGGGAAAAAAACAACACTATATTGAATGAAGTTGTTGAGTGTTAAATGATATGATTTATCTCCCTTACACATAATGTTGTATATCGACAAACAACAAACACGCATATATATAAAAATATATATTATATTTTTATTAATGACGATGAACCGTGTAGCCTAGGGAACAGAGAGTGAGAGAGCGCGCTTCTACTGGGTTGACGGGGGGGGTCGTCGTATCTGTTGCTCCTCTGGTCTGGTCTGGCTCTCTCGTCTGCCTCTGCCTCGTCTCTCTGTCTGAAATCCGTGCGCCGAGGTCTTTTTATAATCTCCAAACCGGGACTTCCGGATTTTGCCTCGCCCACGCACGCCCACGTAATTCTCAGAGACACCTGTTCTGTTTGCCTCTTGTAGCCATTTTCGCTACTGCCGGAAATAAGGTCAAACAAACATCCGTTCCTTTCAACGACCGGAAACGCCCCCGCTTGCTCAGCTTCCTCGGGTGGGGCGAGATTGTTATATTACAATAAAAAATAGAAGAAAAATCTACACTTGTGAATTGAATAAAGGATTTGGTTTGAAGTTCCAACAAATTATAATGTTTGATAAAGTTGAAATATAACAACCATAATGAACATGCAGGTCAAAATGGTAATTAATAATTATAAAATTTATTATCTGCATCAAAGTTTTTTTACAATTGCCACTTTTTTTGATTTGGTACTCTGACTTAATAGAAATATTGCCTTGTGTCATTATTTGTTTGTGAAAGTTTTAATTTATCTGCTCAGTTGCAGTGACTGAACGTGTAACTTAATGGTTATATGCATTCATAGAACTTTCAAAATATCTAATGTTTGAATTCTTTGATAAAATGATTTTTGCAGGGTTCTTATCTGAATGTCAATGTTGGGAATAAATTACTGTGCAGTTTAGAGTTCCTGTAAGCATTCTATTTTTAATTTCCTTCCTTTTACATTTCATATAATCTCCAATGGAGCTGTCTCTGAAGAGCAGTCTTTGGGCATCAAAAGCAGATGCTGCTTTTTATTAACTACACACATATGCTTGCATTGTATCACAATAGAGAGAGCAGTACATTGGAATAAGAAATATTCACACTAGTTGTGTTATGGAGGTGATTGTATTATTATTTAAATGCTAGAGAAATTGATTCAACATATATTCCCTTGGTTTGTGTATTAGTCTTTCATATTATACACTCTTTTGCTTTCAGTTTTTCACCTGTACACTACAACTAATTTTTCATAAAGGTGAGATTCTGGGCTTTGATCAGCTGATATGAATATTACATCACTGAGAAATCTACAGCTTTTACCAAAATAAGATGAATGCACTTGTGTATTTGTTAGGATAATTTATGATAATTATGATAATTATGATAATTTATGATAACGTCTGATAATTAAGTGAAAGGGATCCGTTCATTATAAGCAGGAAATCTGTGGAAGAAATCTTTTTTTTAAAAGTCACCTTTGGCATTTTTTCTGTCTTACATTTTTTCATTTATGTACCATTTCTTTTTATGACATGGTTAATCATGGCTCTCCTCAACTGTCTATCTTTTGTAGCTTTTAGTAATGTACATCTTTTTTACTATACCTCCTGCTGTCAGTTCTTCCATTCATACTTATTAGATAAGATATTTGCATTTTCTTCCTGTACTTTTTGCCTTCCATATGTCCTGTGAGTATCAAATTCTTTGACCCCTCTTTGTGTCCCACAAATTTCAACTGCTTCTTTCAGATTATATGTATAAGTGTCCTTTTTGTTATCTAGAATTCACTGTCATATAGGAGGACTAATATTGCATAGCATTCAATCCTCTTTGTTTCCATTGATTTTTTTTGTTTTAGAAATCACCTTTCTCTATTTCCCTGAATCTTTAAATTTTTTGGTTCCCATTTTAGAGGAATTCAAAAATGATCTGCAATCTGTTATTAACTAGGGAAAAGGTAGCCTGTTAATTTTAATGACTCCTAAACAAGACTGGTCATTTTTATTTGTCTATAAGAACCCTCTTTGATTTCCATCAACATAGCTGATGCTAATCTCAAAGAGAATTATTTATTGTACTTTCTCATGCTAGGTCTGCTGCAAAAGTTGGTTCACAGTGTCATATAAGAGAATTTGTCTTACTAATTATAAACTACTGTTTATAAATTTGACAATCATCTCTGCTTTCAATATTGCTGCCACATCTGGTTCTGATTTGACATCTCAGCTAGAGTCAATTTCCAACCTACATTATGAAGCTTTCTTGTGTCTTTTCTATAAATATTTTTATGGTAATTCTTCAGGTGAACTTTCCTCTATGGTACCTCGATTTTATGAATTTAAACACAGTACTAGATTGGTGGTAAGGGCTCGTTATTTAATAGTTGAAAGAAATAAATGTAATTGTAAGTTCTATGCTGACGGTTCCTTCTTTCAGTCTCTATTGTAGATTTCTTGCTTTCCAGTCAACTTTGATCTTCAAAAATTTAAATGTCAGGTCAATCATTACCTTCTGTCTTCTCAATTCTTGTACTTTTATTGTTCCCTCTAATTAATAGTGTTGTTTTTTTTTCTCATATTTTTTCAAATTCAGTAACCCTTTGCATTTTAGTGGTTTTATTACCTTACTTTTGTTGTGAAAACATTAAAAAATTTTCCAGATATTTAACTTTCTGTTCTCTTTATTTTTATGTTGTTTGATTTACATTCACTCATTAACAGATTCCAATCCTATCTAAAATGTTAAAAATATTGCTTTTTTAAGTATATAATAATTTTAATATGTTTTTGTGAGATTCAGATGATAATGCATATTCATAATAGTATGCATGTCTAGTAGACATGTTGGTTTTTCACATATTGGTTTGGAACCATTTTTTTAGATATATCATTTGTTTCACATAAAAATACATTTGATTCTTTCAGAATTAATTCAGTAAAAGTTGGGGATGTAATATAATGTTTTTGACATGTTTAAGTAGTTATTAATATATTTATTAGTACTCCCTTGAAGTACTTTCGATGTAAAGAATTATGTCCTTTTTTAATTAGAGTGGCATTTGTAAAAATCAAAGTTATGGTAAATTTTGTTCCTCTGTATTAGAAGAAAATTCAAATGGTAGTTTTTTATGTTTGTAGATACAGGTTTTGACATTTTCTTGCAATTTCTTAATTCATTTTCATTTGAAAAAAAAATTAAGATAATCTTCTAAATTAAAGAATACTTTTTTTTTTATTATTGCTGGTGTTAGAGAAATTACATTCTGTTGACTTTAAATTAAAATAATACCAGTTTGACAATGTAACAAAGTAATTAATTTTTGAAGGTATGTAGCTTCTACTGTGTCATTACGTGTGGTGGAAAAATACAACTTGGACTTTTATCATTTTGATTTAGAGTTCTTCATTTTTAATCTCAGTTGGAAAAAGAATGGAAATTCAAAAAAAGTTATTTCCTGAATTTCAAATAATCTGGCTGTACGATATGGTAGCAAGACCCAACCAAAATCTCCTTTTTCCTGATTCTTTATGTTGTTCCACTTAAATTGAATATTTTATATATTTATTCATGGTCAGTGACACATAATTCTGATGCATGGTTAAATCATGTGACTAGATTAGATATATTTTGCCTTCATTCAACCACATGTAATAGTGTAATATTGTTTTGAGCACAACTCAATAGTCTGATCTGTAATCAAGATTTGTTATGTATGACAGAATTACATGTAGAAGACAGACAGTGGCCCCATGTAATATATATATTAAATAAAGTTTAAAATATCAAAGTATCTTATCTATCTCTGGGTTGATTCGACTCAGAAACATTGAAGGCATGAGGAGTAGAGGGAACAGTGAGCAACCTTGCCTAATCAGTTTGTGGAAATAGATGATAGAGTGGGGACAAATAGCCAGGTATTTTGAATATCTTGAGAACCAGTTACATGAACTCTTGAACAGACACTCTGCCATGAGATTACTCAGTCTGAAGTGCGAGTACATTGACTGATTTTGTGTACTGTATGAAAGTTGCATTTGCAATGATGTCCTGTGCAGAGTTTCTTATTAAAACACCACATCACCTAGGTTTGTCTAGATTTGGCTCCATGACTTTTTGAAGCAAAACTTTCCTACCTTAAATGGAGAGTATTTTAGAACATCGTCATAATGAAGGTGTTAAGAGGACTGCAGATGAATTAGAATGGATAAGTGTGAGAGATCTCAACATGAAGGAGTACTCTGAAAAAGATCTCAACATGAAGGAGTACTCTGAAAAGAAATAATGTTTCATTGCCAAATGGAGTTTATTTTTCCTGATAATATTATATTGCTGGAATATTTCTAAACTGTTCTTTTATATAGAAAATAACCATCCTATTTTGTTTTAATATTTTTTTCTAGATTATATTTACAACAAAAATACTTCTTGTGGTAGTTGATGTTGTTATAGTAGTAGCAGTAGTTGTAGTTTTTATTGCTGTAGTTGATGTAGTAACCGTTGTTGTTGCTGTAATTGATGTTACTGTTGTTGTAGTAGTAGTTGTTAAAGCTTTTTTTGTAATAGTAGTTGTTATAGCTAATGTAATTGGTGTTTCTGTAGTTTTTTAGTACTTGTTAACACATCACTCAGTAAATTTTGAGTCTAACTAATAAAACAACAACTTTTAGGCAAAATTTGACTTTATTCTACAACATAATCATCTTCTAGGGCGATACACTGATTCCAATGCTTCTCTAACAATTCTATGCCTTTTTTGTAGAACAATTTGTCTTCAGTTTCTGATATCACTTCTTCATTGAAGCCAAATCTCATTTTCTTGGAGCATACTTTTGAGATCTGCAAACAGCCAGTAAATGCTGGGGGCCAGATCTGGAGAATAGGGTGAATGTAAAAGCAATTCAAAGTGCAATTCGTGTAGTTTTGCCATCATTGTGATTGACTTGTAACACAGTGGATTATCTTGATGAAAGATAACTTTTTCTTCTTCATTTGTGGCCATTTTTTGGCGATTTCTTCCTTAATATGCACCAATAATGCTATTTAATATTTGCTGATGATGGTTCTTTCTTTCTCAAGGTAATCAGTGGACAAAATACCTTGCACATCCCAAAATACACAAGCCAAAACCTTGCCTGCTGATGTTTGCATCTTTGGTCACTTTAGATGGCTTTCACCTGCTGCTGTCTACTTAGCTGACTGCTGATTTAACTCCGAAGTGAAGTAGTGGATCTATGTTTCATCCATTGTCACATATTTACGCAAAAACTGTTGCCTTGAGACAGTTGCAAACAACACTCTGAGTCATTGACGTGTTGTTGTTTTTGATCGACTGTGAGCAAGCATGGCACCCACTTTAAACACAGCTTTCTCATTGACAAATGTTCATGCAAAATGGTGAATACACTGCCTTCTGATATGTAAAACTCCTCTGCTATCTTACACAACTTCAATTTATGATTTGCTAAAATTAGCTTGTGGATTTTTTTTGGTGGTTTCTGGGACAGCTGCCAATCTTGGACGACCCGAGAGTTTAGCATCATTTGTGTCTACACGACTGTATTAAAAGTCAGTATACAACCTTTTAACTGTTGTTTCTGATGGAACAGAGTCCGAATAACTCTTATCAAGTCATTGCTTTTCATTAACTTTTTTTCCCATCAGAAAGCCATGCTTTATCAACACATGAAATTCAAATTTTTCCATTGTTTTGAAAATTTGCAATAGTAGCTTCACTTAACTGTAATTTGTAAACTAATAATCTAATTGGGCCCAAATTTTGTCATGTGCTATTTGAAGGTTAGTACTTCATAAAAATTATATGGATTTTTATTAGTGGTGCTATTTATATGTCAGGCCCAGGACTTATTGTGTGATGTGATACATTTGATGTTGTTGTAATAGTTGTATTAGTTTTAATGTTGTTGTAGTAGTAGTTGCTGTAGTAGTAAGTTTTGTTTTTTTTTACATTAAGGTTCCCCCTTTTACAAGTTTTGGGAGATTTTTAGGTAGAAGGTGTTTTTGAGGCATACTTTATATAGATAGAAGGGTAAGATAATGGTTAACTCTAGACTTGAAAAATTTAAGATTGTAGTGATTGGGGAAACATTTTGAGAGTCTGTTTGTAGGTAGAAGCTTTTTGAGTGGAACTTATTTTTTGACAATGGAATATGGATGTATTGTTAGTAGTTGTTGGTAGTAGTAGTAGTAGTTGTTATTGTAGCTGTTATCATTGATACTTTCATTGCTTTATTTTCTTGGGAAATATTGACTTATCCTGTGTAAGAAAAACAGATATTTTCATAAACTGTATGTTCAGTATAATCGTACTTTTCAAATAGTTACTTGCATCAATTTGCTTTTTCCTTTTTTAACGTTTTCTGATACTTATGTATTTGTGTTCAGATATGCATTTGCATTCACATTTCTCTTACTTTAGTGCCAGTATTGCAGCCAGAAATCTTACTGGCCGAGATTTTCTTTACTAGCTGCAAACAAGGAGACAAATGTTGTCATAATGGAATCAAAAAAAAAAAAAAAAAATAGAAGAACACTTTCTGAAGCTTCTTTCTCTAGCCTAATTATTTTATTTTACTTGGTTGAGCTCAGGAATTCCTGAATCTATCACTCCAACCATCACAGTCCTACATGAAGGCTAGAAGGTAACATTTTGTATTATAATATAGTTGAACAATGATGGTGCATCTAGAAAACAGGTCTATCGTACTCCATCTCTAGGTGTCCAGTGCAGTAGATCACTTGCTAATTCTTGTTTTGCATGCCAGTAATGTCCTGCAAAGTGCATTCTGCATTTGTGTAAGATTGTAGAAATATCAGGGATGGGTTCATAGAGCTGTCATTTAGTTGGTTGCTGTCTCCAAAAGATGTAAAGTATAGCTCTCAGCATTCAAGTGCAGGTTCCCTCAAGCTCAGACTCTAGGGTTTTAATTAATGTCCAGAAAGTGTCACCATAGATGAAAACTGCCTCTACAGTGACTCAAAAGGATGAGATCCTAGTTAATATGATGTATTCAGTTGAGATATTTTGTATGTGTGAGGCTCTTAAGGGCTATCTTTTTGTTTCATAGAGCATTAAAGTATGATAAACCCTTTTTTTGGGAGCTACATTTCCTGCCCCCCCCCCCCATTAATTTTTTAATCTTACCAATGACTTGTAAATTTACATTTATGTAAGACAAGGCCTGAAAATTAGAGTGCTTTTAAGTGCTGTTCTATACCAGCTTAATTCTTGTTGGTTTATAACCCAGTCTTGCAGGAGAACTTTGCAATTAGTGAAACTCAGAACTACAGAGTTGAAGTATTGTCTGCAATAAATGCAACATCAATTTCAAATTCTAGTCCACTAAAATAAATAAATAAATATATATATATATATATTCTAGTCCACTTTAATATATATATATATATATATATATATTCTAGTCCACTTTAATATGTATATATATATATATATTTTTTTTTCCAAACTCTGGTCATCAGATCTGATAACATAATTTGATTTATTGTCCCTCTTATCTGTGAATATCCCAACACATTTTCCTGAGATACAGTTTTGTCTTATATTCTAATTTTAAAAAATCTGAACTCAATACATGTCAAATCATCTCCATTAAGATAAGTGTAATGATCTCAGATTTGAATTACTTGTACTAATAATCATCTGTAATATTGATTTGTTTTGTGGAATTTATTTTTTATCTCTTGTGAAAGTTTTCAATGGCAGAGAACTTGATTTCCTCTTGTTACATGTGCACTCAAATTTGGACAGAGCCAGATTTTGGCTTGATGATTTTTTTTAAAGAGAATTATTGTTATCGAACATAAACATGTAATTAGAAAGATTTTGTTTTATTTTTAGTTTGTGTTGCAGCACTTGCTAATTTTCATTTCAACATTTTTTAAAAATTTCTTTTTGTCATTGTCACAAGATTAAAACAATTGATTCAATCTTATACGTTTTGTTTTTATTTTTCACTTTTGTACTGTCATGAATAAAATGAATATTTGGAAGATTTGTTTCTATTGATTAGACTAATCTTTTGACAAAGTTTTGATCATCATTTTTCTTGAATCTTTTATTGCCTTTTTAATCTGTCAATTCATCTTGAGGCATGATCAGCTTTATCTATTAGCTTGTTTTTCTGACTGGCATAAAAAACTTTCACTGAGATATTTCCTTCAGCATATTGAACCATGACTGACATTAACTATGTTTTGCCTTGCCTGATACAAGGCTACAAACACAAATCACTTCATGAGTACTGAACTCACTGCACAAAGGAATAGCCAAGTAATATTTACTTAATCACTCTGAGGTGCAGATAATGGTTCACAATAATCCATTTTTGGATAAAAGAGAATTTCTCTGTATAATAGATCTATAAAACACTTCTGTATATATCATTATAAGCTGTAGTCGACCATGGCTCTCCCCAGCTTCCTGTATTTTGTTTGATATCTCATTACTTTCTTTATGACTTAGTCTTTCTCATTTATCTATTTGCACAAATTTATTACTGCTTTCCATTGCTTCTCTTGCTTTTGGTGTGTCTGATATGTATTAAATTAAAATAAGACTTCTTTCATCGTTATATGCTATTAGAATTTCAGTTGCCCCTTTCTAATTGTTAGAAGTTTCTTTATAGTTCCTATTCTCCATAGAACCATCTCGTTCTGTCATTGGTATTTTCAGCTGTCAGTAAAAACACATCTCTGGTGCCTCAAGTTATTTTTCATTTGTAACAAATTGGTCAAACAAAAACAAACAAGAATTGATATATTACATAACTTCTTTTAATCATTTCTTATATTACTTTTTCTATCCCTTAATACCAGTGTTAATTTCACCATCCAATTTTATATATATTATATCAATAAATTCCAAAAACCACATTTCATTGAACTTCAGTGAGAAAACTCTCGCTTGAGCAGAAATTATCCAAAACAAAAATTTATTAATCCAAATATGTTACAAACATTCACATGGAAGGAGCCCAAAAACATATTCATACACAGGAAGTTAAAAATAAAATAAAAAAGCTGGGGGTTAAGAAAGGAAAAATTTATTTAATATATATCATCCAAACATAAAAAATGGGGGCATAGACAGGGATTCATGACTCAATATTAGAAAAAGACTTTTAGATTACCTAAAGGGCATAAGACAGGGATGTGTATTTTTACCGGATCTATTTAACATGTTCAGTGAGAATATTTTGAGGACCCTAGATGTTATGCCAGAATTTGTCATCAGAGGCCACAATCTGAATAACATAAGATACACAGACAATACAGTGTTGATTGCAGACATGGAAAGGAAACTGCAGAATCTCCTGAAGAGAGTGACAAGAAGGGACTACAAATAAATTGCAAGAAAACCAAATGCATGGTCATCAGCAAAAAGATACAGGTGGGGGATGTTAAAATCAAGCAGGTACAAAAATTTAAATATCTAGGAAGTGTTCTAACCAAAGACAGAAAGTGCGACAGAGATCCAAAGGTGAATTGGCATGGCAGAAGCTGAGTAAAGACACGAGAAACTTTCACTAGAAACAAAGAAGGGAGTACTGGATTGCTATGTGATGTCAGTTTTTCAATATGGCAGTGAATGTTGGACAAAGTAGAAGGACCTGAGCAGGTGGATGACAGAATGGGGGCTGCGAGACATTACAGAAGAAAGCGTGCTAAGAGCCACCAGGAGTAGGGAGATGTGGAAGGCTATGAAAGGACAACGCACATAGAAGAAGAAGAAAAAGAAATAGTTATTCAACAAAATGTAAGTTTTGGAATTTATTGATATAATATACATATTAGGCTCTGTAAAATAAATAGTACTATTTACATTGAGCCCCCCCCCCCACCTGGATCATTTTTAATATTGATAAAATTAATATCAATAGGATCTGGTTTTGGGAATTTTACCTATATATATTTTTTTTGGGGGGGGGGGATTTAAAATATATATATATTGTTATGCCCCCTAGCTGAGTTATTGAAGAAACTAAGTTATTTTAGCAGTATCCCAAAACAAAATAGTAGTACATAAAAAAAGAAATGTAAAGGTGAAACAGACAGTTTGATTTCAGCTGCATACATGTGTAATAAAGAATGGATGACTCATAGGGAACATGCTTTTTTCCTGGATCATGTGATAGCACGGTGATCTGACCGGATGACTTCCAGACATCCTGACACACTTTAATCCGAGGTCAGTGACCTGCTTTTGCCTGAATGACTAGAACTCTATATTTGGGCGTATGACATCATGTGCAAAACTTTGGCATGAAAGTAAGAACCGCTTGCAGTACAGTTCCCATTTCAGACTTGATCTGATTGGAGGTCTGTGATAGCTTGCAATAGTCAGCTCATCTCAGCTACGAAAATCTATAGAAACCGAATGAAGTTTTAAAGAAGAGATTAGTTCGAAGACACCAAATTTCAACACAACTCAACCTCTAGACAAGAAGTAAAGAGAAAGAACATTCAAGTGACAAAAGTAAAGAGGAAGAAAGAGAAGAAGAAAAGATAGAAAAATGAAAGTATAAAAGAAATTTAAAACCCAGAGACTGTGAAGACAAGTGAAAAAAATATTCACTCTCCTAACAAATAAGCCCCTCATTCATCCTTTGATTTATTCTTGTTGTTATATATATGTATTCATTTTATGCAAATGCATTCTAGCAGATTTCAAACCATTTTATAAGATAGTATCAATTGACTTAATCAGATATACACATCGCTAAGTTGTTTCTTTTCAGAACATTGTTTTCTTTTTTCTTTTATTTGTCCCAGCCTCTATAATTTAAGATTGTCATTTGTTAACCCATTTTGTAGACTTTATAAATAAAGTCTATTATTTGTTATAAATACATTTTTGTGTTTGCCTTCTCTTGTCTGTCATCAGTTTGAAGCAATTCTATTTTGCTTGGTGACGTTTGACTGATTGAGAGAAAAACCCTCATTCAACGGAATTGTAATTTTGTTATTCTGTGTATGTGTTGTTGTCCCATCTTCTGCTACTACCATAATGGTGTGGTGTGGGCTGGGGGTGTCACAATATATATATATATATATATATATATATATATATAATTATCCAAGTGAATAAAGTATGAAGAAAGTATTAACAACATTCAGAACATCAATTTAGAACAGTGCTCAATATAGAAATAGAGCCATGAATTTTTGTTATAGTTTAAACATTATTATATACATGTTCTAATCTATAATAAATATGTATATAATTATTTAATTATCTAGTCTTTGGTCATAATTTCTATCTTTTGATGTCTTCAGGCAATTTACAATAACTGATTTTTTTTTTCAAAATGTTCACATAACAGGGATTTTTTATGATTAAAAAAAAACAGTAAAATCAGTTATTGTAAATTGTCTGAAGACACTGAAAGGTAGACACCATAGTTGTGTAATAATTCATTTACAAATAATATATATATATATATATATATATATATATATATATGAAATTGAATGCTGAGATTAACACTAAGCAGTGGTAATGTTTTATGCTTGGATACAATATTCAGGTCATCTCTCTCTCAATCGCTCTTTCTATATACATACATACATATTTCCATACAAACATATATATATATATATATATATAATTTAAAGATTTGTTATACCTCTTAAAGAAGGTAGCAAAGAAAAATGATAAGAAAGAACTAAACATAAACTACAAGAAAAGTGAATGCATGGTGATAGGTAAAAAGAGGAAGCCAAAAATGTCAACCACAGTTTGAGGATACTAAAATCAAGCAACTAAAGAAATTTAACATTTTTATTTTTTTATAATTGTGTTGCCCCCAGCAAGGCATTTTACTGCCACTGTTGTGCAGGGGGTTACATAGGAGGAAAGTTATGTAAAAGAGTAACATGCTACAGGGGGTGTTAGAAAGAGGGTAAGAAGAAGGATGAGAATACCGATGAGAGTTGGGTGGATAGAGAAAGGATCATGAGAGAGAGGATGCAAGTTAGTGAGACAGGAGATGATTATTGACTTGACATTTGAATTCTTGAAGACTGTAGCTGTCAGGAAAGCAAGCAAACAGAAGAGAATTCTACAGGTGGGAAGTGCGAGAAAGGAACCTGCTAGAGTAGAATTTGCGTTTACAATTTATTGGTTTCACAGTAAAAGGGTGGGACCTAGTTGCTAATCTTGTGGCTAAAGTAAATTCATATATAGGGGGTACCAGTGAGCTGAGTTCATCAGAGCAGAAACCGTGAAAGTATTTGTTGGATTTTGTCAAGGACCCCTAGGTGGATAGCAGGAGCACCCGACCAGATATGACAGTACTATTCAATGCACAGGCAGATGGTAGATTTGTATATGTGTAGGATTGCTTAAATACCTGGAAAGTGTTTTAACAGAGGATAAAATGTGTGACACTGAGATCAAAAGGTGTATAAGAATTACCAAGGACGCATTCAAAAAGCTAAGCAGAGTATTAAGAGACTGAAATGTTTTGTTGGAAACAAAGAAAAGAGTATCTATCTGTTATATGATATCTGTCCTCCTATATTGCAGTGAATGCTGGACAATCTCTTCAAAGATGAAACAGAGACACAAAGTAACAGAAATGCAGTTCTACAGAAGAAAGCAGAAAGTTATACAGAAGCATTGGAGAGAATAGAAATGAAAAGGAAACTTATACTTAACATCAAGAAGAAATTTTTCTTTTTTTTTTTTTTAATCATATCACCCCGAACAAGGCGGTAATGCCACTGAAGTGCAGGAGGCTACATAAGAATGAAAAGATTGGAAAAGAGAAAGCCGGGAACCACATCCTAAACAGGGAACAAGGGATGAGCCTCTACACCTGTTCAATAGACGTGGGTGGAGTGTGAACCGGGCGATAGTTTAGTCTATCTACTCCAATTGAGGAAGAAAAAAGAAAAAAAAATGAAAGAAAAGAGTGAAAAGATGGGAAAAGAGAAAGCTGGAAACCGCATCCTAAACAGGGAACAAGGGATGAGCCTCTACACCTGTTCATTAGACGTGGGTGGAGTGTGAGCCGGGTGATAGTTTAGTCTATCTACTCCAATTGAGGAAGAAAAAAGAAAAAAAAATGAAAGAAAAGAGTGAAAAGATGGGAAAAGAGAATGCCAGAAACCGCATCCTAAACAGGGAACAAGGGATGAGCCTCTACACCTGTTCATTAGACGTGGGTGGAGTGTGAGCCGGGTGATAGTTTAGTCTATCTACTCCAATTGAGGAAGAAAAAAGAAAAAAAAATGAAAGAAAAGAGTGAAAAGATGGGAAAAGAGAATGCCAGAAACCGCATCCTAAACAGGGAACAAGGGATGAGCCTCTACACCTGTTCAATAGACGTGAGTGGAGTGTGAACCAGGCGATAGTTTAGTCTATCTACTCCAATTGAGGAGAGGAAAAAAATAACTGAAGTTTCTTGGAGACATAATGAGAAAGGAAGGCTTGAAGAATCTAATATTCACAGGACAAACAGATGAAAGTGAGACAAGAGAAACAATGCATGACATACTTGATGGGCAAATAGATGGCAGAGCAGGGTTTAGGTGAAATACCAAAATAAAAAGTATTAAGATCTACAAGAGATAGAAAGGTGTGGAGAGCCATAATCACGTGTGTTCTGAAGGTACATGGCAAATAAAAAGAAAAGAAGACATTTATGCTCAATATCTAGTGTAGACTGTGTGTAAATATAAGAGTGAACACTCTGGTCAACACTGAGTGGCAACAGACTGTTTTATGGCCTGAAGAGTGTGTCTGCCCTTATATTTAGACATGTTCTATCCTGGATATTGAGCAGCACTATTACCTACGTATGTGCACACACACACACACACACATATATATATATACACACACTCATATATATATAAGTAATAGTTTTGGATATTAAAGAATGAAATGTTCACCACTTACTTGCTACCCTGATTTCAACCATATCGGTCTCATCAGGCAATAAGAACAAAGAGCAAACCACCTTTCTTGATGTTTATTTATACACATTACCACTGTAATTCCCCCTGATGGGAAATTTATTGACTGAGAGGTCTGAGGTAATGACAGGATGCAGGCATACAAAGACATATGTATTGGGCCTGTATGAACCTGGTTGAGAGTATATGTGTCTTCTTCCATTTCATGTCCAATTGCTTGTCCCCTCCACTTCGGTTTTAATTTTGGTAGTCTTTGTGTATATAAAGAAACATCAAGAAATGTGGTTTAGTCACTCTGCTTGATAAGATTGATATGGTTTAAACCTGGGTAGCAAGTAAATGGTGAACATTTCAGTCTTTAGTATATTGTTGGCTTTGCATATTCAGTTCTTTTGATTGTCTACTGAGCACCTTTTTTAAATAAAACCCCAAATGTAATATGAAAAATATAAAAAAAGACGAGAACTTGTAAATCTTTACATGAGTCATGTTTTCTATATTTATAGGAAAAATTTCAAGTTATTAAATTCCCTAAATTAAACCTGTCAAACAAATGTAACAAAGTAACTTACATCTGCTATCATTGTCTTATATATACTCTAAAGTATAGTTAATTTTTTTTTCTATAATATAACTAGATCCCATAATCTATAGCCTACCTCCTTGCATTAATATATTGATTTTCCCATCTTCTGATAATTAATTTGTTTCAGTTAACTGATATATCACCTACTAGGTTGTCTGCATACGTTTGACATACATTATATTTTAACACATTTCCATTCTTATAACAAGTTTACCACTTTAAGTGATAACAAATTTAATAAATAAATCTGTAACTGTTTCATGAACACATTAAAAATCATTGCCAACATGTCATAAAACTAGTGTATGCATCCAAATGTGTCATAACTGACACCAAAAATCTAGCTTCTCACAACATCTTAATTTTTCTAACCCCACCCCACCCCAACCCAACCTTATAATTCATTTTTTCATCCATCATTGCCTTACTTTTTATTGGTTAACCTAGTCCAACTCTTTGAATTCTACAACAGCCCCCTTAATTGACTGGATATGGTAATAATTGTGTTGTTTTTAAATTTCTATATATAAAGATTCCTAACAGAAAATTATTTCACTGCCTGATGAGGTGCTAATAAGCAGTACTGAAACACAACAGTTTTTGTGTTGCAGTCAACTATGTTTTATTATAAACACTTATAATAAAAATATTACTATAAATATTGCTCTACTAATTATTAAGTATTCTTAAAAAACAAAGTGAACCGTTAACCCATTTGTCTGTACTACTCCTGAGATATATATATATATATATATATATATATATATATATATATATATAAAGAATGTAATAAAATCATTGATCATAGTTGCTAAAGTAATTTTCTTTCAATAGCTTGAATTTAAACTTTACTCAGAGATAAATGTCTAGAAGAATCACCAATTTTAAAAATCTTGCAATCCTTTTCTTTTTTTTAAGTTCCACACCCTTATACTTGTTATAATGCTGATTGGATTTGTAAATCAATTTGTTATATCAGCAAAAACAGTTTTTCCTCTTTCTTTCTACTTCTCATTTAATCTGTATCTCACACTGTCTAGCTTATATTTTCTCCCAAGTTAATTCTTTGAATCTCTCTGAGTCTCTTTTCAGGATCTTCTTTTACATGTCTTGATGGAGAAAATAATGTTTTTTTAACCTTAGAGAAATATCTTTAACATTCTTGGTCAATGATCTCAGGAATGTTTAGTCTGCAGACTGTAGCAACTGGATCTCAGGCAAAATAAACGAGGGTACTTATTAAATATTTGAGCATATTGTAATCATATTTAGAAAGAAAAAATACAAAGATGCTAATCTTTAGAACAGTACTGGCCAGCATACTAAAAACGGATAATCAAAAAAAAAAAAAAAAAAAGGAAAACTTCTGATCAATTGTAATTGATATTCCATTGACTTTCTAATGATCAGACTGATATTAGTTGTAGGGGGCAGATTCTTTTTTTTATCAAAGACAGTGTTCTTTCCTATGAGCCAATCCGTAAATTACATGCTGATCCTTCTTGATACTACCAATAATCAATCTTAACTTTTACATGATCAGAGAAGGAATCACTAAAAAAAGCAAGTTTTTGTTGCCTGGAAATATTGATATCTATCCACAGAAACTTTTGCTGCAGCTGCTGCATCTACACAGTGCACGTGTTGACATAATGGGAATGAGGCAGTGGTATTTGCAATTCTCTGTGCAGTCCCATCAAGCAGAAGATAGAATCATCTTACCAAATGTCTGAGGATCCAATTCCACAAAGAAAAATATCAAGAATCATAAAAGCATATTGGGCTCAAGAACGAAAGTATTTTTGGAAAAAGAATGCTTATAGATAATCAATACTTGACTAACAAACAGAAAATATTGATTTTTGTGTGAATTTCTGTGACAAGGTGTTATAACTATTCAGTTGCACCAGCTTCTTCAAGCTTCTTAAATTTATAATGTTATTTCAGATATTGTGTTTGAAATCTTCACACAAGTTTTTGTTACCATTATGTACTGACTTTGTAATAACAGGTTCCTCACTTTTTTTCAATTTTATAAGAATATTTCAGCTCTTGTATATGAATTTCTTAACTGGGATGCTGAATTTATATTGTTATTAACGAGGCATGGATTAAAATCTTCTCTGGTCAAATGACTCATTAATGCACAGTTCCATGGTAATGACAATATTAGCCATTTCTCTACAAGGAAACATTTAGCATTCGTTGACTGAGCAGCATGCACTACTTTCAATTGAAATCTACAAAATCTTTCTCTAAAAACATTTTTTCAGGAAAATAGGTTTTTCAAGCCTAATAATTATCATCACACTTTTCAGTATTGATGGGGGTTTCCTTCCTAACTTTTTATTTGAAGAAGTGGGAAATATCAGAATCTTGATTATATCATTATTTTCTCTTCAGGCTACATTTGATATCCAGTGTACTGTTGAAAACCTTAAGTGATGTTTTTTCTCTTATTTGGTACAGTTTCTTATTTGTGATTCTGAAGTACCAGTCTACACTATTCAAAGAAGGATGAACTTTACTCACTCACTCAAGCTTTACTCACTCAAAGCCTCTTTTAGCCATTGAGCTTAAGAAGCACTTGTATACAACTGACAATTTAGATGTTTCTGAACAGATTTGGGGCCATGAATGTCATCCATAGAAAAGTCTTAAACTGACAAGGCTATTAAAGTACATAATTTGAGTTTTCAGGTTGATGTTTTTCGTTTTATAGCAATTTCATATTTTCTAATCTTACTTTTCTCATTGTAATCTAAAATTTTCAACTGTCTCTTTCTAAGTCCAATTGTACTTTTTATTTCCTTTTACATTGTAGAGTACAAAGGTCTCATTAGATAATTAGAAAATTCCACAGGCCAACATAATTTACTTCATCCAGTGTTATATAAACAGCTGAGTGGCAAAAGAATAAGTATTTTTGTATTTGCGTCTCATTGGTATGAGAATAAAGTAATTGAGAATTCCTACTACCATTGTCATCATGATTATTTTACATGGTGATATGAACACAATCTAATGGATACATGGAACTATCTTAACAAAATAAGACATGGCATATGCAACAGGTGGAAATCTCAATTCAATTGCTCAACTCATGTGACAAATGATAGAGCTACAAATAGAAACTATTGTGATTCGGAGGAACTAATGCAATGCAAATGTCTGACATAAAAAACCGAAACATACCAATGAACCCAATGCAATAGGCAATAAGTGGGCATTATTCCTTGATACCTGAACTCATTATAAGAAAATGTATAAACTTACCAACCCAGTCAAAATATAAAACAAACTGATAATAACATACTTGCCTGAAGTCAACAGGCTCATTTTAGCCTTATACAGCTGAAACCATAGATTCGGCTATATAAGAAAGGTTTTTGTTACACATTCAATTCATTGCAGTAAAGGGTCTGCACAAAGAAGTTCACTGGAAAATATTTCATCCCACACGTCAGGTGGGAAGTGAGTCAATCACTCATTTTTAACAGGTTTATAAAAGCTCAAGCCAAATTTTGCTCGTTCACAGTTTATTGCCCCAAAACAGAAGCTATGGTCAACAAGTCAACTTCTCATGTGACATGATAGCTAGAAAGATGATTGCAAGGCTTTTCAACAGAAAGCACCAGAGTCGAGTATTAGTTGGGGCTGCCAAACTCACCACACTCAAGCAAAAGTTTACCCAACTTGTCAGCTTGGAAATGACTGAGAAGTTCAGCTGAATGGTTACAAAATGGTGTTAGCATATCAAGTGAGTGTCATGTGCTTTGACAAATCAAAAAAACTTATTCTTCACTGAATAAGAATCATTGTGTGCATTGTGGGAAGAGAGTCAACCCAGATTGGTCAATTAGTAGGAGAGATTGCCCAGCAGCTAAACTGCTAACACATTACTCAATGAGTCCTAGGCCTGACATCTAGATGGCACCACTAATATAAAAATTCATATGATTTTTGTAAAGTACTAACCTTCAAATGGCACTTGACAAAATTTGAGCCAAACAGAGTTTACAATTTACAGTTATTTAAGTGAAGTTACTGTTGCAAATTTTCAAAACAATGGAAAAGTCTGAATTTCGCGTGTTGTTACAGCATTGCTTTCTGATAAGAAAAAATACTGTTCAAGCAAAGCAATGGCTTCATAAGTGTTATTCAGAATCTGATCTATGAGAAACAACAGGTAAGAAGTGGTATGCTAACTTTAAATGCAGTCATACAGATACAAATGTTGTTGAACCCTCAGGTCACCAAAAATTGGCAGTTGTACTAGAAAACATCAAACAAATCTACAAACTCATTTTGGCCAATCATAAATTGAAGTTGCATGAGATAGCAGAGGGGTTTAACATATTAGAAGGCAGTGTATTCACCATTTTTCATAAACATTTGTCAATGAGAAAGCTGTGTTCAAAGTGGGTGCCTTGTTTGCTCACAGTCGATAAAAAACAACGATGTGTCAAAGATTCAGAGCACTGTTTGCAGCTGTACTAATGCAACAAGAAGTTTTTGCATAAATATGTGACGATGGATGAAATATGCATCCACTACTTCTCTTTGAAGTCAAATCAGCAGTCAGCTGAGTGGACAACAGCAGGTGAAAGTCGTCTAAAGTGACCAAAGATGCATAAATCAGCAGGGGAGGTTTGGACCTCTGGATTTTGGTATTTGCAAGGTATTTTGTTCATTGATTACCTTCAGAAATGAACAGCTATCAATAGAAGTTATTATATAGCATTGTTGGTGCTTTTATAGGAAGAAAATGTCAAAAACGGTCACAAATGAAGAAAGAAAAAATGCTCTTTCATCAAGACAAACCACTGTGTCACAAGTCGATCAAAATGATGGCAAAACTACGGGAATTGCACTTTGAATGGCTTCTTCATCTACCCTAATCTCCAGATCTGGTCCCCAGCATTTACTGGTCATTTGCAGACTTCAAAAGAATGCTCCAGAGAAAGTAGTTTGGCTCCGGTGAAGAAGTGATATCGGAAACTGAGGTGCATTTTGAGGCCAAAGACAAATTGTTTGACAAAAATGGCATCAAATAGTTAGAGAAACATATGAATTAGTGTATCAAGCTAGAAGGAGTCTATGTTGATGAATAAAGTCAAATTTTGCCTAAAAGTTGTTGCTTTATTAGTTAGGCCTGAGATTTATTAAGTGATGTGTTATATCATAATTGCAGGATTATGGGTCACATAAAAAGGGTGTGCCAGAAATCTACTAACCTTGAAATTGGAACCATGAATAGATCAACAAGCTATGAGACAAGGCAGGATTCATTCACTTTCTCAAACATTTGTCTGAAAGTTCCCCTCGCCTGCACTATTTGCTAGGGTGGCAAATCAAAATGGAGCCGTAAAATTCATTACGTATTGCTCAGTAATGTGCCTCATCTTGTGTGGAATGACAAATGATTGGAAAGATATGTTCCAGATCCACCACCATCATTGACAATAGAAGGGACCATAATGCATCAAACCTGCATTTTATTTGAATTCAACCAAACTGGCATTGCATCCTCACATTCAGTGACACGAGAGATCAAAATTGCTCAAGTAGTCCAGAGATAGTAACACAACCCAGGTGCCCAGACATGTACCTCAACTGGTCATCAAATACAAGGCATCACAGACAACAAACTTCATCATGTTCTCAGATTATACACAATAATAATAATGCACAAATTCTACATTAAACATCTCCCTGGAAAACATAATACCACACCCAGCTGTATCTCTAGGTACCCAGCAGGGATTCCATCAGAAGACTTGACAGAATATTCCCAAATATTATTTGTCCATATACAACAGAAGTATAGATGGTCATTCTATGTGTTGACTACAACTGATACTGTTGAACCAATCACCAGAGCAATCAAGGCTGAATTCATTTTCACATACATGCATTAACCCAAATTGAGGGCTATTACATGGCGATTACATTGATGAAGATTGTTAGACTTTAAAAAAATATATATTGACTGGTTTCCCTAAATCACACCATGACCTCTTGTCAGTAATACCTTGCTTTTGGCCCATGTAGTACAATACCTTGTGCATGGACCAAAACTGATGGGAGGAGTAATGGTCAAGGAAAAAATTATCCTTACATCTCATCAATTTTGTGTGGAATCATTCAAATCCCCACATTCTGCATACCAGGGTGTAAATTGTATGCTAGCATATGCGAGACAACACCTATTTTGGTCTGGTTTGGATGTAAGCATCCAGCAGACCAGAGCTCAATGCCAGATATGTAATTATCATCCCCCACTCTTACAGCCTAAGGATCTTTGATGCCACTATGTAACCCTGAATTCCCTTTTCAAAAACACTGATTGACTTTTTTAATTTACATAGTAGAAGTTATATTATAAACAGATCAGTAAACTGGTTAGGTGGAAGTGACCCTAATGTCATCTAGGAAGGCCAGGACAGTATTTGACACCTGGAGAACTTGGTTCTGCACATATGATGCACCTAAAGAATTTTATTTCTGATGGGGAATCACCTTTTGATTTTCAAGAATATGATTTGTTCATTAAGAATTATGGAATATGGAAACATACTTTGTCAGTTTTCTACCAACAAAGCAATGGCTAAGCAGATCTGGCCATCATTTTTGCTGACCCAATGCAACATGTTTCCTACTATGATGTTATACAGTTGTATAAAGACCACCTCCTTGTCCTCTAGAACAAGTAGCAGATACATGAACAGTGGAGAGAAACTGGTGAATTGATAGAAGCAGTAATGACTAAAAGGCACATGTGGAATGAGCACTTTTACAGTGAACATTGTTGCCCACTTTGAGAATTACAAATCAGTGATTCTGTTTGGATCCAGAATCAAGATAGCCATTACCCTCATCAGTGGATAAAGACAAGAAGAATTACTGTGATATTCAGTATCCAGCAGTACCATGTGCATGTAGATGGAAGCAATTGGGTAACTTCTTCTGTAAGATCCATCCAATTATTGATGTTCCACATCATTCTACTCATGAAGTGAACCCTCCAGCCTCATGGCACCTTGATTTACAGTCAGTTCAAAATAGTAACACAGAAAATAAATTAAACACATCTAGGCCGGAACTGTATGATTCCTCTCCAGGTTTTTGGTCTGGCAGCAACAACCTTGTGAATAATCTATGGTGGTTGACATGGACTATAATCCATTACCACATACAACAATGTACAACATAAAACCAATACAGCAAGTAATAAACCAGAAGAAATGGAAATCAACATCTCCATAGATTCAGTATGCCCAGTAAAAAATAATATTGGAGAACACCAATATTGGGCAACTAGTCAATGCCTGCGTCAAAACATGCAAGAGCCTCAAACTTTTTTACCAGACGAACGCGGGCGTCCCTCAAGGTTCTATCCTAGGTCCCACGCTATTTCTGATCTACATTAATGATCTCCCCAACACCATTAGATCCCAAGTTGGCATGTATGCCGACGACACAACAATCTACTCCCGCATCGATCAGAAACCAGGTCTGGACGACAAAGTGAACCTCGCTGCCGCACTGGAAAGGGACCTCCAATCCGTAGTGACCTGGGGTAGGAAATGGTTGGTAAATTTCAATGCCTCCAAAACAAAGCTGTTATCAACTAACCACCATAGACTATCGCATCTACCTCCCATTAGCATGGGACAGGCTAGCCTCCCAGAGAGTAAAATACTACGCCTCCTTGGCCTTACACTCTCGGCGGACCTCAAATGGAATGACTATATTGAATCCATTGCCAAATCTGCTGCTATGAAAGTCGGCTCTCTGTGCAGGGCCCGGAAATTTTTCCCACCTGAAACTATTCTGCACATATACAAATCTACTATCCGCCCGTGTATTGAATATTGCTGCCATATCTGGTCGGGTGCCCCTGCTGCTCTCCTTGGGCTTCTTGACAAAATACAAAGGAGGATCTGTAACGTGGTTGATACTAACTTGGCAGACCGGCTGCAGCCGCTCTCACACCGGCGTGATGTAGCTTCCCTGTGCCTCTTCTACAAGTACTTTCATGGCTTCTGCTCCGATGAGCTTAGATCACTGGTGCCGCCCAAGCACGAATTTACACGAGATACTAGATTAGCAACTAGGTCCCACCCTTTTACAGTTAAACAAATAAGATGTAACCGTAAATTCTACTCCAACAGCTTCTTTTCTCGCGCTTCCCGCCTGTGGAACTCCCTTCCACAAGTCTGCTTTCCCGACAGTTACAATCTCCAGGTGTTTAAATGTAGGGTCAATAGACACCTCCTATCACACTAACTCCCAACTATTCTCACAACACTCTCATCTACCCAACCCTCATTCTCGGTATCCTCACCCGCCTATCACCCATCCTCTGTTATTTCCTATATTTAACCAGCCTTTCTCCTCTCTACGTAGCCCCCTGCACAGTAGTGGCAGTGACATGCCTTGCTCGGGGTGAAACGCTTATAAAAAAAAAAAAAAAATGCAAGGAGAATTTACACACACATTATGGAGCAAGCCTTCAACTGACCATATCAGTCTGTTCTGTGGTCAGAGGGAGCATATAGAGTAGAAATAGAAGTTCTCATTAGATTATGGGGGACTTCTACAGTCAAACATGTTGCCTTGTACAGTGTTATATAAACAGTTGAGTGGCAAGAGACCAAATGTATTTTTATGTTTGTATCTCATTGATAAGGGAATAAAGTAATTGGGAATTACTGCTCCCATTGCCATTGTGGTTATTATACATATATTAAAATAGTTCCTTGTTACTCACATGTTATTCTCAACATCCTTCTGTAGAACATATCATTATTGCTTCATCTCCTCTTCATCTACAAGAAAATTGTCCATTATTCCCTAAGAAGATTGATATTACATAGCCGTCATCCAATACTTGTTCCTTTGTTCTTATAGTATCTTTTTCAATGATTTGTTGATTTTCCTTAGAATGTATCCTGTAATATATAACAAGTGTAATAATGTATCATATAATATGATTATTACTATATTGCTATGATTTATTCTATTTATTATTGTTTATTTTATCACATTTGTGCACATATTTTTCAGTTCTTTATCTGATTGCTTATCATTCAGATTAATCATTTTTATCTTTGTTTTTTGTTGTTGTTTTTTGCAACACTCTTTCACAAATCAGCTTTCCAAATTTCATCTACTAAATCCTGTACTTGGTAATTATCAGAAGATTTTTAAATGAAATCTCTTTTGCCATGCAAGGTAGTGCTGTTTTAACTACTTAATTTCTCTTTATACCTTTTCATTGCAATTGAAATGATCTCTATGTACTGTGGTTCATGTTTCTCTACAACTTCCTTTTTTTTGTGGCTCTCTCTAATACGTTCTCCTTTCTGACCTACTTCTCTCTTTATGCTACTTGTTACTCCATGGATTTGAACAAACTTTTTAAAAGAGTAAGCCACTACTGACCTTTATTTTGCTTTATCTCCATGTATCCTGTGTGTGTTAAATTCTCCAAGCTTTCCTTTATTAAGTGTCCACAAAATGTCAACCTTACTGTTATCAGTCCTCTCCATTATAATAAAGACCATTGTGTATTTGTGTGTGTATATATATATATATATATATATATATATATATATATATATATATATATCCTGTCACACTCATGAAAAGAGAGACACTAGCAAGGTAGCATTGGCTCAGTCCATTAAAAAGACAACAGTAAGGCAGCATTGGGTCAATACATTCTATTTACTATCAGTTATGAAAGCCCTTGCGGCCTGTTTACTTTCTAACAGTGCCTTATTTTATTTGTTTTCACAATAATTATGTTGTTGAGCAATGAAGAATAAATATTTATAGCCTCTCTGTTATAATAAAGACTGATGTGTGTTAATTTGTGCGTGTGTGTATGTATATATATATATATGCCTCCTGTCCTCTGAATTATTTTGTTTTTCTTTTCTTGTGTCTTTATGTAGATACTCAGTAGTTAGTATATCAATACATATGTTGCCATCAATTTAAATGGCATATCAATATAAATATTTTGTTGTCAAATTTTAAGGCATTGGCCCACTCGCAGAGTCACCGTTTATTGAAATCATGTTTTCTTCTTTCTCTTCTCCATATGAAGACCAAATTTGAACTCATATTTCTTGTTAATGTCTTTGGAAAGGCATGAATTCAATTTCCTTAATTATCTGTTCTTCTACTATTTTATTTAATAAATTGTTAATGGTGCACCATGATTATTAATAGCAAACCACTCTCCCATAATTTAATTAGCGACACAAGCAGATACAAAAATCTATGAACTAAGTCAATGTTGACAGTTATCCAGTAATAAAAATAGATATCATTCAAAACTAATATGATTTTTCCACAAAACAGTTAAAATCAACAATCATTAAGATTGTAGTGGTCATGAAAATATCTTCATTAGAATCCTTTCCACAAAGCAACAAATCTTGAAAAAAAGCTGTCCAAATAAAATTACATTCTTATCAGCTGAATAACACATCACTAAATAAGTCCAAGCCTAATTAGGCAAAATTTGACTTTATTCATCAACATAGACTCCTTCTAGCTTTATACACTAATTCATATGTTTCTCTAACTATTTGATGCCATTTTTGTCAAACGATTTGTCTTTGGCCTCAAAATGCACTCAGCTGACTGCTGATTTGACTTCAAAGTGAAGTGGTGGATGCCTATTTCATCCCTTGTCACATATGTATGCAAAAAACTTCTTCATGTTGCATTGAAACAGTTGCAAACAACACTCTGAATCGTTGACACATCATTGTTTTTGATCGACTGTGAGCAAACAAGTGGGTGCCTTGTTTGCTTTGTTTATCAATCATACCACCTGAACATTCAATGAACAAAGAGATTTCGCTTTTTAAAGAGCTAATAATTTGAATTTCTTTATTATTATTTAATATCAAATTAAAAGTACAATAAAAGTACCAGTGAGAGGCAAGTCTATTGATATTTCTTTTATTTCAGGAAAGGTTTTTGCTTTGTTTAGTACTGATGAATATTGCATTCACTTTCATACAAATGCTCTTAAGAAAAACACAATTCCATCTCTTTTTATAGATATAGGCTAAGCAGTAGAGTAAACGGAGCTCTCTAGACATGATTGGCTACCAGTCTAAGAGAATTAAAACTCCAAAATTCAAAGCACTAGAGAAGGTAATAGGGAGCAATTTTACTATCTTTCTCAATAATGTACATATCACAGATAATGAAGGAATTTATGGAAATTAAATTCAAAATTGCATAAAAATTATATAAATCTCAAAGTTAGTTAATTTTTTTTAAATTTCTGGGAAAAGTTTAAATTCAAGGTGTAATAAAAGACTAATTTTACCAATCTTTTATAGACTTAACTAAGTTTGAACGTACAGAAAATACGTAAACCAAAATTTAGTTGCATTCTTTGATCAGGATAGTTTTGTAAACAATTGTTTAACCGGAA
The DNA here is from genome assembly GCA_037127315.1 of Ascarosepion bandense. Lineage (NCBI taxonomy): Eukaryota > Metazoa > Mollusca > Cephalopoda > Sepiida > Sepiidae > Ascarosepion > Ascarosepion bandense. The sequence continues at coordinate 139,887 of JBBBDQ010000133.1, read as the reverse complement.
TTCCTTAAACAAACTGCCTCTTTCCAACCATTTCTCTCATCCAAAGCTCAACTCAGTTCTTCCTTTCTGATTCCAATGTCTTATATATGTTGATTAATGAAGGTTTTTGCTGATCTATCTCTGGATCTTTTCCCATCATTTGGATCCCAATATATAAACCAATGTACAACATTTTGTTTATTTCTCCAGCAATGTTCACTGAACGACACTCTCCTTTCACAAATTGAGTCAATAATCTTTGGTAGATTCCAACATAATTCTTCATTGGACACATGTTATTTCCAGCTGACATTTAATGTTGCTCTCAATAGTCAAGATTACATACCATCTAGACTTTTTTGCCAGTGATTTTGGTAATGCCCCATACTTGACTCTTAAAGAGAGCTGTTTCTTTTTGATTAACTTGATGGTTTTATTTTATTTTTGACTTTCAAATGGTATTCATTCTTGGCAGTGCTGTCCATTTTTCTCTCTTTATGAAGAATTCAACCATGATACCAACTATTAAAAAACATTAACATAGATTATCACTTTTGAATACTATAAGTTATCCTTCTGCTTGACATAAATTCTGTTTAAATTTATTTGATACGGAGTCCAACCTGTGCTGCAGCAGATTTTACTGTGCATTAATTCATTATATTTTCGACATATAATAAGACCAAAGACAGGGAAATGGACTGGGAACCGGGATGTGAGACTGATCATTCATGTCTGTAGTGCATCTCTTCCTGCATAGAATTATTGCTTGCATTCTGAAAGGATATGACATTTAAAAAATAGTGTTAATGGTTAAAGGATTTAAGTGCTTTGGAAATGTCATATTTTTTCTTTTGTTCTTTGGCCTCATTTCTATGGTAATGGTGGCTGACTCAGAAAGCTCAGCTTCATTGAATACTCCTTATCCAACAGCATTTTCTTAAAATGATTTGCTTCAAATGTAAAGAAAAACAAAACAAAAAAAAAAGAACAGCAATATTAAGTGCAAGAAACAAAACATGTATATATTGCTCAATATCTTGTTTTCTAATATTTACTAAAATAAAAATTGATTGGTTGTTTTTTGTTTAGCAGCGTATCAACCTCTGTCTTATTATATGCTAAAATCTAACTATGTAATTTTTGTTTTTGAGATAATATTTTTACTGATACAAGTCTTACTAATTAACCCATAGTTGGGGAAGATGTGGATTCATAATTTTCCCAAGTCTATTTGCATGCAAGTGAATATAACAAACCCAATTGGAATTGGAATTTGGCTCTCCAATTAACAATTCTGAGTTATTATCTCACCCATACCTCCAAGCTTACAGCACCTGGTATTCTCAAGCAGTCACCCATCTAAATACTGACCAGATTTGATGTTGCTTAACTTTAGTGATCTCACTGGAACTAGTGTTTCAATGTAATCCTGAAAAGTTAATATTTATGTATTTATCCTAACTTGCTGAATAGTCATTCTACAAACTGAAAAAGCCGTAAGTTGTAATAGATGTTCTCTGATCACTGATAAATTTTTGTATAAAAAACATAATCATAAAGACATCTCTTTTCTAAAATTCTCTTTGCCACTTAAACCTTCTACACTGGTCATAGCTACATTGAGGTAATCATAAAAAAAAATAACTAAATAATTTTTTTAGATTAAATAAAAATAATAGTAATTTATTCAGTAAACTTACAATTTATATTCATGGATAGGTTGCTCGAGTACTTTGGGATTGTCAAAGTGGGTATTTGCAGTTGACTTGCAGATAGGTCACACTATAATCTGTGGAGTTACATGACCCTTTTTGAACATAAATATAACTAATATTTGTTAAAAAATTTCAAATATTCACCATTATTTTAAAACTTTGTTTGCATATATTAAAGCACAAGAACAGTGTTTCTTCATTCAGATATAGTTATTAAACTTCATCAGGACTGAAACCCTAAAATTCTTCTTTATCACTATCACTGTCAAATATTCTTTGCATTTGTTTGTTCAGTTTATTTTATTTCTCCCTTATGATTGAGCTTTTGATACCTGCCTGGACTACTGATACACCACAGTCTACTTCTCTATGATGCCAAGTGGATAGGTCGCACCCCTGATTTTTATCAAAATTTTGTTGAAAAAAGTATGATTTATCCTCAAGTATATACAGTAAGCAATTAATAAATTTATAACTATAAACTTTATATATAACTTTATAACTAGGCAAAGTCTTTATTCCTTTTGATATACTGGGTATATCAAAAGGAATACTTCTGATGACTTCATCAGGACTGAATCCCAAGAATTCATCACCGTCATCATTACTGTCAAACATTCTTCTCATTTGTTCGTCAGTTACTATGCTGTCATCAGTGGCCATGTCATAATAGTTGGTATTCTCATCTTCAACCCCATTCTCTGTCATTTCTGGGCTTGAATCAATTATGTACCAATTCTGTCTTTTCTGTGCATGAAACAACCAAATCCTCATATAATGTATCATCTTCATTTCCATCCATAGTATTTGAGATTTTTTTTTTCATATCACCCCAAGCAAGACAGTCTACTGCCACTGGTGCACAGGGAGTTACATTGGAGAAAAGTTATGAGAAAGAGTGACAGGTTACAGAGGATATCAGGAAATGGGTAAGAGAAGGATGAGAATACTGATGAGAGTGGAGTGGACAGAGAAAGGAGCATGAGAGAGAGAGGATGCAAGTTAGTGAGATAGGAGATGACTTGACACTACATTTAAACTCCTGGAGATTGTAGCTGTTGGGGAAGCAAGTAAATGGAAGGGAATTTCACAGGTGGGAAGTGTGAGAAAAGGAGAATTTTGGTTTACATTTTATTGGTTTCTCAGTAAAAGAATAGGATTTAGTTGCTAATCTTGTGCCTTGAGTAAATTCATACATGGGGAAAAAAGAGTGAGCTAAGTTCATCAGAGCAGAAGCCGTGGCAGTATTTGTAGAAGAGACACAGGGAAGCCACATTACGTCAATGAGAAAGTGACTGTATTTGAGCTGCTAAGTCGGGAATGATCACATTACAGATTCTCCGTTAGATTTTGTCAAGGATCCCTAGGTAAATAGCAGGGGCACCTGACCAGATATGGCAGCAGTATTCAATGCATGGATGAATGGTAGATTTATATATGTGCATGATCGTTTCAGATAGGGAAAACTTACTGGCCCTACACAGAGAACCAACATTCTTAGCAGCAGATTTAGCTATGGATTTGATATAGTCAAATATATATATATACTTGAGGTCTGTTGTGAGAGTTAACCCAAGGAGGTGCAATGTTTTGCTTTCAGGGAGACTAGGCTGATCTATGCTAATAGGAGGTAGGAGTGATTGTCTGTGATGGTTAATAAATAGCAACTTCGTTTTGGAAGCATAAAAATTCACAAGCCATTTCTTACCCCAGTCCACCATGGATTGGACGTCCTTTTCAAGATGCCACATTTTTTTAAAGACGTTATTACCAATTCTTCAGGGACACTATCCCATAATTTTTTCTCTTTCTCATGATTAGGGTTTGCAAGTATTAAATGTTGCAAGTATTAAATGCTCAAATGTTCAAAGGACAACTCTGTTACTCTGCTACAAAATCTTGGAATACGAGCCTATGCCGAGCATAAAACAGAAGATGCACCACATATGAAAATATATCCAAATATGTATGCTTGATACATGATGTAGGGCAAAGTAATAGTTCTAGCTATAAACAGTGTCAAATGTACAAGGACTGGAAATGAGAATATTATGCAATTTTACTGTAATATATATATTTCTACTTTTTTTAATATATTTTTTACTGTAATATATATATACTTCTACTATTTTATTTATTTATTTTTTTTTTAATCATTTCACCCCAAGCAAGGCGGAAATGCCACTGATGTGCAGGGGGCTACATAAATGTAAAAAGATTAATTAGAAAAGAGTGAGGAGTACAAACTAGTTAGAAAGGAACAGTAGAAAGCTGAGAAAGATATTTTTTACTGTAATATATATATTTCTAACAGTGTCAGATTAGTATAAAGCTGTGACTCAGTTGGCTGGTTTCATACTTGATTAGTAGAGGACAGCTTTCCAATGCTTAATGTATGCATTTTAGTACTTGTATCTAGATCTAAGCATTACCATAATGACAGTTACTAAAAAGTTAGCACCAATTTTACAGATATGTTGAGTATATAAGTTGCATCTCTATTTTTTTAAAGAAAATTTTTATAAAAAAGGCACGACTTAACTTCGAGCATGTACAGTACCATTTTTTTACTTGTTTAAATAATTCATTACACTCTAAAGAACATTTATCAGGTAACCTAAATAAAGTCCTTACCATTTTTTATCTTCTGTGGGAAGACGTGATCACTGATATGCAAATGTGTGTGTCATAGCTTGAGTAGTGGTGAAGTAACATAATGGTATCAAAGCAGCTTGTTTGTAGTTGACTGCTTTATAAGTTTAAGTTGAACTTATTTATAGCCACATTACATCACAGGATACAGCAAGACTGGGTATAATGATGCAAATGAATGAATCATCAGGCGTTGGTTATATAAGTTCGGGTTGGAAAATCTGTTCCTTTGTGATGAACTGCACACTGGCCGGCCACAGGTTATGGCTGATGAGGCCTTGAAGTAGGTAACCATAAAGGTGGACAACAACCAGACCTGTGGTGACTTTGACAAACATTTCCCAGCTTCTGATAAAACAGTCAGATTTCACCTGCACTGCATAGAGAAGACATACAAGTTGAGTAAGTGGATACACACTGTTGGACTCCAACATACAACAAATGACAGCTTGTTGCTTTCTAGGCACTGCAATGTACCCATATTTGATTGATTACTCACTGATGATGAAAAGTGGGTCCTGTATGACACTCGCCAACATGCCAGACATTGGTTGTCACCACAGGATACTGTGCCACACATCTAAACCCACACTGCTCTATATCTGATGGAGGAATATTTAATGGTGCACTGTGAGCTGCTATCAACAGACCAAACCATTACAGCAAACCTGTAGCTGCAATAGTTTGAACGTGTGCAACAGGCACTGAAGTAGAAGGAACCAGCATTAGTTAATTGCAAGGGTGTACAGTTCCTCTATAATAATGCTAGGCCTCATCGGGTGTGGGTAGCCAGGAATACCATACAACAGCCTATCCACCTTACTCCCTGGATCTTTCACCTCTTCCCTAGACAACCACATTCATTTAAAATCCTTTGGAAATTAGGTAAACATGCAGCAGGCGCATATAGACATCTTTGCATCCATGCCACTTGATTTTTCTTGCCAGAGCATTGTACCGCTGCAGACACATTGACAAAAGTTTCTGAATGTCAATGGGGATTACTTTAAGGATGAACAATATGTCAAATTTGCTATATACCCTTTTTTCTAATAAATCAAAAGTAGTTACGATTTTCTTTGTTCAGTTAAAATTAAAAAAATTGTTTTAACTTATTTAGACAGTTAGCTAAAAGATATTTTGGGCTCCACTAATTTGTTGTAATATGGAATCTCAAATGATGGTAATGGATACTATGAACACTGCAGGAAATAAGTTTGTTTACTAATATTGGAAGGCCTAAAAGTTTAGAATTCTACAAAACTTTTAATAATGTTTTTGTAATTATTTATGCCTACTTTTAAAGAAAACAGCTTATTTTTATATGCCAACATTATATATAATTTACACTTTTTCATGTAAACATTGTTAGGGTTTTTAAGTTATGACTGAATTTTGACAAGCTAAATATAATTTCTTTCTATAAAAGCAAAAAAAAAATTATCCACAGCTACATTGTGAAAATATGACAATTCTAAAACTGATTAACACAAAAAAAATATTAAAATATTTTTTTCACTTATTTTACCCCAAGCAAGATAATAAAGCTACTAATATGCAAAGGATTACTGAGTTTTAGAGAAAAAAATATTAAGGAGAGAGAACAATAAAAGAACAAGAATTAAGAAGACAGCAGATAATGATTGACATTGCATCTAAATTTTTGAAGATTTTTGAAGTTGACTGGGAGGCAAAAAATTGGGAGAGAATTTCACAGTTGAGAAGTGTAAATGAAGAAATGAAGAAATTATTAGCATAAAACTTACGATTATATCTGGCTAGTTCAACTATAAAATGATGTGATTTTGCTGCCAATCTAGGACTGCACTTAAATTCATAAACTTTAGGTATCATAGAGGAAAGTTCATCAGAACATTTACCATGAAAGTATTTATAGAAAAGGCACAGGGAAGATACATTATGGTAGTATGAAAGGGGTTGAAGCTGAGATGCTCAGTAAGACTCAAGAATTTCTAAATATGTAGCTGGAGCACTAGACTAGAAGTGACAGCAATATTCAAAGCAAGGACAAAGTTATAAATATGTAAAATAAATTCTGCCAAGAAAAATTGGCTAGTATGACAAAGTGAACTGACTTTCCCCATAGCAAACCTAGTAGTTCAACATAATCTTTCCACTTCATGTCAATGGAAAGCAACAGTCTTAGAAAGCACAGTCTGTTCCCTGGAGATTAGCATCAGCAATGCTGATGAAAGTTAAAAAGAGTTCTCTCAGATGATTAAAAGAGAGCAGTTTCATATTTGAGGTATTAAAATTAACAAGCCATTCTTTGCCCTATTTAACAACTGACTGTAGATCAGCTGCCATTTTGATCTTATCAAACTGCTCAGACTTACTATTAAGACAGGAAATTGTTATGCCAAGTAAATATTGCTGTTTATGTTTGTTATTCTTTGCTACAATTAGATCTCTTTCTCATTCATTCTGCATGCCATTTGGATGTGAATGCCAAGAAGACAGAAAAAAAAGTAGTCATTTTCTGAACATGACCACTTTTCTCAACCTCTTATAACTTCAGCCAAACCCCCCAGTCAACTTCTGGCTCTACCTTTACACCTCATTGCTTTCCTAATGATTAGCAACCGAAATGGACATTTTCTCATATTTTCTAACAACTGTAAATTTGTCATGAATATCAAGCAAACACATGCTGTGTGAAAATCTAATCCTTGTTATTCCTTTCCTTTCACAACCAAATGCCCATTATAACATTTGTAAATGCAACATTTTAGTAATTCATATTAATGGATGATATAAAAATGACTTTAATTTACACTGTGTAAAATAAATTGTGTTGTCCTCATCTTTATTGCCATGTTTACAGTGTTTTGGCTGTTGTATGCTATGGCCTTTTTTAGGTGCTAGTAATGTTGAACCAAACTCTTTATTGTGATTACTGGGGTATATCATTCTCATTTCTTTTGGTTGAGATTTAGCAACTCTTTCTATTAAAATTATTTTTCAGAAAAATAGGTTACTCAAGTTCACTGTTATTGTTCTTTTTAGTATTGATGATTTTTTTGTTTCAGAGTAGTGTAGAATATAAAAATCATGATGATATCATTATTTCTTTGTTTATTTACTTGTACCATCCATTTGAGATGTTGCTGTTGTTGAAGGTTCTCAAGTTATATAGTTTCAGTTATTTCATACAGTTCTTTGTCAGTGATCTTGTAGTACCAATCAACAAATTTCAAAGTTGAATGGTCATCACAAAGAGCTACAGTCATCATTCACAGCCATTTGTAACCTTTGACCTTAGAATGGTAGGTATTGGTGGTTTATAGACAAAAATCTGTTGTTAATCAAAACTTCCTTTTGAAAGCTATAATTAATACTGGATTTTGATTTTGATTTTTTAATGCCAAATCTAACAGGGGCCATTAATATATCACTTTGTGTGTACATTTTGTTCTATTTGTATATTGTCAGTAAATTGTATACCAAAAGATCTAGGTTGGTTATTTTTTTTTTTTTTTTTTTTTATAAGCGTTTCACCCCGAGCAAGGCATGTCACTGCCACTACTGTGCAGGGGGCTACGTAGAGTGGAGAAAGGCTGATTTAATATAGGAAATAACAGAGGGTGGGTGATAGGCGGGTAAGGATACCGAGAATGAGGGTTGGGTAGATGAGAGTGTTGTGAGAATAGTTGGGAGTTAGTGTGATAGGAGGTGTCTATTGACCCTACATTTAAACACCTGGAGATTGTAACTGTCGGGAAAGCAGACTTGTGGAAGGGAGTTCCACAGGTGGGAAGCGCGAGAAAAGAAGCTGTTGGAGTAGAATTTACGGTTACATCTTATTTGTTTAACTGTAAAAGGGTGGGACCTAGTTGCTAATCTAGTATCTCGTGTAAATTCGTGCTTAGGCGGCACCAGTGATCTAAGCTCATCGGAGCAGAAGCCATGAAAGTATTTGTAGAAGAGGCACAGGGAAGCCACATCACGCCGGTGTGAGAGCGGCTGCAGCCGGTCTAGTTAAGTTGATGATACATGTAAGTTATTGAATGTCAATGAAATGTCTGTTATCTTTTACTGTTTTTTAATCATTTCACCCCAAGCAAGGCAACAATAGTACTGGAACATTAGGGAAGGTTTACAGGGCAGGAAGATTGAAAAAGGGGAGGGTTGAGGAAAAAGCAAAAAAGGAGCAGGAAATGGAGATTGATGCTGCATTTACATTTCTGAAGATTGTAGTTATCAGGGAAGCATGAACAAGAAGATAACTCCGAAGGTAGGAAGTATGAGAAAAAAATATTAGAGAAGAAATGATGGTTGCATGTGGCTAGTTCAACAGTAAAATGGTGAGGCCTGATTGCCAATCTAGTACCACACTTAAATTCATGTAGTTGGGGCATCAGGTAAAACAAGCTCATCTGAGCATTTACCATGAAATATTTGTTTGACTACAACTTTTGCAGTTCATTTTTATTGTACTTTGAATCTTATCTTTATATATTGTAGCCATTTAATACTGAGACTACTTGGATCATTTACATTTTACTGTACAAAATTGTTTAGTTTGCAACTTGGTCATGATCATCTTCTTCAGGTTTGAAAATGGCTGACTTCCAAGTCACTTTTCTTGTAAAAAATTGACTTGATGCATGTGTTTCTTTATTCATTTTAAGATGTACTGGTAGCTATTAATACTTAAAAAAGAAAATCTGATGATTTAATGACAACAAATCCTTACTTAACAATTTACCTGTTCAATGACTTCCACACTTAAAACATCATGTTTATAAGTCTCCCATTCATTCAGGCATTGAATGTTGCTGCCATATTCTATTTTGTGTTTCTTCTATGTATCTCAAGATTAAAAAACAAAGTTATATGTTGGCATTTTTGGCTTTGGTCAATTATCACTGCTGCATTATAGTTTTTTTACATCTTTTCTGTAAATATTTACAATAAAGTTCTTTTCTATAAATATTTACTATAAATATCTTTTTTATAAATATTCTCTTTAAATATTTTATATAAATATCTTTCCCATAACTATATTATATAAATATATTTCCAATAAATATTCTTCATAAATATCTTTCATATAAATATTTCTATAAATATTTCCTATAATATTTTCCTGTAAATATCTTTTCGATAAATAATTCTGTAAATATCTTTCATATATGTGTTATATATATCTTTCCTACAATATTTCCTACAAATATCTTTTCTATAAATGTTTTCTATAAATATCTCTCCTAAAAATATTCTCTATAAATATCATTTCTATAAATATTTCTGTAAATATATTTCCTATAAATATCTGTTCTATAAATATCCTCTATAAATATCTTTTCTAATGCAATGTCAATACTCATCTGTTAACCACTTGACTCTAGTTCTTTCACCACCCTGTATATCCTTTCCTTTCTCTCCACCTTTGCAATTGTCATCACACCTGTATTTTTTTTTTTTTAATCATATCACCCCAAGCAAAGTGGTAACGCCACTGATGTGCAGGGGGCTACATAAGAGTGAGAAGATTAGAAAAGAGAAAAACCGGAAACTGCATCCTAAACAGGAAACAAGGGATGAGCCTCTTCACCTGTTCAATAGGTGTGGGTGGAGTGTGAACCGGGCGATAGTTTAGTCTATCTACTCCAATTGAAAAAAAAAAAAAAAAAACGGTGAGAAGATTAGAAAAGAGAAAAACCAGAAACCGCATCCTAAACAGGAAACAAGGGATGAGCCTCTTCACCTGTTCAATAGGTGTGGGTGGAGTGTGAACCAGGCGATAGTTTAGTCTATCTACTCCAATATTCCCATCCTTCTCTTGCTTCTTTCTAACTGGTTCATCTTCCTCTTCACTCTCTTCTAATTAATCTTTTTACACTTATGTAGCCCCCTGCACATCAGTGGTATTACCACCTTACTCGAGGTGATACGATTAAAAAAAAAATGTTGTGATTGTTGTCGTTTACTTCCAAATGATTCAAATAAATAAAGTAGAAAAAAAATAAAAGTTTACTTGTACCGTATTATGCAGTAGTATACAAACTAATGCGTGTTTTGGTGTAATGGATATCGACTTGGAATGAGAAGTTGAAGATCTGAGTTTGAATTTCAGTTCAATTCACTTCATTCACTTGCATGCAAATACCCTAAGGAAAGATACTAATCTATCTCTTCTCCCTCCAGCTATTGACTGAATAGGAAGACAGTTTTATAGCCTTGGTTGGTAACTAGTCTACTGAAAAAAGTACTGGCAACCTACTGTGGAAAAATCCTCTGCCTAGTCTGTCATGTCTTGAAAGAGATATGATCACTCAAGCATGTATCACTTATGGCAATTAACTGACTGGTGCAAACTAAAATAATGTACACATTACAGAATTGATTTTTAAATATTTTTTTAAGATTTATTCCTCGGTAGATTATTATAATGTATACACATTTAGAAATAAATAGAAATATTGCAAAAGTGACATGAAAGCTAGCTGAAGTCAGTTAATACAAACCCATTATATGTATAGTATGTCTGAAATAGTGATCAGGTGCATCCTCTCATTTAGCAATCAGCTTATTTAGTAGCCAAGTTGTTAGACCAGAACCTGTTTGCTAAGTACTCCTTACTTGATACTGAATGTTTAGCTCAGTCCCATTGACAATCATCTTTTGATACTCTATTATGATACTACAGTTGTAAACAACAAGAGAGAGAATGCCTTTACTAGATCTTATTTCTTCTATTTAACATCTTCTGTAACACTGAAAAATACTTGGTTGGACCCACTTTCCAAAATCTGACCCAATGTTGAATTTCTTTTTTAGTCCTTTTTTTGAAAAGAAATTTTCAATACCCCTTCATATTTCACATGCTTTCCAACTATGTTGCATTTATACTAAAACTTGTTTGTAGTCTTCCGAGCAGTCATGTTATGATATACTGTGTTGTTGACTTTGTCACTCATTCTTCTGGTTGTAAATTGCTGACTTACAAATTTTTTCTCATAAGATACATTGCTCAAAAAGAACTTTTCATTCATATGCAATTACTAGGATACACCTGTTGTTTTAATATTCATGATGGTGTGCAGTTGTAAAAGTTGTAGGAGACATCACATAATCATGCAAATATTCAGTACAATTTTAACTTAGAACTTATAGAGAGGATAAACCTGTGTTTGTTTACTATAGTTGTTACTGCTCTTTTTATTCATGGAAAAGACAGTAACATATGGCTTAATTGACTGGATCAATGCCAATAAGCAATGCATTTTTTTATTTCACTACCTTAAGGGAAAATAGTTATGGGAGAGTTGTTAACCCATGTGTACAGATATCCACATTTTATCCATTACATATTGTAGGATGTCAGTGCAAAGAGAGCATACTAAGATATCTGGTAATTAAAAAAAGCACAAAAATTCATTAGATTCATATCTTCTTTAGAGGTATTAATGTCAAAATTGGCAGTTTCATCTTCTATTCAGATTGTATGATATTCACAGAAGAGATTTATAACAAGAGAAGCAGAAGGCAACAAACGTCACTAGTTTTGGTGAATGAATGGCCAAACGAACACTACAAAGACAAAGGAGGGTTGTAAGAGAGCAAGTATTGATGAAATCTACAAAAGATGGGAAACTGTAGAATATCATGGTTGACCACAAAGAAAGAGCTAGGACCTCTTAGAGGTTTGTTGATTCCATTGTTATTGCTGCTTATTATGTTTTCCCTTCCAAATAATATATTTTCAGCACCCCCATCATAATAACCAGTTGTAAGTAACAATCATGAGTCTCGTGACTCCCCAGATATGGAGGGGCACCACATTACTGCAGCTTCAGTAGATGTGATGTATAGCCAGACAGAGCCAAACCCTCTCCAGATTGGTTTGAATTCAGAATTTTCCTTCTCCTAGACCAGTTGCCACCCAGTCTGTCCTGCTATGAGGGTGAAGAAGAAATGGGTTCATACTTTTCCCAAGGGTATTAACTCATAAGAGAATGTAATGAATTTGAGTGGAATTCAAACACAGCTCTTTGATTCCTCAATCTGAGCTGCTATCCATTACTCTACCATACCTTCACTTAGTATATGAGTTTTATAAACTGATTCAACCTAGGTTATAAAACTAACAATGTAATTATTCTACAGGTATCATGAAAGAATTGTCCTATTTTATTAATTCTGTTGTCTTTGTTCCGCTTCAGTTACATCTCCCAGATTTTTGTAAGAAACTTGAGGGCAATGTTTAAGTATCAGGCTCCAAACAAAAATTATATCATTAACTTGAATGAAGCCTCATTTAAGTCAATTGTGTTTTTTGCACAGGTTTTAGTTGACATGCTATATTAAACCCAGAATGACTTTAAAAAAAGTCTTATTCAGAAATCACATTTTCATAGATACTGCTTCTATCTATCTATCTATCTATCTATCTATCTATCTATCTATCTATCTATCTAATATAAATTCACCACAAGCAAAGCAACAATGCTACTAAGTCTCAAAGCACTGGTGGGAGTGAATAAAAAAATAAAAGACATTGGATGGAATTGGAAAGTCAATCCTAAACAAGTAACAAAGGATAGGCCTCTACTCCTGTTCAAAATACCAAAGAGTACGGTGAACAGGATAGTAGGTAAATCTATGTCTATTTAGAATATATATATATATATATATATATAGAGAGAGAGAGAGAGAGAGTGCAAGAGACATTTGCATATATACATCAGTTATGTTGTTATACATGTCAGTTTATATGTATGTATATTTGGGAAAGACTTGAGAGTAATAAAGAATCTTTACTGGCAGCAAACCGCCTGCATACGGACAGGTAATGAATTGAGTAGATATACAAAGATAGAAAGGGGCATAAGACAAGGATGTGTCTTTTCACTGGATCTGTTCAACTTGCACAGCGAGAATATTTTGAGGACCCTAGAAGTTATGCCTGGATTCATCATCGATGGCCACAATTTAAACAACCTAAGGTACGCAGATGATACAGTGCTGATAGCAGACACAGAAAGAAAACTACAAGACCTCCTACAGAAGGTATCTGAAGAAAGTAACAAGAAAGGACTAGAAATAAACTGCAAGAAAACCGAATGCATGGTCATCAGTTAAAAGGGCAGCCCAGTATGCCAAATACAGGTCGGAGGTATTAGAATCAAGCAGGTACAAAAATTTAAATACCTGGAAAGTGTTATAACAGAAGATGGAAAGTGCGACACAGAGATCCAAAGGCGAATTGGCAAGGCGAAGGAAGCATTCCAGAAGTTGAGTAAAGTATTAAGAAAAAGGACAATTTCACTAGAAACAAGGAAGAGAGTACTGGATTGCTACTTGCTGTCCGCCCTTCAATATGGCAATGAATGCTGGACAATATCATCAAAGATGAAGGAAAAACTTGAAGCAACTTAAATGTGGTTCTACAGAAGGATGCTGCGAATATCATGGATCGAGCATGTGAGCAATGATGAGGTCTTGGAAATGATGGAAACAAAAAGGAAATTAATACTGAGCATCAGGAAAAGACAGCTGAAGTTCCTGGGACATGCAATGAGGAAGAAGGTATTGAAGAATCTGATACTAACAGGCCAGATAGAGAGGAAAAGAGGCAGGGGAAAGCAACGGATAACATATTTGAAGGACCTAATCAGGTGGATGATGGAATGAGGATTACACGGTGTAACAGGAGAAGGCATGCTCAGAGCCACCAGTGATAGGGAAACATGGAAAGCCATGATCACCTACGTACTGAAGGGACGGGGCACATAGAAGAAGAATATAGTCATTAGAATCTATATTATGGATTTTATGAACTGTAGACACAGAAAAGTAGTTGATTTATTGCTAAATTCTTTTACAGCTGTTCTGCATAATGAAATCTATTAAATGTAGAAACACTTGCATTTTCTTACACTTCAAACTTTATTTTATTGTTCCCATTAATAAAAGAACAGTATTCTTTGCTCTATCCTCTGGAGACTCAGGATAGAAGATTTTGGAATTTTCACATTCAGATTCAAGTCTCCACCTTTGGTTCATTAATCATTGAATTCAAACATGTTTCAAGTTATTTATACTTTTGCTCACATCTGCACTTTGTTTAAAAATGAATTTTTTCAATAAAATCAATTGCAGAAAATACAGACTAGCAAAATAATCAAAAGCAAGAGTTTTTTTACAAAAAATTCTTGAAGAGTGAAATTGAAGAAGCAGTAAATACACGTTAAGTCCTTATTCTTGTAGTTCTTAGTCAAAATGTTATGATAAACGAAATCAAGTTAACAGTATTTGCCAAAGAATGTCAAGAATTTTACTTTATAGAAGACAGAAAATTTGATTCCAATCATTCTGTAACAGGTCAGACAGGCAAGTTATCACTAATGTTTATAAAACTGAGTGGATTCTAAAAATATTTTACTACTGCCTTGCTTGGGGTGATATGGTTAAAAAAAAATGTTTTAGTAAAAGATTTAGTCATGTGTCTAGACACTAAAGAGAAATTTTTCTTATCATTTCACCCCAAACAAGGCAATAATGCCAACAAGATGTAAGAGTTTACTGGTGTGAAAGAAAATGAAAAGACTAAACAGGAAACAAAGATGGTGAAAGGATGTGAACTGGAAATCAGCACTTTTATATTTTGTTTATATAAAAAAGGGTCTTTGAAATGTTGTTTTTTAATGGTGGGGCCTTTGAAATATTTTTGTTTTAATTCAGATCTTGTATTTGTATTGGGAGTGAAATCTCTACTGTTATATTTCCTTGTTGGTTGTTTGCTTTGCATAGCAGTTAACTGCATGTCAAGTGAAATTGTCATATCGAGTTCAAATTCTAAATGATACCATTATATTTATACAAATAATCTAAGAAAGATATTGTAGGGAAAAGAGAACAATTATCTCTGTTTTTATAGCAGGAATTTATGAAGGTCACATGATGAGCAGTGACATCAACCTTAAAGACACAACAGCTCATGGTGTAACAAACAGAAGTTGCTGTGTGGACAGCAAGGAAGGCACATGTGATAGCCTGCAGTGATAAGAGAAAATAATGAAAGCCAAGTGTTCTAACCAAGAAATATAAAATACATCACCTGGTTTGGCCATTTTCATTTAGAAAATATCAGCAGTAATGTTGTATATCAATTTGACGAAGAATATCACTTGAATCAAAATTGATGATTTTCTCAGCTTTCCTGACAAAAATGCCAACATGGATGTATAAAATATACAATGTATTTTTATTCTTTTTCTTTGGTGATGTAATTGCAAAATAGAAGTTTCATTGAAGGTAGACATGCACTCACACAAGGCTGCCCCATTCATCTTTCCTTCTCTCCTGTCTCTGATCGCTCTGATCTATTTAATAGGCAAGCCTTATTTAACACATGACACTTCCACCACTGCATTTCGTTTAAATTTTGAGTGCTTATCCTTTCTGATTTTGACCACTTCATTCGTCAAAACAAAACTCAGCCTGCCAAACTGTTTTATTTATATGACGCATTCCAGAAACCGAGTAAAGTATTAAGAGACACGAAAATTTCACTAGAAACAGAAAAAAGAGTACTGGATTGCTATGTGATGTCAGTTCTACAGTATGGCAGTAAATGCTGGACAATATCATCAAAGATGGAGGAAAAACTTGAAGTAACTGAAATGTGGTTCTATAGAATGATGCTGCAGATATCATGGATCGAGCATGTGAGCAATGATGAGGTTTTGGAAAGGATGGAAATGAAAAGGAAATTAATACTGAGCATCAGGAAAAGACAGCTAAAGTTCCTGGGACATGCAATGAGGAAGAAGGGCTTGAAGACCTGATACTAACAGGCCACATAGAGGAAAAAAGAGACAGGGGAGAGCAGTGGATAACATATTTGAAGGGCCTGAGCAGGTGGATGACAGAACAGGGGTTGCGTGGTGTAACAGGAGAAAGCGTGCTAAGAGCCACCAGGGGTAGGGAGATGTAGAAAGGCATGATCACCTATGTCCTGAAAGGACAAGGCACATAGAAGAAGCTATAACTTCTGTGTGGGACAAATATTGACAGGAATAAATTTAATGAATTCTTATATGAAATACCTGCCTATAATTTATTTTCAAGTACAATGCATATTTGATTTTTTTCTGTAATACCAACAACAGTTGTTTAATCAGCCAATATAGCTTACAATGACTTTTAAAGGAAATTTTTCCAAATTTGTTTTTGTCACTATAGACAATCAAATTTTTATCATGATTTTACTATGTTGCTGAAGGGAAAACAAGCAAAAGGTAAACTGCTATGTCTGTTATGATAGTAAATTCTTATTTATACATTTTCAGCAATTACTTTCAATAAAATCATGAAAATATCTATATCAAATGCTGTATTCTTCATTTCAAATCAAACTGTGAGTCATTTAAGTAGGAAATATTTGGGGATAAAAAGATATACTTGTTCAACATTATTATCATTAAAACTCATCCTTTAAAGATAGAATAGAAGCCTTCTGATCAGTTCAAGTCTGATTGAGATTATGGATTTGAAATCAGGTTAATTTTTTTTCTATTTTGAGGTTTATTGGGCCATTGATATAATTTGTAGTCATTTACTCCCTGTCTAAAATTAAAGTAGTGGCAATGTGTCATTTTTCTCATTAACAATAAAACTGTAAAAAGCTTTTAGAAAAATACCTTTTTAAATTTCAGCATTATTTCTGTGAAATGTTTTTAAATAGATCTTGCATCATGATAGATTTTATATGTTGATTTATATGTGATAAATATTGTACTGCAAAATAATGTATTGTTACAACACTAGTTCTCAGTATGGACTAAATTTATTGTAGCAGTAATGAACTGTAAAACAGAATAGCATTGTTCTAGATTTTTTTTTTACAACTTATACCATATTAATGTTAACCATAGTCAGCCACATATGTAGAGTATTCAGTGAGAACTAAGCAGTAGTAAGTACTATTCTACATTGAGGTGACTGAGTATTTACTAAATTTGAACTTAGTATAGCAAAAAATTATAAAGCATTACATGAGAATTGAACTCCTGGCTGGCAAGACTATCTTATATGATCTCCCTACAAAATCACTAACATATTTGAACTGTATTGTTTGAAAAGTTTTCACATGGAAAAACTGTTGCTTTTCTTCCAACTTACACAAAACCCTTTTCAAGAATATGCTGAAATATTAGCAAGCTTTTGTTGAGACACCTGTTGACTTAAATATAAAAACCCTTTGATTTAAGTTTTGGAGTCATGAGAAAATACAATGGAGAGAACAAAATCAAAGAACATCAGACAATATGAGACAAATGTATGCATATTGTATATTTGAACTCCAAAGGGAGTGGATGTATACAACAAAACCCTTTGAAAACTTACTCTGAATGTAGAGTAAAGATTAATAAGGTTACTTCTCAAAGCATTATTATTAGAGTGAATATTTTCCTATTAATATTCACCTAGTACAAGGCTCAAGAGCCAAACAAAGTAAAACGTGTACTGAATGAGGTGTGTCATATGAATTTGAGCATGCCTTACATCTGGTACAGAGCTTCTGCCATGTATCAAGAGATTCTTGTTGAAATTCAAATTTCAATCACCAATGTTATTGAACCTGACCAAAATACATGGAGATAGCAAAAGGTGCTTTGCAAAAGCTAAGGAAAGTATTAAGAAAAAGGAAAATTTTGATGGAAGCAAAGAAAAGAGTGCTGAACTGTTACATGTTCTCAGTTTTCTTGTGTCCAGTCAATACTGGACAGTCTCCTCAAAGATGATGAGAAAACAGGAGGCAACAGAAATGCATTAGCAATGAAGAAATTTTAAGAAAACTCCCTCAAAGAGATGGATTAACACATTTCCCTAAGGATATTTGTGCACAAGTGAATGCAAGTAATTCAACTGGAATTCAAACTCGGTCCCCCGATTTCATTCCGAGTCGATATCCACTGCACCACAATGCATATCCAAATACATTACAAAGTGAAATGTATTAGGCACCAAGTAAGGAATCTACTTAGTGCATTAATAAGACTCTGCGAGATGCATGCTGAATATTACTCAACAGTGAATTATTTAATTAGCTAAATTTATTACACTTAATTTAATCTGACAAAAGGCCATGGATATTTTTCAATGGTGCATTTATCTATTACTTTGTTTTTCAGTTTGCCAATGTATTGAAACATGTAATTTGCTTAATAATTAATACAAACAATTTTTTAGCTTATTTAAGTCTTTAAAAATATTATTCTGAAGCATTTTTTAAGATCAAATTTTTGCTTAACACAGACAAATTTGTATAAAATACAAAAGAGCATTGCTAACTGTTTTAAAGCCTGTAAACATGGGCAGTGTATATGTTAGCATTTGAAATTAATCGTATAATTAATAAATTAACAGACAATAATTTTACTATATTTGTTTAAAATCACAAAAAGCTTTAGTAAATAACATAATATAGAAATGAAAGGACTCTTAGAATGAGAAAAAAGATTGTTGCAATTTCTAGGGCATATAATAAGGAAAGACAGTTTGTAGAGTTTGACACTCACAAGACAAATTGAAGGCAAGAGAAACTAAGGAAAACAATGAATAACTAACCTAACAAGCCTGTATAAAGTGTTGGAGACACTGGGATTAGGAAAGATATCAAAAATACAAACTTTAGTAAGAGCTACAAAGGAGAGAAAATTGTGGAGATCCATGATTACCAACATTCTGAAGGGGCATGCCATACAAAAGAAGAATATTTTTAACTCAATAATTTTCTCTGACTGTTTGCCTTAACTAATTTTTATTTTCATTGTATTATTTAATAGGTGTCATCCAATTGCTAACTATTCAATTTTTGTAAAGTCATCCCATTTATACAAAGCATTTATGTGCATTTTCGTTTTATTACTTTTAGTTTTTAAACTATTGTAAAACAGTTCATTTAAGTGATTCATGACTAATATATGAAAGAGAAGGCAATTATAAAAATGATTATTGCTGCAAAAATATTTTAAAAAAGAAAACTTAATTTTATGATAGACATTGTATTTTAATATCCTTGGTATAAGATCTTAATGAAAGTGCTTCATCACTTTTCAGAAGGGGTACCCCAAAATAACCCTAAAACACTTTATTAGATTTAAACATAAAACTCATCTCCTTCAGTGTACTCACTCATCTCCTAGAATTAATTCAATTTTTCAACATGTTTTACAGAGTTTCAAAATTTTCTCAAATTATCAATTGCAGATTTTGTGAATCATGTTTCATACAAACTAAGGGTTTCTGACCATATTACATTGAAACTCTGATTCTTGTATGGTCACCAAAGTTAATCAGTGTTGAATCTAGTCAGTACCTAGATGTGTGACCACTTTGGAATTCTAAGTGTTGTAAGCTTGGATGTGTAGGTATTGTAATGGATAACAGCTCAAAATTGTAAATCAGAGTTGAGTTTCAATTTCATTTGGGTTTGTTCTGTCCACTTATGCACAAATACCTTTTGCAAAAGTATGAATCCACTTCTTTTTTCCTCCACCTATGGGTTTAATTAGTTGACTTTTTTTTCAGTATATAATTATTATCTCAAAAAAAAATTCTTATAATCTAAAAGTTTTTCTGGTTTTAAATAATCTGCAAAAGGTTGATAAACTGTAAAAATCAAATATATCAATCAATTATATGAAATGAGAAAAAATTCTCATGGAATATGATTTGATGAAAGAGGTGGCTGAAAGGCAGCAGTTGTCATGTTTTTGTTTTACTAAAATCTGTTGACTACTGAATGCAATGGTGAATGATGATTACAACAGATCTCAACAGTTGAACCAGCAGATAAAAAGAGTCGCACATGAAGGATATGCTACAGAAGGTGCCACTCAAAATTATAACCATGTCAGTGGCAGTTTGTTGCAGTTTCCTAACCCTGTATGTCTTATTTCATATGTGCCACAGAGGAAGTTCAGGAAATCAAGAGTGTAGGTCACTTCCTGGCAAGTTGATAGCCACCTTAAACAAATTGATACCATCAGTACTTTCATAATACAAGCAATTAGAAAAGAAGAAATGAAATTCTTGGATACAAGACAAAGCTGATGAATGAACAAACTATGGGGAGAGGCATTCTCATTGTGAAAATTCCAGTAGTTTCTGATCTAAATTGTTCTCTTCACATTGTTGAACGATTTTCTCAACATACTTTTAAATAAAACTGATTTGCCATCTGCTTAGGTGAAACAAATTCTTTGTACGCAATCACATTTGCATCAAAGAGACAAATCAACAAAGTCATGAAATTCAATTAGTCCCCACCACCTCCACTTCATTCATGCCTCTTGGAGAATGTTATTTTTCATTGATTTTATGCTTGTTTCATTTCTAGGTTGGAATTGTAGCAGCAAAACTCCTTCTGATCACAACTTTGAGAAAAAAAACAAAGCTGTGGGTCATATAGAACTTGTTGCATCAAATCCTTGCTGATCATTAAATAAGTTTTTAGCCTCTATGAGCAAATGTAGCACACATTTTGTGGAAATGTGTTTTGTTAAGATTTGCTGGAAGGAAATCCAAAATAAACTTGTTTTATCACATAACCTATCAATGCTTCATCACTGATCTTCTTTGATTGCATAATAAACATTAAGATTTTCATAATTTCAGTTGGTTGACAGTTGCTTAGATTATTGTTGATCTTCAAGCATGTGTAAAATGTGAATACAACTTCTTCATTTGTATTTTACTTTGTCTTTCTTAAAAGCTTCTCAAAGCATTACAACAGTTTTACCTAAAAAACATATGACATTATTTGATGTATTTTTCATCAGCCACCCTGTGCTTGCAAACACTAGGAAAATCTGTGTTGGATAATACTGAGATCCATTAGAAAGAGAGGGGAAATAAACTGAGTAGTACTAAAAACAAAAAACATAATACATCCCTAGACATGATGGAGCAAAAACAAGCTAATCTCATTTATCAAATAATGGGTTAAGCTCAAATTTTCCTGAAGGTTATTTAGATTATTAAACACCTGAAGAAGGCTGGAAGGTACTATGATCAAAACATTGTGATATTAAAAACAAAGATGGAGATCTTAACCAAACTACAAATAATCTTAGTCTTTATTTCATACTATAATAAGAGCCGCATCCATTCATCCTTCACAATGCTATATTTTTTTTATAATAAGAGCCCTGTCTGTATGTTACATGACTCAACCAGTAATAAAATATGCAGCATTTCTTTTAGTAATAAGATATACAGTATTTCTTTCAGTAATAAGATATGTAGTAATTTTGTTAAACTAGATGTAAATGTTTTCATTAGTTGCACAATTTAGGACATGACTTGAGTATTCGCAATGCTTCCTGATCATTTCAATCAGCAGGCAAACAGTTAAAAACCCAGCCTCTTATTTTTTTACTTGATCTCCATATATTATATGTGTATTACTCTATTGTCTTTATTGTAAATTATAAAGAATCCAAAGTGGAGAGTGGGGGTTTACTTTAAAATAGAAGTACAAGACTTCTCTTTATGGAAAATAGATAACATAACATGCAGAAATTAAAAAGAAATGTTGTATATACAGAAATTGTATAAATATAAAAACCTTCATGTAAACAATTTTATCTCTTATTTATATGAATATTTGTATTTCTTATAAAATGCAATGTCACAGTTTTGCGATTTATCTAGTTCTTCTCTTCTTATTAAAGAAATATATTTACATTTGGTATGATAACTGACAATAAAAACAATTTCATAATATAACACTGCAATAATTTTAAAGAAATATATTTACATTTGGTATGATAACTGACAATAAAAAAAAATTTCATAATATAACACTGCAATAATTTTGTGTAAACAGAAACAGAAATGCTGCATTGCTTGATGAGCCAGATGTAAAACCTTATTTATTGACAAAGCAACAGGTACTGGACTGGTATAAATAAAAATGAAATGAGAACAAGAACCATGCCTTGTGACAGATTAGCTTAGAATAATGATCACCCATGACATCTAGCAGTACAAAGTCCAGTTCACATGATGCATTTCAGTTCTTTTTTTATTTATTTTTGTTGTCTTAAAAGACTACCTCATGGAATGGTAAATGGGTTCAAGGATTAACAAGAGAGAATTTATTGTGAAACCTGAAATAGAAATAAATATATCTGAATGATAATATAAATAAATTTAAATGACATTATTTTAACAATAAATTTCATTCCTTCTGAAACTTCATCAAAAGTAAAATGCAAAAAAGTCAAATTTATTGAGAACAAACAATATTTTTACACACAGAAAAAGTATTGTTAAACATTTTCCACAATTTTCTTCCTTTTCCATAATTTAGAAAATTATTAAAATATTTTCAAATGTTCTCAAATTTGAATATTTAGCCATTTTCTCAACAATACTTTTTCTATGTTAAAATTCAGGTTTTTCATAATAAACTTCTGCCTTTGATGAAGCTCCTAATGGAAAAAATATGAGTAATGTTTTATATTTTATCATTTCAATTTATTGTTTATTTTTACCAATTACTGTTGTGGTTCCATCAATATCAGTCTCTCATTAAGTTGTGTGTCGAAATATCATTGTATAGGGTTAATGATGAAAAAAAAACATAGGCTCTTAATTCTTTTATCTCAACATGAACATTTTAAAGGTCATTTTCAGCCACTTTTTCCAGTTCTTGATGAATATTTTTGTCAAGTCTTATAATTGGATGTTTTGGATTTTATCTTTCTTTTTTTTATAAAAGTATGAGATAAAAAGGAAGTAATTTTGAGTTAAAGCAAAAGCCATTATCTCAGAAATAACTTGTATTGTTATTTGTTTTTTCTTTAGCTCCAAATTATTAAGCTTCAGAATCTTTATCAAATATAAATTTTTTTGAGATTCTGAAGCTTAATATTAGATACCTTGAGATATAGCAACTGTTTTCAAGTTTGTCTCACAGAACATTACTAATATCATCAATTCTGTATTTAATGGAATTCTAATATTATTGCTTTGGAATGGGTGGATGACTGAATGTTTAGAATATTAGTATCCCAGCAATCAGAGCCATGCTCAAATCTTACCATGGTCTATAAGTGAGAGAAGATGATTTCTTGGTGATATCTGCCAGAGATGATCCTTGGAGAAATGCCTGAAAACTACACCATCTGTTGACTCAAGCTTTATGAGTGAAATTGGAAAAACAAGCTGTTTGTAAGCTATAAATGGTTTACTCATCATCGTTGCTGCATATGCTACCTGATTGGCTTTGTGGGTGTTAAAGAAATACAAATCAGCAAGCATCTACTGCAGGATAAAATCACCATCTGAGAAGATTCAATAGTTTCCTGAGAATGAAAAATTTCTTCTCTACTTCTACTTTGTTCTATCAGTTAAGTGCTGTACATGATACATGCTTGGGCAATCATGTCTTGAAAGAAAATTTTTCTGCAGTAGGTTGTCATTAGTTTCTGCAGTAGACTATTGCCAACCAAAGCTATAGAACTCAATGTGCTGCTTTTTAACCCATAGCTGCAGAGAGAGGCAACAGATTAATGCTTTTTCTAAAGGCATTTGTGCATAAGTGAATGCAACAAATTCAACTGGAATTCGAACTCGGCTCTCTTATTTCTTGTTCCCAGCTGATATCCACTGCACCACAATGCATTTGTTCTATACAAAAATTAAATTCAGCTGATATCATATATGCTTCATTATTGAATAATAGTATAGGGAGCTGGTTAATCTTTGATGGAGGATCTATACTTGTGGTTTTGTGTCATACTAAGTTTAGTAAAATTCACTAAGGGACAAAACTGGAATTTGTCAATATGTAATTCCTTTCATTATTTATTCAAGCAAAATTTGGCATTGAACCTCATTTTGAATAACCTGATATATCAAACCTTTTTCGAATGATGCGTATAATCATCTTCTTTTAGTGTAGAGGCTAATTAAAATTTTCAAAAAATAATTTGTCATAAAAAATAGTTATTGGGTGCATAATGACACTTTTAAGATCACTATCAATCCTTTCTTTTTTTTAATGTTGTATGACGTGTCCATATCTGCTTTTAGTATTAGGACCTTGAATAAGTTCTTGCTGTTTTTCAATAGATGGCATCTCCAGAACTGTGCATGTAGTTTTTAGATAGTAATGCATCTATAAGAAAGTACTATAAGCAAGCTTGAAATTCAGTGTATGTCATTTTGTTGACATGTAAATAACTTTGTTTTTATAGCATTAAACATGTCAGATTTTGTGCCAAAGAAAGTGTATTTGCATGGAATTTTACTACACTACTTTATTCAGAAGAAATCTAGAGTTGAAGCACACAGAATTTTTGTTGAGACTTAAGGCAATTTTGCTGGAAACAACATGCAGAGTTATGTTTAGAAACTTCAAATATAGTGGTTTTGATGTTGAAAATTAAGAATGCTCTAGCATACCAAAAAAGATTTGGAGGCATTACTTCATGAAAACTCATGTCAGGTGCAAGCTGAACTTGCCAAATCATTAAGAGTTTGATCACACAATTTTAAAATGTCTGAAAGCATTAGGAATGAATCAAAAGCAAGGATATTGGTGTCATACAAGAGACATCAAATGTTGTCTTGTCATGTGTGAACAGCTGCTTTAACAGCAAAAAAGAAAGGTGTTTTTGCACCCTGTCATGACTGATGATGAAAAGTGGATACACTACCATAATCCCAAGTGTAGAAGATTTTGGGGTAAGCCCAGCCATGCACCAACATGTGCAGAAAAGCCGAATATCCATGGTTCAATAGTTCTACTCTTTGGTGCAATCAGCTGGGTGTAGTTTATTATGAACTGCTCAAATGGACTGAACCCATCCTGGGAGATCACTATTGACTACAATTTATGCATTTGAGATGAGTGTTAATGAAAAAACCATGCAAGCACAGACATGACAAAGTGATTTTGCAACATGACAATGCTAAGCCACATGTTGCAAAATGGGTGAAAACCTACTTGGAAATCCTTAAATGGGAAATCCTACCCCACACGCCACATTCACCAGACATTGTCTCGTCCAATTATAACTTGTTTTGATTGATGGTACATGCCCTTGCTAAGCAGCAATTTCATTCTCATGAAGAGGCTAAAAAATGGGTTGACTTATAGTTAGCCTCAAAAGACATGCTATTATTCTGAAGTGGAATTTTATTACTGCTAGAAAGATGGGAAAAAAGTAGTGGCTAGCAATGGACAGTACTTTCAGTGACATGTTTCTTACTAATTTTTATAAATAAAACATTACTTTCCATGAAAAATCAGCAATAACTTATTCAAGGTCTTAATAAATTCACATTTTTCAATAGAAATTATCATTTCAGTTAACAGTTTCAAGTGTAAAATGATGAGACTTAACTGCCAATTTAGTACTGAACTTAAATTCATGAGGTCTAGCTACTGAAATGGAAAACTCATCAGAACCATTACCAAAAATATTTATAAAAAAACTCAGGGAAGTTATGTTACAGTGGTGGGAAAGAGATTGAAGCCAAAATGCCAAGTCGGGAACAATAACATTCATTCATAAAAGATTACATTGCACTTAATTTATTTGCCTATTAAAATCTGACATTTCCAAAACAAATGGTCAGTTTCTTTCTGAATTTCTGGGACATGAAGTTATTATTTACATTCTTTATGCACAAACTGTTGTCCTCCTCTTTGTTATTGAATTACAGCCGTATCACATTGAAACATTAGTTCTCATACACTCACCAACATTGAGCCTGATCAATACCTTGATGGGTGACCTCTTAGATTTTCATGTTGTAATCAGAGAGCTTAGTCCCAATCCCTGCTGACTTTCTTATATACACTTACATGCAAATACCCTTGGGAAAGGTATGAATCCACTTCTTTTGTCCTCCAACTATGGGTTAATTAATAGAACTTGTATCAGTAAATCATTATTATCTCCAAAAATTCTTACAATCTAAAAATATTTTCTGGCTTAAATAATCTAAAAAATGGTTGATAGGTCATAAAAAATGAATCAATCAATCAACCGTCTTTGTTATTCCTATCAAACCATTTCAACTGTTTGTAAAAATCTTGTGGAAGAACCAGCCAGTACTCAACTAGAATAGAAGTTGGGTCTGACTGGCTAAAAAACCACCAGAGCAAATTGGTAGGTGGTTTAAATAATAACCTAGGAGATTCCATTCTGTTACAGGCAAGTCTATTCCATAAGCAGTGATTGGCTGATAATTTCAGTGTGTACATCGAGCTTCATAAATATTCAGCACAATATCCACCATTTGTCTTTGGGTCACATAGGGACATGTATTCAGTTACAACTCTGTTTATTTTTGTCTGCCAACTGGACACTAGTTGGAAACATCAGGAAGGTGAGTCTCACACTCTTGAATGTTCACCTTCCTACAGGGAGACAAAAGGAGACAGCCATGTTGAAAGGTAAGTTATTTGACTTCTACACTGTTGTGTGCTCCTGCTTTCATCAAATGCTTGTTCATCCAGGTAACCTCCAGAAAAATTCTGACTGAACCCTTTACTTAATCTCCAGTGGTAGATTGTACTCATTCTGATGTCTATGTCTCAGGATATATTATCTTGTTTTTATTTAGTACTGATCTTATTGCTTTCCATTTTTTTTCACTGAGTCTAAGTCTGTACTACCTGGACTGGTGATTTAACTCATAATTACTATGTTGCTGAATTCATGAATCAATGGGACAATCTTGAGTTTAGAACTTGCTCTGCCTGCTGTTGATGTAGCTTATCATGCTTAACTGCATTCATCAAATCCCCTCTTTTCTCATTGCTATTGTCAAAACTTTACTCTTGTAGCAGCCACAGATCTATTTCCTTTAGCGAATCAGTGCCCCCGACGAGAGATTCGGTCACTCACTGACCAATCAACGGGCGGACACATTGATTCCTCTCTAGAACTATTTTTCCTAGTCCATTTTGGTAGAATGGATGAAAGGCAGAGAGCCATGAGCCAGCGGGAGTAACGGACGTCTCTCTCACATCGCTGCCACTGATTCCCCTTGGAATACTTTCGCTGAAGACGCTGCTGCTAGCTTCACCATGGACACTTACATACTATCAATCTTGTACGTTTACTATATAATAAACCATTCTTTGTTGTTGTTCTAAAAGCAAGTTTCGTCATTCATTTGTGTGCCTAAAAATATAGTGTTGGGGAAATTAAGCATTTCCCATAACCCTATAAAATGGTGACCACGAATGGCACCTTAGGATGGCGAAACAAATTTAAAAAAAATAACAACACGAAACTCGGCCTCCATTTTCGGACAACGGAACAAGCAAAGTTAAAAGGAGAGAGAGAAAAAGCTTCCTGACTCAAAGAACCTAAAAAAAAAAAAAAAAAATACAACCACCCACGAATTTTCTTTGTGACACACGTGTGCGTTCAATTCATTCGTCGGCTGAGAAGACATTGGCAAAAATTTTTGCCCTCAGTAAAATATCCATAAAAGAACCCTTTTCGTGACGGAGAAAGACTTTAAAATACTTCGTGTACGAAGCCATAAACGAAGAAAAAAATTTGTGGCAAGTAAAACAATCTTTCTAAACAGAGATATCATCTTTCGTTTTGCTAGACATACCGACGCCCATTCCCAAGTGGTCAAATAGGAAGATAAAAGATTCTCCCTTTACTCAAATAACATTTTTTTGAACACGTGCCTTTACAACAAAAACCCCAAAAACTTTCCGACGAGGAAGTATCTTCTTTTCAGCCCGTACACAAGAAAAACACCAACTCAAGCAAGCATAACGAACATTACATTTTGTTCAAAGAAAGTTTAAAGAAAAAAAAAAAATTATTACCCTCGGCTTGGCCAACAAGGCAAAAAAAAAAAGAAGAAACTTACTACTCTGCTCTTTTCAACTGACCACGTGGTACAAAAAATATATTTTTATTGCAATAACAAAAAAAAAAAAAAATACAAGTGAGTAATACACTTTTACATTTTATTTTTTCGAAAGTTAAAGCTAAAAGAGCGCCTCCTTCCTTAACATTTAACTTTCCCGCCTAAATGGTGATTGGGCGACGCCATCTTTAATTCCAACTTTTGTTTTTAAGACAGGCCTTGAAACTGACAGTTATCTCCCTTACAAAGGAACCTTAAAGCAGCACCTTTCTCTCGTTTAACACGAATATCACTATTTTCTTGTGTCTTTTGAAATGTTTTCCCTTTCGTTTCTTTCTCATTGAGACGTGTTTCTTTGATATATTTTTTTTTTGGTGGTCTGTTAAGCTCTGTAGACGTAATAGCGTCCTCTGCAGATAAAGTGATGGAATTCACCAAGGGGCCTATTACCGCGTCCATTCCTCAGCCAAAGGCTGAAGTCTCTACCCTCTCTGCTGCGGGGAACACTAGCGAAGGTGCCACACAAGTGGCGATACTCAACGCTTTAGGACAGCTTACCAATGAAGTAAGTAAATTAACCGTACTTAATTCACAACAGCCTAGACGTCGACATAAAAGTCGTTCGCCATCCCCACACCACCGCCGCCATTCAAGCAAGCCAGGACTATGCTATTATCACAGTTGTTTTGGCGCTAAGGCTCGGAGGTGCAAAATGCCCTGCTCCTTTTCAAACCAGGGAAACTTAAATCTGGAAAGCTGAGCACGGCACACTCTCCGCAAGATTTATGTAACAACCGTGCCTATTTTATCACTGACTCCAGGTCCCAAGCACGTTGTTTGGTTGACACAGGAGCAGCTTGCAGTATCTGGCCACTGAAACTCCTCACTGAGAAGCCGCCATTGTCGCCCATCACACTGCAAGCGGTAAATCACTCCCCTATTCCCACGTACGGTCAAATTTCTCGTTCTCTGGACTTGGAATTACGGAGAGACTTTACATGGATTTTTACTGTAGCTGATTTACCATACCCCATTCTAGGCTCGGACTTTCTGCACCACTTCAACCTTTTAGTGGATATGCACAAGCGACGACTTATTGACGGCAATACGGAACTTTCCGTCATGGGTTTTAAGGCAAATATCTCACCTATCAGCCCGGTATTTTTCATTGCCGCCACTGACGACCCATACCAAACATTACTACGCTCTTACCCAGAGTTAACTAACTTAAATTTCGTTGTGAGCAAATCAACTCACTCTACAAAACACCACATCGAGACCACAGGCGCTCCGGTGTTCTCACGCCCTCGCCGCCTCCCTGCTGATAAACTAAAGGCGGCGAAGGCAGAATTTAACCATATGCTGCAGCTGGGAATTATACGCCCCTCGTCCAGTCCATGGGCTTCCCCTTTGCATATGGTTCCAAAGCGTTCTGGAGATTGGCGTCCGACTGGGGACTATCGACGACTAAATGCCATTACGGTACCTGATCGTTACCCAATCCCACATATACAAGACTTCGCTTCATCCCTGCATGGTTGTAAGACCTTCTCCAAACTAGACCTCGTTAAGGCTTACCATCAGATACCAGTGAACCCAGACGACATACCCAAAACTGGAGTAACTACTCCATTTGGAGCGTTTGAATTTTTATCTATGCCTTTTGGTTTGCGAAACGCGGCTAGTACCTTCCAACGCTTCATGGACGAAGTAGTGCGTGATTTGGACTTCGTCTATAATTATATAGATGACATCCTCGTAGCAAGTGCCTCACCTGAGGAACATGTTACTCACCTCCGCCTACTGTTCGAACGGTTTCAAAAGTACCAGGTGAGGATTAACCCTGGTAAATGTGTTTTCGGTGCTTTGTCGCTAACTTTCTTGGGACACATTATAAGCCCCGAAGGGATATCTCCCCTACCTGAAAAAGTGAAGGCTCTACAAGACCTTCAACCACCCACTTCACTTTGCCAACTGAGACACTTTCTCGGTCTGCTTAACTATTACAGATGTTTCATCCCACACTGTGCGGATCTCCTGTCTCCTATGTCTGACATGTTACGTAACAGGAAAAAGAAAAATGAGCAGATTTCGTTGAATGACATACAGCTAAAAGCCTTTAACGAAGTGAAGAAGAAATTAGCGACAACATCGCTACTTGCACATCCTGTTCCCGACTCCCAGTTTTCATTGGTCGTTGATGCATCGGGCACAGCTGTAGGTACAGTTTTGCAACAGCAACACCAACAACAGCTACAACCTCTCGCTTATTTTTCGAGACAGCTGAAACCGGCAGAACAACGTTACAGCACGTTTGGCCGTGAACTCCTGGCAATGTACCTCGCAGTGAAACACTTTCAGCATTCACTAGAGGGCTGACAATTTGTGATCTACACCGATCACCATCCGCTTACTTTCGCTCTGCGCTCAAAGCCGGACAGATATTCTCCTCACGAAACTCGCCACTTGGATTTTGTTTCGCAATTTACAAACGATATCCGATATATCTCTGGTGAACAGAATGCTGCGGCAGATGCCTTGTCTCGCCTTCCAATTAATTCACTGTTCTCACCTTCAGATATCGACTTACAACAGATGGCCTTTGACCAACCACGCCCGGACACCTTTGATCTATCGTCACCTGAATTTGCAACTTGCAAGTTCGCATACTTACCAGTGCCTACTGCAGATACGCAGATCATCTGTGACACCTCAACAGACGCACCTCAACCTTTTGTTCCGATGACACATCGTAGGGTTGTTTTTGACACACTACACCAATTGGCACACCCCGGACCCAAAACCACAGTGAAGCTGATTGTAGCTAGATTTTTCTGGCCAAACATGAGGCGTGATATCACTGCCTGGACACGTTCTTGCGTATCCTGCCAAAAATCAAAGGTGCACAAACATATCCGTGCACCCCTCGGAACATTCAGCACCCCAGACGCTCGGTTCAGCCATGTCCATATTGATCTGGTTGGACCATGGCCGGTCAGTCAGGGATTTACTTACCTCCTGACCTGTATAGATCGCTTTACACGGTGGCCCGAAGCTATTCCCCTAAAGGACATTTCAGCTGAATCCGTAGCGCAAGCCCTTATATCAGGCTGGATAACGCGTTACGGAGTTCCTACAACAATTACCACTGACCGTGGCAGACAATTTGAATCCCACCTATTCCAGGAACTTTCCAGAATTTTAGGGATCAATCGAATTCGAACTACGAGCTATCACCCTGCTGCTAACGGGATGATAGAACGCTTTCATCGCCAATTAAAGGCCGCATTACGTGCCTATCCTGACCAACAGCGATGGAGTGAATATGTACCTGTTGTCCTTCTTGGCTGTCGTGCAGCTATCAAAGAGGACCTAGGATACTCTCCAGCAGAACTTGTCTATAGAGTACCTCTATCATTACCAGGTCAGATGTTGAACCCTATAGATTTAACAGGAACAGATCCTGCCTTGTATATAAACAGACTGCGATCTTATTTTGGTAATCTCCCACCAATGCACCCTAGGGAACAGACCATCAAATCATCAGTCCCAAAAGATATTTCTTCATGGACTCACGTTTTTCTAAGAAGGGACGCTGTCAAAGCCCCTCTCACTCCACCTTACACTGGCCCTTACCGCGTGCTTTCACGCACTGACAAACTTCTCACCCTTGACATTAGTGGCAAAAAAGAAACTGTATCTATTGACAGGGTGAAAAGAGCCTTTCTTAACACAAACACACAAGAGCCACATATTCCCCCTACTTACATACATGAACATATCTTTACACCCGTTGAAAATAATACGATGCCAACAGACAACTATGTCACCACCACACACAGTGGTCGACGAGTACATTGGCCCAAAAAGCTCTGTAAAACTGTTTATATATAAATTGTACCCTTCTTTGTTTTATGGCCGCTATCTTTTTCTCTGTCGGCTTTCCGCCTAAGCAGGGGGTGATGTAGCAGCCACAGATCTATTTCCTTTAGCGAATCAGTGCCCCCGACGGGAGATTTGGTCACTCACTGACCAATCAACGGGCGGAGCGCATTGATTCCTCTCTAGAACTATTTTTCCTAGTCCATTTTGGTAGAACGGATGAAAGGCAGAGAGCCATGAGCCAGCGGGAGTAACGGACGTCTCTCTCACATCGCTGCCACTGATTCCCCTTGGAATACTTTCGCTGAAGACGCTGCTGCTAGCTTCACCATGGACACTTACATACTATCAATCTTGTACGTTTACTATATAATAAACCATTCTTTGTTGTTGTTTTAAAAGGAAGTTTCGTCATTCATTTGTGTGCCTAAAAAATATAGTGTTGGGGAAATTAAGCATTTCCCATAACCCTATAATCTCATTTGTCTTTCTTTATTAGTGGCCCCCACATAATATTTATTTCTATGCTAAGCTACTAATGAGGTTCTCACATGCACTAATTCTTCAGATGTCAGGCATTTTTTTTTTCTTTCTAGTATTGCAAATAGTCAAAAATCTTCATAATGATATTAGATCATACAATATATTGCTTATATAAATATATTCAGAAAATTTAGTTAGTTATTTTATACCAGTCCTATTAAGAAAAGGCTGTTTTGTATACTCTGACATTGTTTAAGGTTTCATAACACCTTTCACTTAATGATGATTATTGTTGCTACAGGTTTCATAAGGATGGTTATATTTTAGAGAGAGGATTTGTCAGTGGTTGCCACAATGTTAACAGTATAAGATATGCAGAAAGGAAACTACAAGACCTCCTCCGAAGTTTAGTAACAGAAAGCGAGAAGAAAGAACTGAACATAAACCGCAAGAAAACTGACCTGATCTTCATCCATGAACAATTCATAAGTAGGCATCTATATGACTGACACCATCATTTACTCCCATTTCAATAGGAAATCTGCCAAGGCTGATGAAGTAAACATGGCTGCTGCTCTTGTGAAGGCCCTTCAATAAGTGATAAACTGGGGTAAGTAATGGCTTGTAAATTTGCATGCCTTCAAAACAAAACTGCTCTCCTTTAACCACTACAGAGAAACTTTTCTAGCTACAATCAGAATGAATGATGCTATTCTCCTGGAGAGCAACACGCTGCACCTCATTGGCTTCACTTTCTCAACCAGCCTGAAGTGGAATGAATATATCAGATCTATAGCTGTATCTACTGCTTGGAAGGTTGGGTCACTGTGTTGCATCAAAAAGTTTTTCTCGTGAGAATTCATTTTGCACATTTATAAATCTGCCATTCATCATTGCATTGAATACTGTTGCCATATCTGGTCTGGTGCAGCTGCTATTTATCCTGAGGTTCTAGACACAACCCAAAGAAGATCTGCAATTTAATCAATCCTGACTTGGGATCTTGACTTAAGTCGCTTTCTCACCAATGTGATATGGTTTTTCTTTGTCCTTTCTATAAATATTTTCATGTCAATTACTCTGATAAAGTTTTTTCCTTGGTTCCTTAACCACATGAATTTAAGCATACTAACAGGCCAGACAGAGGTAAAAAAAAGACAGGGGAAAGCAACGGATATCATATTTGAATGACCTAATCAGGTGGATGATGGAACGAGGTTTGCATGGTGTAACAGGAGAAGGCATGCTAAGAGCCACCAGGGATAGATTGATGTGGAAAGCCATGATCACCTACGTCCTGAAGGGACGGGGCACATAGAAGAAGTAGATTGGCATCAAGGTCTTACCCTTTTACCATTGAAATAGTTAAATGTAACCACCTCTTCTAATATATAATAGTTTCTTTTCTTGCACTTCCTGTTTGTTGAACTCCCTTTTGTTTGCCTGCTTCTCTGATAGCTATGATCTCCAAAGTTTTACATGCATTGTCAATTGCCATCTTCTGTCTACTTGAAGCCCATCCATCTTGTATACTTTCTTGACACCCTCTGTACACTATCTTTTCTCTTGCTGTAATCTCTCTGCACTAGTGGCAGTCCCACCTTGCTTAGGGGGAAATGATTAAAAACAGAAGAAAAAAAGACAGTTGAAGTTTCTGAGACACATAGTGAGGGAACAGGTTTGGAGAATCTGATACTCACAGGATGTATAGAGGGAAAGAGAGACAGGGAAAACAGCATGTGACATACTTGATAAGCTTAAGCAAATGGATGATAGAGCAGTGTTCGGAAGAAATAACAAGACAAAATATATAATAGATTATTATTGTTATTGAAGGTATTTAATTTATCATGAAGGATTTCAGATTGAGATAATTTCTGTAGTTTGTTTCTTTTTTAATTATCTCTGTTTGCCTTTATATTAAAGAGTGGCTGCCTAATTCATTCTTGGCTTGTATCTTTCTTGTTTCAATGCTTTTTACAGGAAACAAAGAACAATAGAATATGTACTTGTGAATGTCTTCCTCTGCTTTAGTGTTTATAGATGTATAAAGAAATGTTGAAAATTATCAGCTCAATTAAGAAGTTTTCTGGCCATTCTGCTCAAAATGGTATTTCCTCTTTCATTCATTTGACAAATTTTGATGTAGTCATACACAATAATAAGTTCAACCACAACTTTGATCTAAAGAATGACACATTTAATAAAAGCAATAATAAATGACCTAGAACATTCCTGAGAGTCCTGTTATTGTATCTTGTCAAAATATAAACCTGTACCACAGATTTTTTCAAATATCTCCTTTTTTAAAAAGTATACTCATTTACCAAACCAACATACATGATAATAAAAAAATTAAGAATTAAAAGAAAATGGTTAAATCAAGACCTTCTAATATTTAGAATGATTACATAAAAAATTTGTCAGATTTGAAATAGAATAATAAATACTAATTAAATTTATAAAAAAGTAAATAAATATGTATAAACAAAGATGAAAAAATCAACAAAATAATCTTTTCTCACTTTTGTGTATTTTAGTATTAAATTACATTACTTAGCATCTCCCATAGTTTACCTTGACTTTCACAGTTTGCCTTAAGAATATTTTGAGTATTTTTAAATTTCAAATCCTTGTATTTTCTGACAGTGAATTTCACTGTTAAAAACAAAACAGTATGTTACTCAGATATGTGTACTCAAGAAATAGCATTTTTAGAAATATGTATGTATGTGTAAATGTATGTAATTAAGTTTAATTCAGCCAGCAAGGTTTGTTTAATTTTTTAGCTTTAGTTTTCAAATAAGCTGTTGCAAGTCAGGATCAAAATTGTGGATAAATATTTAAAATGTATACAAGAAAATCACAATAGATATGAAATATTTAATATGCTCCTCCTTTGGTGTTGCTAATCTTTGGGAAACTCTTTGACACATGCCTTCATTTATCCAGTACACATAGAATTATATTTGAAGTGAAACATTTCCAAAAATGCAAGGAAGTAGCCAACAAAATCTTCTCTGTGATATTGACATGAAAGTACTTGAACAAAAATATGAACTTTGAACTGTTAATACACTGAAATAGTTTAATAATTGGAAAAATGCAATCAAATCTAAGCAGAAATGGTTGATTAAATTTAATGAAACCCTATATATATATATATATATGAATTATCACTGTTAGTATATATATATATATGTGTGTGTCTGGGTATGCATACAAAGAGCATCAAAATAATATATACATCTGAGTTATCTGTTTAAATTTATGCATTGAATGATAAACATATAGATCTAGTATTTTTATATAGTGCTGAATTAATAATCCTGGCCTGTAGTCATTAGCTGAATTTGTGTTTGAAATTTTAATTGTATAATGTTCAACCTTTATGATTACTTCTCATCACTAAAATAAATGCTTTCATATGGGAGGCATTTATGTTGAAAAATAAATATATGTTATGTAAAATATATGCTCTTTTTCTTATGATTCTTGTAAAGTGCAAAGCAGCATAGCAAAACATTAAAGTGGATTCTACCAACATGTCAACTGGTTATGGACATGAAAATAAAATAAATAAAATAGGCACAAAAACAAAAAAGATAAAGAAGAACTCAAAATAATGTATACAAGTACCAATTCATTGACACATGGAATATTTACCCATTCTGTACTGCTTCAGATGCACTAAGAGCATTTATTGTTTCATGTGCCTATTTTCACTTTCACTTTCTATTTTTTCTTTGTTTTTGTTTTTTCACACTGACTGCAATAATAATGTTAAAAGGGACTAGCTGTCCCAAAAGATTTATTCTGCTTTCCTAACATTTAACCCTATTATCTTCCAACCAGCAAGGTCACTCTGCATAGTTTGGCTTGTGCTGCTATGAATCATGCATGCTTTAACAGGTCTATTACACTAAAAACATTTAGGAAAATGCTTAGCTCACTATAGCTCTTCCAAAAGTTGCTGATGCATCTACCATGAAGTCAGATAAAATTTTTTTAAAAATGTATCGATCATGTCAAAAAATGTACTTTTGCTGCAATATTTGAACTGTTGCTTCTCAAACATAACCTTCCAGCTTTTGTAAAGTTCAAAATCATTTTTACAGTTTTGTGGAGATTACTTATTTTCCATTTTGTATTCCCTTTTTTATAGATGCAATGTTGCAAGCCTCTTGTTATTTCCATGACAAATGTCTAGAAGACCTCCATTCTTTAGTTCCACATTTTAGTTCAGACATTTACTGCTAGGGCACATCTAAGCAGTTGAATCACCTTTATGTCATTCATGTTCCAAATGTAAGAAGGAAGCTCTATTTTGACAACTTTTCTCCAAGAACTGCCACTTTATGGAATAGGCTTCCATATGGAAATTTTCCTAAACAGTTGAATTTTGACCAGTTTCAACTCTTATCTATCTTGCCTATCCTCACTCCCTACCAACTTTCCATTACACACCTCACTCATCATTACCGTAAGTGATAAATTGGCAGCAAAATCTCATCAATTTACTTTTGAAATGTCTAGATGTAATTGTAAGTTCTATACTGACCATGTTTTATTTCATACTTGTGGAACTCTCTTCTACTTCACAGCCAACTTTGATTTTTAAAAATGCAATGTCAATTGTTATCTTCTCTCTTCTTATTTTTTTTATTGTTTTCTTTCTCTCATATTCTCTAAAGCTCAGTAACCTCTTGCATTTTAGTGGCTTTAGTGCTTTACTTTGGCTGAAATGTTTAAAAGAATTATAATTTTCTATCTTAAGTGTCTCTTGAGCCTTGTGTTATTGGGTGAGATTTAGTCAAAAAATGTTTTTTATTGACCTCTCTACCGTATTTAAGATGTGTGCTTGAATAAAACAAGATATGAAGATGTTCTTTAAATGTTATCAAGGCTTTAACTTCATAGAAAACATCCAAGTAATCCATGACCTGTCTTGCAAGCAAACAGTTTGTGTGCTGAAAGAGAATGAATTAAGTGAATAAACAAATTTAAAAAATGTTTGTGTTGCTTAAAAGCAGAATTTTCAATATTGTGTTTATTTGAAATGTACATTGGGAACAATTTAAAAAGGTTAAGAAATCTGCATCAACTTAATATTGGCAAACATGATATTAACAACTTTCAGGATGTTAAACTTACATTCTGAAAAAGAAAAACTGATATTACTATTAAATAAGATAGTTGATGTAAGTGAAAAGAAAAGAATTAGTTAACTATTTATTGTAAAAGACAAAATGCATTTTATCAGGTAAAGAAACTCCAAATATGAAAATCAAAATTACAGAGAAGAGGAAATGTAACTATCTGCATTGAGTGAGACTGAAAAATCTGAAATTTAAACAGGTAAAGGAAAAATACTTTTGAGAAACTAACAAAATATGAATGGATCAATAAATGTCCTTCAAAAGAGCGCAATGTCTTCTATATCAGGAGTCAGCAACCTTTTGCTATGTGCTGACTTAGGGTTTTAAAATTTTTCAGTATGCTAACAGCATATATATTCTATACAAGTCAAGGTTAATATACATGTTCTACAATATATTTTATATAGTAATAAATACAATAATATGAAAATCACATTAAAAGAAATGTACTGTTTTTAAAATTTTTTAAAAGGTTTTTTTATTAATGGGAGCCTTGATCTTGAATGATTTTAATCAATTGCTCAATATCGGCAACATACTTTATTACTTGGAGTTTTACACAATTTTTTGTGCCATTGTAAATTGCTTGGCATGCTATGTGGAGCACACATGTTGTAGATTGCCAACCTCTGTTCTATATGACGGTGATTATTGGATGTTTTTATCATAAATAAAGAAGACTTCTTGCTTTCCCGTCAACTTTGATCTTCAAAAATTTAAATGTAATGTCAATTGTTATCTTCTGTCTTCTTAACTCTTGTTTTTTTGTTCTCTCCCTTTAATGTTTTCCTATTTCTAATATTTACAAACACTCAATAACCCCTTGTGTTTTAGTGGCTTTATTCCCTTCCTTGAGGTAATAATTAAAAAAGGCAGTTCTGATTATAGTAATGTAAAGCCTGTGAGTTGAAATTGTTAGATGTAACCATTAGTTCTATGGCAAATGTTTCTTATCTTGTACTTCTCACTTTCTGCCTTCTTGCTTTACTGTCAAGTTTGATCTTCAAAAATTTAACTGCAACGTCAATCAATATTATTTGAATCATTTACACAAACTATTGTCATCATCTTTGTTGTTATCATAATATTTCAGCCACTGTACCCTCTGACCATCATTTGGCATATGTAAATCAGACAATTTTCAACTGAAACTTTTATTTGTTATATGGAGGCAGATTGTTTTCTGTCCACTGCCCATGTTTAGGAATAGCTTGGGTAGTTCCACAGGTCAGAAGTTTAGTGGATTAAAGCAGTGCTGTGAAAATTTGATAACATTCTAACTGGTAGTTCAATCCTTGGAACTGAGAGTGTTTACTAAAATGAATGAAATCACGGTGTGCAATCACTGAGCAGTACTTAAAATAAGAAAATAAATGGAATATCCCAAGACATTCAAAACTATTTGATAATCTTTTTCAGTTTGCATTTTCTTTTTACCTCAAATATGGTATCAGTAAAAACAACTTCTTTCACTAAATAAATGCAGAAGACATGGGTGCTCTTGCGATGCATGATTAACTAATGATTGGCTGCTCATTTCCAGGTATCCCCATCTGCTAGCAGATGCCTGATTAGGTACATTTCTGTTGTTCAGCAGCAACAGATCTAACCTGTGTTTTATGCTGTAACTATACTAAGTGAAACTGAATTTTATCTGAAAATAAATGTCTGAAAAATACTGTGCATTGGCCTATGTTTTTTTATTGACACTGAGTAGACAAAGATGTTAGAAAGCCATTGATGGTTCTGCTATCATCAAGTATATTTTTTCAGGCATTTATTTTGGTGTCATCTGCTGGAATTATCTTCCCAGACTGATATTATAAAAGTCACCTCCTTGACAAATTGATTCTGGTGTGATTCAAACCTGTCTTATAGTCAGAT
The DNA here is from genome assembly GCA_037127315.1 of Ascarosepion bandense. Lineage (NCBI taxonomy): Eukaryota > Metazoa > Mollusca > Cephalopoda > Sepiida > Sepiidae > Ascarosepion > Ascarosepion bandense. The sequence continues at coordinate 100,232 of JBBBDQ010000133.1, read as the reverse complement.
CCTAATGCTCCTACTACTTAGTCACATGCTTATGAGCATACAAAATTTCCAGGATTCTACTAGATAGCATTTTGAAAACCCAGAGAAAGTCCTTGATGTGATTGCACTTTTTCTATTAAGCAGTGATAAGATCTTTGTCAAGATCTCTGCTGATGGGACAATACAAGGAGAGATTGATTCATGCCTTACTCAAGGGTGATACTGAGAAGTTGTCTTGTGCAGCTTTAGATAGAAATCAGGTTCTATACATCAATGATTAAACAAAGATTTTTCAGAATTTGAAAGAATCACATAAGGCCAATAGGATGTACATAAAGAAGTTATCTTTTTTGTCTTTGCAGCATAAGTGGATAAATAATTTTCTTCACTTTGCTGCAAAAGGAAAATTTTTCATATCATTTATGAACCATGTAATATGAGACTTTTTAGTCATTACCATAAATTCTCATTTTTGGAGTCTCGGCAAGAGGTAAAAAAAGTTTGTGTATGTGGTGGTAGGGGGTGAGAGCCTTAAATCTTTTAAATGCCTTGTGCACTGTAAACATCATGTGACATTCCTTATTTCTTCCTTTTACCAATCTCTTCTGCTGGCATCTTTAAAGGCATCATTAAAGTCAATTATTCATGTTTACTTTTCAGCTCTTTCCTTCAAACAGAAAATGATGTCAGCCACTTATAGCTGATTATTTTCTTTATTAGATGCAAAGTGGATGATTAGCTCTATATTTAAATTTTAATGAATTGACTCACTTGTTACTTTGTGTTCATCAAGACAAATAACTAAGCTGAAGCAGGAATGTTGAATGTAAGAATTCAACAAGATGGATTTGGGAATCTTCTACAGTAGGAAACACACACAGATATATGTATATATAGACTCAGAATAAGCAAACAAAGAGGTAAAGGGAAAACATAAAAACAAACCCTACCTATCTTCTTTTTCATATGCTTTTCCATTTGCTTAGATCTAACACATACGTCTAGTGCTGCTTTTCCCTGTCTCTCCTTCTCTTTATCCAACCTGTGAGTATTAAGTTTTGTAGGCCCTCTTTCCTAATTATGTGTCTCAGGAACCTCATTTGTCTCTTCCTGAGATTTAGTATGAGTTTTCTTCTTATTTGCATCCTTTCCAACATTGTTGCACATGTGCTCCATCCATGGAATCCTCAGTATCCTTCTGTAAAACCACATTTCTGCTGCCTCAAGCCTCTCCTTCATCCTTGATGAGATCATCAAGCATTCACTTCTATATAGACAAAGCCTAAAAACAGAACCTATCTTAACAACAACCAACAGTATTCCATGACTATAGTATAAAAAAAACCAAAATGGGGAAACAAAACCAAAACACTTGTAAAAATAATGACCAAAAATATGTCTTGAGACACTTAAGTGTGATTTTAAGTTTCATGCCAAAAGTGTGATCATCAAATGATTGTAGTTTTTATGTGAAACTCAAGAGTAAAAATTATAGGTCAGTATCCCTAAATGTATTTCTGGTTGTTATATAGCATATATGGCAACTCAAAAACACAACAGAAATATTTTTAAAAAAAGCACTAGCTTATAACATTACCCAAAAGTATATTATCATTGCCTGGAAGAGAAAATAACCATTTCTTCTTCTGTGTGCCATGTACCTTCAGGACAGAAGCAGTCATGGCTCTTAACACCCTTTCTCTTGCTAATCCTTCCAAACTCTGCTCTGCCATCCATTTGTTCAAGCCCATCAAGTATATAATGCATTGATTTCCTTTGTTTCACTTTCTCTCTGTCTTGTAAGTATCAGATTCACCAAGCCCTCTTTCCTCATTAAATGACCTAGAAAATTCAACTTTCTTTTCCTGATGCTAAGTATCAGTTTCTTTTTCATTTCTATCCTCTCCAAAATCTTGTTTTTCCTCATATGTTCCGTCTATGGTATCCTCAGTATCCTTCTGTAGAATCACATTTCTGTTGTTTCAAATCTTTCCTTCATCTTTCATGAGATTGTTTAGCATTCACTGTCATATTGAAGGACAGATATCACATAACAGTCCAGTACTCTTTTCTATGTTTCCAGCAAAATTTTTGTCTCAATAGTTTGCTCAGCTTTTGCAATGCATCCTTGGCCATACAAATACACCTTCAGATCTCACTGTTGCACTTTCTGTTCTCTATTAGAACACTTCCCAGTTATTTAAATTTCTGTACCTGCTGTGATTTTGGATTTTTAAACTCACAGTGACAAAATACTTACATAAAATAGATTTGAGAAACTAAAAGAAATGGAAGTGAAAAGCCAGAATCCACAAACAACCAAAACATTCATACTCAAAACCTCTTAATCGGAAAGTTAAATCAGCATTGCACATCTAAGTTAAAATCCAGAAAAAATATCCATTAGTCACATACCAAATAATCCAATGGAATTACTATGAAATAAACGTAAATATAAACATACTGCTTCTGTTAATAAGAGACCCGTCACTGGCAGTTGTTTGCCTTCAGGAAACACTCCTTAGGCAAAATGACTAACTTAATATAAAAAAAATATCATCAATACAGCTACACACATAATACAAGTGTCAGGCAGTACATCCAACTTATTTAGCAATGATATACCTCAATGTAAAATAAATTTATCAACAACTTTACAGATGACTGCTGTTAAAGCAGCCTAACATAGACCAATAAACATCTGCTCAGTATACATCCCACCAAATAAACAAGTAAATGAAGCTGGAATAATTATAAGGCATTTTCTTGCCCTTTTTATGATACCTGGGGACTTCAACTGTCACAGCACCATATAGGGTTGTAAAGATACAAATCAAAACGGAAGGAACTTAAAAACAATAACTAATAACAATGTTTTATGCATTTATAATCATAAAATCCTGACTTAAATCCATTTTATGGGAGTTACTCAGCAATAGACTTATCTCTGTGTGATCCCCCAATATGTATTTCTCTTGGAAGGTATTGGCAGAAACACATGCTAGCAATCACTTGCTAATCATCCTACAAAACTCAGAATATATTGATAAAAGTCCTCTTGATTGGAAATTCGGTAGAGCAAACTGGAATGATTTCCAAATTCCAATGTTCTGAAAAACTAGTTGAAGGAATTTTCCTTCCATCAAGAACTTAAAACATTGCAAGGAAATCTTCATCTCTGTCATTAAAAAATGCATTCCAAAAAATTCAGCACCAATCAAACACAACAGACCTTGGTTCGATGATAAATGAAGAGAAGCCATCAGACTAAGAAGAGCAGCTCTGAGAAAATTCAACAAAAACAACCTACAACTTTTAATTTGCAGCATTTTAATCCACTTCAAGCAAAAGCACAGAAAATAATTAAAGAAACTAAAAAGAATACTGGAAAAACTATGTCAACAGATCTAATTCAGCTACAAAATAAGTTCTGTCTGGAATATGATAAAGAAAAAAGCAGGTAAATACCAAACAAAAAAAACATTGTAAAACGTCTCTTGATAAATGATTCTAAAATAACCACCAAAAAGCATGTTGCTGGCCAACTAGCTAAAACAATCTCAAAAAATTAATCCACCAAGAATGGTAGCTAACAATTTCTAAAGCTCAAACAGAAAGCAGAAAAACCAAAATATAAATTTTAGATCAAATAATGCCCAGAGCTATAACTTACTATTCACCTTAGAGGAACTAAATGAATCTTTAAAAGCTCACAATACAGCTGTAGGTGTAGATGATATCCACAAGGAATTCATAAAACAGTTAATTAACAAATCATTAGAATGCTTATTAAAAATATATAACAATATATGCACAAATGACAACTTCCAGAAATGTGGAGACAGTCATTCATCATCCCTTTATTTTGAAACCTGGAAAGAATTACACAGACACTGTAAAGTAAAGACTGATAGAATTAAACAGTTGCCTATATAAACCTATGGAGAGAATTGTTGACAACAGGTTGACTTCGTAACTGGAAACTTAAGGTTTAATCAACAACTTCCAGTGCAATTTTAAGAAAAATAAGCACCATGGACCACTTAATACATTTAGAAATCTTTGTAAGGGAAGCATTCATTAAGAAGAAAAACTCACAGCAGTCTTTTTTAACTTAGTAAAGGCATATGACACAACATTGCAATTTGGTGTTTTGAAAGACTTGCATGAGCTGGCACTAAAAAAGAAGGTTGACTCAATTCATACAGAATTTCCTGGAAGACCAAAGATTTCAAGTCTGTATATGAACTATGCTATCAGAACTTCAAAATCAAGAAGAAATGATTCCACAAGGAAGCATTCTTTCTGTGACCCTATTCTGCATAAAGATTAACTCTATAGTTAAATTCCTAGGCCAGGAGTGAGATGCTCCATTTATGTTGACAAGTTTTTAATAATGTACAGATCTCAACATACCTATACTATAGAAAGACAACTCCAACAATGCCTCAATAAAATACATAAATGGGTTACTGAAAATAGATTTAACTTTTCCAATTGAAAACTAAATGCGTACATTTAAGAAAATTGAATCATGACCCCTATTTAAAATTAGACAGAGCAGATATCCTGAAATATTTAAGAATAAAATGTAGCAAAGTTCTTCAACTTCTGCATGTAGTAGCCCATACTTAATAGGGAGCAGATTAACAAACATTAATTAAATTTGTAGTGGACTCCTCTGGTGGGGGATATGATATCAATTCAGATAAGGTCCCTAGAGGCCCACTAACGTTTTTGAAATAAAAATGTGAAATCTGACAGGAAGAACAAAATAGACAACAGAACAAGGATATTTAAGATAAATACAAAATTTATTAACAATGCCAGCCAGAGTCATTGTAGGCTAGCATGTAGGTGAAGGGGTTGAGTTGTTACTGGTCAAACCAATGTCCTGATGCTGGCTTCAGGTCATAGAAGGTCAAGTCTGATGCTGGTTTTGCATAGATACCAGTTGAGGTCAGAGATGAACCTCCTACAGAGTTATAACTGTAGTATAGAGGTTAGATTCTGAGAGCCTGGAACAATGTGCAAGTTGCTGGAAGTTTGGGGCTCATTGTGTACAGGTCCATTAAGATAAATTGACCAAGTTAGGCCAAATTACGTGATGCCAGAAGAAGTAGGAAGCTGGTCAATGCTGAGCAGGAATGTGATCAGCAATGATAGCTTGTCAGTGTTTGGTATGAACATTATCGTGACTAGCTGGTCAGTGCGGAGCAGGAATGTTATCAGCAATGGTAGCTGTTCCATGCTAGACAGCATCTCAGACAATAAAGCTATTTCCTCAAACATATTAGCAAATGGATATTTGCTAATATGTTTGGTGAATTTAATGCCCACCATGCCAAGTGGCTGGAGAACTTTGTCACAGATCTTACTGGTGTCTATACCATGAACTTTTCAATTACTCAGTTTCTTAGGCAAATGGTGGATTTCCCGACACATTTCCCCAATAACCCTGAAGGACTCTGCTCACTTCTATCCTTGACTCTTGCCATGCAGTTCTTCTCACTTGGCAACTCTGATTATGCAGTGGCTTCCATTAATATCTGCTTCCACTCACCTTCTACCTGCAAAATCAAAAAGCAGATTAGGAACTGCTGTGGGACTTTCTTTGTGATGTCTCTTGAAACAAAATTTTTAGTCTCCCTGTTGAAGATTGCACATCCAAAGTTTTATTCTAGGTGAAAGCCCCCATCAATGCTTTCATCCCATCCAGGAAGTTCCAACTTAAGCACCATTCTTTGCCTTGGTTCTCTCTTGCTTGCTTGGCTGCCACAGAAATCACTATAATTGGCCTCAAAATATGCCTCAGTTTCCGATATCTCTTCTTCATTGAAGCCAAATCTCTTTCCCTGGAGCATTCATTTGAGGTCTGCAAACAGCCAGTAGTAACTGGGGGCCAGATCTGGAGAATAGGGTGTATACAAAAGTAATTCCAAATGAAATTCATGTAGTTTTGTCATCTTGTTGAAAGACCACTTTTTCTTCTTCATTTTTGGCCGTTTTTTAATGATTCCTTTTTTCAAATACACCAATAATGCTATATAATATTTGCTATTGATGGCTCTTTCTTTCTCAATGTAATCGATGAACAAAATATCTTGCACATCCCAAAATACGAAGACCAAAACCTGCCAATTTTACTTCAGAGAGAAATGGTGGATCCAGGTTTCATCCATTGTCAGATATTTACACAAAATCTCATTCTTGTTGTGTTGAAACAATTTCAAACAATGCTCACTTGTTTTTGATTGACTGTGAGTAAATTTGACGCCCACTTTGAACACTGCTTTCTCATTGACAAATGTTCATGTAAAATGGTGAATACACTGTCTTTTGATATGTTCAACTCATCTTTTATCTCACATAACTCTAATTTACAATCAGCCAAAGTGAGTTCGTGAATTTTTTTAGTGTTTTCCAGGACAACTGCCGATGTTAGGTGACCTGAGCATTCAGTATCTTTTGTGTCTGTATAACTGTGTTTAAAGTCAGCATACCACCTCTGTACCATTGTTTCCAGTGAAACAGAGTCCAAATATTGCTTTTCAAGCCATTGCATTGCTTGAACAGTATTTTGTCTATCAGAAAGCAATGCTTTATGAACAGAATTCAGATTTTTTTCATTGATTTGAAAATTTGGAACAGTAGTTTAGATAACTGTACTTTGTAAACTAATAATCTGATTAAGCCCAAATTTTGTCACATGTAATTTGAGTGTTAGTACTTCATAAAAATTATATGAATTTTTTATTTGTGGCATCATCTATATATCAGGCATGGAACTTAATGAGTGATGTGTTATGTTTCAGAAACTCTAAGTCTAAATTTTGACCTTAGGCAAACATTAGTGATTTTTACTTTTTTTTAATTCCATAACGTCTTTATATAAATCACATGACAATTTTGTTCTAAGAAGCTCAGACAAAAGACATGACATTGTAAACAAATATAGAAGGATTGTTCAAATAAAAATGAAAAAATGAATCAATTTTTAAAAATAAAAGCAGAAATAATATTAGGTGCAACTTTAAAACCCATGCAGATTAAAGGTGTATTAGAATCAAATCTTTATCTCTGAAGAGTGAATGTTTCCATCTTTAAGCAATAAATAAATGTTTTTTGTCTTTTAATATATTTTGCTTCTATTTTTAGCTTCATTGAATTTTATTATTTTCTCCAGTCCCTTTTAAACAAATTTTTTACTATTCTAGTCATAGCTTAGTTAGCATTTGCAGTTAGAATTTTACTTATATATGAGCAAAATTAAAAATCCAGTTCTGATGATAAAAAAATAAAAATCTGTAATAACCTTAGCCTATGATTAATTTTGAATACTGAAATTTTTTGTTTTGTTTTCAATTTTTTCTATGGCAAAACAACGATTTGTGGAATTTTGTGATTCAGCTCGCTCTCTCTCTCATTAAACCCACCCCTAACCCTTGACCATTTTTCCATATTTTTTGGTGGATTTCCGGAATAAAATTGTTTAAAATTAATTTCTTTCTTAAACTCATTTGCAAAATTTAGTGTATATATATAATATATATAATTATATATATATACTATCAAAAATAAATTAAGTTAATCATATACTACTCTAAATTTAGTATATCCAACTCAATTATTCGCAATAATTCTTCTCCCTTGGTTAGCAATTTGCAAAATACCAACATAGTTTACAAATTCAAGTGCCCTTTAGGAGACTTTATCTCCAGTGGATTAAATAATATTTATGTTGGTCACACCACAAACTCGCTTTCACGATGTTTGACACTACATTTAAACAATAATTCTAACATTTTTAGACATTTAAGACAACATGCATGGCTGTATACACAATTCTAGAAAACCCTTGTTGAAAACACAGTTATACTTAAACATGAAAACAATAAACAAAAACTAAATTTCTTGAAGCTATGTACATAAAACAGTTGAAACCTAACCTGAACAAAATAAACTATGAAATTTCAAAAAATATTCTTAAATGCCTATAATTAATAACAGAAGCCATTGATTTATTACAATGGCTTCCCATACTTAATATTTCTTGTTTTCACTCTCACATGGTCATGTGTGACGTCATGAGCTGTGGTGCACTATTTGCTTCCAGCATCTTTTATGCACGAGTTTGTCATTGCTTGGAAATCTTCCATGTCAACAAAAACAGACTGTCATTATTGTCATTATTTTCTGTGAATTGTTATACTATAATGTGATTTTAAATCTTTAAAAATGGCTTATGTAAGCCAAAAGGTTAGATTGGATTATGAAATAAATTATGTATCAATATTGTGATATTCTTCCATCATTTAATGATAATGCTATTAAGCTTATCAGACAATATGAAAAATTGTTCAGGCCAGAACATCTAAATCGGTAAAGGAACAATGTTTCCTTTCTTTCAAGAAAAAATGGAAATCATTAAATACATGAGTAGCAATATACTATTAAACCTGAGGCATGAAACAACAGTAAACTGCAAACACATTAAAGAACTAACCTTACAATCATGCTAAAACTACAAAAGCCAAAGTTAGGATCCCTAGAAACGATAAACCTTTATAGTATTAACAACACTCTTACCTCAAATTTTACCCTTATTTCATACTACAAACTGTTATCTAATTTAAAGTTTTATATAAAAAAGAGGTTTCCTAAATTTTAAATTAAGGTGAAATATAAAAAAATAGATTAATTATAAAAACTTAATTTAAATACAAAAATATTTGTAGTCGTATAATTCACTAATAAAGATATGTTTACCAAATAGCAATTTCTGTTCCACTTTATTTTTTTTAATTTTTTTTTTTAATCATCTCACCCCGAGCAAGGCAGAAATGCCACTGATGTGCAGGGGGCTACATAACTGTAAAAAGATTAATTAGAAAAGAGTGAGGAGTACAAACTAGTTAGAAAGAAGCAATAGAAAGCTGAGAAAGCAGGTGCAATGACAGATACATAGGTGGAGAGAAAGGGAAGGTTGGGGAGAGAGCTAGAGTCCAGTGGTTAGTAGATGAGTATTGACTTTGCATTTAAATTTCTGGAGGTTGTAGCCATCAGGAAAGCAAGAATACGGGAGCGAGTTTCACAGGCGAGAAGTGTGAGAGAAGAAGCTGCAGGAGTAGAATTGTCGTCTGCATTTGGCTAACCTGACTGTGAATGGGTGGGACCCAGTTGCCAATCTGGTTGTAAACACCTGTTGAGGAGGCACCAGTGACTTGAATTCATCTGAGCAGAAGCCATGAAAGTATTTATAGAACAGACAAAGGGAGGCCACATTTCATCGGTGGGGAAGTGGCTGTAGTCGAGCCGCCAAGTCAGCACCTATCACGTTACTGACTCTCCTTTGGAGCCTGTCAAGAACACTGAGGTGAACGGCAGGGGGGCCTGACCATAAATGACATCAGTACTCCGTGCACTGTCGAATGGTAGACTTGTATATATGCAGGATGGATTCAAGCGGAAAAAATATCCTGAATCGACACAGTGACCCAACCTTCTTAGCAGTGGATTTAGCTATGGATTCGATGTAGCGGTTCCATTTGAGATCAGAAGAGAGGGTAAGGCTGAGGAGGCACAGTGTATTGCTCTCATGGAGAATCGCTTGGTCCATGCTTATGGGAGGCAGGAGAGGTGTGTGTGCCAGACCCTGTCAAAATGCTGCAAATATGGATCAAGCATGTGAGCAATGATGAGGTTTTAGAAAGGATGGAAACAAAAAGGAAATTAATACTAAGCATCAGGAAGAGACAGCTGAAGATATTGGGACATGTAATGAGGAAGGAAGGCTTAGAGAATCTGATACTCAAAGATCTGATAGAGGGAAAAGAGAAGGGGAAAGCAGCAGATAACATATTTGAAAGGCCTAAGCAGGTGGATGGCAGAGCAGGATTTGGGTGGGGTAACACGAGAAAGTGTGCTAAGAGCCACCAAGGATAGGGAGACGTGGAAAGCCATGATCACCTACATCCTGAAAGAACATGCCACATAGAAGAATAAGAATTATCTATTCATTTTTCAGTATATTACTTTAATAATAGTAATAATATTTGTAGTCATTTTTTTATCTCTTGTGGTGTGAGTATTCATACATTTGTGCTGCAATATTGTTTGAAGTTGATCAGTAAAATTAACTGACACAAAATGTCTGTTGTCTTTTATATATATAGAGAGAGAGAAGAGAAAGGGAGAGGGAGAGGAGAGAAATACTCATAAAGTGTAATCAAGGGTAGAAATATTGTTACATCAGTCCTTTAAGTGAACAGTGCTTAAAATCTGAAATTAAGTATTTGAAATCATGGCTTTTTCCTGGGCTTGAACCTCAACTACAAATGCTTGTGAGAAAGTGGATGCTACACAAGTGCATCAGTAAGTCTGCTAAATTTTGACATGAAATTTTGACTTTATAATTCTTCAGTCATGAGATAAATATTGACTTGTAAATTAAGTGCATTGACAAAGAAGAAGAGTTCTGTGTTGAAAAATAAGTAATTTCTTCACACAAGAATTCAATGCAGTCAAAGTTTGTCAAGAACAGAAATAAGATAGATTACAAAATCTGAAAGTGACACATGAGATCCATCACCTCTCAGTCCGTGAAGGCAGTTGTCAAAATGAGTCAACATCAGCTGAGTGTCACTAAAGAGTCAGTACTGAAAAAAGGTTTCAGCTTCTCAACAATCATCAAGCAGATACCATACTTGGACATCATTGCTCAAATTGATGAGATAGCCTTGAACAACCCTCAGGCTCAGGCAGATGAGCTAAGATGGAAACTGAGATAGACATTAGAGAAAGCCAAGCCACCCCAGTCAATCATCACAAAAGAGGAGGGGCTGACAATGAAGACCCTACAGAGGAATGAGAACATCATCAGTCTGCCAACTGACAAAGACAATGCAAATGTAATGATGGACAAAACATTATACACTGAGAAACTGGAAGACTTCATTAGAAGTCTTTCAGTTCCTCAATGTATAATGTTTTGAATTTTATAGCAAAGTAAAGAAAGACCCTACATTGAAAACAGAACACCAGCCATTGCAGATCCTAATTAACAACAAGGATTACTTCTAGCCTAAGGCATACAGACAGATGTCTCAACACTATAGCAAGCTACCCCACATGTATGGTGTTACCCAAGACTCACAAAGACGGTATTCAACTCAGGCTGATTGTTAGCAGCCAAGGCTCTGTGTGCCATCCTCTGATTTGCTTTCTTGTAGATATGATTGATCCACTGATAGTAAAGTCACCATCATATTTTCAAAACTTTTCTCACTTTGTGGAACTAATCAAAGATGCTCCCATCCAATGCAAGATGGTGAGCCTGGATGTGGGGAATCTGATCACCAAGGTACCCACAGTAGAGGCACTATCGGTAATCAGGGACAGACTATCCTCAAATTCATCCTTCGGAGAACACACCAGTGTACCACTTGATAACTTGATAGAGATGCTGAATTTCTGTTCACAAACAACACACTTTGGAATGAGATCAAACATATATTAGCTGGATGAAGGCTTAGCAATAAGTTTGCCATTATTACCATCACTGTCTAACATACACATAGAATACTTCAAAGAAATGACATTAGGATCCACAGTGCTAAAGCCAACTCTATGGCTAAGATATAATGATAACACCTTCATACTGTGGCCACACCAGGAAGAGGTCCAGATACTACAAAACCATGTGAACTCAATAAGATCATTGATACAGTTCATAATGGAAAAAGAGAATCACAAACAAGCATTCCTTGATGTACTGATATCTCAAACAGAGAATGGGTTCAAGACATCCCTATATCGCAAATCAACATTCGGTAGACAGTACCTCAACTTCAACTCCCATCATTCATACAATGTAAAGAAATGAATTGCCTACTGCTTGCAATATTGACCAAAAGTAACCCAGAGACATATGAACAAAAAATGGTTGGTACAAGCATTAACTTACAATGTAACAACTACCCAGGGTACATGACAACAGCTCCAACAAATGTGAAAGGAGTGTGCATGAGAATAACAACTCTCAGAAAACAGCCTCGGTCTGTCTACCCTATGTGAAGAGGTTATCAAAGAAATTACAGAGTATCTGTAGTCCATATAACATCAAGATGACCTTTAAAAGTGGTTCTGCACTTTGCAGATACCTCTCCCGAGTAAGACCTCCAATAGAAGAGAACATGACTAAAAACTGTAGCTGTGGAAAAAATATAAAAGAGAAACAGGCCACCACTTTAAGTAAGACTGCAGGAACATTGCAAGGCTGTAACATCAGGGGAGATAGAAAAATCAGGCATAGCTGACCATATATGAAGTGAGAAATGGGATCACCACTCCCTATGAGATAAAGTTGAATTGATAGGGAACATCATTGGAAACTATGTAAACTTAAGGAGTCAGCGCATATGCTAGACCATAAAAATGTCCTAAGCTGGCCAAGTATGGAAATGAATATAATATAGAAACAAGTTAAACAAAGTGCCAGAGAAAATCATTAGCTTCAAGGATTGCAATATGAGCTCTGGTAAAAAATGGTTACTAAAACATGAGGTTTATAAATTTCAAAAATTCATAAACTAATGTTCTCAAAAACACATGGCCCAGTGGATAGAAGCATTGTTAATTCCAGTGACTTGATCCAAAAAATTGTGAGTTCAACAGCAGTGGAAAACAAATAACATAATATGGAGATAACTAAGTAGAATCCAGAAGTGGCATCACACATGGAATGAGAATGAAATAATGATGAAAATAAAGGATTTGGTTAAAAATTCCTAGAACCTGAAAAAGGACACTAGCTGAAACATCATAAATATGGCAATAAAGGTGAAGACAACAGTCTGAACAATGTAAATAATGTAGAAGTATAGACAAATACTAAGTATTTGTTGTGTAAAATAAAGGAATTTTACATCATCAGGTAACAAGACATATTGATGTACTGACATATGTTTTACCTCTGGGCAGACTACAAAAGCTCTTTATTCTGAGTTCATGACAACTAGAAGAATAGTTTCTGGGAAATTTCTTCCAACCAAATATTGATGCTATGATCTTTTCTTCTATTCATTGCTTTAACGCCTACCTTTTAAAAGAACAATGAAAGTCAAATTGTACTTTAGTAGTTTTCAGTTCTCACTATAAAAGTCTTAAAGAAGTGCTGGCTAACAATAGGTCATCAAACATTTTATTGGACATTAGCTTAACACTTAATTGGTCATAAAGCATTTCATTTTATGAGCCGTCAAAGATGAAGGCACTTGTAAGAATGAACTTAAGAATCTTGCCATTGAAAGTTCCTCCAAGAATTTCAAGGATGTTAATGACTTAAGCAAAACTTTATCTTAATTCTGCTGTTTTGTTTCATGATATCTGCTTCTGGAATTCTATCAACAAAGTTTAATTTTCTTTTCTCTATCATGGGAGTAATTTTTTTCAGAATAATTTATGTAAAAGTAATCTAAGTACTTAATTTTTTGATCCCACAATATTTCTTATTATTATAAATATTATTGTAGTGGTTATACATACTTAAGTAGGCTTTAGTATTTTTTATAAGTAATGAAATAAACATCTACTGTTCTAAATCTCAGAAAATCTTATCAAGAAAATATGGCTGCTGGAATAGAATGCAGGTTTGATTCATTCTAAGAGAGACATCTTCTATAATACTTTTGAGGGTCTTGATCAGTAGACATTAATTTCACAGTTTATAAAAAACAGGTAAATCTACTTGAACATATATTACCACTAAAATAAGCTTTATTATATGAGAATTAAAATATAATTAAGAATAATAAGAAAAATCTATGATTAGATATGAATATAATATGATGGAACATAAGGTAGTTGTTTAGTTCTTTAATTGACTGAAGGCAAACATGTATATGTTTAGTGCTCCAGTTAGTTGAAGGCAAACCTGTTGCATTTGCCTTTTCCTTAGTGCTCTGACTGAAGGCAAACAGTATGTATTTGTCATTTGAAGAGCACAATTGGCTGATTACAAACAGGATATACATGTATACTTTTAATGCTCTAGTTGGCTGAAGGCAAAAAGGATATATTTGCCTTTGCATAGTGCTCTAATTAACAGTGGGCAAACAGAATGTGCATGTATGTGTTTGATGCGTTAGTTAGCTGAAGGCAAACAATATGTATTTGCCTTTTGAAGAGTGCCATTGGCTGAGTGCAAACCGGATATACATATATGTGTTTGGTGCTTTAGCTGGCTGAAGGCAAACAGAATGTATTTGCCTATGTTTTGTACTCTAATCACAGAAAGTAAATTAACCAGAAACTTAGGACAAGAAAATAGAGTTGAAATAACAAAACAAAGAAAGCACAGTCTTTACTTGAGCAGCAACAACAGAGTTACTTAAGTTACATAAAGAAGAGTCAATGTTAGCTGGTTGGCTTGTGATCTAAGACACTGATATCACCTGATCCAGGAGGAACAACCACAAAAAGCATATATGACATTCAGCTAATTTCTCACTTTGGTTCCTATATTTTTGTACTCTTCGTCAATCATCTCATCACTTAAGCTTATATCTCAAAGAAATAAATGTGAGATATTTGTATATATTATACACTTGTCTTATGCTATATCACTGTTTAGTGTATTTGTCTATATTTCTGAGATGAGAAAGTATTTACAGTATTTATATTATTTGGACTAAAAAACATTGATTAGGATCTGCAACAGCTGATGTTCTGTTTTCAACGTGGAATCTTTCTTTACCTGGCTATAGCTACCACGTTTATGCTAGGCTTCAAAAATCTCCTTAGCCAATCAAACATAAAGATGAACACAGTATGGGAACCAGTAATACAGACAGCCATAGAAAATCATTAGTGTCAAAAATTGCAATATGAGCTTCGATAAAAATACTAGAGAATACCATTAACATCAAAAATTGCAATATTAACTCTGGTTACTGAACATCAGGTTTATAAGTCCTAAAAATTTCTTAAGGACACATGGCCCAGTGGATATAGATTTTGGTTAGTTTGTGTGACTTGACCCAAAGAGTTATGAGTTCAATACCAAGCTACAGCAGTGGTGAGCAAGTAACTTACAGGGTTAGAGGGAAATAACTCATGACTAAAATAGGCACAACTATGCAAGAAATAGAGTTCATATGCCCAAGAGTTTGTAATAAAGGATTCAAGTCAAAATTCCTAACAACTGAAGAAGGCCAGAGCGTACAACGGCTGAAATATCGTACAAATGGCAACAAGGATGAGGACAATAGTCTGAATAATGTAAATACTGCACTGTTTAGTGTGTTTGCTACTTCTATAATTGATATATAAGGCTTATAATGAGAATATTTAGCAGCACATGAATTAATACTGATAAAAATATACATGTACAAAAGGAAAGTATAAGAATTTCTTTTCTGAAAAGTAAAAAGCATACACAACGAAAATTGTTAATGAATGCATTTGAGTGTGCCTTGCCTGTGCAGGTGTGTTTGTGTTTGAAACATCCACAACCTTTTTTGATTCAGTGCAAAGATTTCATGTCGCATAGTTCAAAAGGAGGAAAACAAGAATAGTTACTTAACGGTCCATTTTTTTTATAACTCTAAGTCTACTGCTGATACTGTGTTTATTAAGGCACTAAAACTATTTCCAGGATGTGGCAAACTTAAATAAGTATTTGATTTTGTGCTGCTTTGCAGTTTTCCATATTGTTTAAACTATGATTGGTTTTCAGCCAATAAAGGTATGGATTCCTGCTAAATCAGTTCTGTTTGCATTCTTCTAAATTGCTAATCAGAGCCCTCTCTTAGGCAATATAAGTTTCCATATGAATTTAATTCCAACAAACTATATTTTATATCCATATATATAAAACACAATATGCATCCACAGAAATATTTTTGTGTGAGTATAAATGTTTGCATAGATATTATGCTATGGTTTGATATTTAACTACCTACCCACAGAGGTAGGATGTGAAAGGAACTCACATATAGGCACAGTTAGAAATTTTCCAGGCTGTGTCATGAAAGTATCAGAATACTTTGAAACACCTATTTTAGTGGATGTTTGGAAAGTACTGATACAGGGTTTAAATCCTTGCAATCACTTTGTATTATTCCATCTCATAGCTGAAAGCAAAAGAATGTTAATAATGTTAATGAGAAAGCACAGTGAGCATACTTGAATCCCTTCCCAAAGCACAAACAAGTAGACTCTGCATCTTAGCAGTGAGCTATGGAGCGATATTTTGCTTTTAAGCTGTTATTATTCAGTTTCTATTGATCATAATATAAAGTTTTGCTGAGACACTTTACATGACATCTGTAAAAAAAATTCTCTGAAGACTGACTATAACAGGGGCTCACTCTATATGACCTCGGGCATCCAGTATGAAATGCCCCACTAATAACAAGGCATCATTCATTTGGCTTTTTTAGACTAACCTGGAGTTCTATACTTAAGCATCTAAACTAGTTTATTTTGTCACTGGGGTGTTTTATTTATTCCACACCATAAGCAGGCTGCACAGATACTTCACTGTTTCCAGCCTTATTTTTAATACTAAAAGCTCACCGGTTACAAGACTCCAGAGCCACTCAGTACAGAATATGAATTTTAAAATGTTATGATGAAAGAGGATGAAAGAGGAGGTGGTAGGAAATGAAGATTATGAATGTAAGTACCACTCAAAGTAGAATATTCTTCTAGATGTGTTCTTTCAGGATGTAGGTATTGTGGCTCTTTACATCTTCCTGTCTTTGTACATCTTAATCAGGTTTGTCTTTTGGCGATAGTTCTCAGTCCTTCTTCTGCCATCCATTACCACAAGCTAGGTTATTTTCTAGCTTCCCCTGATTCTTTTGCCGTCAATATGCTCTGTCAGTTGCCAATTCTCTAAAAAAGCTATTTCTAAATTATGTGGCCTAGAAATTTTAACTGTCTCATTCTGATTCTAAGTATAAGCATCCTTTTTGTTTCCATTTTTCTTAAAACTTCATTGTTACTCGTATATTCAGTCCATGGTATTCTCAGTATCCTTCTGTAGAACCACATCTGTGCTGCCTCAGGTTTGATTATCGTTTCTGATAAAATTGTCTAACATTCACTGCCATACCATAGCAGTTCAGCATGTTTTTCTCTGTTTATAATAAAATTTTCCTGTTTTTTATTTCTTTGTTTTTCTTTTGGAAGGCATCTCATTACTATTCCAATATGCTTTCAGATTTCACTGTCACATATTCTGTCATCTATTAAGAAATACTTCCTAGACATTTAGATTTTTGTACTTGCTTGATTTTGGTTTCTCCAACTTGCAGTTCATATCTTATGCTATTCTGCTTGCTGACAAACATATATTGTCTTCTTAAAATTGATGCTTCATCTATTCTTCTCACTTGTCTTTACAACCTTTCATAGGAGTGCCTGCAGTCTCCTTTCTGTACCTCCTATCAGCATTGTGTTATCTGCATATTTTACTGCTAAAATAATTATGTTGAATGTGGTGTGAGATTTTGAGTGGAAGACAAGAGAATGAAAGATGTAAAGATAAGAAAAGTAGGTAACAGCTGACTCTTATTTTTGTCTGAAAATAATCTTTTCATTTTATTATTGATGGATACTATATTAATAAAGTGACAAAATATAAAAGTAGATGTTAATGGTAATATTAGCTGTTTCCCTATAAGGAAACATTTGGAATTCATTGACTAAGCAGCCAGTACTGTTTTTGGTTGAAATTTATTATATCTTTCTCTTAAAACAATTTTTCAGAAAATAGGTTTATCAAGTACAGTAGTTGTTATCACTCTTTCCAGTAATGATGGGGGTTTTCTTCCTGATCTTTTATTTGAAGTAGTATGTAATGTTAAACTCTTGATTACATCATTAGTTTCTCTAATGATGAAAATACACACAATCATGAACTCATCCAAACAAAACAACAAATAAAAATAAAACACTCAAAAATGAAAATTAGCAACATAATTCTAAACTAGGTTTTTAATTTTCATCTTGCAGTGAGATTCTTTGTGTCCTTTTTTGCCACAATGAAAGCATATCTTGTTTTTAAATGAACAAACATTATAGAAATGTAGTCTTCCACAAGCATAGCAGGGGTTAGGCATAATGTCTTTTTTCTTTTTATTTTGTTTTCATGGTGCACATTTTTGATGTGTGAGGCCCAAGTTATTTCAACATCTTCAGCATTTTACTAAACATTTATACATATCTGACAATCCTCCGCCAGGTTTTGCAGAGTCAAGTTGGGTTTGTTTTAGAATTTATTCAGAACCCTGACCCTGATTTCCATGTCTTTACCTGACACTAAACCTTGCACAAATATTAAGCATTTGAAATTGTCAGAGCTTAGTTCTGCTAATTTGAATTCCTCACACTGATTATTCACAATACTAGCAAACATAGTGAAGTCTTCTTTATCATTCTTCAGTAAATTTTTTTTGTGGAACAATGACATTTTCAGACTGAACAGTTCTGAAAATAACATAACCATTTCATTAAATGTTAAGTCACTTGTCTTCTTTGGTAGAATATAATTCATGAACTTCAGATGTTTGACATTGCCTAATTTTTGTAAGACTAGTCTAACCTTTTTTTCGTACCAATTTATGCAGTCCATCTTGTAAATGTCTTCATTTCTGCAGGAATACAATGTAAAAGTTATGTCTTCCACAGGTCAGTAGTTAAAATCTGTTATTGCCTTCACGATGGCAGCCTGAGAAAATAACACTCTAATTGTCATTTATGTTACTTGTAAACATTTTCCACTGTTTCCAAAACAGTTCCTTGAATTTTTGAGCCTTTCTTCAGGATGTTTTTATTATTCTTATTATTGCCTTAAAATTTCCAATTCTTTTTTAAATTCCTCTATTTTTCTTTACAAAGTATATATATATATATTTTTTTTTCCACAACTTTCAATAAAAAAAAATTTATTTTCCTGCAAATTTACTTCAAGGTAACACTTTTATCCCCAAAAAATCCTCTTGATGTTACATGTTTTTTTGCAATTGAATTTGCACTCCCTCATAATTTTTTGTTACATTTTAGTCAGAATAATATTGTGTTTTTTTTTTAATGTTGTGTTTTGCACTACTAGTAGATATCATGTAATTCTTGAAAATCTTTGAAGATTAAAATAATGCTTTATATTTTTGGTACTTTTCTGATTTTTTTTTTTACCAATGTTTCTAGATTAATTTTTACATGAAAACCTTTGTTCACAAAAGTTGACTTGGTAACTATTTTTCTGTGCTTTTTTGCTAATACTATGCTTGTGGAATGTTGTATCTGCAAATGTTTAGATGAGTTCCAGCCCAAAATCTTTGTCACAAAAATATTGTGTTGGTGATTTTTTTGTTAAGGTTAGCCCAAAATTTTCACTACCCAAAATCCTCATTACCAAATTGTTGTATTTGACCAAAGCCATAATCTTTGATGCCAAAATGTTGTATTTTGGTCAACAGCACAATCTTCATTGTCAATGTTTTAACCATAAGAGATCACTGCATGAGTATCACCAAAACAAAGGTTGAGAATAATAGTACATCAACAAATACAAGACTCATATGCTGTGAGAAGTAGATACAATCCTACTTAATTACTAGTCTGTATAATCACTTTACTGTACTTTAATAGTGTCCATGTATTTAAGAGGATAGTAACATATCATTCCTGCATATAGATAAGTATACAAAAGTAAGCATATATATGTTGGGGCGCTCTCCACCTGTGTTCTACTATAATGGACTATTCCAATTACTACATAAAGTAGTAGTGGGAAGACCTCGGGGATGAGTGACGAGTAACAAATCAGTCGAGTATTTCCGGTAGTGAACCAGAAGTGTGTTATTATCAGACTCTATGTCTTACGACGATACGTGCTACTAAACCCTTGTTCCTGTATACTACTAACAACTCTTTTATAAATACTATTTCTCCTGGTAATATATCAATTTACTATATTTCCGTTGTTGGTATTTATTTACTCAATAATTCTGTTACGCACAACATAACAATATATATCCCCAAATTATTTAACCATCGACTCCTGCAAATTAGGGATTAGTAGAAGTGCAAGTAATGTTAAATTTAAATTTTAAATATATCCGGTATTCAGCCTATTACAGAGTAGTGCTTCTTACTTATTTAATTTCAGATAATTATAATGTTGAGTCTGTCAATATGAATGACTTAATATCAAGCTTAATGATTAATATTAGTCTTTAAGCAGATAATAAATGAAAACAATTATTAAAGTGATCTGGAAAATTATCTATTTCATAATGAGCTAATTTGTTTGTAAGCTGGTTCATTACATTGTAGTGAGGGTTTTGGTAAAATCATACCATTAAATTACATTAACTGGAAGAATAAATCAATAGATTATGGTTTTTACTTGTGCTCACAACAGTAATAATGATCCAATTCTTGTATGTTTGTGCATAGATTACAAAAGCTGGTGGGAAAAGCAAGATGACTATGTGAAATAATGATACCGTTACTTTGAAGAAAAAAAGATTTTATAACATATTTGTAATAATTGGAAATCTTATAATTTATTCACACTAATGATAGACTAATTGGAGTAGATAGACTAAACTATCGCCCGGTTCACACTCCACCCACGTCTATTGAACAGGTGAAGAGGCTCATCCCTTGTTTCCTGTTTAGGTTGTGATTTCCAGTTTTTCTCTTTTCCAATCTTTTCACTCTTTTCTTTTTATTTATTTATTTTTTTTTCAATTGGAGTAGATAGACTAAACTATCGCCTGGTTCACACTCCACCCACGTCTATTGAACAGGTGAAGAGGCTCATCCCTTGTTTCCTGTTTAGGTTGTGATTTCCAGTTTTTCTCTTTTCCAATCTTTTCACTCTTTTCTTTTTATTTATTTATTTTTTTTTTCAATTGGAGTAGATAGACTAAACTATCGCCTGGTTCACACTCCACCCACGTCTATTGAACAGGTGAAGAGGCTCATCCTTTGTTTTCTGTTTAGGATGTGGTTTCCGGTTTTTCTCTTTTCCAGTCTTTTCACTTTTACATACCTCCCTGCGCATCAGTGGCATTTTCGCCTTGCTTGGGGTGATATGATTAAAAAAAAAAAAAAAAAAATTCTCACCTAAGTCTCAGAAACATTTCCACCTCACATATCTGCATGTAATAAAGCAGGATAAATTACATTGTGGTCCTCAAATAAGAATGAATACTTTCTCAGCACATGATCCTATGATTCTCTGACTGAGTGAACATTATTCTGAAACTGAAGAATTCTCTTAATGACATAACAGTGAAAACAGAAATACATTGTGTTTGTATTATAATGACCTGCAATATGTTTGTTTGCTTCCATAATAAGATCTTTATTTGTGCAATAACATTAAAATATTTTAACTTGAAGAATAATGCAATTTTCAGTTCAATTCACAACTTAATAAAAACTCTGTGAGGAGCTAACCCTGACTGTAATGATCCAACTTTCATTTATTGGCTACATAAGCTGAAAAGAAAAGCATATCAACATTGAATGTGAGAAAGAAAGTTAATATGAAATAATAATCATTTTATTTTTATTATTTGTTTTCATATAGAAATAACATTTCTTGACAAAATAAACATATCATTATTTGATGTAAAAATTCTCTTTTCATTTCTTTTTCTATTCATTTTCCATCAAGAACTTTTCGATGTATATTCACTCGAGCTATCTCAAACTTTTACGAGTCCATCACACCAACATTCACAGTTCTGCAACAAGTTGGGAATGTCATTAGGGTTGCAGTCTGTTATAACATAGCTGTTTAATCTAGATGATTGCTGGGTGATCAACCTGTTTTATTTCATGGCTCAACAGTAGATCACTTTCCAGCTCTTGTTTTGCTCACCAGTAGTGTCCTTAGGTTTTACTTGAATGTGAAGACTTTCAGATCAATATCCAAAAAAAGCCTTAACAGATATTAACTATGCAGATGACCTAGCTATCACTGCAGATACCATTACTAATGCTATAGCTCTACTACATCATTTAGATGAAGCTATCAATGATGTTGGACTGTAAGTCTTCTTTTATGTGCCGTATTCCTTCAGGTCATAGGGGATCATGGCCCTCTACATTTTCCTGTCCCTTGCAGTTCTTAAAATATTTTGTTTGTTATTTCTCCCAAACCCTGATCTGCCATTCATTTGTTTAAGCCCATCAAGTATGTCACATGCTGTTTTCCTCTGTCCTATCTCTCTATCCACTTTGTGGGTATCAAATTATCTAAGCTGTCCTTCTCATTATGTGTCCCAGAAAGTTCAGCTGTCTCTCCCTGATGTTAAATACAAATTTCCTTTTTGTTTCCATTCTTTCCACAACCTCATTTTTGCTCACATGTTTGGTCCATAGTACCTCAGCATCCTACTGTAGAACAACATTTTGGTTGCTTCAACGTTTTTCTTTGTTTTTGGGGACCTTGTCCAGCATTCACTGCTAAATAGAAAGAAAGTACTATTTATCTTGTTTTCAGCAAGATTTTTCTGTATTTCAATACTGTGTTTAGCTTTTGGAATACATCCATGGCCATCTCAATATGCCTTTGAATCTCATTGTCTCACTTTCCGTCCCCTGTTAGAATTCTACTTTTTTATATTTTATTACTAAAAAATATTTTCCTAAAATATTCATGCATATAATTTAATAGAAAACTTCTGTTGATGAGGGATTAGAAGAGTAAAAAGTTTTATAAATTACTCAGATGCAATAAAACATGATTTTAAACAATGTATTTACATTTAGAATTCACACATTACATAGAGATCAACAAGCTATTTAATTAATCTGTTTCTTTTATATATTTTAGGCAGCCAATGATATGTATGATTCACTTATTACACTCGACATTATATAAATCACTTATTGCTCAGTATTCTTTCATGTTCAAAATGTTATGTGTTTAATATAGCAATGACTCAAAATGGAAATGCTGCTTGAAATTAAAAGATTAGCAACAGAAACAACAATTTCAAGACCATGTTGAAGCAAAGTTGTCATTCAGTCGATTACTCTGCAAGAAAAGCTTGAGCAAATAAGACTGCTGTCTAAGATGTGTTGTAGTAAAAGAATGGATCAATTAAACAGTTAATTTTGCTCAGGGAGTTTTGTCTAAATAAAGTTAAATATCTTATTTGCATTAATTATGAAAAGTGTGAGAGGAAGTAATCACTCATAAATGTACTACTTTAAGTTGGTTTAACTCTCTTCCAACTGTAAAGTGTGACCTGAAAGAGATAAATACACATGGTAATTATTATGTAAGATTAGATTTCCCTTAATAATACATTAATCTCTCATTATGTATTTGCAAATAATTATAAGTTAAACACTAGAAGGTGATTTGAGGTTAATCTTAAAGGTCAGTTTTGGTCACCTTTAAGCAGGAAATAAATAAAAATAAGTTATTAATTCTGCAAAACTTTCCTTTTTGTTTCACTTTTTTCTTTAATGATTGTAATTTGATTATCAAAAAAAGCTTCTTTTCATTCCATTGCTGTTTTATTGAATTACTTTTGATTCAGTTGCTTTTCCCTCTCAGATTATTATTAATTTATTTTTGTTGAAATTCCAACCAAATGCTAATGTCCCGTTCTTTTAACTACGAAACTTGGGAAAAGGTTTTTGGATCTTGTGCACACCCAGTGTACAGTAAATGCCATGTGACAATCCTACTTCTTTCCATTTACAGATATCTTTAGTTTCCATCTGTAAAGGCATCATTAAAGTCAATTATTCATTTCTGCTTTGCTACATAGATTGTATTCTATTTTTTTTTAAACCTCAAACTTTTTATTCCTCTTCTCAGCCACAGCTAAGTGTTTTGCTTTTAGGAAAGCCAGATTGGATTCTTTTCTGTGGCAGATGCAGGGAAAATTGGAACTGGATTCAAGAGTTCTTTGCTAGAGGCAATCAGTTTCCTGACCTTTTTACTTTCTGATAAATCTTTAGTTAATTTTCTTTTTGATCAAGAAAAGGGACAAGCTTGAGAAAGTTGCTTTTCAGAGCAGTTTGCTATTTACAGTACAATTTATTGTAGAAATATTATGCCTTATTGCATTTTGAGTATTTTCTCATATCCCATTTTGATTAAATATAATAAATTTAACTATTAGAGAGTACTTACTCTTTGCTTTCCCGAAACACTAACATCAGTGATCCAAACACTTAGACATAGATTTAGAAGAAATATCTATGAATTTAAAAATAACATAGATTGATTAAAAATACATGGTTTTCTGTACAGATATTCATAATTTTATACAAAAGAGGAAAAAAGGCAAGAAAGTGTGTTGTGTGGTATTCAAATGAGATACGTGCATAAATAGAGCAAACCTCAGGCACTATGTAAAAAGAGAAATCACATAGCTTTATATGGGATTTACACATCATAACACTGGCATTGCTGATGGGATGTCAGACCATGCTCAATAATCTGGAGCATATGGAGATATGGATTAGCTTATTTGCAGCACTGGCTAGGGTAAAAAAACTGAGAGACAGACAAAATAAAGGAGAACAAAATGAGATTAGGGATATGTTTCTCATAACAGTAGAATGTGAAGTTGTAAAGAAAGTTTTGACAATGACATATCAAAAAAACTAATTGTCAAGATAATAAAAAGGAATATTAGACCAAAAAGGAGGTTACTCTATTGCTGAAAGAACAATGTTTCTTGAGATGAGACAACAACTGAACAAGTCTATCATTCAATTTGCACACCGATTAAAAGAAAAAGCTAAGCACTGCAAATTTGAAAATCTTGGCAGTGGTGAAATGATCACTGAAGATGAGCTGATCCAGTTATGTATGATTTCTCATTTAAGCATAATGTATTGCAAAGGCTGCAAGATGTTAATTTGAACTTAGAAACCAGTATAGAAGTCATGCAACAGCTAGAATTAATAAGGCAATTTAACTAACAACAATACAAGAGAGAGCTGTATAATACAAAAAATACTAAGTTTAATGCAAGTATTGTGACAAACAGCATGTAAAAGAAGAAATAAATGCCCAGCTTTTAGTAAAACATGCCTAATCTGAAAAAAAAACATAATTTTCAGAACATATGTAAATACAAAGGAAAATGCTGTGAAATGCTGCAGTAGAGGCAGGAATATTTTCTGTAAATACACTGACAAAAACCAGAGAAAGGGTAAAAATAAATGGGAAATATTTTTAGATGCAGGTAGATACTAGCAGTGACTTTTTGCTAATCCCAATGAATTTTTGGCAAGACATGGGAAAGCCTAGATTAAAAATGTCTACCTTACAAATAAAACAATTCAATGTAACCACAATTAAAGCATTGTTTTATATACAAAAGAACATTCAAACAAAGAATTGTTTTGAAATCATACACAAAACAATAGTAGCATTTACAAAAGACCATAGATTGCTACAATTAGATGTGATAAAAGCCAATACATCGAAATTGATTATTTTGATGAAATCTGAAGAACAAAAAATGGGATTACTAAAGGATTCAGTCAGTCAGTTAAGTGCCATACGTGATATACACTTTGGCGATCATGTCTCAAAAGAGACATAACTGACTGGGTAGAACATTATCCTGCAGTAGGTTGCCATTACTTTCTGTGGTAGACTGGTTGCCAGCCAAGGCTATAGAACCCAATCTGTCTTGTTATTTAACCCATAACTGGAGGGAAGAGACAAATGACTACTTTTTCCAAGGGTATTTGTGCATAACTGAATTCAAGGAATTCAACTAGAATTTGAATATGGTTCCCTAAGTTCTTGTTCTGAGCTGTATCTACGGCACCACAAATAAAACGAGTATTTGCTAGAATGCGAATCATCATTCAAGATATATCAAAACAAGAAAACTGCTGATA
Source organism: Ascarosepion bandense (assembly GCA_037127315.1). Classification (NCBI taxonomy): domain Eukaryota; kingdom Metazoa; phylum Mollusca; class Cephalopoda; order Sepiida; family Sepiidae; genus Ascarosepion; species Ascarosepion bandense. The sequence goes on along the minus strand of JBBBDQ010000133.1, from coordinate 74,342 downwards.
CACATTTTACCTGTAGTAGTGGCAAAGTTAAAAAGAATGATTCAGCAGGGAAAACTGGAAAAGGTCACTCATTGGGCTTCACCAATAGTTGCCATTAAAAAGGCTGGATGAGGCATTAGAATGCACAATGATTACAAAATTGGTGTTAATTATCAGATATGTTCAGATTCATTTCCTTTACTAAGTATCGAAACCACAAGTCATGAATTTCCAAACAAAAAGTATTTTGCAAAGATTGACTAAAAATCAGCATATAACCAAATTGAAATAGATGACAAATTTAAGGAGGTTACTACAGTAAATACACCATTGGGATTATAAAGATGGACTCAGCTGCCATTTGGAATTAAATCAGCAATTCATATTTTTCAGAGAGTTATCAAAAAGATCGTATTAAGAAAAGAGGAGAACATAGTAATATATCAAGATGATATATGTATAGAAGCATGCACCAAATATGAACTAAAGCATAAAACAGAACATGTCCTATGGAGATTAAATCAGGCAGGTATGATGATAAACAGAGAAAAATTCAAACCAGATTGAGAAAAAATATTCTAACTTGGATATCAAATATCTAGAGAAGGAATATCCCCTGATGAGAGGTTAACAATAAAATTATGAAAGTAGCAACAAAGCCCATGAACAAGAAAGAATTGGAATCATTTTTAGGATTAATTAATTTCTACAGCAGATACTTTCTTAGATATAGTGAACTCATTGGACCTTTTGCAAAAATGCATTAAAAAAAGCATAGAATTCACATGAAATCAGAAGCAAAGTAATACTTTCAAAGCATTAAAAAATGCTTTGACAAGTAAGCTGGTAATAAAAATCTTCAACCCAAGAAAAGTTGTTATGGTTCGCATTTCAATGTGGGTAGCAGTAGTCATAGCACAGCTTTGCATGTACTCTGCAATGACACTCTATTTTCTTTCTTACTTCTCCAAGTACTCTCTATATATACTGGTCTCTTCATTTGCATATGATACTACATCTCCCTGAATCAGAAAGGTTGTACACCCTTGTTTTTTCTTTTACTACTCCTAACTATTTTTGTTTTGCACCGTCCTTTTTCTTGTCTCATATTTTCTCTTCAATGGTGATCTCAATCTTTCTTCATTTTCCTCCTCCTTTTCATTTATTTTCTCATTCTCACCTTCTTTCATTTCTTGCTCTGTTCTACTTTTATAACTTTCTACGTCTTCTTGTTCCTGATCTGCCATCTCCACATCCTCCAGTTCATTTCTGCTTCTGAACTGATTAGCATATACCATTATATTTTGTCCCTTTTTTTCTAATATAGCCATGTCAGGAAATTTTCTTCTTTGGGATTTGTTTTTTATTCTTTTTATACCACATCTTTTCTCTTATATAAAGGACATAGATATATGGGGGCTCTGATTTGTCTTCCCATTAATGTCGGGGGGGGGGGGGCTCTGATTTGTTTTCCCATTAATGCCGGGGGGCTCTGATTTGTCTTCCCATTAATGTCGGGGGGGGGGGACTCTGATTTGTTTTCCCATTAATGCCGGGGGACTCTGATTTGTCTTCCCATTAATGCCAGGGGGCTCTGATTTGTCTTCCCATGTGTAATGGATCTGTAACTGAGAAGAATTTTTGGTAAATATGCTTCCATGTTTTTTGTAAGTGATGAGAATGATTTTAATCCCATTTTCAGAGTTTGTACTATTCTTTCCACAATGTGATTAGACTGTGAGTGATATGGTCGTGTCTTGTATGGGATGCATCCAATTTGTTTTAACCACACTCATAAATTCCCATTGCAAAATTCAGGTGCATTGTTGGTGACTAATATCTGGGGTATTCCATTCCTTAAGAAGATTGTTCTGAGTATTTGCTTTATTGTGGTGGCTTTTTTGTCTTTTACTGACAACTTCTGGCCATCTTGAATATGAGTACACTAATACTAAGAATAACCCTCTCTCTCTGATATGTGTGTGATTCATATGGACTTTAACCCATGTGAATTTTTGCTTGCTTGAAATTCTTTATTTTCGCACATTTTAGGCATCTCTTAACATATTCCTCTATATCTTTCAAATATTCTGGCAACTTTAGTCTTCTTTGCATTGCTGCTATACCCCAAGGTACGTCATCATGTACTTCTTTTAGTATGTCTATTCTTAGTATTTACTCAACTACTATTACATCTCTATTGCATATAATGCCATTTTCTATGGTTAGTTTGTGCTTTGTTTCCTTAAAGGGTCACTCTGTCATCAAACAATTACTCCATACATTATTTTTCATTATCTTTAATATTCCACTTAATACTGGGTTTGCTTTGTTTCTATTTTTAGTCTATGTAGAGAAAGAATGTCTGTTTCCACCCAGTGTATTATTTTATCTTCAGCATTTTCTTGTCTTTCTTCTGTTTCATTCTTGAACTGCAATCTTGATAAAGCATCTACATGAGGAATAGTGTTCCCTTTTACGTACACTATGTCAAAATCAAATGCCATAATTTTTATTGCCTGTCTTAAAATCTTTGATGTGACTTTGGCAATTTTTTTCCCAGATTAAATATGAATTCTAATAGTTTGTGGTTCAATTTTAATAAGAATTTTTTTTCTTACCAAAACATTTTGTGCTCTCTACTGTTGGTAGGCCTTCTTTTTCAATATTCAAATAGTTAGTTTCTAATGACATTAATCTTCTTGATATCTACATGAATGGGTGTTCTTCTTTTGATTGAACAGCAACAGTTGCCTTCTCACTTACATCTGTGTTTAACATTATTTATTTATGGGACCAAAAACTTTTATTATTAGTTTGTTTCTCAGAATATTCATTAGTGTTTCAAAAGTGATGGTTTGCTTCTGTGTCCACTCAAATTCATTTTTTTTTTTTTGCATAATTTTGTAAATGGCACTATTATGTTGCTATATCTTGGTATATATTTCCTATAAAAACTTACCAGCCCTAAAATGAATTCTAATTCTTTTTTATTTGTTGGAGCAGCTATTTCTGTTATTTTCTTTGTTAGTCTATCATCAGGTGATATGCCTTCTTTTGATATTTGATATCCTAAATATGATATCTTCTTGCAGTCAAAATTACGTTTATCTTTGTTTACAGTTAAGCCTGCCTTTTTTTAATCTAACTAAAATTTGCTCTGTTTTATATTTGACCTCCTCTTTAGTTCTTGCTCCTACAACTATATCATCTTGGTATATTATGTTTTTAAATTTTTCTAATAAAACTCATTCAATTGCTTTTTGAAATATATGGCTGGAAGTTTTTATAGATATGTCTATCTTAATAAGTCCACAGAGGTGTTCATTGTTGTTGTTTCCTTGAATTTCTTGTCAATTTTTATTTAATTGTATGCTGATTTTTGCATTTTAATTTTTGCAAAGTACTCCATTTGTGCTAACTCATGGCTTGTTTCAATATATAGAAATGAATCTAAACATATCTAATGATTCACTCTTATCTTATAATCAACAATCTTCATCGGCTTTCTTTATCCCTATTATCAGTGACACTCAGTTACTACCAGTATGCATTAATTTTTCAAGTATAAATTTTTGTATCATTTTGTTTAATTTGGCTACTACCAAAGGTAGGATATAAACTGGAACTTATATATCCTTTTGGTGATAGTTCTTCTTTAGTTGAATGCTCATTATGTAGCTTTTCAACAATCCTACTGCATTTCCTTCTGCTTCCATAAAATTCTTAATCACGGTAGCCCTGTTATCAGTTTTATCCGCGGTGATGAATGATTTACTGACATTTGGCACCTGTCACCTGTCAAAAAGTTAAGTATGGTAGACCAGAATTGACAAATGTATCTAACTTTTAAGTTTTTAACTACATAGTAAAATTAAAAATTTAACATAATTTTTTCAGCAATTATCAATATTTTATAGAATTTTAGTCAGTTTAGCTTTATAGGCTTATGTTTGAAAATGCTTTCTGAAAAATTAAAATAATATAAAACTTTCTTTCAAATCAATTTTATAATTTAATAACAGAGAATGAAATTATATAACACGACAGAGATAATTCAATAATTTATTAAATGTTATGGCATTTATTGATTTTTATTTTTAATATCTATTTTTCATATTCTTTATTAGGTACTTCCTCCTTTTATTTTTTTTTTAACAAAATGAAGAAACTAAGAATTAAAAATATAAAACTTACTTTAAATTTAGAAGGGATAATTTGCAAAACCCATTAAAACACAGAAGTATGTCTATTGAACAGGTGAAGAGGCTCATCCCTTGTTTCCTGTTTAGGATGTGGTTTCCGGTTTTTCTCTTTTCCAATCTTTTCACTCTTTTTTTTATTTTATTTTTTTTTTCAATTGGAGTAGATAGACTAAACTATCGCCCGGTTCACACTCCACCCACGTCTATTGAACAGGGGAAGAGGCTCATCCCTTGTTTCCTGTTTAGGATGTGGTTTCCGGTTTTTCTCTTTTCCAATCTTTTCACTCTTACGTAGCCCCCTGCGCATCAGTGGCGTTTTCGCCTTGCTTGGGGTGATATGATTAAAAAAAAAATAAAATTGGTTAGTCTTATAGTGTCAACTTTTAATACATCAATCCCTAATAATCCGTGAGCTTTTTCTGGATGCTACAACTGTCATGGGAATTATTTCAAAAACACTTGTCACTCTCAAAATAGCCTTGAAATGTGTCTATTGTTTTTATGGTCAATCCATCAAATTTCTTTAGTTGTACACTGCTTTTTCTTAATTTTGCTTGTCCTAATTTTATCCAGAAATTTTTTGGTATCAGTGTAATTTCACTGCCCATGTCAAATGCTTAGCCATTTATTCATATTTTTTAATCTCTTTTTGTGTATTCATTATAAATACTCCGGCTTCTTCTTCGGAAGGAGTTTGAAAAGTTTTTACTTTTCATACTTACGCACGTTTAGAAAACGATGTTTTTTTGTTTACAATTTCCGCATATTTTTCACAAAGCTGGCCATTTATACTTGTCTCTCATATGAATTTTTCCACAACATTTACATTTAATTATGGATTTGCTAGTGCTTGTAGTAAATGTCTAGAATTCTTTTGGTTGATTAAATTCTCTAAAATATTCTGATTGCTGCAAAAACTCAATGCTAGCTTCTAAACTCATTCTGCTATTCTGCAGACATTCTAGTATTTTGTGCTTGTAGTTTTGGTTGTGCCAGCCTTAAGTTAATCTAAGAAGAATTAATTCATCTTCTGTAGTCATTTCATGTGCTCCCAATTTTTAAAATTCACAATACTTGTTTTTTTCAATCTATGTAAGTATTGCATAATGGACTCTTGTGGTACTTGTCTAGTTTCTAAATACCTAATTCTTTCTGCTATTCTTCTTTTATGTGCCTTGTCCTTTCATGACATAGGCGATCATGGCTTTCCATGTCTTCCTATCCCTGGTGGCTCTTAGCACACTTTCTCCTGTTACACCACATAATCCCCATTCTATCATCCACCTGCTCAGGTCCTTCAAATATGTTATTCACTACTTTCCCCTGTCTCTTTTTTTCTCTATCTGGTTTGTTAGTATCAGGTTCTCCAAGCTCTCCTTCCTCATTGCATGTCCCAGGAAGTTTAGCTGTCTCTTCCTGATGCTCAGTATTAATTTCCTTTTTGTTTCCATCTTTTTTAAAATTTCATCATTGCTCACATGCTCGGTCCATGATATTTGAAGCATCCTTCTGTAGAACAACATTTCAATTGCTTCAAGTTTTTCCTTCATTTTCTATGAGATTGTCCAGCACTCACTGCCATATTGAAGAACTGTCATCACATAGCAATCCAGTATTCTTTTCTTTGTTTCTAGCAAAATTTTCTTGTCTTTTAATGCTCTACTCATCTTCTGAAATGCGTTCTTCATCATGTCAATTCGCCTTCAGATTTCTGTGTCACACATTCTGTCTTCTGTTAGAACACTTCCTAGGTATTTAAATATTTGTACCTGCTTGATTTTAGTATCCCCTACCTGTATTTGGCATTTTGGGCTGCACTTTTTGCTGATGACCATGTATTCGGTTTTCTTGAAGTTTATTTGTAGTCCTTTCTTTTCACTCACTTCAGCTACCTTCTGTAGGAGATTTGTAGTTTCCTTTCCATGCACTATCAGCACTGTATCATCTGCATACCTTATGTTGTTTAAATTGTGGCCTCTGACAACAAATCCTGGCATAACATCTTGGGTCTTCAGAATAGTCTTACTGTACAAGTTGAATAGATCTGGTGAAAAGACACATCATTGTCTAACACCCTTTTCTATCTTTGCATATCTGCTATTTTGCTGAACGTTTTTGCATAATTGATAAGACATAGGTACAAGTCCTTCTTCATTTGTATTACCCTTTTGGAGAGCATCCTAATCATAAATATGGCGTTCCTTGTTCCAGTGTCTTTGACGAACCTGCACTGTTCTTGTCCTATTTCTGGCATAATTCTGCTTCTCGCTCTATTCATCAGGATTCAGACAATCAGTTTTGTAATGTTTGGTCTTATGTTTTATTTTTATGACTTCACGATTTGCTCAAACATCATTTCTTCTAACTTGCTCGGATAACACATTGTTAAAATTTTCTTCACAGCTTCACATTTCACTGTAGCAAAAAATAAATCGGTTATCTCATTTTCTTCACCATTGGTCTTTGAGTTTTTATTCTTGCAAATGCTGCAAAAGATCTTTTTTATGCTTCTATATATTCTTGGTTGTCCAGTGAAATCATGGATTCTATTGGCAATACCATTGTTATGTTTTGCATATCAGTGTGAGTAGCAGCAGTCATATCACAGCTTTGCATGCCCTCTGAGACGACAGGCTATTTTCTGTCCTACTTCTCCAAGTACTCTCTCTATATATATATACTGATCTCTTTATTTGCATACAATGCTAGAGAAGTATCTTTAATGAATGATGCACATGAACATTTCATAGCAGCTGTGGTATCTCAAGAAGGTCACCCACTCCTGTATCTTTCCAGAAAATTGTTGTTGGCAAAATGTAATTATTCTAATATAGAAAAGGAAGTGATAGTCTGGAATATAGAGAGAGCACAGAATTTCTTGTTGGATAAAAGTTCCTGTTAAAATCAGATCATATAATCTTGGAATTCTTATTCAATCCACAAAAAGAGTTACCAAGTGTGACATCATCAAGAATTTTAATTAAAATGATTCATTAAAATCATGGCGTTTGATTTTGACATTATGCATGTTAAAGGAAGCACCATTCCTCATGTGGATGCATTATCAAGAATAAGATTTCAGAATGAAAATGGAGAGGCATGTAAAAATTCAGATGATACAGTTGTACGGTGGGTGGAAACGAACATATTTTCTTGCCAAACACTCAGCATAGAAACCCAACAAGACCTGATACTAAGCAAAATATTAGAGTGCATAAGAAAGAATGTGTAGAGTAATAGTGGAAAGACCATCCAGAATGTTCAGAAGAATCAATAGAGCAACTATGGGTATCAAACCTCTCAGGTTCAGGTATGTTGACATGGTATGCAAATAAAATAGATGCATGAATAGAGCAAACCTCAGACACCATGGAAAAGCAGAAATCATGTAGCTTTCTATGAGATTTATACATCACAACAAAGTGGAAGTCCCAAATCTTAATAAAAGAAAGAAACACATTTTCCTTGTCACAAAAAGAAGAAACAAATAACAAGGGATAAATTTTTTTTCTTTTTCAGATTAGCACATTCACACTATATTTTGCTTTGGTAAACTTTCTCTTTTAATCAGAACCATATTTTTTTTTTAATTTGAAATTAATAATTTTGTGATTGTACTCTATACCCAAAGATAAAAAGACAAAGTATCACACACAGAAAAAAAATGCAAGTCTACTGCTTAATTTTGTCTTTTGTTATTTTCATTTGCACTTTATCACAAATATCTTCTTGATGGTAATCCATTCTTGAAAGAAAACAATGGAAAGTTCACATTAATTTAGAATAGTTGAAAATCATGTGATAGCTACAGGTTAAAATGATGAGAAATGAAATAGAAAAAGTCTAGACATTGGAATATTATCACCAGAATTGCTTAGGCCATTACATTACATAAATTGTATTAATGCTGGTTTTATTAAACCAACATTAATAACATTTATATAACATAATAAAAAAATCTATTCTGGTAACTTAAATTTATAACCATTGGCAGAATTTTCATGTTTTATGAATGAAGCTTTCTATAGGGAAAACCATTCAAGACTATTTTGAACTACTGTGAATTATTCATCTACTACCACAGTAGCTATGCAATAATTCTGATTTTGAGAGCATCATGAAGAATGTCTCTGATAAAATTTCTACTGGATTATCACATATCTATTATAAATATCCTGTTTATTGACACAAGATCAGCCTATGATAGAGATTCATAATTCAAATTTCTACTGATTCTTTTTTTACTTAAGAAATAATTTTTTGCAATATAACCCTGTTAATCTTCAAACTACCTATAAACATCTAGGGTGTATATCATGTCTGAAAGGTTAAATCTCATTCTTTTATATGATTGAAATATCCCTGGTTCATTTATTATATATATATATATATATATATATATATATACACACACACACGTAATTGATAAAAGACAAAAGTGCAATCAGAAAGAAGAGTGTTGAAATTTCTTGGACATGATTACAGAAGAGTGATCAAAGAATTTGACATCCATTGAAGAAAAGTAGGAACAGTGGAAGGAGGTGGGCTAATCATCTGATGAGCTAGTGTGAATGAATTGGAGGGATGGTAAAAAGACAAATGTCACGTGTTTCTTTCCTCTGTCTCTCTTTCTTTCTATCAGTCCTGTGAGTATCAGATTCTCCAAGCCCTCCTTCCCCATTGCATGTCCTAAAAATTTCAGCTGTCTCTTCCTGATGTTGAGTATAAGTTTCTTTTTAGTTTCCATCCCATTCAAAACCTTGTTGTTGCTCACATGTTTAATCTGTAGAAACACATTTCTGTTGCTTCAAGGCTGCTATATAAAAGGACAGACATTGCAGAGCAGACCAGTACTATTTTTTTTGTTTTTGCAATTAAATTTTCCTGTCTTTCAATATTCTGCTTACTCAGAGTTACAAATGAATAGGAAATTGTGGAAAGATATGATCACCTATGTCCTGAAGTGACAGCACATGGAAGAAAGATATAGCTGGATTACAGTAAATGATTATATATACAATATGGAAAACTGAGTCACATGTTTTATTCCAGAAAAGAACTTTTGAAGCCAATAGTTTTATTATTTGAATCAGTTTCATATATATGAAAATTTGACCTTATTGGTGATGAATTAGTTTCTATTCTACAACTTCTTTTCCACAGATGAAATGTCACTTACCTCGTGCTATTTTCACAGAAAATGTTTAGACATTCAAGCTTTATTCCTTAGTTTCCCAGTTCAGTTTTTTACAGCTAAAACTCACCATACCATACATGCAGGGTTGAATTTTTCACTGAAAAAAGGCAAGTTCCTTCAGACAGATTCTTCACAGCTTTAGGGCTTCATGCTTGTATTTTTGCCTAGATTTTTTATAGCCTTTTTTATGTTTGTGTATGGCTCTAAGGCAGCAGACATTTAAAATCTGGAACATATATAATGTGCATATATAAACATTGCATACATTATGTGTTTCAAAAGCTCCCCAAAAATTATTGTTTTATGTATATATTAGCTAAACATAATCACTAGAAAGCAAGACAAATTACAAAAGAATTGTGTATAAATAAACAAATGCAAATATTGAATAGATAGCAGAAAAAATATAAATCAGGCTCTAAGCCTAAAATACACAAAGTTTATGTAGTCATTATTTATAAAATACAATAAAAATAATCTATACTACCCTTTTGACAGAAACTAAAATATCAATTGATGAAAAATAAATGGAAGCAGAAAATGCAAAGTCGATAACTTTAGGTAAACAAAAACAGAAAGTAAAAATAAGGGGAAGAACCTTCAGGGTGTTGCATAAAAACAAATAAATACTAATACAGAAAAACATGGTAATTCTGGAAAAAGTTGAAAGAAATAATCAATACAAATAAACAGAGTAATTATAATATAACAAATTCAGTAAAATTTTGAGTTGGTGAGATTATTCAACCCATACTCAGGGTGGATGGTCATTGACCACTGAAGGTATCATCTATAAATTAACAGCTCTTGTTTTTTGTATTACTGGGTTCCACTTACCCTCTTCAGCAGACCAGGGTCTAGTGGGAAAGCCAGTTTAGTCATCAAACTCTCAGGTTTTGAATTCAGAGTTGTCCTCCTCATAGACTAGTTGCCATCAGGATATTGGAACCAATCTGTTTTGCTATTTATCTGTAGCTGGACAGGTGAAGAGATGAATTCTTAATTTTTTTTCCTAAGTGTATTTTCATATAATTGAATGCAACAAACTCAACTTGAAGTTGAAATCGACTTTCCGATTCCGCAAGCTGATATGATATTCATTACATCACCATTTGTACATATACAGCAAATATTTTTAATCATATCCTCCTTATCCAGGACACTTAATTACATCTTAAATATGAGTTTTACTGTGACATCTTCAGATCAAAATTCTACCGCGACATATATTAGGCTAAAAACTTATTGCTTCACCCCCACTACAACCACATATGCATAGAAAGTACAAATTCAAATTTTGGAGAAAATTTAAGTATGAGAAAACAATTACAGATCCTAACAGTTTTTTTCTGATACCTTCTCTAAATTCATTGAACCTTTTCTGTAACACCTTGTCTGTATGGTTATGCTCCCACATGTGAATGCAAAGTTAACACTTTGGTTAAAGCAGCAGTGGTGATGTTTTTAAGTGAATTGTCATAACTTTTGGGCAAGGAAGTTTAAGCATCGTTTCTATTGACTCAAGCTATCCCACCTATCTCTTTCTTTGATGTGGACTTGGCATTTATGGCTCTCCACATTCTCCTGATCCTTGTAGCTCTAAATATCTTTTCTCTTAGTATTTGTCTATATTTTTGAGATGAGGTAGTATTTACAGTATTTACATTATTTGGACTATTTTTCTCATCTTTGTTGCCATTTGTACGAAATTTAGGCCATTGTATGCTCCAGCCTTCTTCAGGTGCTAAGAATTTTTAACTAAACCCTTTGTGACAATCACTGCGGTATATCATCCTCTATTCTTTTGTAAAGCCATGATTGGAAGTCATGAGTTATCTCCCTCTAACCCTGCAAATTACTTGTTCACCACTGCCGTAGCCTGGTATTAAACTCAACTGTTTGGGTCAAGTCACAGGATCTAACCAACGTCTATATTCACAAAGATGAGGACAATAGTCCGAATAATGTAAATACTACATCTTTTCTCTTGTTATTTCTCCCAAAACCTGTTCTGCTATCCACTTGCTTTAGCCCAACAAGTATATCACATGTTGGTTTCTCCTGCTTTTCATTCTATCAATCCTGTGGGCATCAGATTCTCCAAGTTTTCCTTTCTCATTACATGTCCCAGAAACTTCAGCTGTCTCTTTCTGATGCCAAATATAAGTGTCTTTAGTTTCTATCCTCTTCAAAATCTTGTTGTAGCTTACATGTTTGGTCCATGGTATCCTCAGCATCTTTCTATAGAATCACATTTCTGTTGCTTCAAGACTTTCCTTCATCTTTGAGGAGATTTTCCAGCATTTGCTGCTATATAGAAGGACAGACATCACATAACAGACCAGCACTCTTTTCTTTTTGCAATGAAATTTTCTTGTCTTTCAATACAAGCTTTTGGAATGCATCTTTGGCCATCCCAATATACCTTTGAATCTCAGTGTTGCACTTTCCACCCTCTGTTAGAAGACTTTCCAACTATTTAAATTTCTATACCTACTTGATTTTAGTATCCCCAGACTGTAATTTGAATTTTGGATTCTATTTATGCTAATGACCATGCATTCAGTTTTTGTTTAGTTTAAGTTTAGTCCTTTCTTCTCAATTTCCTTTGCTACCTTCTGTAGGAGGTCTTGTAGTTTTTTTTTCCATTTCTACCATCAGCACTGTGTCATCTGCATATCTTATATTGTTAAGATTATAGTTGCCAGTGACAAATTTTGGCAGGACTCAGTTCTCTCAGAATCATCTCACTGTATAGATTGAACAGATTTGGTGAGAAAATACATCCATGTTTTACACATCTTTCTACTTTTTTTTTATCTGCTGAACTTGTTTCCAGTCCATATGCAGGCAGTTTGCTGTCAGTATAGATTCTTGACTATTCTAATGTCCTTCTCAAATATGCCAAGGTTGCTAAGCCTCTTTATGAAGTTTTTGTGGTGTACTTTGTGTAGTCTATAAAACACAGATACACGTCCTTCTGCATTTTTATTGCCATTTCAGTTAACATTCTGAGCATAAATATCATATTCTTTGTTCCTATGTCCTTGATGAAACTGCACTGTTCTAGTTCTATCTCTGGTTTGATTCTGTTGCTTGCTCTGTTCATCAGAATTCAGATTATAAGTTTTATTATGCAGCTTAAATTGTTTGTTCAGTGGAGTTCACATTCCTTTGCACCTGGGGTTCTGAGGTAGTGCTATAAAAATTGATCTGCTTAGGTCTTCCAGTCTATCTCCACTGTTGTAGATTTTATTTATTATTTCTTTAATTTTGTCTATGCTGAAATTGTCTAAGCTATCAGCATCTCTATTACAAAGCCATTTAGTCCTGTTGCTATTCAATTTGGCCAGTGCAGCTTCCACTTCAGTTTTAATATTTCTGGCTTGTTGATATTTGTGTATTGCCAGTTGCTGTCTCTTGTCATAGAAGGGATATTTGATATATTCATCCCATTGCTGAAGTATATTTCTTTCTTCAATATGAGCATTCTGTCCTTAGATTTTATGCACCCTGTTGTTGAGCATGACTTATGTCTCGTTAGTTCTCTTTTTTTTCTATGCACATCTTTATTTGTCATTCTTAATCTCTATATTTCTGCACATTTGTCATTGTGCCTTTCTTCTTTAGCATATCAACATTTGTTTATTATTTCCTTGTGTAGTTTTCTGTCTTGGCATTTTTTCTGCATTTTGAAAATCTCATGTGTGATCCACTAATTTTTCCTTCTATGTCTGTTTTCCTTTAGGATGATGTTGTTTGCCAATGTTATCAAAGTTCCTCTTAGTGTGTCCCATTTTTGAGTTTCCATTTCCAATTTGTCCCTTGTATTATTTTTCTACACTGTCCATGAATTTTTCCTGCAGCTTTGGTTCATTCATGAGTCAGTTGTATTGCAGTCTGGGTACTGTGCTAGGCTTCTTCAATCTCCTAAGTTTTATTCTTAGTTTACATATAACCAGGAGATGATTGCTTCCACAGTCAGCACTTGGATAAGTTTTACAATAAACAACTGCATTCCTGAATCTCTTGTTGATAGTTATGTAGTTGATTTGGTTTTTTGTTTTTTCTCCTAGGTTTCTCCATGTTCATAATCATCTTGAGTGTTCTTGAAAGGTGTTGATTATTACCTGATCATTCACTGTACACCACTGAACCTATTTTTCTCTATGGTCATTGTGTTTTCCTTGTTCAAAATTGCAATTTTGCTTTCCTTCTCTTTGCCTACTTTGGCATTCAGATCTCTCACAATAATTCTCATTTCATGTGATTTACACTGAGCATTGGAGCTGTCTAGCATAGAGTAGAAAAATTTGATTTCTTTTTCAGTACTTTGTGTTGTCAGTGCAAACATGACTATAACTGTTATATTGAAGGGCTATCCTTTCAGTTTGACCACAATAATTATTTTGGATAACTGGCAGTACTCCAGAACACATTTCTTCATGTTTTGTTCAGTATCAAACTGATTACTTTTTCATTATTTTTACCACATGTCTTTATTAGAATGAGGTTTTAACCTAGTTTCACATATACCTAAAATGTTGATATTTAATCTAATCGTTTCCTGCTTTACATTATCCAGCAGCCCACATTTGTTTAACATTCAGGAATTCCATGTCCTGAGAGTTATTTTTGTTTGATGCAAACAGTCACAGAATAATGGTCTGGTCATGTCATTTCTTTCCAGGCAAAGAATCAGTTCTGAGGAATTTTGTCCTCTTTAGGCCTTTTATGCTAACAGTTACTGGATGATGACAAACAGGTGACACCTGTTGTGTATGTTGCTTTTTAACAGGTGAGGAGTCAATTCCTTTAAGTTTAACCACCTTCTTGTCATTAACTTTTATACTTTGTTCATAGTCATGATTATTCTTGGTATTAATAGTGGAGTGGTTTCCTGTTGCCTTCTTGATGGTGGTTTATAGTTAACTGGCTATTGACTCCTCGAATTCTTCCACAGTTTTTGCAGGTTTTATTTTCCATCCTAGCGAGTTGCTAACATTCCACTTTGCTTGCAAGAACGTAGAGTGGTGTAGCTACTTTAGATAGTTTAGATACTGACAGTTCAGCAGTGAACATATTTATTATATATACTACATATACACACTGACAAAATTTTATATGTACATGAGTCATTCAAGAGGGAGATTAAGTTATTCCATCTATAACTGTTGCAATTGATAGCTTGGTTGAGGATTAGTAGAGTAGTGAAAATGAGAGAATGTAATTATTAAGTCATGACTTAGTATGAGTTTGAAAATCTCCCCACCCCCTTATGGTGGTTAGCATAGTTCTGTTAGCCAGGCTCAGAAAAGATAAACACTGAATGCTGCAAAAATCAAAGTATTAAAAGATATTTCACTCTTTACCTCTTTTCTCTTCAAGAGAGAGAAAAAATACAAAAATTAATTTTTTAAAAGCTTACAACAGTGACATTACTTGTCAAACTCATGAAATATGCAAACTTTTTCACTTTTGAAATATGCAAATTTTTTCACTTTGGAATATGAGTATTAATTTGTGTATTTTTTTTCTCTATCTTTGATAGGGTTATTCAGGAGCTTATACCTTATGGTGTAAAAGCAGCAAGGGCTAACTTTTAGGAGAGCAATTGAAAATGTACTAATGAGTGATGTTAAGAATATAATCATTTATTATTATGATATATGCATCAGTGCTTCCAGTAAAGAAGAGTCGGAACAGAAAAAACAAATTACGTTTTAAACAAGTTAGAACAATAAACCAGGAAATATATGTATATTAAATTGCAACACAATTACCAGATTTCTAAAGACAGAATTTCACCAGACACAAATCTTATAAAGAAAATATCAGAGGTATTTACACCCACAACAAATATAATCAGAATCATTTTTTAGAGTCAGCCAATTTGTATAGCAGATATTTGCTAAAATAGTCATTTAATAGAACCCTTTGTTGAGTTACATAAAATAAATAGCAAATTTAAATGAATTCAGTGGCAGAATATAGCATTTGAAAATTTAAAGAAAGCGCTTATAAAAAAACCATTGTGAAAATTTTTACTATAATAAGAAGTGGCTTTAACTATAGAGGCAGTGAGAGTGCCATATCAGCTATTTTGTTTCATGAAGGTCATCCTATAATGTATTTTTCTAGAAGATTAACATCAGCCAAAGCTAACTATTCAAGCATTGAAAAAGAAGCATAAGCTATCATATGGAGCATGGATAGAACTTGTTATTTTTTTATTAAGAAGGATGTTTCTGTTGAAACCTGACCATAAACTATTAGTTTATTTTTAACCCCAAAAACAGTTACCTAAAGTGACATGTAAAATTTTAGATGGGCCATAAAGTTCATAGCTTTTGACTTTGACGTTTAATATATAAAAGAAAATATTATCCATGTGTTGATGCTCTATCAAAACTAAAGTTTAAGAATTAACCATTAGAAAGATCAGAGAATTCAGAACATAAAATATTGCACTGGACTGAAACAGATGTATTACTCTAAGATCATATTGCATTTGAAACTTTAGAGAATCCAACATTGAGAAAAATTGCTAATAGAATAAAAAGAGACATATCAAGATTGTTCTCGAGCAGAGAAACCCTATAAAGTTAACTACAGAGAAGAGTCTTATATGCAATAGAGAGATTTTAATACCCACAAAAGAGATTACGAAAAGACATAATAAAATGTGTACAAGATAATGTTCATTGTGGAATCACAGGCATGATTAAAATGAGAAGGATGGTTGCCCGGGTATTTGATGATATAGAAAACTACATACAAAAATGCTCAAAGTGTATGGAAATAAAACACTTTTGGCAAACCAAGATATGTACATGGCCTAAAGAAAAAGACCCATGGACCCATATTCATATGAAGCAGGCACATGTTAAAGCACGTAGGATTATTTTTTTCATTTTGGTAAACTCATTCCCTGAATAGCCTGAAGTGGTTAGAGTTTAGGATAGGAAAGAAGCCACAGTAAGCAGATATTATGAGTAATGTTTTCCAGAAATGAGGTGTCAAAAATGTTAGTTTTGTGATTGGCTGGTTGTTTTTTGTTTAGTGGCATATCAACCTCTGTGAGTTTATTTAATGCCAAAATTTGACTATTTTGTATACAAGTTTGTTTTTAAGATAATAATAGGATTAATGATACAAGTCTTATTAATTAACCCATACATGGAAGAGACGATGCGGATTTTTATATTTCCCAAAAGTATTTGTGTGTAAAGGAAAATAATGAAGCCAACTGAAATTATAACTTGGCTCTTTAATTAACAATTTTGAACCATTATCTAAGGTTGCAGCAACTGGTATTCCTAAGCAGCCACCCATCTAAGGACTGACCAGGCCCAATGTTGCTTATCTTCAGTGATCGTACAGGAACTGGTGTTTCAGCGTGAAGTGGCTATAAGCCTTTATGTTCATGGTTAAAACAAATTAGATGACTCCCTTATAAAACATCACCATACCACTTGCAATCGAACAGAATTACAGAAAAAATAGTGAAAATGGAGTTAAATTCATTTTCTGCAGTTAGAGACACCATAGATATCTACCTACTGCAACTATTACTGAGTTACTGAATTATTCATCCTGCAGGTACAGTGCAAAATTTCTCTGTATTGATCAGAAAACAAATTCAATCTCCTACAACAATGTCCTATTCTACAAAAGAAAAAATGTGATACCAAAAAGACAAAATCAACTCCCAAAAAAGTGAGCTTTATTGTACAAAAAGGATATAATAAAGCTATAATAATAACAAATGGACAAAAGTTACTGGCTCACTCTGATCAATTATGACTTAGAATTGATGATGAAGATGTAAAAAATGAGGAGGGACCTGAAAGGAAAGAAAGGATGAATACTTCTGATGGCAAAACAGACAATTAAGAAAGAAATTATAAAGAATAATATACATGAATCTAACATGGACTTGGCAGATAAGAATTAAGATGAGTCCAGACCTAGACCTCAAATAAAAATAAGCAGGTACACACCTCAAGAGAGATAAATTCTTGTATTATAGTTAGATATCTAAGATCAACAAAGGGCATAAAGCCTCATCCCTTCAGCGAAGTGTAGTGAAATATGCAAAATGAACTCACCCTATTTTGCATGAAGTCAAACAAACACAAACAAATCAGTTGCCAAAAGGAAGGACTTCTATGTCACAGACTGGAAGACTGCCCAACAGTATGGTTATCAGCACGAAAGCTAAAGACGTTAGCTACAAACTGTATATACCAAAATTATCAGTTACAGAAATTTACCATACTAATAAGATAAAAAATTTGAAAATATATAAAGTACATAGGAATAGCAAAAATTACCTTCCAGAATCTAAGCAAAGTATTAAGAAGTAGTAAAAGTCTGTTAGAAACAAAGAAAAAGTTATGAACTGCTATGTCTTACCTATCCTTCTATATGGCAGTAAATGCTGGACAATTTCCTTACAAATAAAGAAGAGACTTGAAATGGTAGAAATATTGTTTTACAGAGAGATATTAAGAATTCTATGGATTAAATATATTGGTAATAGGGGTGTCTTAAAGGAAATAGAGGACTAAAAGGGTTAAATCAAAAGAGTTGAAATTTCTGTGATACATGATGGGGAAGAAGGGCTTGCAGAATTTAACACTCACAAGGTATAGTGAAGATGAGAGAAGAAGAGGAAAACATCAAGTAACCTACTTAATGATTTTAATGAATGAGTGGTAGAGCAGGGACAAAGAGGGATAATAAAAAGTCAAACATTGCTTAGAGTGAGAAGTCAGAGAAATGAACCCTAATTTTAGAAACTTTTTGTAATTTATTTTCTTGAAAATCAGTCAGAAATATTGTTGAATTGAGATTGATAGAAATTCTATTTATATATCAAAGAATCTTTAACATTGGAGATTCATCTCATGTCTTTTGAGCTATATAATAGAATTTTTAAATCTACAAAATTCAATAAAAGACCTGATGATCTATGAAATGATGTTTGCATGATTAGGAACCACATTAAATAACATGTTGGAAAAGTTTTCCAGTCAGTGCCATTTTGAAATGACCTTTCTGAGGAGAGTTTTTACTTCCCTTGTTTTGTGATCTGGCTGTCTGCTTGGCGATCAAGCTAACTTCATTGTGACTGATAGCCATTCAATTTTGATAATGTCCTCCTCTGACCCCTGACCTTAAAAAATGGCCTGGTTCTCTTGTTACTGAAAACCAGTCACTGGTCATCACTGTCTGAAAGGCAATAGCTCTATCAAAAAAATAAGTAATCAGACATTTTTTTTATTTAGTGTTATTTTTCATTGTGGTTGATGCTAGACTCCAGTGATCTATTTTTCTCTTGACATCTGGATTCCAGTTAATACTAACCTCCAAATAAAGGGAATGATTTATGAAAACAAAAATCATTTTCCCCTATTAATATTGACTAAGTTCACTACTGTACAGTACATAAGTAGGTTTACATTCGCTGAAATAACAAATGAATTTGTGGTACTACTGGGTTAGAATAAAACTTCACTGAATTTTTAAGTGAATTTCAAAGGCAATATTTAAATATTTGTTCATAGATTTTTTAAATGTAAATGTAAAATTTCATTTCACTACCTTTCACTAGAACTTGACACTTGATTCATGCCTTTTCCAAGGGTATTTTCACATAAGCAAATATAATGAACTTAATAGGAATTAGAAATTGGCTCTCCAGTTAATAATTCCTAGCCATTATCCATTAAACCACCCACTCATTCAAGCTTACAGCACCTGAGGTTCCCAAACAGTCATCTAGGTACAGATCAGGCATAACTTTGGTGATCATGGTTTCAACATGATATAGCCATAAACCTACCAAATGAAGAAAACTGCCAAAAATATTTGAAATGTTATCATTTATGATTATTGAAATGAAATTTACTGAGTTTAGCTAAGTCTGACATAAGGCCAGAAAAGCAAAACTTTCTAGCAATAGCCTGTATTAAAGAAATTCATTGTAAATTATATTAGTAGAGAAATGCAAAAGAAATCATTTTATAATAGAAATTCATTGGAAATTATTTTACTATAGAAATGCATTCCAAATTATCCTAATACTTGAGGTTTGCTTGTGACTTATGATATCATAAGTAGGATTTATACAACTTAAAATATCATTAGCAGGGTTTATGTAACCTATGTTATCCTGGATAGGATTTATAGCACCTATGATATTCTGGATAAAAGTTATATAATCCATGATATCGTAGGTAGAGTGTATATAGTCTGTGATATCATGAGTAGTATTTATATAGTCTATGATATCATATGTAGGATTTATGTAACATGATATCATAAGTATAATTTATATAATCTATTATATCATGGATAGGATTTATGTAATAGATGCATAAAAGGTAAAGTTTAGTGAGTGCATACAGGTTACAACAACTATTTGAGAACACATCTTTAGTGGGTTGTAAATGCATGGCAACCTCACATAATGTTGAACAGCATCTACTAAACATAAACAGTTTCATTTCTCTTTCAAGCATATCAAGAGCATTATCACAGCATGTTTTGATCTGACACGAAAGAAAAGATGAGCTAAAATTCATGGCATTGGGTACTAAACATATCAACCTTTTTTTTTTTTCACCCCAAGGAAGGCATTCCACTGCCACTATTGTGCAGGGGAAAGTGATGAGAAAAAGTGGTTAGTTATAGGAAATGTTGAAAGGAGATGGATGAGGATACCGAGGATGAGGGTTGAGTAGATGGGAAGAGTGTTTGAGAGAATGGATGTGAGTTAGTGTGATAAGAGGTGTCTCTTGACCTTACATTTAAATTCCTGGAGATTGAAGCTGTTGGAGAAGCAAGTATATGGAAGGGAATTCCACAGGCGGGAAATGTGAGAAAAGAAGCTGTTAGAATAGAAATTGCGGTTACATCTTATCTGTTTCACTGTAAAAGAGTGGGACCTAGTTGCTAATCTAGTAGCTCGTGCTACTAGATTGATCTGGTCTAAGTGATGTCTACAGGCTTCCAGAGAATTTTGTAGGGATCAAAATAAGTGGTGAGAATGGTGTATATAATAGGACAACCCAGCCAAACTGTATCAATTTATGATAGATTTGTAAAGACACAAGATTTGCAGTCTTTATGACAGACAGCAACACATTTCTTATTGGCTAATTTTAGACTCTTTTTATTGACTTCTGCCTTTAAGCAGTCCAGTTAGCAACAATACTTGTCTGAGAGATGGTAATACTCAGTACCTTTACAATACTACAAGATACACAATATCACTTTTTTTAATGCAGTTTGGTTTTTGGATATTCTATTTTCCCTCAGAAATATTTTTCATTCTACATTGTTGTAAACAATCCATTTCTCATTGCCTGTGATTGTTTGTTTGAGCAATAAATCCCAGATGAAAATGCAGTCCATTAAATCTTTTCCTATTAAACAGTGAGACAGCAAAACTGACATCATTTTATATATCCAAATGTTTTAAAATGCCTAATAACACTCATATGAAATATGTGACATATATCTGTGATATTTTGTCAAGTGTAAACTGAATTATTTTAAATCACGCTTTTCAATTTGGTTATAATCAATGACAGCATGCCTATTGAAATGTTCTCAGACTTCTGATCAAAATTTTTTCTTCTGAAATAAGCAAACTCCTTATGAATAGTACTCTCAGATATGGCACCATCGCCATAAAAGGCACGTATCATGTTTGCTCTTTGTACAGCTTTTTTTTCCTATCTGGAATAAGAGAGTATTAAATGATAAAAATGTATCTTATTTCCTCCATTTTCATTTTTAACATGAAAATATTTATAATTCAAAATCCACACTTGAAGCATACAGAATCACACATTGAATGTTACCTTTTAGAATATGTTTTTGCAGTATGAATTTTTTAAGTTCAGCATAATTTGGCATAAGTTTGGGATCTTCAATGAGAAATATATTCTTGGAGTTTTTGAGTCTTGCTTCCTACTATTATTGCACACACACACACACACACACTTTCTCTCATTTTATTTTGATTGAGTGAAAATAAGTTTATTTTTTTTATACTAAAATTTCTCCAATGCTGGCTCAAGAGCCACTCATGGTAGGACACTGAATGAGCTATGTGATAGAAACATAAGAAAATGTAGGAAGAAGGGTTGGTTGATTGCATTTTTTTTTGTTAAGCAGCATATCAACCTCTATGAATTATTATTGCCAGCATCTATTTTGTATGCAATTTTGTTTTTGAGATAAAAACAGTTTTAATGATACAAGTCTTACTAATTAACTCATAGATTAGGGGAGAAGATGTGAATTTTTATCTTTCCCAAGGTTATTTAGACATAAATGAATTTAATAAACCCAATTGAAATTGTAACTCACATCTCCAATTAACAATTCTGAGCCATTATCCGTTATACCACTCACACAATTACCTGATATTCCCAGTCACTCACCTAAGTACTGATCATGCTTGACATTGCTTAATTATGGTGATCATACAAGAATCGGTGTTTCAATGAAGTGGCAATAAGCCAATTATGTCATCTGTATATGCAAGCTTACAGCATCTGTTATTCCCAAGTGGTCACCCATCTAAGTACTGATCATGCTTGACATTGCTTAATTATGGTGATCATACAAGAATCGGTGTTTCAATAAAGTGGCAATAAGCCAATTATGTCATCTGTATATGCAAGCTTACAGCATCTGTTATTCCCAAGTGGTCACCCATCTAAGTACTGATCATGCTTGACATTGCTTAATTATGGTGATCATACAAGAATCGGTGTTTCAATAAAGTGGCAATAAGCCAATTATGTCATCTGTATATGCAAGCTTACAGCATCTGTTATTCCCAAGTGGTCACCCATCTAAGTACTGATCATGCTTGACATTGCTTAATTATGGTGATCATACAAGAATCGGTGTTTCAATAAAGTGGCAATAAGCCAATTATGTCATCTGTATATGCAAGCTTACAGCATCTGTTATTCCCAAGTGGTCACCCATCTAAGTACTGATCATGCTTGACATTGCTTAATTATGGTGATCATACAAGAATCGGTGTTTCAATAAAGTGGCAATAAGCCAATTATGTCATCTGTATATGCAAGCTTACAGCATCTGTTATTCCCAAGTGGTCACCCATCTAAGTACTGATCATGCTTGACATTGCTTAGTCATGGTGATCATACAAGAATCGGTGTTTCAATAAAGTGGCAATAAGCCAATTATGTCATCTGTATATGCAAGCTTACAGCATCTGTTATTCCCAAGTGGTCACCCATCTAAGTACTGACCAAGCTTAATGTTGCTTAAGTATGGGGAACCTGTGTTTCAATGTGAAGTGGTCCTAAGCCATAGAAAGAAGGGAAAGTTATGTGGATAATGAAAATAGATTGCTGTTGCCTAAATATATATGGTTCAAACTGCTGTTTAAGTGACTACAGCCATTGTTACATTGTGGAATGTACTAGTCATGTCACCACAGCTGTCTTCAGAATAATACATCAAATTTAAATTGTCTATGTTTCTTATTGCAAGGAAAATCAGCCATCAATTTAACAGGATAAAGGTTTCTTGTAATAAATAGCACAAATCCTGTGGTCTATATTAGCAACGTTTATTTTCCTCTGTAGGGAAATTTTGCCAAGTACTTATCCATGAGAGATAATGAGTATTGAGTGTGAGAAAAATCTCCTGGCATCTTGTACACTCTTCTGTTCTCTAACATGCAAAAATGTCACTGAAGAATTTTGGAGGAATGTACACAAGACAAGTGACCATCTACTGGGAATGTCAAATTTCAGAAGTACAATATTTTTACAACTAATATTTTTGTCAATTAAATATTTTCCTTTTTTTTCTTAATCCTCCACCTTGAATTATTTCCCTTGATTTTACACAATGTTACAATTGACCCATGTCTTATTCTATATGCCTTATCCTTTCAGGATATATGCAATAATGGCCTTCCATGTCTCCATATTCCTGGTGGAATTCCCCGTTCTGTCATCCACCTGATTAGGTCCTTCAAATATGTTATCTGCTGCTTTCTGCTGTCTTTTTTTCCCTCTATCTGGCCTGTTAGTTTCAGGTTCTCCACATACTCCTTCCTTATTGCATGTCCCAGGAACTTTAAGTGTCTCTTCTTGATTCTCAGTATTAATTTCCTTTTTGTTTCCATTCTTTCCAAAACCTCATCATTGCTTACATGCTCAGTCCACAATATCTGCAGCATCCTTCTGTAGAATCACATTTCAGCTACTTCCAGTTTTTCCTTCATCTTTGATGATATTGTCCAGCATTCACTGCCATATTGAAGAACTGACATCACATAGTAATCTAGTATTCTCTTCTTTGTTTCTAGTAAAAGTTTCCTGTCTCTTAATACTTTACTCAGCTTCTGGAAAGCATCTTTCGAGTTGACAAAATTAAGGTTGTATTGTTGAAGGAAGCATTCTTAGAGGAGTTTGTTTGACAAGGAGGCAGTTCTTTGGAAAAAGCGGAGTGAACCTTCCATCTTACAGCTAGAATATCAGGGAATGTCTGTGATTCAACTAATGGTCATAGCATAGCAAGTTCTAGTTGTAAAGATCTGAATTGGTAAAACTAAATGTTTATTGAAAGATGAAGTGAATTGACTTTGAAAATTATTGAGGTTTCAGAATCAGATTTTGTTCACATTTTATATAGTAAGATGAATACATATTCCTAAATTTTATGTAAGACAAATTTTAAATAGCAAGATGTTAACATAAACAGATATGTTCAAGAAAGAGAATGACATTTTATTTCCCAAACTATTTTTGGGTGCTAGCTCTATTATATTGAGATTCCATGATAAAATTAAATTGGATAGTCAGGAAATTTGATACAGTTCTAAAATCTAATAGGCAAATCATTGGTAAAGGAATCAAATAATAGACATACAATGATAAGATATTATTGCTCACACAATACAAGGCCCAAAAGCCACTCAAGTTAGTGGTTATTGAATGATTTTGCAAGTGTGTTAAAAGAGAAAGTAAGGAATGTTGATTGTGAAGAAATATAGGATAGTTAACCATTGGTTTGAAGAGATTAAAATTGTAGTGATCATAAAAGTATCCTTTCACACATCTGTTCCACAAACTAATAATTCTGAGGAACAAACTGTCTGAGAAGGACTTCCTTCTTACTACTGAAATAAAGAAAATAAAGGTGTATCAACCCTGTGTACATGGTATAGCAGGTTCTAGCTGTGAAGGTTTGGACTAGTGGAACTAAGGTAAGTAGCTTGTCTTAACATTTACCATGGTAATAGTGATAAAGTAGTGATAGTGTTGTGAAATTTCTTTCTTTTTATAATAATTTGACCCCAAGCAAGTCAGAAGCACCACTGGTGCACAGGAGAGCTACAATTAGAGAAAAGAATAAAAGGAACACAGTACAGAAGATTTCAAAGAAATGATAGGAGAAAAATGGGGATAAAGGAGGTAGAACTGATGTTACACTTAAACTTTTGGAGATTGTAGCTATCAGCGAAGAAAGTATATGCAAGAAAATTCCACAAGCAAGAAGTGCAAGATAAGAAACTGTTAGAGTCATAATAGTGGTTACATTTGACATTTTTGAGAGTAAAGAGATAGGGACCTAGTTGCCAATCTAGTAGCATGAGTAAATTCTTGTGGTAGGAGATACCAGAGAAAGAAACTTGTCAGAGCAGAAGCCAAGAAAATATGTATAGAAAAGACAGAGGGAAGCCACAGCTTGTCGGTGAGAAAGTGACTGAAGCTGCTAAATCAAGATTGATTACATTGCAGATACACCTTTGGATTTTGTCGAGAAGTTGTTAAGGGATCTATTCAGTCCAATTCTCAAATGTGCTTTCTCGCATCCCAGCTATCTAAAGTATCAGGGAATTAGTTCAGTTAACATGTGAAAGTAAACATGTCGATTGATAAGTTTGCCAGGCAGGAAAACATTTAAAAAATAGTGTTGGTAAAGGAAGGATAAACATTTGGAAGGAGAGAAAGAAAGGAAGAACTGTGATAAAAGAAAGATGAGTAGAATCAAAAAGACATTAGACAGATGCCCAAATAAGGAAATTTTATAAATAACTAATTATTGATCAGACTCCCTTATATGGATATATTGATGATTAATTTAAGAGAAGTAAAAATAAACTGAACAAAGGACTAACAGAATAAAGTAAAATGTCATTTGACAGGGAATTTATGTTCTTTGTTTGAATTTTTAAATAAAAAACGCTTTTACTTTGAAGTTCAGTTGATCTTTTCTTCAGTAAGCTGTCTCCTCCCCACTTCATTTGTACATTTGTTTTTTCTATGCTTTCTTCATTCTTGTTAAAAAAAAATGATATATTGGTTATAAAGACCCTTTTTGCAAACTAAATTTGAGAAGAGACACAGAAAAAAGTGAAATGGGTATAATGTAAGTTTCACTTATGCAGTAAAAAAAAAATAACTGTTGGAATGTTGGCAACCCATATCCCAATATTTGTAAATGAGGCAGGATATTAGCAACCTGGTAGGATGAAAAACAAAACTTACAGAAAGAGTAAAAGAACTTTTAAAGAGTCAAGGTTAACTAGAGACAGTGTCTCAATAAATCACCATGGGTAAGGCAATGAGAAACTACTCTACTATTACTTCCAGGAAAAATCATGGCTCATTCTAATAAAAACATAAAACCTAATAGCATGAAGGAGGTTAAGTCTAAAGGAATTAATTCCTCACCCAGTAAGGACTGACATGAATAACAGGTGTCATCTGACCATCATCCAGCAACAGTTAGCACCAAGGCATAAAAGGGACACAATTCTTTGAAACTAATCCCTCACCTGAGAAGGAACAACATGAGCAACTGGTGTCACCAGACCGTTACTCTGCGACTTTTCACACCAAAAACAAAATCACTCTCACAACATGGAATGTCAGGACACTGAACAACTGTAGACAGTCAGAGAATATCAAACAGGAGATGAGCAGGAAGTGCTGAAATTAGATGGCCAAGCAATGGCGATTTCGTTAGTGGGAACCACAGGATAATATAAGCAGGCGGCAAAAATAGCCAAAAGAGTTAGTTTGATACTGAACAGAAGCATGAAGAATCATGTTTTAGTGTACTGCCAGTTATCTGAAAGTGTCCTGGTTAAACTGAAAGGCAGACCCTTCAAAATTGCAGTTATAGTAGTGTATGCACCAACAGCAAAAAGCACTGAGGCGGAAATAGTATCTTTCCACTACACATTGGATAGTGCCAAGGCTCAGTGTAAATCACAAGAAATTAGAATTATCATGGGAGACCTAAATGCTAAAGTATGTGAGGAGTGGGAAGAAATAACAGTCAGCAAATTTGGATTAGGAAACCACAATTAGCAAGGAGAAAAATGGGTACATTGGTGCACAGGGAATGACCAGATAATAACCAACACTGGGTTTCAAGAACACCCAAGAAGACTATGGATTTAGAGGATCCTGAGAGTTGATGCAAAAAAAACTAAATTGATTACAAAAAAACAGGAGATTCAGGTATGCAGTTGTTCATTGTAAACTTTATTCAAGTGCCAACTGTAGAAGTGACCACCTTCTGGTTATATGCAAGGTACGCAGATGATACAGTACTAATAGCAGACACAGAAAGGAAACTACAAGACCTCCTACAGAAGGTAGGTGAAGAGAGTGACAGGAAAGGACTACAAATAAACTTCAAGAAAACCAAATACATGGTCATCAGTAAAAAGGGCAGCCCAATATGCCAAATACGAGTTGGGGACACTAAAATCAAGCAGGTACAGAAGTTTAAATATCTGGGAAGTGTTCTAACAGAAGATGGAAAGTGCGACACAGAGATCTGAAGGCGAATTGGCATGGCAAAGGAAGCATTCCAGAAGTTGAGTAAAATTTTAAGAAACCAGACAATTTTGCTAGAAACAAAGAAGAGAATACTAGATTGCTATGTGATGTCAGTTCTTCAATATGGCAGTGAATGCTGGACAATATCATCAAAGATGAAGAAGAGACTTGAAGCAATTGAAATGTGGTTCTACAGAAGGATGCTGCAGATATCATGGGTCGAGCATGTGAGCAATGATGAGGTTTTGGAAATGATGGAAACAAAAAGGAAATTAATACTGAGCATCAGGAAGAGACAGCTGAAGTTCCTGGGGCGTGCAATGAGGAAGGAGGTCTTGGAGAACCTGATACTAACAGGCCAGATAGAGGGGAAAAGAGACAGTGGAAAGCAGCAGATAACATATTTGAAGGACCTAATCAGGTGGATGATGGAACGAGAATTGCATGGTGTAACAGTAATGGTGGTGCATGCTAAGAGTTACCAGGGATAGGGAAATGTGGAGAGCCATGATCGCCTACGTCCTGAAGGGACAGGGCACATAGAAGAAGAAGAAAGGTAAAATTACAGAGAATGTAGAAACTTAATGCAGTACCCATACTGCAATACAACACACATGGGAATGACCTCAACCTGCAGGAAAAGTACAAGGATAGAGTGAAAAGTATATGAGGGACAAATTGAAAATGGAAATTTCAAAATGGGATGCCCTAAAAGAAGCATTAGTAACATCAGCCAATCACATAGTCCCAAAGGAAAACAGACATACAAGGAAAAATGAGTGGCTCACAGATGAGATTCTGAACATGATGAAAAAGAGACAGAAAATAATGCCAAGACATGAAATGGAATACAGGAAATAAGGAGCAAATACAGACAGGCAAAAAAGGAATGGCTCAACAATAGATGCACAGAAAAAGAGAGATTGAGCATGACCAACGATGGAGAGATGCATAAAAAAATGAGGAAGCTAACAGGACAACAACATGCTCTTCAAAAGGGTGCATAAAATCCAAGGATGGAACACTCATATTAAGAGAGAAGAAATACTTCAGCAGTGGGAAGAATAAATAAGAGACCTCTTCCATGTCATGAGAGAACAACCAACAATACACAAGAACACCGATGGATCAAAAATATTAAAATCCAAAGTGGAAACTGCACTGGCCAAACTGAATAGAAACAAAGCGGCTGAACCAGACAACATTGAAATAGAAATGTTGGAAGCCTTAGCCAACTTTGGCATAGATAAAATCACAGAAATTATAAATGAAATCTACAACAGTGGTAAAATCCCAAAAGACCTAAGCAGATCAATTTTCATAGCACTGCCTAAGAAGCCAGGTACAAATGAATACAAACTCCACAGAACAATCAGCTTAATGAGCCACATAACAAAACTCATAATTCTGATTCTGATGAACAGAGTACTCAGCAGAACCACATTGGAAATAGAACAAGAACAGTGTGGTTTCATCAAGGACACTGCAACAAGTAATGCAGTATTTATACTTAGAGTATTATCAGAGAGAGTAATAAAAATGCAGAAGGACAGGTACCTGTGTTTGACTAGGCA
The DNA here is from genome assembly GCA_037127315.1 of Ascarosepion bandense. Taxonomy (NCBI): domain Eukaryota; kingdom Metazoa; phylum Mollusca; class Cephalopoda; order Sepiida; family Sepiidae; genus Ascarosepion; species Ascarosepion bandense. The sequence continues at coordinate 45,520 of JBBBDQ010000133.1, read as the reverse complement.
AAGGTATACCACAAAGGTCTGATAGAGATGCTTGGCAACCCTGACATATTTCAGAATTACCTTAGAGTAATCAAAAACTTTTACTGGCAGCAAACTATCTTCATATAGACGGGATCAAGTTCAGCAGGTAAACAAAAATAGAAAGGGGTGTAAGACAAGGATGTGTATTCTCAGCAGATCTATTCAATCTACACAGAAAAGACCATTCTGAGAGCTCTAGAAGTCCTGTCAGGATTCATCATTAGTGGCCGCAATCTGAACAACATATGCAGATGATACAGTGCTGATAGCAGTTACAGGAAAGACCTCTTACAGGAAGTAGTTTCAGAAAGTGGAAAGAAAGGAATACAAATAAACTACAAGAAAACTGAATGCTTGGTAATCAGTAAAGAGGAGCCCAAAATTCCAACTACAACTTGATAATACAAAAATCAAACAGGTGCAAAAATTTTAATACCTGAAAAGGGTTCCAACAGAGGACAAAAAGTGCAATATGGAGATCTAAAGGCATGGCCAAGAATGCATTCCAGAAGCTGAGTAGTGTTAAGAAAAAGGAAGTTTTCACTGAAAACAAAGAAGAGAATACTAGATTGCTATGTGATGTCAGTTCTTCAATATGGCAGTGAATGCTGGACAATATCATCAAAGATGAAGAAAGACTTGTAGCTATCGAAATATGGTTCTACAAAAGAATGTGGGGATTACCATTGCTTGTGTGCTCAGATGGAGCACACAAGCAATGACAAAGTTTTGGAAAGGATGGAAACAAAAAGAAAACTGATACTTAACATTAGGAAAAGACAGCTGAACTTTTTGGGACGTGTAATGATTAAGGTTGACTTGGAAAACCTGATGCTCACAGGACAGACAGAGTGGAAGATGGACAAGGGAAAGCAGCATGCAACATATCTGATGGACTTGAGCTGATGGATGATAGCACAGAGGTTAAGTGAAATAACAGGGAAAGGGATATTAAGAGCAAAAGAGAAGTGAAGGGCCATGATCGCCTATGAAGGAACATGGAACATAGAAGAAGAAGCAACATGCTGAGCTATTCAAACAATAGATTTGTGTTTTATGCTGGGGAGAAGGGGTATTTTTGTTTTTGAGCCTGTTTGGCCAGAGAAAAAAAAGATAGAAGACTCTTAAAATAGGTTGTATTATTTTCCAAAGGAATAGAGATGAAGAATAAAATTTTTAAATTGAGCAAAAAACAGTAGAAAGAATAGGGGAAAACAGATTGAAAGAAAGTTTTCTCATGTTGCTACAGCTGAACTAAAGAAGGGAAGAAGATGGTTTTGATGAAGAGGAGAAACACAAGGCCAGTGAAAGAAGATGTCCTATAGGGTCATGCAGAAAAAGAATGAAAATGACAGAAGATATTTTTTATCTTCTAACCTCAGAAAACAAGAGAAGAAAAAAACAAGTAAAATCTGATATAATAAAGAAAAGAAAGGAAGAAACTGAGGAAAAAAAGAAAAAGAAAGTGTAGGTACTTAATTGGCTTAACATGACCTGCTTGATCTCCAGAATAAGGACATAGATATTTTTGGGAAGCAAATTCTTTTCTTGCTTCAAAGTTTGTAATAGTAAGTCACAGAAAAATATGTCAATGGTCACTCTGTTTCTTCTTGTTTTCTGAGTCAGAAATATGCTTTCAGGATATTAGAACAAAAAAGATCTTTTAAAACTAAAAGGACTAGTCTTAATGGCATAAGATGGTGTTATTTCATCAAATTTTAGGGTTTGTTCAACATTCATTATGATCACCATAGACAATAAAATGATTTGAGAAGATGTATTAAAACTGGATAGTATCACCATCTGGGTGTCGAAATCCAAATTCAGAGCCTTCTTGCAACTGTTGAAAGAACTCCTCCCTAATTGACCACGGTTTAGTGAGGGAGCCAATCACTCAACCGCACAGGTTTTGAGTTCAGATTTGTCCTTCCCTAAGACTAGTTACCATTCAAGACTATAAAAGAACCCATTATTTCCTGATATCTCCTCATAACTGGGGAGAGAGGAGATGCTTGATACTTTTTTCTAAGGGTATTTGCATACAAGTGAATGCAAAGAACTCAACTGGAATTCAAACTCAGCACCGCAATTCCTCTGAGTTGATATTCATTATTCTACTGTGCCTCCACCTGGAAGTAAGAGAAACCAAATTCCAGTGATAAAAAAGCAATTTCATTCAATATGACACTCTCACCTTCAAAATTTTGTGGAATGAAAACGGAAATAAACACCAAGGTAGTCAATTATCAAATGACAAAAAATGGTTTTTGAGTCAGTAAATCTGCACATCCTTCTGATTAATCAATTAACCCTTTAAAAATAAATATTTAACTTTTTTAACCAACTGGTCATGTTCCTGCCAGCAATAAAAACAAATACTTTATGTTCTCTTTGAAGAGTATTTAAGTAAAGCCTCTAGACGGACAAAACTAGTAAGCAGAAGGTGTCACAACATATATCAAAAGATTCACAACACCATGGCTTCAAAGAGATTCCCTTACTCATTCACCCATCTTTCACACTATGCTACATGACATTTACATTCTTACTCATCATGCTATGTGACACTTACATTATTCCTCACCAAGCCACATGACACTTACACTTTCTACTTTACTACAAACATCACATCACTTTATAAAGATAATATTTTGGTGGGGCTATTTATCAAAAACAAACAAGTATTTTATCAGAACAACAAGTTACTGTAAATTGATTCTTCTTTGCAACGTAAGATGCTTTATTGATTTTTAATATAATGGATTGAAGTAATTTCACCTTTTCATCAGATCTGTAACATTATTTCATCATGATCAATATGAGTTTACTACTTTTTGTAGTAAACTCATATTTGACTATGTTAAACAGGAAATGTTGAAAGATCTGTAAAAATTGTTGGTCAGATTTTTGTCTGAACAGCTGGTTGTTAACAAATAGGGATTAACCTAATTTTGAGTGATAAGAAAAAGTTTAAACTGTTTTTCATTACATTGCACGTTTTTTTTAATCTTAATACAATCCAAGAGAATAATTCTTCAAATTATTAAAAAGGGTACAAATCTTGGTAAAAATTTGTCCAAAATTTACTTTGAGTTTGTTTTCCACATTTTTGTCTCACAAGTTTTTAACTGAACTTATAACTTAAAGCTCAAGAAGAATTAGAAACATTGATTTTTGACAAGTTTTTTCTTTTCATCTTTTCTATGTACCATCTCAGCTCTCTACAACTTCCTATCTTTTGTAGTACTTAATATAGTTTATCTTTTTATCTCTCCTAATCCCTGTTCTACCATCCATTTACTGACTTCCTCTGTTCTTCTTACTTTCACTATACCCCAGAGTGTCAAGTTTTCTGTGACACCACAATTTACTCCTGCATCAGTAAGAGATCTGGCGAGGCAGACAAACATAACCTCTTGCTGATCTTGAGGACCTTCACTCTGTGGGTAAGAAATGGCTTGTAAATTACAATGCTTCTAAAACAAAACTGCTATCTGTCAACCATCATAGGTTGTCTGTTCTGCCCGCTATAAGTATGGACCAAGTGAGTCTTCCTGAAGCAATATACTGTGCCTCCTCAGCCTCACCCTATCTTCTGACCTCAAGTAGAACCATTACATTAAATCAATAGCTAAATCCACTGCTAGGAAGGTTAGGTCACTGTATCAGGCCAGGAAGTTTTTTCCAACTGAATCCATTTTGCACATATACAAATCAACCATCCAACTGTGTAGAGAATACTGTTGTCATATTTGGTCAGGCACACCTGCTGTTCATCTCAGGGTTCTCGATAGGCTCCTAAGAAGACTCTGTATTGTGATTGGTCCAGACCTGGCAGCTTGACTACAGTCACTTTCTCACTGTTGGGATGTAGCTTCCCTCTCTCTCTCTTCTACAAATATTTTCATGGCTTCTGCTCTGACAAACTTAGGTCACTGGTACCCCCTCCACAAGAATTTACTTGAACAACTAGACTGGCAACAAGGTCCCACCTTTTTACAGTTAAATCTACTAAAGCCGGCAATTCTACTCCACCAGCTTCTCTTCCGTATACTTGCTTTCCTGATGGCTACAACCTCCAGGAATTTAAATGCAATGTCAATTCCCATTTCTTATCCAATTGACTCCAACCTTCCCTTGTCCTTTCTACATAACCCCATGTATCTTGTTCTTTTCCTTTCTCACTGTACCTTTGCAACTGTCATCATATCTGTGTTTCCATCCTTCTCTTGCCCTTTCTCTGACACCCCCTGTAACTGGTACGTCTTTTTCTTCATTCTTCTCCTGCCTAAACTTTTATTCCCTATGTAGCCCCCCTCCCTGTGCATCAGTGGCAGTACTGCCTTGCTTGGGGTGAAACGATTAAAAAAAGAAAAAAGCAAACCTCTCTCCTCATTATATACTCCAGAACTTACAACTACTTTAAAACTTCTTCACTACTTACACATTCAGTTCCTGGTATTCTCAGCATTCATCTGTTGAACAACATTTCTGTGGCTTCAACTCTCTTCATCTGTGAGAAGATTTTCCAGCAATCAATATCAGATGAAAAAAGCTGATGTTATGTAAAAGTTCAGTACGCTTGTTAAAAAAGAACAAAAATCCTGGTTGCTGGATATTCTTGCAGCATTAAGCAGCAAGTAAGAATAGAAAAAAGTTCTCTATATTGATATTTTCTTGTGTCCTTGTGATATTAACTCCTAAAGATATGAGTTTGAAGTTTATTTGTTTCAAAGATTACATCTTCATTTCTGTTAAGTTAATGGTTGTAGGACAAAGACCCAACAATAGTATTGCTATAAAAAGCAACATGAGAGCTACAAGAAAAATTGTTAAAAACTTGTTAATTTAGAGTAAATCACCCCACTTAAGATTGTTTACTACTACTTCTTGATCTAAACAAACAATATAACACAGAAGTAAGAATTCACTTAGGAAGAATATAGCTTTAGAATTAAATTTGAATGATATTTCCTTGTTAGCTTTTACAGCCAAATCAAAAAGACCCCCTCCCAGGCATGCTCCTTAGCATAATGTCCAAATCTTGTTGGAAGCCATTTACTTATGACAGATTTATAGTGCTTGTAATCTGAGCATTGCAATAAAAACAGCAGAAAATATGGAAATAAAAAGTATAAATGACAATAAGGTTAAGAATTTCAACTAAGGATGTGAAGTACATTTTAACATGATGCAAAACATGACAATGAAATCCAAAGGTATTGGAATAGCAGAAGATACCTTCCAAAAACTAAACAAAGTATCAAGAAACAGGAAAATTTCATTAGAAACAAAGAAGGGAGTGATAAATAGTTATGTAATATCAGTCTTTCTATATAGCAATGAATGCTGGAGAATTCCCTCACAGATGAAGAGAAGACTTGAGGCAACAAAGATGAGGTTCATCAGAATATTGCTAAGCATATCATGGCTGCAGCATGTGAGCAATCAGGAGTTTTTAAGAAAAATGGAAACAAAAAGGACACTTTATAATCAAAGAGAAACAGTTGAAATTTCTGGAACACATAATTAGGAAAGTGAGCTTAGAGAATTAAACACTCACATGACATATTGAAAAGAAGCAGGAAAAAGCAAGTAACCTACATAAATTTTGTAGATCGATGGCAGAACAAAGTTGGCAGGAGGATAAAAAGACAAATATTGCTAAGAGCTACAACAGATAAATATGTGTGGAGGCCCATGATTGCTCACATCCTGAAGGGACATGGCATATAGAAGATCATCATATCACCAGATAGAACAACTGATACAAGTGGAGATATAACATCAGCTTAGTTTATTGTTTTGGTTACAAGATGTGTATGTTTTCTTCCCATTCACTTTTGATAAGAGACAATAATGTTGTTCATATACTGACCAAAATCTCTGGCACTTGTTGAGACACACAAAAAGCATGGCTGATTGCCTGAAGAAAATCACAGTTTTTTTTTAACATTTTCATAAATTAAAGAGCATTTCATCTGACAAACTGAACATTTTTAAAATAGACGTAGCTACCATTTATCATGACTGGCATGTGGACATATTGTCAAGGAAAGTGATTTTCCTATTTGTGTGATCACATATTTTCTCCATCAACCATCATGTCATACCTGTGATAAGATGTGTTCTTGTAATTTTTTAAAAATATCTGGTGATGTAACAGTACAGAAAATAGTGAGTTCAAGCCTTTCCCAATGTTATGAGAGTTAAATGTATTGAAGCAGACTTGCGTGAAAATCAGATTCTGATTCCATTTTCCGTACTTGTAAATGCTTCACTCTCTTTTGTATTCTAAAGAAATATTAAAATGTCTCTATCTTATAAAACTATTTGCTCTGTCAGTTGGAGTCAAGAATAGACTGACTGCATCCACTAGTGAGGGATGACCCACCACCCTAAAAGTGGACATCTGTTTGATATATCTAACATTTTCACCTTTTGTGCACACTGAATTTGTATGTACCATTTTAACTCCAAACCTTTGGGGTGTAGCTTTTTAACTCTCATGTAAATCTGATCCTTTTCTATCTATTCGATTCTCATGCAGAGCAGATTTATGTTAACTTATTCTGATTCTTGTGTTAACTGGACTTTACACCATCAACTAAAATAACAAAATTCAGCATTAAATAAACCACAAAAGGTTGATATGACATAAAACAAACTAAACATAAGATGCTTTCATTCTATTTTCTTTTAACATAAACTAAATACCTGGGAAGTGTTTTAACAGAAGACGGAAAGTGTGACACTGAGATCCGAAGGCAAATTGGCATGGCAAAGGAAGCGTTTCATAAGTTGAGTAAAGTATTAAAAAACAGAACAATTTTGCTCAAAAAAAAGAAGAGAATACTGGATTGCTATGTGATGTCGGTTCTTCAATATGGTAGTGAATGCTGGACAATATCATTGAAGATGGAGAAAAAACTTGAAACAATTGAAATGTGATTCTACAGAAGGATGCTGCAAATGATGAAGTTTTGAAGAAGATGAAAATGAAAAGGAAATTAATATTGAACATTTGGAAGAGACAGCTAAAGTTCCTGGGACATGCAATGAGGAAAGATGGCTTGGCGAACCTAATACTAACAGGCCAGATGGAAGGAAAAAAAACAGGGGAAAGCAGCGAATAACATATTTGAAGGACCTGTTCAGGTGGATGATGGAACAAGGGTTGCGTGGAGTAACAGGAGAAACACGCTAAGAGCCACCAGGGATAGTGGAAAGCCATGATCACCTACATCCTGAAAAAACAGGGCACATAGAAGAAGAAAAAGAAGAAGAAGAATAAAAAAACAAAGAGAGAAAAACTGGCTCAATACGATTTTATTATAATAACCAAGAACCAAACCATTTGCTAAAATCACACTTAGTATTAAAAGATTTAGAAAGTTGACCAATAAAAAATGATAACATCAAGAAAAATGAAACTTTTCTTGTGGAGAATATTGAAGTTTAAGATAATAGTCATATAATTTGAATTTATTAAATATAGAATTAAAATTTTAATATTTCTTTAATTATATCCTGATTAGTTAATGAGATGAAAGAAATATTAGTAAAGAATTAATTTCATGTCATTAACCAAAAGAAATAATAATAATTTTTTATTACAACCATCTGTTGGAGTGACTAGCTAATTCATGTGGCAGACACCTGATCCGGTGCATTTGTATTTTTTCAACACCCACAAAGCCAAACTAGTTTTTACTGCAACTATACCAAGTGAGTTTTTTGTTAAAATTTCTAGGGAAGATTACATAATCTGTAGTGAGCAACAACTTGAGCAAAACACAATACACTCTAATCTTCAGTCACAATGACTTATGACTTGATGCTAGCAGAACTATCCATGACTTTCAGATAGTTCTATTACAAGATTTAGGGTAACCCATGATATGGTTTTCAGGTATTTTCCAATGATGCCACATGCTGATATCATCTCCTCAGATTGATAATATCAAGAATTCACTTTCCTGATAAAGTCAAGATTCAAAATTAATGGTTAGAATGTAAGCATTGTGAAGCATTTAGTGATGTTTCCATATTACTAATAGAAATAAAATGAAAGAAATACTCTGCAAGCTTTAATACAATAAAGATAACAATGTTTTGAGGATGCTGTTTTTTGAATGTTTGATTTAAATTCATAAAGGTTCAAAAGAGTGTAACATTTATGATTAGCAAACTAATTTCAAATTCTGGATGGGGCTTCAGTCTTACACCTTCCACATGACAAACACTTTCGGGAATATCACCATTTTTGACATTTTACAACAGTTTATTATTCTTTTCAAACACCAGTTTTGTTTGAAGTTTGAATACTTGACACTCTTAATTTGTTTTTGTACAAAATGAAAACAAAGGAAATAAAAGCTATCAAGAGAAATTTATTTGATGTTTCATCATTCTGTAATGTCATGTCTTAAGTCCAAATAGAACTTATTTCGGTGAAAAGGTGCTGAAAAGAAGGAAAATAAAAAACATTTGCATGTTTCATTATTTGGTCAGACTTTTGGGGAAAAGGAGTCAGATCAAGAATTGTCCATCACATCCATTTTATGAGAAAGTGCTGAAAAGAAGAAAATGAAAAACATTCCATTGTTTGATTATTTGATCAAATTTTGAAAAGTGAGTTGGATCAAAAAGTTTTCAACTATCTCTCTCATAAGACCATTTCTGATTTGATAAGAGCACCCATTGTTTCTTCCAAGGAAACATATTGATCTCAATCATTGAATAAACCATTCAAAAGATCACTTTTAACACCAACAGAGCAATCAGGGTAGTTTGCTGTTGATTAGCAATCAGCTGAATAGCCTCGATCTACCACTGCTGACACAGACTTCATTCATGTATAGAGGCATTAAAATTATATTTCATTTTCTCCAAGTTATATAAAAAAAAAACAGCATTAAAATAGTTTGTAGTTCAACAAATTTTTGTATGTGTCTACAGGCATGCATTTTGTTTCTTTGGTGTTTTTCAAGTTTTCTGGCATCAGTTTGCAGCACAACCCTATCGCAGCAGATATATGTTTGAATTCTCCCTGAATATTAGAAAAATAGTCTGAAACATGAAAAAAATTAAATAAAATTACTTGGTATTCAACTAAAATTGCATAAATGAAAAACTACTGCTCAAATACACCTAGTGCATAATATTTTTTAATCATTTCACTTCAAAGAAGGCTTTGAAGATGCAAGTGGTTAGAATATATGCAATATAAAGGAGGGATGGAAATAAATAGGATATTTTTATGTAGCATCAGAAAAAGGTAGTTGAATTTTTTAGGGTACATACTTAGGAAGAAGAGCTCAGAAAATTTGACACTCACAAGATGTAATGAAGGTAAGAGGGGCAAAGGAAAGCAGAACAAAAACTACCTAACAAGTTTGTCTAAATGGTTGGTAGAACAGAGTAGGAGATATAGCAAGAAAGACAAACTTTACTAAGGGGTATAATGGACAGAAAGTTATGAAGAGCTATGATAGCGTTTCGGTCATTGGTGTTTTTTTTAGACTATATATCAACTTGAGTTACTAAGCTGCTGAGAGATAGGTGCTTTTATTGAGACACCATCAATAGATAGATTGGCAACAAATGCCGAACACCTTCTGTCTGCCCATTAATTTAGGACTTCTTATGAGTTTCTGTCTGTGCAATCAATCCAGTTTCACTCATAAGACATAGATTTACCCATAGTATGAGTTTCAAACACTTCATAAGAGTGCCACAAGCTGGGATCATCTCCTGAGGCTGATATTATTATCAGTGTCATCACCTTGATAAATTGACCATGGTAAGATTCAAACCTTGGTCTCATGATCAGAATATCAATGTTTTAACCGTTTAACCATGTGCTCATTGATGCAATGGATGCCCATATGATTCAAAATATATGTGTTTTGGTGCCCTTCAATGAGGAATGGACTCTTCCTCTTACTATATATAATTACCTGTGTGACTTCTGGGAGGAGGTTGACAGCACTCAAGTATGGTGGTTAAGTAACAGTTAAAGCCAGCTACTAGTCAGGTAATAAGTAGCATAACTGTACCGTTCAGACTTACCCTATTTACTGATTACTAGTACTTATGTTGTACATATGTTCTTGTTATACTAATGCACTCCACAACAATAAGAAAAACAAAATTAGATATGAGGTGATATATTTATTCACAAATCAAACAAAAAGTAAAATTATTACTTCTCAGCAAATGAATGACAGGCAAATTTGTAATCTTTGTTGAAATCTTTGAGTAGCATGTTAGCACTATTTTAGGAGTTATCGAATATGTCCCTTCTTTAATACAATTCTTTAAATCCTGGGGTGTTTTTGGTTTTCTGTTGTAGGCAGCATTCTTAATATGACCATAATTAAAAAAATAGATATAATACCAAGGCACTTGGCTGCTCCTAATCAGTCGTCCAATTTTCTTGATCTATTGAATTTTTAAATTTTTGATGATCCATCAATTGGATCTTTATCCATAACATTTATCTTTGGTCACTCAGTTTTAGGAGATGCAGTTGCAAAATTTTGATCTTTCATAGAGGGACTTCTCTCAGTCCTTTCCAGTCATCAGATAATCACGGACACCACATATTTCATGCAAGATGGCATTCCAAAGTAACCCAAGCATGGGTGATGCAGGATGAGGTTGGAGCCAGTTATCAACTCCATCAGTCTACTGGTCATTAAGCCTATGTCTTATTACATAGATAACTGTGTAAAACAAAAGTGAAATCTGCTTCCTATAATGAATTGTGGCAACCTCTGCATTCATCTTAGGCAGAAATTTCCAAATGGATATTGCAGAACTTGTCACTTATATGTGTCACAGAGTGAAGGTCTTCAAGGATGACTAAGGGAGAGTCAAGTAAGTATTAGTGGATGCATTTATTAAATAAACAATGTTTCCCAATCTCTAATGTACTGATTGTCCTTGTTTTCAAATGTTTTTGTAAGTCTGTTTACTTTTGACATGACATATGTACTTTCATTTTTCAATGTACATTTATACAGTACTGAAAATTTGCTGGCCTAGCTTACTTTCTAAAATTTGATTTAATGACAAAGCATCAGAAATTTATTTTTCTTCTTTTGCACTTCTTACATGTGGAGGTCACTTTCAATTTCTTGCTTTGCTGCCACCTGTACAAACTTCAAAAATTTAAATGCATGTCTATTACTGTGGCAATGAAGGAGAAATACAAGGCTTACTGCAGAAAAGAATTTGTATTCTTCATGCCATGTTTTCAAATGAAAATCTGAACCAAGGTTTGATCAATTTTAGTAGACTTCAAAAAATGGTAAGTTTTGCATTTCCCTATCAGTCTCAACCTATCACAGACAAATTTTACCTTAATAAAATAACTGTATATTGAATAACAAGATTTTTTAGCTCTTTATAGATAAAGAGATTGAACTTTTTATCTTTTTAATTTAGAGCCCTAGTATTTTCTGACATTGGATTTAAGAGAATGATTTTTTGATCCTTGGAAATATGACCTCAAACTTAAGAATTTGGGGATCTAAACTTTCCTATTGCTATTTAACTCCATTGCCATTTTCTGTCTACCTAAAACATATATTTTTAGTGTTCTTTCTCTTCACTAAAGTCTCCTTACTCTTCCTCACTCCTAGTAACATCTTGAAACTTAATGACAGTATTGCTTTGCTTGGGGCAAAATGATTAAAAAAATGAATACCTTCTTTCTTGGGCATGCCTCTTATAAATGTTAGAAAAATGTTTGTCATGTAATTGGAATAAGAAACAAACACACACACTAAACACTAAGCATAATCTTAAAAATAAACCTTGTAATGCACATAAATTCACTGAACAAATTTTTAAAGGGAAAAATAAATTAAATTCTTTTAGAATTTTTTTCTTGTTTCCTCTCCAATTCATTTTTTTTGTCTAACAGAAAGTCTCCACCATCTCTTTTCTTCTGCCTAATTCACACCCCAACATGCTCAGCCACTTAAATATACTCATATATAGCCAATTATGTTCACAAGCTAGAGGAAACTTTACAATTGACAAGTTGAAGTCTGAATACCTGATTAGGAAGTTGATATGAGATTATGATGAAAGAGAAAATGATTGCGATGTGCACATATCTTGATAAGCAAAATTTCAAAAAAGAAATGCTGGATTAATGAATATTGATTGCACTTGTGTTCAATCCGTTAAAACTGATGAGCTTAAAAAGAAAAATTCTAAAGAAGTACATTTTGAAATGGAATTCGATATATGTGTTGAGTTTCTATGACATGAGTGTTAAGCATTGTTCTTAATGATTCTTTGTATTCATGTCAAGGCATATTTATGGACACTGCTTTTTCAAAATAAGGGCAAGTTATAGTCATTCATTTATGCATGTGTGCATGTATATATATATATATATATATATATGTGTGTGTGTGTGTATGAAAGATAATTTTAGCTTGTGTATGTGTGTGTGTATGTTCAATATGTTTTATTGAATAATATAGACATATTATGTATATTTACTTTTATAATAATCCTTTTTAGTTCTGTAATCAGTTTCTTGATGTTCTGATGAAACTCATCGAGTATTTTCTCTCTGTAACCCAAGTCTCCACTCCAGTTTACTAGTTAACCAAAATCAACATCCAACTCATTATACCACACATACTTAGTAAATACAATATTAAATCAACTCATGAACTACAGGGTGTAAACGATAAATTGGCAGTTTGAGATCTCAGACTTTAAACCTTGATAAAGAAGGGACATTTAAAGACATTTAAGATTTGCGTATGTTTATTTAACTGTTTTATTAAATACAAACATTTTATTCTATGCGTCCACCTTCTGCGTCCACAACATGCTGAATGCGAGCCCTAAAATCACGACAGGCCTTGACAGCTGACTCTTTCTTGATATCGCGGAATGCTCGCCTTACGGAGGTCTTCAGTGAGGCCACACTGTTATGGGGGTGAGCATTAGAGACTTTCTCAACATCGCCCCATAACCAATGCTCGCAGGGGTTCAAATCTGGCGAACTAGAGGGCCAGATATTTGAGGGCACAAAAAACGGCAACTCTCTCTTCAAGAAGGTCTGCACTGTTTTTGATCCATGAGCAGGTGCAGAGTCCAGGATGAATATCACTTTGTTGGGATCATCGTTCTTCTTAATCCAGGGTAAGAGAACTTCCTCCAGAATCTTCAGATATTCCGCCGTATTGATCTTCAGGCCCACTTCAATGAAGTGAGGGGACATGACTTTCCCATCACTGGCAATAGCTCCAAACACCATGACAGAGGCAGGGTGTTTACTCTGCATGACTGGAGGAACACAAGAAGGGTCAATGGCGATAACTCTTGAGTTTCTGCAGTTGGCGACTTTGTCTACCACAAACTTTTTCTCTCCACAAAAATGCGAACGGTACCACCATGGTGTTTCGGGTGATTGAGTAGCAAGTGGCTTCTCTCTTTACAAATGGTCTTAGATTTCATGGTAAGAATGTTACAACATCGTCTGCAATATGACTTCATCCCAAGATCTTTCTGTACTGCATTAGAAATGGTCATTTTGGCTACATTCCGCGTTTTCGCCTGGTCAACAATTGACTGTGATGGATTTGCTGCAATGGATCATTTCAAACCTTTTGGTGGGGATTTTATCACTTCTCGGGCTGTGAACCTTCCTTTGCATGTCTTTACCTTCCCTTAAGTTTGCTACAATATGATAAACAGTCCTAGGAGCATAGCCAGTGTCTCTGATAATGTCAGATGTCTTATGCCCGGCGCGGAACAATTCAGCAATAACCATTCTATGGTTAAATTCTACACTGGCACTCATTTTTTTAGTATTTTTAGGTGGCTAATCTGGACTTCAGACTCTAAAGAGTACAGAAACTAACATTTCAGACCGATAATGCCGCTTTAAAAAACCTAAATTGCGGATTGAAATTACTGCCAATTTATCGTTTACACCCTGTAATCCAAATCTTATAAACACGAAAACCTAATAATGAAACTATAGCCTCACTTGATGTTGAAATTTTATCTAACAATCTCCCACTTACAGAAGTTATTGATATAATCATAAAGACTATTTACAACACTCTATCTCTCCCTCCACTAAAAATTAAATCTCTACTTTTGACTTGTGACAATGTGATTTCCTTCTGTGACCATCAAAATAATATCTATATACAACGTGATGGTGATTTCTATGGGTTCAGTTCTGAGACCAACATTTCATGTCTTCTGCATGGCAAACCATGAAAATAAGATATTTAACATCATAAAAAAAAACTTCCATCTAGACATGTAAATGATATTTTTATCTTCATTAAGAACATAGATGAAATACCTGAACTACAAAATCTTTAAAAATTATTTTCTTAACTTTGAACTTAACAATGATAATATATAATCCCTTTCCTTGATGATAGACAATAATACATTTACTATTTCTCTCTATAAAAAAATGAACTAACATAAGCATGTGCACTGTAAACTATAAAAGTTAGCTTCACAAATATGCACGTTCTGTAGCACAGGAGGATGTCATCAGTGATGTACTTTACTCAGGTCACTAGATATTTTCGGGTCTTGCAACATCATACTACCCTTGCTGAGTTGACCCCGTCAGAGCTGATTAGACTCTGATGCACCCTTCTTCTGTTCTATGCTATACAACACTGATTTATTTTCTAAGCCGACTTGTGTTTAATACTGGTAGGAAACACATAAGAAGAGTCCATAGCATTTGGGTAAGTTGGGTTTTTCAAGCAGTCGGAAAAAAAATTTCATTTAATATCATTAAATACGAACTTCAGTCTAAAATTACAAGACAAATAATTCCCCCTCCCCCCCGAGAAAAAAAGAGATTACACGAAAACTTAGAACCACGAATATTAACATAAAATACATCGATATGTAAATGTATATACATGATACAAAATTGTCATTTTTAAAGTTAAAATTCCTAAATTACTCACGAGAAGATAAAATAAATAAAATTATTAACTAAATAATAATAATAATAATAATTATATTAATAATATTATCCCCTCCCAGGGAGTGAAAGTAAAAACAATTAAAATAAATGTACGAGTTTAGTTAAAATTAAATACATCAGTATGCGTATATTACAAAGTACCTACAACATTTTTATAAACCATGCAAAAGTTATCTCTTTCACAAAAACTGCATTCTAGCTATAAACAAGATGAAAAAGTCCTAAAAGAAATCTCATATGTACTAATATATTCTACAAGGAAAATAAACTATATATTATGCTAAATTTAACACAGCCAACTTAATCATATGCAATAACTCTCCTCTGTCAACAAGTATTTTGGAAGAGACCAACAATGTATACCCGTTTAAATGCCATTTGGAGATTGTATCTCTGATAACAAACTAAGTACATGCATTGGCTTGATGACAACAATATTATCACAGATTATTCAGATGTCTTACACGTCATTTGTTGGCTAAAACTTTGGGCACAACATTTAAAAACACATTTCTGTCCATTTTCACAATGCAGAAAAATAATTGCTGACAACTATATACTATATAACAAAAATTTCAAATTCTCAAGGCTCTTTATCAAAACCAACCAACCAACCAGTACTTAACAAAAATTATTATGAGTGTAGCAACAACATTTTGAATTGCATTTATATAAACAATTTAAGACCATTTTAAATTTTACCAATTTTTATCACATATATATATATATATATATAGAGTGTTGAGTTATAATGTTTGGCACTATGAGTGTAAATGTCTATCAAGGCTCTGTACTGTTTCTAGTCTTCATCAATCATTTACCTGATGACATCAGTTCTAAAGTAAGGATCTGTGCAGATGACACCAGCATTTACTCCTACCTAAATAAGAAATCTGCTAAGGCTGACAAGGTAAACCTGATTGCTGCTCTTGAAACGGGAATCCAATTAGTGGTTAACTGGAGCAGGAAATGGTTTGTAAATTTTAATACGCTCAAAACAAGACCACTCTCCTTTAATCAAAAGAAAGAAATTTTCTTGCTCGCTATCAGCATGGTTGATGCTTGTCTCCTGGCGAGCAATACTCTGCATCTCCTTGGTCTGACTTTTTCAACGAACTTGATGTGTAATGACTACATTGAATCTAAGGTTGCACCTACTGCCAAGAAGGTTGGGTCACTGTGTTGATCCCAAAAGATTTTTCTCCTTATATTCCTTCTTGCACATTTATAAATCTACCATTCATCCATGCATGAATACTGTTGCCATATCTAGTCAGATCTAGTTCCCTCTATCAGTTTTATAAAGATTTTCATAACAACTGCTCTGACAAGCTTTTGAATTTAAGTGTGCTTGGCATTTAAGTCACACTCCTTTACCACTGAAATAGTTTAATGTAACCATTACTTCTACTCTAACAGTTTCTTTTCTTGCACTTCTCACCTGTGGAACTACCTTCCATTTACTTGCTTCCTTGGTTGCTATAATCATCCAAAATTTTAATTCAATGTCAGTTGCCATCTTCTGTCTTCTTTAATCTCATTCATCTTTTATCCTTTCCTCAATATCTCCTTTACCTAGTCTTTTCTCTCATTGTAACTCCCTGTAAACTCGTGGTTGTCTCACCTTGCTTGGGGTGAAATGATTAAAATAAAATAATCCTACCCTGAAAAATGCCTTGCAGAAGTTTTATCCACCATTCAGATCATTCACTAGTCATTGTCAAATTTGATACCTAACCAAATGCAGCTGCTGATAGACTGTTCCAAAGAACAACTTTTTGATACGTAAAAACAGACAGCTTCAGATCTTACATGGCAGAAGCTCCACTTTCAGTTTTTTCCAAACTCACTGCTCCCAAATCAGAACGGCTCCTTACGGGAATGGAGATTTTTTACCCTAAAAATATTCCAGCAAAAGCCAAACAGCTAGCCCTGTTTGTCCACTGAATATGCTACAGCCATAACTCATTGTAAATTGGATCCAAGGAGTTTTGAAAGATCTCTAACCAAATTCTGAATAGAGGCAAAGTATTAGTGACTTCTATTATAAAAGACCCTGGTGTTATCTAATGCTCATCAGACAAAGCATCCTAGTGATATTACTACCTTGCTTTTTGTTAACTGTTTAAAAACACATACAAGCTTCTACAAACAAAACAGTCTTAACCTCTTCAGGTCTAGTGCCAGTTGTTATCTATCCAACATATCCCCATCATCTTTTTTTCTTAATTCCACGTTTTACATTCTTATGACACAAATTATTAATTATCCTTTGTCTTTTTGGCCTTGTATTGGTTGAATTAGAGTTAACAAAAATAACCTGAGGATGAAATTCTGGTTTCAGTTTTAACATTTAGGAATGTTCACTATATTCTTAACATACAATACTTATTTCTCATTTTCTGAAACAGTTCAATAAAGAAGATAAATGCATCTATTTGTTGTCTGCAGACTGTTGTAGATATTTCAATTTCTGTGTAAATTTAAATGTCATTATGTTGCGTGTTAATTTGTAACAAAAGAAAAAAATGATTGACCAAAACTCAGAGCTAAATCACAGACAAATATTTAATTTACATAAAACACCAAATAAAATATTTACAAATATACAATTTTTGTTGCATTCAAAACAAGAAACATAGAGTTTACTACTGGCGAAGGTTACGAGGAGAAAAGGGGAAGGTAAGGAGTCAAGTATTTTTACCCAGTTAAGCTAGTGAAGTAGTTTAAGTGCTATACTTTTAGAAATCCTCAAATGTGTATATAATGAATAATTATTAGTTTGGTCAATGAAAGAGTAAAAAATTTCTATTTACCCACTTAGTTCCATGATGTTCTTTTTCAGGTTTTCATTGGTCGGCAACTTTTTTTAAAGATTCTTTCAGCTGGATATACGGATCCTTGAATCAAAGCCGGAGTTGATAATATCAACAAATCCTTTTAACAACTCACTACTCTCTTCCCAATACTTAATTTGCATATTTCTAGAATCCTTCCAAATTATCTGGAATGATTTAGAACCTTCCAAAATGTTCTATTTCTAATTTCTCTACTTAACAACTACTTCATGAGTTAAAACGTTTTTGTAATAACAAGTAGGACTCAATAGTATCCCTTAATATAACTTCTAACCTTTTTTAGACATTATTAATATTATTTTTATATATAAATGCATCCTCGTAATGATTACTAAATACAGCAGGCACTATTGAGAATTTTAAATTGGTAACAAATATTGTGACGCCAGTGAGAAGAAAGGAACACAAACACAGATGAAAATGTTATAAACATGTATTTGCAGAAAAAGAGAGAAAAGAAGAAAGGATAGTCTCTTGCAAACAGTCGGGTTTGCGGTACTTATCTGAAAGATGTGTCCTTTTAACAGTTTATATTTCCTGTGTCATTATGGCTGGGTTGAAGAAATAGAGCCATGACTTCTGTGCTTCAGTTGCTGTCAAATCTCTTCGTGTATCCTGGGTCTAGATGACGAAGATCAGATGGGGACATCTTGTCTGTAAGGTCCCAACAAGCAAAAAAGGAAGGGAGTTTGTAAAATCTGCTCATGTGGGAAGCTTGTTGAAAATCTAAAAAGGTAGCCTGTGGTTGGTTGTTTTTCATCCAATCATGGAGCACCAAGTTGGCAAATTTGTAATAATTTCTATAGCACTAAAGAAAATCTCAAGAATATAATGGTCTAAACATTATGATTGTAATGACCAAGATGAGAACAGCTGTTAGATTAAAACTTAGTTATAAAATAAGTAATAGATATATATATATATTGTTGCATTCAAATTACTCATGAGATTTTGTGGGGAAATCAAATTCCTTCTTTAGATTTCTTTTCAGTTGTCTTTAGATGTTTGT
This sequence comes from Ascarosepion bandense, assembly GCA_037127315.1. NCBI lineage: Eukaryota > Metazoa > Mollusca > Cephalopoda > Sepiida > Sepiidae > Ascarosepion > Ascarosepion bandense. The sequence goes on along the minus strand of JBBBDQ010000133.1, from coordinate 26,625 downwards.
CATTTCTTCTTCTTCTATGTGCCCTGTCCCTTCAGGACATAGGCGATCATGGTTCTCCACGTCTCCCTATCCCTTGTGGCTCTTAGTATGTTTGAGCCTGTTGCTCCTGGCAACCCCCATTCCGTCATCCACCTGATCAGACCCTGCAAATATGTTATCCGCTGCCTTCCTCTGTCTCTCCTTCCTTCTATCTGACCAGTCAGTATCAGGTTCTCCAGGATCTCCTTCCTCATTGCATGTCCCAGGAACTTCAGTTGTCTCTTCCTGATGCTCAGCATCAATTTCCTTTTTGTTGCCATTCTTTCTAACACTTCGTCGTTGCTTGTATGCTCAGTCCACGATATCCGTAGCATCCTTCTGTAGAACCACATTTTGGCCGCCTCCAGTTTTGTCCTCATTTTCAATGATATTGTCCAGCATTCACTGCCGTATTGAAGAACTAACATCATGTAGCACTCTAGCACTCTTTTCTTCATTTCTATTGAGATTTTCCTGTGTGTTAGTATTTTGTTCATCTTCTGGAACGCGACCTTTGCCATGCCAATTCGCCTTCAGATCTCCGTGTCGCACTTTCCATCTTCTGTTAGAACACTTCCTAGGTACTTAAATTTTTGAATTTGCTTGATTCTGTTATCCCCCACCTGTATTTGGCATTTTGGGTTGTATCTTTTGCTGATGACTATGCACTCAGTTTTCTTAAAGTTTATTTGTAGTCCCTTCTTGTCACTCTCCACTGCTACTTTCTGTATGAGGTCTTGTAGTTTCCTTTCCGTGTCCACAATCAACACTGTATCACCCGCATACCTTATGTTGTTCAGGTTGTGGCCTCCGATAACAAATCCTGGCGTGTCATCTAGGGTCCTCAAAATATTCTCGCTTTGTCATTTACATTACTTCTATTTGGTCTTTATCCTCATCTTTGTTATTATTTTTCAGTATGTCAGCATTTCTTGTTCAGGTGTATGTCAATCTATGTAACCATTAGACAATTTCAAACTGAACCCTTTATTTAATCTATAGAGATAGATTGTTCTGTCCATCTTTTGAGTTATCATGTCCTGTTTTTATTTAGAAAAATTCAATTATTACTCACCCTGTTTCTACTGAGTCTAAGTTTGTACTACATGGCACAGGGATTGAAATTGTTATAACTGTGTCTATGTCACCATGTCACAAGAATTATGTCACCAAATTCCCAAATCAACACTTTAATTTTTCAATTTATTAAACTATCAGACAGGGCAGCTGGGAATGCACTATAAACGTGCCTCATTGTCTGTGCATTGTCTGTTTTCTATGACAGCCTACATTATTAAACATGGCACTCATTAAAGTCTTTGACTCCAATGGAATTAAATGGGAAATAAATTATTACCAATACACAGCTGGACAGAAAAGGTGTTAAACTAAATTGACATTCTTGTTTATTATTTATCAATGATTTATTAATTGATTAGTTTTGAATTTGTAGATTTTAAATTCAGTCTTGCTTTCCAAATCATACACAATACACAACGAACTTGGTGTTAATGATAAAAGAATACACCCTTTTTTTTTTCAATTATTTCATCCCAAGCAAAACAATAAAACCACAAGTATGAACAAGATTACTGAATGTTAGAGAAATATGAGAAAAAATTAATGAGAGAAAGCAATAAAAGAACAAGAATTAGGAAGACAAGATAATGATATTGTATGTAAATTTTTGAGGATCAAAATTGACTGGTAAGCAGGAATCTGAAAGAAATTTCCACAAGTGAGATGTGTGATAAAAGAAACTGTTAGCATTGAACTTGTAGTTATATCTAGCCATTTTAATGATAAAATGATGAGACCTTGCCGCAAATCTCATACTGCACTTAAATTCATAAAGTCTAGATAACATAACAAAAATTTCATCAGAAAATTCATGAAAGAATTTATAGAAAAGGTAAAAGGAAGCTACGTTACATCAGTAAAAAAGCAACTTGAGCTGAGATGCCAGGTCAGACCAATAAAATTTTAGGTTATTCTTTGGATTTTATCAAGACTCTCTAAATATATAGCAAGAATGCCAAACCAGATGTCATGGTAATATTCATAAAGGATAAATGGTAAATTTATGTATATATAAGATAGATTTCTGGTGAGGAAAATTGTCTAGCACAACATAGTGAATCAATGTTCTTGATTCAATATACACTTTTCACTCATGTCAGCAAAAACATTAGACCAAGAAAGTGAAATATGTCTCTCTCTTAAAGGTTAACATCAACCAACCTGATATAAGGTAAAAAGTGATCTCTCTGATAAAACCTCTACAATGATTTTATGAAAAAACAGATGAAAAACATATTTAAAATTTGTACAAAAAAATGAACATATCCCTACCATTTTTTATAAAACAGTTAATTTTTTCTAAACTAGGCACTGTTTTATTTTTAGTAAAAAATTCTCTTTTTAGGAATGTCATATCCCTTCAGAAAAAGGCAGTCATAGCTTTCCAAAGATTCTTATATTCATTATTTACAAATTGCTATGACTTCTTGGGAAACACAGTAGAGGTATTTCTTATTGCATCTGAATTCATAATACTCTTTCTTCATTTTACACTAATGACTGCTGCACTTCTTATAACAGTCAAAATGAACATTGTCAGGAATTTATTTATGGCCAGGCAGTAATACATTGAAACCGTGTTACAAACAGTATAAATATGCTTCCATCCAAAACAAATAAGAACACCCATAAAAAAGAAGGTTTATTTCATTCAATATTGTTAGTATATTTTAAAACCATTATTGATATTTTCTAATGTAGTTTTAATTATAGAGTACATAGTATTAAAATAGTGCCAATAAAATCATATAATGAGTTAATAAAAATTAGAGTAAAAAATCAGCAAAGGATGTTAATGTTGACTAAAGTTACTTCTAAAGTAGTGTCTTCTATTTTATAATGGCTTATGAAACCAAATGTTTATTTTGATGACATAGAAGTAGAGTTAGAACCTTCCAGTCTGTAACTTATGATTTTTTTTTTATATTGTTACAGATAGCAATTTACAAAATGACATTTGATGAAGTAGAGGTGTATCATTTAATTTTTCTATTCAGGAATATTTTATGACTGAAATTTGCTGACACTGAATGTTTATGGAAACCAAGTAGTTGATATGAGCACAGTTAGATAGTAAGTGCTGCATTTCAGCAAGGAGTAAAGTAAGTGTGGTGATAAGCCATATTTACATGTGTAGCATGCAGGTTCTTGTTTATCACTGACAAACATTTGTAACCACTAGTGGTGGGCATTGAGAAATTTTCTTAATTGCTTAAATATCATTATACTTCCTGCATCTATTGTATTTTTCATGGAAATAAATAGGACACATTACTTTTGGGGCATTCCTTATTATATAGTCCTATATACTTTGAACAAGAAGAATTCTCATGTAAGAACCTGTTTTTTTTTGTGTTAACTGGATGTTTCTGCAATAAGAAATAAGAGTTTCTTTTACTGTTAGTTAAAATTTTCTGAAAGCATGCACTTGTGTATAATACAATCCTATTTTCTTTACACTGAATTTTTATTCAGAATTTCTCATATTATACACATAAAATAATGGTAATGATATATTGGAAGAAAACATGTTGACGTTAGCCAAAGTCTTTGTAATAAGAACTGTATAACAATGATCCAAACACTTGATTAAAAATAACAGTTTTTAAAGAAGCAAAACAAAAATATTCAATTGGACAAACATGTCAACAGATTTAAATCCAATTAAACATTTACATAATGTATGAAAATGAAAAATAGAAGATCAGCAATTATCCGAGCAAGGTAAATTTGAAAAACATATACTGCAAGAATGGAAAGGTACTCTTATAATTGCGTAAATATAGTTAAGTCAGTGTTGTCGAAGATGAAGTTAGCTGCACCAAATATCTTTATAAAATTTTTTAACAATGGTTTACTTAATCAGTTTATGACTGTAAGTTTTCAACCATACTTATAGATGATTAGAATCATAATTGAAATATTCAATCACTAACATTCAGACAATATCTATACTCAGTGGATCTTGAAAATTACCAGAAGTATGACTGAAAGCATTTTATCGCTAACATTTAAGCAATACTCTTAATCACTGCCCTCTTTTCTTTTTATTGAATTGAAACTGTGGGATTTACATCTAATAGCCTGTGCATATATGTAATTTATTAATTTAGGGTAGTAAAAAATAATGTCACTGATTGCTAACATATTGAAATTTATATTCATTGTTACACTTCTCATTTACATAATGAAAAATAGATACAAAATTTACTGTCTTGAAATTAACATCTTTGCAATTGTTTGAAGATACACGTTTTGAAACTAAGTGACTTTTTAGCAGAAAAACAGTTTAGCATCACTTTTTTCCAAAATGCTATATCTGTTTCAGATATTAACAATCATGGTTCTCAATGTATTCCTTTTCTTTATTACCTATCAATTGACATAACTTCTTGATAAAGTTAGTGGAGTTTTCCTAGTTGCCTTCTTCACAGTTTCTTAATTCAAAGTTATCCTTCTCTTTGACTAGCTGTATCCAAGATTAGACAGCCTAGTCTGCTTTGCTTTTTTAAGCCATAGAGGTGGGGTGGAAAAAAAAAGCTGGATTCGTGTCATTCCCACTTTCCAGTATAATATCTATCTATATATCCATTGATGACATTATCCATGATTAAAAATACTAAGAATAACATTAATTCTCAGAAAAAATATTTGGGAGATAATTAATGTTTTCCTTCAGTTTTAATTCTTTAATTTTGTTGGATTAAGGAGCAATTGATTATTTGCGAGAATATTTACTCATGTTTGTTTTTTGACAATTTCTGTTGTTTTTTTTTGTTGTTGTTTCTTTTACAATGATTTTCACCCTGTACAAGGCTCTAAAGTCACTCAAGATAGAGGGTTACATAGTGAGGAGCATAGTTATGTGGATATGTGGGGAAAGATAACAGTTAACTCTAGACATGAGCAGGTTAAGATTGTACTAATCAGGGAAATATCTTCTTGGGAGTCAGTTCCACTGAGTAGCAGTTTCTGGGAAAAAGCTGCTTAAGTAGAACTTACACCTCACCAATGGAATATGATGAAAATGAGGGTAGTTTGCTACTATGTTCATCACATAGAAGCGCTTAGCTGTAAAGGTAAGAATTAGTGAAACTAAAGTAGAACTTACACCTCACCAATGGAATATGATGAAAATGAGGGTAGTTTGCTACTATGTTCATCACATAGAAGCGCTTAGCTGTAAAGGTAAGAATTAGTGAAACTAAGGAATGTCGTTCATCTGAACATATTCTATGGAAAAAGTGAATAGAGCAGTTAGAAGTTTGCAATGTTTCATCTGTGAGAAAGGGGTTGTATTGTGAAAAATAATTTGTCATACACAATGTAGAAACACTTTTGAACTCTTTCGAGAGTGGAAAATGAAAACTGGTCATATATGTCAGCAATACTCAATGTTCAGTCTGATCTGGCTCTTGTAAAAATAGAGGAGAGTGGGATGAGTCAGGTACTTATTGAACCGTTTTTCCAGCATCTATGAATTGAATATACAAGTTTTGTTTAAAATCTTGGTTGTGTTTGAAGTCCAAATAGGCACTCTATTCATGGGGCCACCCTGAGGGAAAATCCATTCATCTCAATTAGTGTTTGTTCTGAGGCTAATCAGTAATGATGAAATGTTTAGTTTTTGAGTCATTGAATAGAACCAGCCAGTTTTTCCCTGACTGAACTGGGTCAGAAAAGAGGTCAGCTGCTAAGCTCTGAACATCTAGAGTTTCAGTTATATACTGTTTTATCAATAAGTATAGATATTAAAAAATGATCAAAGTTTCATATTATTATTCTTCTTGTGCCATGTCACTTCAGGACATAAGAGATCACAGACTTTCACTTGGCTCTGTCTCTTGTTGCTGCCAAAATTCTTCCTCTTGGTATTTCTTCCAAACCCTGCTCTGCTATCCATTTGCTCAGCTCTATCAAGTAGGTCTCACACTGTTTTCCCCTGTCTCTCTATCCATCTTGTGAGTATTAAATTCTCCAGGCCCACCTTCCTCATTACATGTTCCAGAAACCTCGTCTCTCACTTCTTTATGTTAATTATGAGTTTTCTCTTCATTTCCATCCTCTCCAACATCTCATCATTAGTCACATGCTCAGTCTATGGTATCCTTAGCATTCTTCTGTAAAACCACATTTCTGCTGCCTCAAGTCTCTCCTTCATCCTTGAAAAGATTTTCCAACATTCACTGCCATACAGAAGGACAGATTTCACATAGCAATCCAGCACTTTTTTCTTTGTTTCGGATTTTCCTGTCTCTCATTACTCTGGTTAGCTTTTGAAATGCATCCTTGGCCATGCCAATATATCTTGAGATTTTGACATTCTCTGTCAGAACACTTCACAGGTATTTAAATTACTTTACTTGTTTTATTTTAGTTTCTTCAACCTGTATTTGGATCTTTTGTGATCCTCATTTTGCTGATGACCATGCATTCAGTTTTCTTAAAGTTTATGCTTAGTCTTTTCTTTGCACTTTCTCTTGCTATCTTCTGGAGGAGGTCGTGCATTTTTCTTTCCATGTCCACTATCAGCACTGTGTCATCTGTGTATCTTACATTGTGGATATTGTGGCCCCCCAATGATGAATCCTGGTAGGGGTTTTTTCTCTCAGAATTGTTTTACTGTATAAGTTGAATAGATCTGGTGAGAAAACAAATCCTTGTCTCAAGCCCCCTTTCTATTTTTGTGTATCTGCTAAATTCACTTCTTACTTGTACACAAACGGTTTGTTGCCAATATATATTCTTGATTATCCTTACGTCTTTTCCGAAAATGTTGAGGTTGTCAAGCCTCTCTATCAAGTCGTTGTGGTGTACTTTGTCAAATGCCTTTGCATAGTCTATGAAGCACAGATAGAGATCCTTCTACATTTCTGTTGCTCTTTCAGATAGCATTCTAAGCATGAATCTTGAATTCCTTGTTTTAGTATCTTTAACAAAGCCGCACTGTACTTGTCCTATTTCTGGGCCAATTCTGCTGCACACTCTGTTCATCAGAATCCAGATGATGAGTTTTGTTATGTGGCTCATTAAGCTGATTGTTCTGTGGAGTTCACATTCATTTGCACCTGGCTTCTTAGGTAGTGCTATGAAAATTGATCTGCTTAGGTCCTCCTGTATATTGCTGCTCTTGTAGACTTCATTTATTATTTCTTTGAGTCTGTCTATGTCAAAGTCTTCTAAGGGCATCAACGTCTTTATTACAATTCCATTAGAGCCTGCTACTTTATTTCTGTTTAATTTGGCCACTGTCAATCCCACTTTGGCTTTAAATATTTATGCTCCAACCTAGGCAGTTCATTTTTTTTCTGGAATCTGAATAAATGCTCTTTTTCTCTGCCCGAATATTTGGATGTGTGTTTAGTGTCTGTTCCTCACCCCTCTGCCATGTTTCTGTTTTAAGGTCATTCATGGAAAAGTTTTGAGGGATGTCTAGACTAGGGGATTTCAACCCTGTGGCTGCACCTTTCTCATTGCAGTAAAAGAGGGAGGGTCGCTGGAATACTGACCCCAACATGACAACAGTCACTAGGACTGGCAATCAATTTTTGCCCTTGGCCTATATGTACATGTATGGGGCACCCCACATTTAAAACAACTTTGTGTCATATCCTGCCATCACAGAGAGGATGTAAATGAAGGATATATATGATGTCTGATTTATAGTCAAATGAAGCTGAAACACCAGTTATCATTTTATCCTCAAAATTAAGCTGTATCAACCCCAGTCAGTACTTAGTTGATGGAACAATGTGTGCTGTAAGTGAAAACTGGGTACAAAACTAGTTGGGCATAGGGTAAACAACTTCATCATGTAAAGCCTTTGTTGCTATGGAAGCCACAAAAACAATGCCTAGTGTTGTTGATATCTGTGACCCTATACTCCTCAGTGCTGTGTATGAGACTGAAGTAGTAAAGGAGTACTGAGTTCATTTGTGAGGGTGTAGAATATTTGAAGAAGCCATTTCTGATTATTAAATGCTGTGAGCAAAAACTTTCCACCATATGAGTCTTTTTCTTTCTAATGTGACCAATAACAAACACATGAGAAAAAATAGCATTAGTATTTTCTACAAAAATCAAATGCATAGCAATTATAAACAGGATGATTCTTCACTTTGCAAGATCCATAAATATGCAAATCCTGTTGACTTGAACAAAAAACAAATTCAATTATCTATTGCACAAAATTTAAATCTGCTCACCTCATCATCAAAAATAACAATTCACCTACAAGATATAAACTAGAGGGAATCAATATTATTAATGAATTACATGTCCTTGATCAACCCAAAGTCATAAATAATTACATTGGACACCCTACCACACAGTTGATGAAATGACTCACAATGCTCTACTCAGACCATAGTTCAATTCAATTTCATTTAAACACTCATGGAGACCTACTAAACTCTATCCATAACATAAATAAGAATCTTACAACACTTTCAGTTTGGTACAGTTTTACAAATTGTACCAAACTGGCTAGCCACATTAACATTGAAAAATTGAAAAGACCCTGATATAAGTTAGAGCATAGTGAAAATAGCTAAAACATACAACAGTGGCAATGTATGCAGATTGTGCCATGAGGAAAAGTTAGCTGTTATGTTGTTCCCAGAACAAAAAAGAAAATACTAAATGAAAGCTCAGAAATGATGTCCAGATGTAATCATATTTATAAATACAGACTAGGATCATACAAACATGGATGGCAGTGTTGAAGGATTCTTGAATAATCCTCCCCAATTTTGAAAATTTTATGGTGTTTGTAAGAAATCCCTGTTTGTGCATTTGAAAAATGCAAAAATAAGTTATTGTAAATCACCAGAAGATGCCAAAAATTTAAAACCTAGGTTGCATAAATAACTCATTTTCAAATGAAAATATTCAAATGTTCTACAATATGAATGTATTGAACACTTGTATACTGGTCTAATTTAATAATAACTAAAAACTAACTAATTATATATATATATATATATATATATATATATATATATATATTTTAGACGATAATTTATCCATTGTGCCCAGTATATACACAGGTTGCAATGGATAAACTGTCGTCTAAATGTTGAAAAAATGAAAATAGCATTGTCATCTCATTTTAAGAGATATATTTACCAAAATTACAAAAATATCTTGAAATACTAAAGAGTAAATTTATTTAATAAAATTGCCATTGGCTTCAGAAATTGTCTGACAGCCATGACTGGGTTATTCTGCATGTGTGGCATGGTGTAGAATTCTGTTTCTAGACATATGTCTTCCAGCAGCCACCCTCTTGACCCAGTGAAGCACAACCTCCTCGGGGTACTTGATGTAGACCTTCATGTTGAGTCTGAGGTCATTCATCAACAAATTCAGTTCTTTTCTTATCGGAACAAAGGGAGTTTTCCAAACTATTGTCTTAGATTCATCCAACTGTTTCTGAATCCTCTGAACTATTCTCAGAATGACTCCCAAACACTCTGAAATGTTCATATTAGAGGAGTGAAGCATGCTTTCTCTAAATTTCTAGTGGAGGAAATTGTGTCATGGTAGTCTTTTTCTCACAGTGCCCAAGTGACCCTACTATACTGTGCAGTTGACAAAATCAAAAACAAACAATGCACTTGCATGAAATTAGAAATATAAAATGGTGACAATTTCCCCATCGTACCATGTATACACATAAAGTGAGGAGTCAGTCTGCTTCATTCTTAAATCCATTTGTCAAATCATATAATTTGGGTTTTGGCTTGACTATATATGCGGATTAGTGATGCATTATGGGTAAGTCTATTGTATTACTTTAACAGTTATTATGTTAATAGTTATGTTTCAAATTTTCCTGGGGGTTATTGAGTAGAAATAATTGTGGATTTAAATGCTGTTTTCTGGTTATTTTAAAATGGTGTCTGTTAACTTTAATATCAATTGATATTATGTGTTTATGTGTGCATTTCATGTTTGTTAATTTTAATGATTTGGATTAATTTATGCTTATTTATTTTTTATATTTCTGTTAAATTTTAGTTTCTGATTTTTAAATGATTAAAACTTTTTAATTAAGCATGAAGTAAATAAGCATTCTGAGCTGAGTTCTGATCATCCATTTACTTATGTTTGTGTTTGTTAGGAAAGGTAATTATAGGTATTTTCTCCTCCAGTTTACAGTTTTTTTTTTAACTTATTGTTGCATGCTATTGTTGTTTTTTCTTATTTTCCATGATTTTTGTGGTATGATTTTGTTTTTGTTTTTAATTTCCCATACATATTTAGAAAACATTGTGCTGTTTGCATAGTTTTTTTTAAACTGTAGTTGATTTTTACTGTGTATCTAGTAGAAAGTGCTTGGTGTGGAGAAGTGCTTACATATGAATTTAATGAATATTTTTCCTATGTATGTTTTTACATTTTTTGTGTATGGTGGGTTGAAACATATATTTGTTTTCTTGCTGGCTTTTTCTTTTTCTGTGTGGTGTGTATGTGAGTGTTATCCATTACATTTTAGAGTTGTTTAATTGATTATGGGATATACATGATTATGGATATAATGTATGGTTGGAAAATGTATATGCTAATGACAAACCACTCCCTCTCTCTCTCTCTCTCTATATATATATATATATATATATATACACACATCTATATATGACTAATTTAGATATAAAATCTTTAGGCACAAATTTTTGTCCAAAGAAATGTCTAAATATACCAAAAACAAAACAACTAAAACAAAAATAAAGGAAAAAGTAAATTACTTGTTTTACACACACACACACACATATATATATATAGAGAGAGAGACACACACTAACATTAATTATGCACCTATATAGACATCCTCTTTTTCTCTGTCTCTCCCACTTTTATTGTACATTATACTTATGATATGACAAAATCTTGTGTAGTCATTTTATAGCCTAAAGAATATATCATAAAAAAAAATTATTTGGCCAGCAATTTTTCATTTATGTGGATTTGGTTGAAGACAATAAAAGTTAAAAATATTTGTGTTTAGTTTTTCTATGGTTCAGACCATTTTTCTAGTTTCAAGGAAGAATTTTGACATAGATTTTCTGATATTTTTGAGTGCTTTCCATTCTTATAAGCCATTATCAGAGTTTGTTTTGTGTTCACAGGGTTGTATATGCATTGTGTTTCCTTAAGTGTTTTCTGAGTATTGCATCTTCACAAGTCAGTAGATGTCATGTTAAGTATCACTTCTTCATGCATCAATTGTTGTGCTGTATGAAAAGCAACCAGAAAACATTCAATAACTTAAGCTCAAATGTAATGGCCATGCTCAATGTTGCTTAACTTTGGTAATTTTATGGACACCAGTGTTTCTCTGTGAACTTTTTAAATGGTAAATGGTGATGTAACTTTTGAACATGATGAGTTGTTTGCAATGAATGACAAATGATTCAGATTCACTCTCAAGGATTTATAGTAGATTTTAATTTCTCTTGCAAAGGATCCTTTTGATTTTATTTTTTTCTTTCTGAAACAATTTAATCATGAAATAAAGTCATATTAATTTTGTGATGCTCATGTAAAATAACAATGACAGTGTTAATGAATATAAGAAAGAATTAAAACAGAAATTCAATTTTCTATCTCTGACGGTTACCCTCTCTAACCTGTCAAGTTCAAACATCTTATTTTAACACCTCCAATTCCTGGAACTATGGTTTGATCTATTTCACTTTGTTTTATGGTATATGCATCTGCAGAAGTGTTAATGTTATGAATGTTAAAAGCCAATGAGTGTCTTGTTGTTTACAAATAATTAAATCAAGCTGTGCATAAAAAGATTATCTAGTGCATTTTCAGAGCTTGTTGGGGGTGACAGCAAGAAAAAGCAGAAAATAAGACTAAAGTAATCTATTAAATCAAGCATATTATATATATATAGTCATCTGCAGACAGATCTGTTTCGCTGTATCACAGCTCATCAGTATGGTTAGACTCCAATTGCTTTTAACCCAGAATTGAAACCCAACCGAATTGGCGTCAGAAACTGTTTACCTGAAAATTTCACAATTAACACAAGAGAATTCCTACTGTTGATCGGATTAAATGGGTTGTAAATTTATTTAATGTTTATTTAATTTTGGTTTAATGAACTGCAGCATCAGGAATAGAAACAAATGCTATTAATAATTCTTTTCCTTAAAGTTCATTTCCATCCTTTTATCTTTTTGTAAGTCATCTTTAATCCAGATTTGTTAAAGTTTTGTGATCTTTAAAAGAATATTAATAAATGCAAAGGAAGCATTTTTATATCACTTCTTAAGATTTTCCAAATTATTTATTTTGTTTGATGGAAGAAGGCAGACTTTTAGCATGTATATTGTCATTATACCCGCCCAATAGCCAGAGTGCTCTAATTCATTAGTGAATGAGCGATGCGTGCATGCAAGAGTAGCTACTGTTTTTCAAAGTCTACCATTCTTCCAGAATGCTCAATCAGGGTGTGAGAGCATAAATAGTCATCTGCAGACAGATCTGTTTCGCTGTATCACAGCTCATCAGTATGGTTAGACTCCAATTGCTTTTAACCCAGAATTGAAACCCAACCGAATTGGCGTCAGAAACTGTTTACCTGAAAATTTCACAATTAACACAAGAGAATTCCTACTGTTGCTCGGGTTAAATGGGTTGTAAATTTATTTAATGTTTATTTAATTTTGGTTTAATGAACTGCAGCATCAGGAATAGAAACAAATGCTATTAATAATTCTTTTCCTTAAAGTTCATTTCCATCCTTTTATCTTTTTGTAAGTCATCTTTAATCCAGATTTGTTAAAGTTTTGTGATCTTTAAAAGAATATTAATAAATGCAAAGGAAACATTTTTATATCACTTCTTAAGATTTCCCAAATTATTTATTTTATGTATAGAAATTTTCTAAAAATGGACATACCATGATGTAAAAAGGCTTCAAACTTGATAAAAACAAAATTTTATCATCAAAATGTTTGCTGTCAGAAAGAGACAAGACCAAAGTATTTTTTTATTATTTTATTAAATTTTTAATCCTTTCTAGCATGTTCAAAGTTTTGGTTAAAATCTTATTTCTCTAACATCAGTAGGTAGGACAAATTAATTATTGGAATTTTGTGTTTTTTTGGGGTTTTTTTTAGTTAAAAACACTTTGTTTTGGAAATTCTTGCAAAAATCAAATAAATGTTAGATTTTAATAAAATTATTTTTTAAAATTCTTCTCAGAAAATCTTAGTAAAAATATGTTTCATACATCTCTTACCCACTTGCTTAATTTTATGAAATTTTGAGAAATTAAAATTTCAGACTCTTCATATTTATATTAGTTAAAAGCAGTTTTCATTGTAGAATTTAAATCATCAATTTGTTTTTGTCAAACAGAAACACCATTTGCCAAAAATCTGCTCTGAATTATAAAATAAAAAATGCAATAAAACTATGACATTATTTAATTAGAAAAAGTTTTAATTGTATTTACATAATATATAAAGGACACTGTTGTCATACAAAAAAAATTCAGTGATTAATGAATTTTGACAAGAAATCGTTTAAAATTCTGTATTAATTTCAGACTTTCAGATGACATTAATATCATGTGAAAGCAATATTTACTAATTATAAATGTATAAGCTTAATATATATTATCAAACACCAGTATTTTTAAAAGAATTTTGAAGTTTTTTGTATGTTTATAAACATGCAGATTTTTGTAAGCATGGGCAACCAAACATGACATTATCAGAAAATAAGAGTGATAAGTATAGTAACTTTAAAGCCAGCATTTCTAAAATTCAATAAAACATTAGTTTATGGAGAATATTTACCTAAATTTTTAAGATTATGGAGTACTGAAACATTATATTAAAAAGGCACTCACATCATATTCTTAAATTGTCTTTTACAGAAAATATATTCAGAGAACAAGATTAGATCTGTCATCAGGCTGTCAACAGGTCAAAACAGCTACTTTTGGGTTAAAAACACAGTTACTCTCATGTTAAAAAATGCATTTCTGCAATATTTTGCACTAAAAGTAAATAATATTTTTTTCAAATCAGATTTTTTTCCTTGAAATCAACTAATATTTCTCAAATAAAGTTTCAGAAAAGTATATTTTTGTTTTTGGAAGATGTTTTTATAAAGAGAATTATATTGCATAGAAAGTTGATTAAAAAAATCAGCTATTTCAGAAAAAAAAACTTTTTCCAGTTGATTAAAATTAGTTTTGAAATACAGCAAAGTATTTTTGCTTATTGGAAATATTAAATTAATCTATTAGTCGGAAATAGAAACTAAAATAAAAGCTCCAGCTTCAAGAATAATTTTTCTTGAAAAAAAATTCATTTTAAACCATAAGTATTACCTTTCAGTGAAGGTCCATAATTTTAATTATGCATATAGTAGTTCTTAATGCCTACTTCACAGTGCAATTCCACAGTAAAACTATTTAAAATGCATTATTATATAATCATTCTATTTAAAATTCTTATATTCATTCCTGAACAAGGACTATCTCTTTCTTTCTGATTTCCAATGAATTTCTCTCATAAAATTACATTACATTTATATTATGCTTATAATAGTCTTATTTTAATTACCAGTAATACTTGCCTTAATTCCTGAAAATTTTTAATACACAATATATAGTGAATGCTGAATATATATACTATATACTAAAAATGCTGAAACAAAGTTTAGTTAAAAAAAATTAAGTTTAATAATGTTTAACTATTCCCACATTTCTAAATAAAACTTAAAAACTTCCTGATTTTCAGTGTATTTCTATTTCTGTTGAAAATAATTTGCACTGCATTGCTCTTAAAAAAGTGCTCAATACAAAGTAAAGCAAATAATATTTATAAAATTTATAAAATAAGTATAACATCACTACACAGTAGCTATTTTGTCTAACACTTCTTATGTCTTGTCAAATGATGGTGCTGATTGCAAGATGAAGAGTTTTAAAAGGTTCAAAACTAGCCAAACCCTCTCTGTAGGAGAGACATTGTTGTGTAGCTGATAGCTTTTTACTTATGTTATAAGTTTTAAATAAATAGTTGATTACTTATGTTATACATTTTAAATATGTATATATATATATAATAGCCCTATTTTTTCAGTAATGCTTGCATTAATTCCTAACCACTGACTATACATTTCTTCTTGATTTTCAGTGCATTTTTATAGTAAAATCATTTGCATAATAATCCTATTCAACAAATTTATAATTTTTTCATTTACCTTCTTACTTGGAAAGTAAAATTATTAGCAATGCATTTACATTATACATAGAATACTTCCATCCCACCAGTGATTATTTCATTAATTTCTGATAATGAAAAACCTCTCTCCCAGGATTTTTAATGCTTATCTATTGAAAAAAAACCCATTAGCAATACATTTACATAATATGAATTTAATTCTTTTTGTAAACTTGGCATTAATTTCTGACCACTGACAATTTCTTTCTTACTGATTTAGAAAGTAAGACTTATAGATTAAGTGTGGAAAATTAGTCAAACGAACATTAAGCAAAAATTTAAACTTTCTATTATCAATTTCTATTACTACTTTTCATTGCATATGTTACTTAGAAGGTTTTGGGTGGATGTCTAGCAACTCCAGTACCCAATGAAAACCTACTTGCTATAGGAACTACAGTAGCAACACCTACTGTGGTGATGCTGAAGCCCTATACTCCAATAGATGAGTCTACAGCTTTTAATCAACAAGTGATTGAAATAAAGGGTTCAGTTTGAAATTTCTAACATCTGAGGAAGGTTGAAGCATACAACGGTCAAAACATTATAAACATGGCAATAAAGATGAAGACACTAGTCCAAACAATGCAAATAATGTAAATATTTCCTCATCTCAGAAGTATAGTCAAATACTGAAGGATTGGTACAGACTTGATATACCAAAATTATGGAGATTAATAAAAAAAGTTCCACTTGAAGCTGACATAAATATCAAACCACCTAACATTCTTATACTGATGCAAGAAATTGACTCATCCTTGCAGGCTTAGCACCAAGACTTGCCATCAATTTAAGGAGAGCCCGTCTGATTGCAGAAAAAGTGGGACATGCTCTGATCTGAGAATGAAATCAGTACATCCAAGAGATGAAAATAGAATTACAGTCTGATATCTCCCAGAGACTTGAGGCCTTCCTCAGCAGAATCACTGATGAAGAAGACCCCAAAAAGGATTCAGCACAAGCTAGAAAAATCCTTCAGGCAAGAAAGCAATGCAGTCAAGATTTGGCAAGTGCAGAAATTAAATAGATTAAAAAATCTTAAGGTGACACATTATTATAAATTTCACTCAAAAGTGTATTTACATTGAGCAGCTGTTATTAAAAAGCAAAAATGCAGGCTGGCAGGTGAAAAGTGTGATTACATTGAATAAATATTGTGTTTGTAAAGTCAATAATGCAAATATCAAGTGACAAATGAAATTACTGTTCTCACAGGTAAGGAAATATAAAAACAAAAGTTTATTTACATTAGAATAAACATTATTTTGGGAAAATTAAGACTACAGGGCTAGCTTTGCATTGGGGCAATGTTGTTGTGTTTTAAGATCAGAGAATGTAAGCCATGAAAATTCAGTGGCCAAAACAATAATAATAATTTGAGAATATAAACATCATGCCAGGAAAAAATAGATGACACAGTTGACCGAATTTCAGCCTATATCAGGGACAGATCAGAGAGGGACAGCAATGACTCAGTGAGCGTGCAGGGAAAGCAAGATAACTCCAGTCAGTCAACTGCCCTCATATCTATGTGTGCTATCTTTCTGAACACCCTCTACTCACTCCACACCATGTTACTGAAGAAGAAGAATAAAAATATAATTGCATATTTTTATATATCCATGTCTATTGTTTATCAGTGAAGATGATAGTTAATTTGGTTTGCAGTTTACTCAATAGGTATATAACAACATAAGTTCATCACCCCACTGTGAAGGCACTTGTCAACATCAATCAGCATCAGTCTAGTGCCTATGAAGTGTCAGTACTTAACAAAGGTGTCATCTTCGTACACAACTATTAGACCAGACTTAGATACCATTGCCTAAATTGAGGAAATAGCCTTGACCATCCCTCAGACTCAGATGAATGAACTAAGATGGAAAGTGAGACAGACATTGGAGAAAGCCAAGCCACCCAAATCAAACATTAAAAAAAAGGAAGAGCTGGCAATCAAGTCCCTACAGAGGAATGAGAAGATCATCATACTACCAGCTGACTAAGGCAATGCAACTATAGTGATGGACCAAACAGAATACACTGAGAAACTGGAAGACCTTGTTAGAAGTGGTAGCTATAGCAAAGTAAAGAATTGTTGAAACCAGAACAACAGCTGTCACAGATCATAATCAAGAGCAAGGATCATTTCCAGTTTAAGACATTCAGACAGTTGTCTCAAAGCTACAGCAAGCTACCTCACATGTATGGTCTATTCAGGATTTACAAAGATGGTATTCTGCTCATGTCAATTGTTGGCAGCCAAGGCTCTGTGTGTCACTGATGAGAAAGTCACCACCATATATCTGAAACTCTGCTTATTTCGTGAGATTAGATGTGGTGAGTCTGTTCACCAAGGAACCTATGGTGGAGGCTCTATTGGTAGTCAGGAACAAACTGGCCTCAGACTCATCTCTAGGAGGACATACCAATATACCACTAAATAACCTGATGCAGTTGTTGACTTTCTGTACACAAACAATGCACTTTGGAATGGCATCAGACACATATCAACAGGATGAAGGCTTCACAATGGGCGTGCCTTTATCACCATTGTTGGATAACATATACATGGAATACTTTGAAGAGTTGATATTAGAATCCACAACATTAAAGCCAAATCTATGGCTAAAATATGTTGATGACACCTTCATACTCTAGCCACACCAGGAAGATGTCCACATGCTACTGAACCATGTGAACTCAATAAGATAATCATTACAGTTCAGAATGAAAAAAGAGAATGACAACAAACTAGTGTTCCTGGATGTACTAACATCTCAAACAGAGAATAGGTTCAAGACATCCGTATACCACAATCTAACATTCACCAAGCAATGCCTCAACTTCAGCAAAATTGATAAGTAGTGACCCAAATACATATGAACAGGAAATGGTTGGTATAATCAGCTGCAACAAACATGAATGGGGGGGGTGCATGAGGATAACAACTCTCAGAAAACAGCCTCAGTCTGCCTACCATACGTGATGGAGTTATTGGAGAAAATACAAAGTATCTGCGGTCCATATAAAATCAGGGTGATCTTAAAAAGTGGTTCTACACTTTGCAGATATCTCTCCTGAGTAAGGCCTCTAATAAAAGAGAACATGACTAAGGACTGTGTGTATGCCATTCCATGTAGTAAATATAAAGAAATATAAAGGCAACATGGGCTGCCCCTTTAAGGTAAGGCTGCAAGAACATCACAAGGCCATAACATGAGGGGAGATAAAAAAAATCAGTCATAGCTGACCATATATGAAGGGAGAAAAAAAATCTAAGTTGGCTAAGCACAGAAATGAATACAATATCAGAACCAGTAATACAGAGTGCTAGAGAAAATCATTAGCATCAAAGATTACAATTAGAGCTCTGGTAAAAAAACCAAAAACAAATAAAAGAGAAAATTATTAATATCAGAGATTACAATATCAGCTTTGTTAAAAAATGGTTACTGAGATATTAAATTTTTAATCCAAGAAATTCATACACTGATGTTCTCAAGGACATAGGCATTGGTTAATTCCAGTGACTTGACCCAAAGTGTTGTGAGTTCAATACCAGGATACAAATTTTATTATAGTTACCTCCCTTTATTTCAGTTATCTTACTTTAACTTAACTCTCTAAATTATTTGTTCAGCACTGGTGAACAAATATCTGCATTGCTGTCACACAGGAGGATCACTTTCGTTTAAATATTTTAGGAAGTATCTCATATGCTTCAGCTATTTGATAACTGTTTGAAGTTCCTGTTGCATTAATCTTTTGTTCAGAATCTATCTTTCACATTTATAAATCTACCGTTCATCTGTCCATTGAATACTGTTGCCATATCTGGTCAGGCACTCCTGCTATTTATCTCAAGGTTCTCAACAAACTTCAAAAAAAGAATGTAATTGATTTTGACTTTGCATCTCAACTGTAGTCACTTTTCTACCAATATTTTCATGGCAAATTCTCTGATAAGATTTTTCCCTAGTGCCTCAACCACACAAATTTAAGTGTGGCATGGTGGATATTGGTTCAGAGGGAGAGATCAGAGAGCCAAGTTTGAATTTCAGTTGAATTCGTTGCATTCACTTATGCTCAAATACCTTTGGGAAAGGTATTAATCTGTCTCTTCTCCCTCCAGCTATGGGTTAAATAGCAGGACATATTGGGTTTTATAGCCTTGGTTGGCAACCAATCTATAGCAGAAAGTAATGGCAACCTACTGTGGGCAAATGCTCAAATACCTTTGGGAAAGGTATTAATCTGTCTCTTCTCTCTCCAGCTATGGGTTAAATAGCAGGACATATTGGGTTTTATAGCCTTGGTTGGCAACCAAGCTATAGCAGAAAGTAATGGCAACCTACTGTGGGCAAATCTTCTGCCCAGTCAGTCATGTTTCTTTAGAGGCATGTTCACCCAAGAATGTATCATATATGGCACTTAACTGACTGACTAGATTGACAACTAGTTCCTGCTCTTTTACCATTGAAATAGTTAAATGTAACTACAACTTCTACTCCAACAGTTTCTTTTCTCACACTTCCTGCCTGTGGAACTCCTTTCCATTTATTTGCCTCCCTGATAGCTGCAATCTCAAAAACTTTAAATTCAGTGTCAATTACCATCTTTTATCTTTTTGAATCCTGTTTATTTTTTATTCTTTCTTCAATACCCCCTTGTACCCAGTCTTTTCTCTCACTGTAATCCCTCCACACTGGTGGTGATCCTGCCTTGCTTGGGATGAAATGATTAAAATAAAATTGTCTACATTTGATTATGTGTATATGATTTATTTAATATGTCATGTCACCTCCTGTGGTGAATGATATTTTATTTGATGTGATTTGCATATTATATATATAGGAAAAACTACTAAAAAGTTGTAAGTTTAAAAATGTATTTTTTTGACAGTATTTATTTATTTATATTATTATATTTGATATTTCAGACCGTCCTCGGCCTTTCATCAGAAACAAATGATTTTAAATATATATATATTGTCTTGTATATGACCTTGCACCTCTAAAACCAACTGTTATGAAGTATGAGCTATTATAAATTCTTCTGCAAATAGAGATAAGGTTCGGTCTCTAAAGTTTTTATTTTGCAGCCATTTTGCCAGTAAAACATACATACATAAGAACTATATAAGAATAATTCCTACATTTTTAAAAATCCATTAATGTATTCACATAGTAAATTTTTATTAATTATTTGGAACAAAAACAAGATTTAAAATAAAAAATACATGTGTCATCTTTTAATCTGCAAATGTGGCAATATTTCAACTATTTGTATACAAACCTATAGTTAGTCTCTGTGACAGTCAGTGAACTAAAAACCAAAAGGTTTTCAGTTGAAACACTAAAACTATATGTTGATTGCAATGTTCATTTTTCTTTGCAACAGACCAGTTTCTAGATTATTTGCCTTGATCAAATCTATATTCTTATAAAATCTAATATAATCATATTAGTACAAAAAATTTACAAAAAATGTTACAGCTTACAAAACAATGTTAGTGCATTATTTTGACCTTACATTTGATGGGTTAAAATAATAAATATTTGGATTACAAAAGAACAATGAACATTTGATTAAAAAATAATTCAATGACCAAGAATAATAAAGTAAATCTTATTTAGCACAATGTGATAGACTGTGATTCATGTATTTCATGCTGTGTCATCACTGGACAAAGGGCTTTTAAACTGAAGTCAACCACCAAAGCAGAAGTTACTCCTCATGACATCAATAGCTATTTGACTGTCACCAAGTCCATCCTTCACATTGCAGTAAATCAGATGTGCTTTGACCTGGAGAGGGATGAGCTCCACCAGGTCTGTTTGCCCATGGCATACTATATCACTCCAGCTTTCAACACATGTATGCGGAGGGAACTGGTCAGTTACCCTGAAACATTACATGAAAATGATGATGATCGTTATTTGAGTCAACTTTGTCAAAGGATATTTTCTATTTATGTCATAATTCCATTCAAGTTGTGGGTGATTATGGATCTCAATACTTTCATGAATTTGTTGCTTTAAGTAATTTTTTATCATACCATCCCTCTTTGTCCTTGTTTTGCCAATCATTCATGAAAACTTCATTACTGTTTCTCTTGCTTTTATCGCTTTTACTATAATCTTAAAAACTTGTTGTTTCTATTTTTCTTAAGATTTCTTTGTTGCTCCATACTATTTTTCACATTCGTTGGTAGAACCATTCTTTTGTTGCTTCAAGTCCCTTCTAAAATCAATTTCTTTTTTATATCAATTGGAGATCAGTCAGATATATCAAAGCTGACTTGGGAATGACACATCATCCTCTGACTACAATATGATACGCATTAGTCATAAAGCCAATTTTCTATCCTCCCCTCTCAATAGCATCAACAATAAAAAACATTTACTATTAAGTATATGGCTCAGAAAACCAATGATCAGACAAATCAAAGAAAAAATTTGTATGAAAAATAAAAAAGGAAAACAGATGGAATAATTGAAAAGCAGGAATACTGGACTCTATGTCTCTCCACCAAATGTTTAATCAGTGCCATGTTTGAACATTGAGTCCCATGTTCAAATCTCTGGTTGACTGAAAAATCTGCTACTGGTCGCACCAGAATAATTCTTCTGAGTCATAAAGAAGGCCCTCATTATACTTTGAAGTCATATATGCACCACCCCAACTGCAAACATTCCATTTCAGTATAATTTCTAGCAAATCAAATTTAACTCACAAGATTGTTTGTCTATCAATTATTGAAGCATGAGGACAACATTCGCACATCTATCAGTCCACAAGGCAGCTTGTGTCTCTCATGAATGGACCTGAATCATCTGCCTCACAGCCAGTTTTTGTTTAGTTAATTTGGAGAAATGGCACTTCATTAATATCCTGATTGAACACTAAACATTTAACAAGACCTATCCAGAGTGAAATACAAGTTAACACTCTATACATAGCTTCTCAGAGTCATCATGAGTTGACAAAGATACTGAACATAAATAAATCATCAGCATCAAAACAATAAAAATGATAATAACAAGTGGTTGTTCCTAACTTAAGATAACACAATTTCTATCTGAATTTCTTGGATGATTTAGACAAATAGCCTAGTAGATTAAAGTGTTAGTTCGTTAATTTGGTGACAAAGTAATTGTGAGTTTAATCATTGGGCCGGGCAGTGTGTACTTGAACTCAGTTGAAACAGGGTGAGCAATAACTATTAATAAGTACTAAAAATAAGAACTAGAGGAGATATCCCTAGCAGTAGAATGAGAACAGCCCTACCTCTGTAGATTAAATAAAGGGTTCAGTTTGGAATTCCTTTTAGGTTACCTGGATCAATATATGCCTGATGATGGGCAGAGGTCACAACAACTGAAACGTGATAAAAACAGAGATGAGTATAATAATTGGAATGTAAATAGTGTAAATAAAGATTATATATCCAATTTTCTAAAAAGCTTTTCCTCAATGGAAAAAAAACATACCCATTGTTCCTGACACTAACAGCTATCATATCTATATACTTGTAGACCTGTTCTATAGATGATTTTATCACTGTTGCAAGCACAAGTATGTGTGGGTGATGCTATTAATGGTACTTTTTTCTTAAATTTTTATTTTTGTAAGGTAATTTTCAATTGCATTGCTTTGAATACTTTAATTTGTTTTTATAAAAAAAACAATGTAATTACTTTCAAACATAAGAAAATCCACATTAGACAAAAAAATAATTAGAGTACACAAAATGTTTTTCTTTTAAATCATAATACATCAATGACAGCTCTCCCAAAAATACCAAATTACATTTTAAGAAAATTACAATAGATGAAAAATTTTACTACAAAGGAATTATATTTTTCAAATTAACTATTACATTAGAAAGAAAAAAATGTATTTTTTCTCTTTCTCTGCTATACACAGAGCAGTAAAAGTTTCTTCCATATTGTAAGCACAAATAAATAAACTGAGTTTACCAGCTAAATGAGCAGATGAGGAAGAGAGAAAATATAAAATTTTAAGATTAAGAGAAGTAATGTACACTTGAGGAAATTTGGGAAACTTAGCAGATGTTATTAATAAATAAAGAAAAGTGAAAATCTTGTCCAAATAATTGGCCCATTGTTTTACAAAATTAGATAAAGCAATTTTTAAATTTGATATTTGGGTAAACACTCAGGACATCAGATCTAATGATGTTTCCTTCTGTCCAGTGTTCAAATCCTGCTGATGAGTGCATATTTCTTTAATAAAATTTCCTGAATATTGAGGCTGGCATAAATAAATAAATATACTGTGTTTAATAAACAAACAGAGCAACAACTCAATCACAAATATCTGCTAAAAATAATGTTTAAAGTGATAAAAAAAAAATTAGATGAATAATTATACTTGAAAAACATCACTATTGATTTCTGGTTACATTGTGCTGAAATACCAATTCCTGTATGTTCATTAAATTTAAACAATGTCAAGCCTAGTCAGTAACTAGATTGGTGATCACTACTCTTGGAATCATTACTTAGAATTGTTAATCAGAAAGCCAAGTTCCAATTTTTGTTGGGTTCTTTATATCTACTTACACACAAGTATCCTTCTTTCTCCAGTTATGAATTGAATAGCAAAACTTTTATCATTCAACCATTATTATATCCCTCCTAAAAATGTGTACTCAAAAAATATTTTTAGGCTTTAAATAACCTACAAAGATTTGATAAGCTGCAGAAAATGAAATAAACACACAAAAAAAAAAAACACTACTCACTAGAGATTTTTACTTTGTTAAATTCAATCAACTGCTAGGTCAGCAGCTAAGAAAGTTGATTCACTGTGTTGTGCAAAATAATTTTTCCATTCAGAATCTATCTTAGATATCTAAAAGTCTATCACCATTCACCCATGCTTAGAATATTGCTTTCACATATGGTCTGGTACTCCTGCTATTTATTTAGAAATTCTTGATAAAATCCAAAGACGAATCAGCAATATTATGGATCCTGACCTGATGTCTCAGCTTCAGGCATTTTATCACTTCTGTAAAATTACTTTCCTGTGTCTTTTGCTTTCATGGTAATTGTTCAGGTTATCTCTTTGCTATGGTGCCTTGACTTTATGTATTTAAGCTCAGAACGAGACTGGCAACAAGGTTTTATTGATTTACATTTAAATTGGCTAGATGTAACTTAAAATTCTTTGCTTTGTGCACTTCTTACCTGGCTCCACGCTTTCTGGACAACTTTGATCTTCTAAATTTAAATGCAATGTCAATTGTTATCTATTGTCTGATTACTCTCTTATTGTTCTCACTTTTTAATAATGTTTTCTGGGTGCTTACGTATTATCGGGAGGACCTTTAAAAAAACGACTCAAAAATTAAAGTAAATTATTTATTGAAACGGTTAAAACAATAAAATGGAATTACATTTGTAATTCCGGAGGCCAGAACGTCGCAATTGCTTCCAAAAGTGACTCAAAGACATCAGTACAGGCAACATGCTTCCGCCACATGAATTCGGCCAAATACGACTCCAAATGGTGACGTGCAGTGCCACAGTGCTTCTTGTTTCGCCACTTTGTCGATCCCCATAGGCGTTCCACTGTCTGCGTATGAGCCCCGGTGTTCGAATCCACAAAGTTGTACTTGTGGTTGACGTTGAGGTGATGAAAGCCTGATTTTTCCAGTTCCTTGGTGTTATAAGCGGGGAAAAAAAAGAAAAAGTAAAAATCAAAGGTCCTCCCGATAATACGTAAGGACCGTTTTCTGTTTTGTAATTCTTTTGCTCCTAGTAACTCATTTGACTTTACTTTCTTGTTTGGGGTAAATTTGATTAAAAAACAAAAAAGAAAATAGGTAGGTACAGTGAACACTTCTTATTTAGAGACAGAATTACCTATTAGCATAAACATATTCAAAATCTACTTCATTTCAGAAACTGTTATTTACTATTTTTGAAATTCAGTTTTTCTATTCTTCTGTGTGCCATGTTCCTTCAGGGCACTGGCAAACATGACTTCCCACAATGGATTATTCCACTGGGGTCATGTGATCATGATAATAACTATATTAGGCACCAGACAGAAGTCTGGGTTGAATCAGCTGGGAACAAACTGGGATCAACTGAGTAGATCAACCAAATTATAAGTAACAGTAGCAGCAGATCTACTAGTTACAACTGAGGAACTAAAGTAATATACCAAGACCTAAGTCAATACAAGTGTGTGATATGACAACATACCACTAACCTTTTAAGTCATAACAAACCCAAATGAGATTACAACATTGATGACAAAGATTTTGGACTCACACAGAGAAGAAAAAAATTTTTTTTTCTCTTGCCAATACAATATGACAAAGATTCAGACTCACATAGGAGAAAATGAAACATATTTCCTATATCTCACCAATATTACTACAGTTTGGCAATTAAGTTTGGATTCACACACACAAAAATAATATATAATTACTACTGGAATTATTATTACAATATTCACCAAAATAGTAAGCTTCAATGGAGGAAGTAAAAACTATTATGGTATGTAGAAACAACAACAAGAACTGCAATTAAAACTTCAGAAGAACTATTTTAAACAAGAGAAAAGACAACAAGAAATTTGTTTGCAAGAGCAGAAGAACCAGCAAGAAGAAAAATTTCAGTCGAAACAACAACAAATGTACTTTGACTTATTTTGAAAAATACCGCAGGCTCATTTACTCCAGATGCCATTGCAGACTCAATGAATGAATTCAATTATGAACCAGAGAATAGTATAACCTTCAAAACATACTATAGAAAACATGAAGGAATCTTCAAGAAGGATTGTGTGCTCTGGAAAGATGAAAAAATGTCTGTCTACTATTAAGTAAGTTGGCCACAGGTGAACACAAAAAATATATTAATTACATTCTGCCCAAACCACCTGAAGAAATAAGCTTTAACAAAACTATTAACATATCATTGAATATTTTTGGTAAAAGACCATCATTATTCAATGGAAGCTGGAATTACCTAAATTTAGTAAAAAATGAGGAAAATAATTTTGCCACATACATCGGAATCATAAATAAAAAAATGCGAAAAATTCAAGTTTAATGAATTGACTCCAGACTTTTTTTAAGTGTTTAATATTCTTTTTAGGTTTAATGTCAGGTATGGATGTAAACATAAGATCAAGGATCTTAACTAAACTTGAAGGGATCTGAAAATATCTCTGTAAGGTATTGCTGAAGAGTGTCAGCACATGGTAAATTTAAAAGCAGGACACT